>OZ025290.1:278121232-279321232 GCA_964019185.1 Maratus speculifer
TGTGGAGGAAACTTTTAAAATTTTGAATTTTTTGTATTTCTATTTTCAGTGTAACACATGCTTTAAATTTTCCTTTCTTTCAGTCTTACATAATGTTACTAATACAAATCAGTAAATTGTATGAAATACTGAATACAAGTTTTGACAGACATTTTATCAAAATATAACTAAATATGTGAATGTAATTTCAGCTTCACTTAATACAAAGTAGTCAATAGAGAAGACTAATGTTGTAGGGTCTTCCAATTGGCAAACATATACTGAGGATTTGGACAGAAAGTTACAATTCGAAAATTAAATCGTAAAATATATCTTGAAATTTCCTGTTCACCTTTGCCATTTATTTAGCAGTACTATCTTTGTTTGTCTAGACAAAATAAATACTCGTTACTTTTACTTGTATTTTCTTGAAGAATTGAAAGGACATATCGATAATATTTCTCTCGAGTAGAGGAAGAATACTAACTCATCGATATGTTTGGTTAAAAGAAATTTTCGAAGGAAATTTCGGCATTTTTGAATTTATCTGCATTTTGTTTTGTCATTTTTCTTTTATTTTCCTGTCCAATCTTAAGTAAGTTTGTAAATACAAAACAACAAACTATATCAAATACTGTCTACAATTTTTTACATACTTTTTTATCATAATAAAATTAAATATGTGAATGTAATTTCAATTTCACTTTCAATTTCATCTTCCACTTGGCAAACATATACTGAGCATTTGAATAGAAAATTACAATTCCAAAATTAAATCGTAAAATATATCTGTTGGAATTTCCTGTTCACCTTTGCAATTTATCTAGTAATACTATCAGTGTTTGTCTACAAAAAAAAAAAAAAAAAAAAAAAAAAAAACACGATAGTTTTAAACATTGTATTTTTCTCAATCATTGTAAGGATAGGTCGATAATACTTCTCCCAAGTAATGGAAAACAGCTATCTAATCGATATGTTTCGTGTTAAAAGAAGTTATGGAAGGAAATTTCGACATTTTTGAATTTACCTGCATTTCTGTTGTCAGCTTTCTGTCATCTTTGCTGCATTTTCCTGTCCATTCTTATGTAAGTTTGTAAATACAAATCAATAAACTATATCAAATACTGACTACAATTTTTGACAGACATTTTTATCAAGATAAAACTAAATAATATATGGATGTAATTTCAATATCACCTTCCACTTGACAAATATATGTTGATGGTATGAATATCAAGTTACAATTCGAAAGCTAAATCGTAAAATATATCTGTTGCAATTTCCTGTTCACCTTTGAAATTTATTTAGAAGTACTATCTTTGCTGGTCTAAGCAAAATAAATACTCGGTAGTTTAAAATATGGTATTCGTTTCTAACATTGTAAGGATAGATCGATGATACTTCTCTCATATAATGGAAGAATAATAACTGATCGATAGGTTTTGCGTTAAAAGACGTTATCGAAGGTTTTTCCAACATTTTTGAATTTATCTGCATTTCTTTTGTCAGCTTTCTGTCATCTTTGCTCTATTTTTCCTCTTCAGTCTTATGTAAGTTTGCAAATATAAATCAATAAACTATATCAAATACTGACTACAATTTTTAACAGACATTTACATCAAGATGAAACTAAATATGTGAATGTTATTTTAATTTCACTTTCCATTTGACAAACATATACTGAAGATTTAAATAGAAAGTTAAAGTTCAAAAATTAAATGGTAAAACATATCTGCTTCAATTTCGTGTTTACCTTTGCAAATTATCTAGTATTATTATCTTTGTTTGTCTAAACAAAATAAATACTTGATATTTTTAAACATTGTATTTTTTTTCAAACATTGTAAAGATAGATCGATAGTATTTTTTTCAAATAATGGAAGAGTACTAACTGATCGATATGTTTTGGTTAAAAGAAAGTATCGAAGGAAATTTCGACATTTTTGAGTTTACTTGCATTTCTGTAGTCAAAAATGCCCGACTAAGGCTATGGGGGACCCTGGAGCAAGCATGCTTCTGTGAGGCCCGCCTTCTGTTTATCGATAGATTTTTTTTTCTTTTTTTTGTGAATAATGTGGAAGTGGCCACTACTAAACTGTATACATATTGTATGTACAAATTTTGTATTTGGTATTGTTCATATTTGTATACAGGGTATCACAAAAAGATAGTCATAACTTTAAGAAAAAGTACTAGAAGGGTATCGTAGAAACGAAATGATAGATTGATTGACAGAATTATCTCTTTGAAAACTTTTCTTTGTTTATCCATGTACGTTATAAGATGGCTAAAAGAAAATGTCGCAAATTGGTCATTAATGGTTTTAATTTGTCACACTACGAGGAAAACGTTAATAAAGAATTTCTTTTGAAAACAATAGAATACTAAGTTATAATAATACTTTAATTATTAATTTTCTAATGTAGTTTGTTTTTTGCATAGATGAATGGGGTACTGGAGGCAAAGAGAGGAAAGAGGATCACTCTTACTTTCCTAAATGTTTGGAAATACATTAATTTTCATCCCTTTTGGCTAATTTTAATAATTTGTCATTTTTTATTTAAAATCCCAATTACTCTCATGGGGGCCCCTAAAGAGGGGGGCCCCGGGGAAATTTACCTCATGCTCCTGCATAAGTCGGGCCCTCGTTGTCAGCTTTATGTCATTTTTGCTTTATTTTCCTGTTCAATCTTATGTAAGTTTGCAAATACAAATCAATGAACTATATCAAATATTGATTAAAATTTTTGATAGACATTTTTATCAAGATAAAACTAAATATGTGAATGTAATTTCAATTTCACCTTCCACTAGACAAACATATATTGAGGGTTTGAAAAGAAAGTTACAATTCGAAAATTAAATCGTAAAATATGTATGTTGCAATGTCCTATTCACCTTTGTAATTTATCTAGTAGTATTATCTTTGTTTGTCTAAACAAAATAAATACTCGATAACTTTAAATATTGTATTTTTTTTCAAACATTGTAAGAATAGATAGATAATACTTCTTTCAAATAATGGAAGAGTACTAACTGATCGATATGTTTGGGTTAAAAGCAATTATCGAAGGATATTTCGACATTTTTGAATTTACTTGCATTTCTGTTGTCAATAATGTCCGAGTAAGGCTATGGGGGCCCCGGAGCATGCATGATTCTGGGGGGGGGGGGGGGGGAGCGCCTTCTGTCTATCGATAGAATTTTTTTTTTTTTTTTTTGTGAGTAATGTGGAAATGGCAAGTACTAAACTGTATACATATTCTATGTATGTACAAATTTTGAATTCGGTGCAGTTTACGATTGAATACAGGTTATGACAAAAAGATAGTCACAACTTTAAGAAAAAGTACTAGCAGGATAATTGCAGAAAAAAAATGATAGGTTGATTGAGAGAAGTATGTCTTTGCAAACTTTTCTTTGCTTATCTATGTATATTATAAGACGGCTTAAAGAAAATGTCGCAAATTGGTCATAATCAATGGTAACTCATTGGTAATCAATGGTAATCATTTAACTTGCCACGTTACGAGGAAAATGTTAATAAAGATTTTTTTAAACAATAGAATACTAAGTTGTTATAATAAAACTTTAATTATTAATTTTCTAATGTAGTTTGTTTTTCGCATAGATGAATGGGGTACTGGAGGCAAAGAGAGGAAGAAGGACCACTCTTACCATCCTAAATGTTTGGAAATATATTAATTTTGATCCTTCTTAGATAATTTTAATAATTTGGAATTTTTTAATTAAAATACTAATTACTCTCATGACCCCTAAAGAGGAGGACCCGGGGCAATTGCCCACATGCCTCTGCGTAAGTCGTGCCCTGGTTGTCAGCTTTCTGTCATCTTTGCTTTATTTTCCTGTTCAATCTTATGTATGTTTGCAAATACAAATCAATGAACTACATAAATATTGACTACTATTTTTGACAGACATTTTAATCAAGATAAAACTAAATATGTGAATGTAATTTCAATTTCAATTTCAATTTCATTTTCCACTTGACAAACATATATTGAGAGATTGAATAGAAATTTACAATTTGAAAGTTAAATCGTAAAATATATCTGTTGGAAATTCCTGTTCACCTTTGCAATTTATCTAGTAGTGTTGCCTTTGTTTGTCTAAACAAAATAAATACTCGATAGTTTTAAACATTGTATTTTTTTAAAATTTTGTAACGAAACAGATAGATAATACTTCTCTCAAGTAATGGAAAAATACTAACTGATCTATATGTTCTGTGTTAAAATAAGTTATCGAAGAAACTGTCGACATTTTTTAATTTACCTTCATTTCTGTTGTCAGCGTTCTGTCACTTTTGTTCTATTTTTTTTATTATTCCTATGTAAATTTGCAAGTACAAATCAATAAGCTATATAAAGTACTGAATGCAATTTTTTACACATATTTTTAACAAGATGCAACTAAACAGGTAGGCATAATTCAAAATTTTCTTTAAAAATATGCAAAGAAGTCGATAGACAAGACCAGTGCTGTCCAGTTTTTGATTTCACAATCATATAAAGATGATATAAGTAGAAATTTTCAATTTGAAGATTAAATGATAAAACTTTTATCGTTATTTTTATGTTTACCTTTGTCCTTTATCCAGTTACTGTATTTCTTTAACAAAAATAGTTGTTTGGAAGTTTTAAACATTGTATTTTTTTCAAACCCGGAATTAATAGATCGATAAAATCTCTCACAAGTAATGGAAGAGTACAAACTGATCGATACGTTTGGTTTTCACTAAAGTTATGGAAGAAATCACAAACTTTCGAATTTTTCGAATTTATTTGCACTTCTCTTGTCATTTTGCTGTCGTCTTTTTCCAAATTTTTCATTTAATCTTACATAAGTTTACTAATAATCAATCAATGGACTATAATAAAATATGGATAACTTTTTTGAAAGACTTATTTATCAAGATGCAACAAAATATTGAGTTTTCAATTTCCTTTTAAAATATACAAACTAGTCAATAGTCACTAGTGTTTTGCGATCTTTGACTTAACAACACAATAACAACAATATTAATAAACACACACAGGGCATTTGAATAGAAATTTTTAATTTGTAAATTAAATGATAAAATATATTTAATATTATTTTTCTGTTCACCTTTGGCATTTATCTAATAGTTACTACCTTTTTTTTCATTAAAAAAAAAAAAAAAAAAAAAAAAAAAATCTTCGCTAGTTTTAAACATTGTATTTTCTTCAAACATTGAAGTATTAGATCGATAATATTTCCCACAGGTAATGGAAAAACACAAACTGATCGATATGTTTGAAGCTAAAAGAAGCCTCCAAAGGAACTTTTGACATTTTAAAAATTTCTTTGCATTTCTATTGACAATTTTCTGTCATTTTTGCTCTACTTCCCATTCAATCTTATATAAGTTTGCTAGTACAAATAACTAATCTGCATCAAATACAGACTAATTTTGACAAATTTTGACAGATATTTGCATCAAGATACAGCTAAACATGTGGGCTTGGTATAAATTTTACTTAAATTTTATTTAAATTTTATTTAAATACACCGAATAAACTGGTGATAAATAATAGTTGAAATTATACACTTTGTTACAAACACCATAAAAAATTTGCAGGACGCATTTTAAGCTAAAACAATACAGCTCGTCATCAGCTGAATCAGACGTGTGTCCTTGAGGGCATAAGATCAAAGATTAACATCTTTGGCCAAAGATATTTATCTTTAATCTAGTGCCTTACGGAAACATGTCTGCTTCAGCTGATGACGAGCTGTATTGTTTTAGCTCGAAACGCGTCCTGCATTGTTTTTTTTATTTTGTGGTGAATTTAACAAAATGTATTATTTCAATTATATAGAGAGGATTTATTTGGAAATTTTTAATTTGAAAATTGAATAATAAAATGCATCTATTGTTGTTTTTCTGTTCACCTTTGCTCTTTAACTCATTGAAAAAAAAAAAAAAATGGGTTATCAAAATTGAGTAAAACGTACTCAATTTTAAGTGCTTCACAACCTCAAAATATCTGCGATCCAAAAGTTCTCAAAACTGAGAAACACATGTACTCATTTTTGATTCCATGGTTGTGTTCAAATAAAAATCGCTATTATCTGTCCGCGTAATTTTTTTTCCAACCACCTTCATCGTTCCAAGGTCAAACTCGCACTCTGATTGGTTGTTGCTCTCGGCACTGTTTTCACGTAACTTCACTGTAAAAAAAAAATCTGTGAAGGTACTAAACATTTTCTAGGAAACTGGGATTCCAAGAACTTTTCATGTAACGATAACAGGAAAAATTCATGTACTCGATTCTGAAACTTGAATTTTTGCTGTTACCGTTACAGGAAAAGTTCTTGGAATCCCAGTTTCCTAGAAAAGGTTTAGTACCTTTGCAGATTTTTTTTTACATTGTTGGCGATAATCATACTTGGCGTAGCGATAGACGCTTCCGTCGAGTTTGATTTCCTTCCGAACCGAGTACGAAGTAAAACGAGTACAAAGTAAAAAGTTGTGCGTAAAAACTTTCAAAGAGTACAGCTTTCAGTAAGACACGTTCTATCCAGTCCAATGCTGCAAGAGAAAAGTTACTTTGTACATGGTTCGGAAGGAAATCAAACTCCTCGACGGAAGCATCTATCGCTACGCCAAGTATGATTATTGCCAAGTTACATGAAAACAGTGCCGAGAGCAACAACCAATCAGAGTGCGAGGTTGGGCTTTGAACGACGAAGGTGGTTGGAAAAAAAAAATTACGCTATCTGTCCCCTGAATTTACAAATTAAAGTGAAAATATGCTGGTATTTATTTCTTGCTCAAAATAATGAACAATAAACATTTAATTGATTATTTGTTAAGAGAAATAGCAAAATTATAAGTAAAATATCCAAATCGAACATTTTTATGACAAGAGCATTATTTGCAAGTGTACTTTAAAATTATTTTAAAGTACTGTGCATAATTTAATATTTACATTAATAAGCATCTTTTATACCGCATATTATGAATGAGATGAACCAATACTGCGTACAAAATTATCGTTTGTTTGATTTGATAACATATCCTGTTTCAAAATTGAGAAATGAATGTGTTCATTTTTGATCCAAACATACTCAATTCGACATGAGTACTTCCACCTACTCCTTTTTTAGTACTTCATTTTTTTCAGTGAAGTAGAAGACTATGTTTTTCTAATAAAAATGGTTTTTAGGAAGTTTTAAACATTGTATTTCCTTCAAACATTAAAGTAGTAGATCGATAATACTTTTCACAAGTAATGAAAGAGTTTTAACTAATGAATGTGTCTGGTTGTAAAGGAAGCCGTGGACATTTTTTGTTGAACTTTTAAAATTTATTTGCAATACTTTTGTCATTTTGCTGTTATATTTTCCAACAATTTTTCGTTCAAACTTGCGTAAGTTTTCCAATGAAAATAAATGAACTATATGAAATATTGATAACACTCTTTGAAGGCCATTTTTATCAAAACACAATTAAATACTGGGTTTAATTTCAATTTTTCTTTAAAATAAACAAAGAAGTCAATAAAATTTTAATGTTGTAAATTTTCGACTTGACAATTATGGTTTTGTTGACAAAGCTTTAATTTAAAAATTAAATGATAAAATACATCTATTATTATTTTATGCCCACTCTTGTCTTTTGTCTAGCAGAATAGTGTTCGTTTAACTAAATCAATTGTTTGGAAGCTATAAACACAAGGTGGAACCCGTCGAATTTCGACGAAAATAAATGTTTGAGAAGGAATTGTTTCATTGATTTATAATAAACTTACAAAATTAGCCACAGTAAAAAATACACCTCACAATGGTCAGTCTAACTCTCAAACAAATATTATTTAAAGCTAAAGTTAAGGAAAAAAAAAATACTATTTCAGTAAAACTCAGATGTCCAAATTATTAAAATTAAACTTTAATCGCATATGTAAAAATATAATAATAAAGTAAAATGTAATAAAGATCAGTTATTAAGAGGAAGTTATCAGTTGAGGCTCTTATGTTTGATATAAATGCGTATGAAAATAAAAATAAAAAATAAATTTCAAATATTCACGTGAAATCTAAACCCGTCATAATTTTCATTTTCCTAAAATTTACATGCGAACATTTCGATTTTTATCAATTTTAAGAGAGAATGGCGTATTTCTGTTGCCACAATTACAAAATTCGTAATAAAACTATAAAAAAATTAATATGTCAAGAATAAATTGATACACAGCTTTCAAACAAATTGTTTTTAAAACTATATATTTTTCTCTATACGATGGTGTAAAAATTGCAAATGTGCGATGTTTAAAAATATAAAATTTGCAGTACCGAAAATTACAAAAACGAATAGCATGTGAAAGTGTTGCCGTTCGCAAAATGACGTATGCGTTACGCACAGATACGTTTGGCCTTTATAATACAGATTGTATTTTCTTTAATATTTGAAGTGATAAATCCATAATATTTCTTGCAGGTAATGGAAGGATTCGATCTGATCGATAAGATTGGAACTGAAAAAAGCTCTGGAACAAACTTTCGAAGTTCTTGAATTTATTTGAATTTTTCTCGACAGTTTTCTGTAATTTTTTCACCTTTTTTTCGTTCAACCTTAAGTAAAAACATACATTTTGCTTTTAGTATTGTATCATGTAAACTTTATAACGTGTCAGTTTTGTCTCTTAATGTTCCCTGATGATGAACAAGTTGTATTGTTCGAAACTGTAGGAAATTAATTCTACTTTATATTGTAAGTAGTACATACTTTCTAATTAAAGTTTTTAACATCTATCATACACTGATGAGCCGAATTTATTGTATGTTGTATTATCAAACAGTGTAATTGGTCCTTTTATAATATCAACCTTAAGTAAGCTTGTTAATAGAAATAAATTAATTGTATTAAATACTGAATACATTTTTCCAAGACATTGTTATGCAAATAGAATTAAATACGTAGATTAAATTTAAATTTCTTTTTAAAACATACGAAGAAATACGCAAGACATACAAGTTAAAAAAAAAATATATATATATGAGATTAATGTTGTGTGATTTTTGATTTAAGAAGGTATACAGAGGGTTTGTATAAAAAGGTCTCAATTTAAGATTCAAAGAATGAAATACATTTACAATTCTTTGTACCTTTTCTCTTTATGTAGTAAAATATATGATTAGCGAAAATAGTTTTTCGCAAGTTTTAAATATTGCATTTTCTCCCAAAAGTGGATGATATAGATCGATAATTCTTCTCACAGATAGCAAGAAAAGTGCAAACTGATCGATATGTCTGATGTTAAAGAAGTTATAGAAATTCTTTCAAATATTTTTGAACTTATTTGCATTTCTGTTGTCAGTTTGTTGTCACCTTTTTACCTCGCGCATTTTTTTAGTTCGATATTATGTAAGTTATTGAATCAATGAACCATATAAAATGCTGATAGTTTGAGATATATTTTCATCAAGATAAAACTGAATAGGTGGATATCATTTCATTTTTATTTAAAAATGTGAAAAAGACTGAAAATACAAGTTTTCGTTTTTATTTTAAACTTGTTTTGAGTTTCAACTGAAATATATAAAATACAAACACAAAAGAAATTCTGAATTTAAACGGACTCGTTATCCTTCATTTGACGAAAATATGGATTTTGTAATTTTTTGCTTACATTATACTTTATTACCACTGATACATTTTGTTGAAGTTCCGTTAAGATCCAAGTATTATAAATACAGTTTAAAATAATTATATTATGTCGCTGTCGCTTTAAATGCCACAATCCACCTCACTTAAAAGTGATTTTTTCTTCAGTTTGTGTTTTCCGATGTATAGGTATGTTCAAAGTGATAAAAATTTTAAGTATGTTTTTTACTTGTCTCAAATTTTTTTGGAGTTGTTCCTTATGGTCTATTTAAAAATATATATTTAGTTTTACAATAAAATACTTTTTTTAAGCATAAAAATGTAAAATAATTTTGTTTTTTTACTGTAATTTTACACGTGTTTGCACATTTTATTTTGTTTTAATCTCAGACTAATAATAATAATCTCTATAAATCCGATACTTAAAAAATTATACAGCACATTTCTATGATTAGTCAAGAAAAAAAAAATAGCTCAAAATGTCCAAAATTGTACGCGGAGTTATATTTTAAAATTTACTTAAATTCTTCAACAAAAATTTAAAAGTTTCGAATTTTGGTAGAAATATTTCGAACAATTTCTTGATACAATCATTTTTCTTCATTGAGTCCCTTAATTTTTTGCCAAACATATACCTTAAAATTTTTTTCAAAGTGTATCCAGTTACCTTACGAACAAATACATGAAAATGAAACTATTGTATATTCTACCATCTTATTTTTTTTCCATTAATTCTTTTACAGAAATAAAAATAATTAATGTTAGTTATAGAATTGCAACCTCCACAAAGCGTTTCTCCTTAAACACCAATTGAAATTGTCCTAGATTTAGAAGAGAATCTTTTCAAAAACAGCTGTTCCATCTATATTAATGGTATAATGTATGTGGTGCTACTGTAGCTACGTAAGTATATTCACATAAGTAACAGAAATAATTTCATTTTCCTAGCAGACAGTTTAATTATATAAAATGCCTAAAGTGAAAACAAGCTGTTTTTCTTTATGAAAAATATTAATGCACATTGAGAAAACTAATCCAAGTTAATTCAATGAACATGACTGTGTCTGAAATCTGAACCAATCGGATGCATGAGTATGCGTATGAATTAAAATGGACTTAAAAAGCCTTTCAGCTAAAGTGAAAATCCAAAGCCAATCAGAGTGAGCGGCAATGACTATAACTAAATGTAGAATGTTTCTACTCAATAAGTGAGTTTGTAGTACCTAGACTCACATGCAATCCTAGTAGATCATTCATCGTCCTGGTATAATGCTAAAAAAAGTCGGAAATTGCACATCAAGCATACGTTCGTACTATAATGAAGCTATAAAAATATCCGGATTTCGGTGTAATACTATACAATATTTCGGATATAGTATAGTAACCGAAATCCTTTGTGTATCCCTGTAAATATTATCTGTTTTCTATTATATAAGAAATTCTTTTAATAAACTTCAGCAACGAATATCAATTTCATAAAATATGCAACAGTTTAATATAATTAAAACGCACCCCAAACAATATTTCTCCTATACCATATGTAATGAAATACTTTTGTCTCGACCTGTAAATGAGTAAAAAATATTCTTTGTGCCACAGATTGTACAGAATGTATATTGTAGTACATAATTCATAGATGCATATCAATTTTATTATCTTCCAAAGAGTGTAACATCATTAAAATGGACTTGGAGCTATTTTTAGGGTTCTGTACTTATAAAGTGAAAACTGAACCATTGTAAGATCCCTTTCGTGTCTGTCTGTCCGCCTGTTACAGCCATTTTACTCATAAATTTCGAAACATGGAATGCTCAAATTTGTGGAAGTACTATTAAGGACCATTGACCCACATATTTACAGATTATTGACTATTTATAAATATATTTAGGAGGGGCTAGGGGGATGATTAAGTTACTTGAAGAAAACAGAATCTATTCGTTGTATATCGTGTGGGATATCTTGTCAAAGTTTTCGTTACAGGAACTCAAAAATATATATCTTTTAATTTTAGGTATTATATTTTCAGAAATATCGTCGAAAATATAGTGCAAAAATATGTTCCCCTCCATCTAATTCCGAATCTACTGAAACTAAAATTATGAAAAAATTGAGATTATTACTTTAAACCTTTCTGGAAGTCTATAGCGATTACTCTAGATCGCACAGTTTTTGAGAAAAACACATTTTTCTGTTGTACACTCAATTTGTGTACATTGCTCAAACGTGTTGTGGACCGTTGGAGGTACCTATTATAGCCGAAATATAAACGCATTGTTGATAATGATTTTTGAAAAAAAAGTCGTCGGTAATTAGCCGAGATATTAACCTTTAAAGACAGTGTTGTTTGGACATAAATAATGTTGGGGGCGGAGAATCCTGCATATTATCGGCTTTTAAAGACTAGATAAGACCTTTTAATAATATATTTGTGTAATACAATACCTAGTAGCAGTATAAAAGCAATAAACTTTGTACTATTGCAAACATATTAATTTAATTCGAATTAAGAATATGAATCAGGGATTATACCCATAAGAAAAAAATATCCATTTTAGTAACAGTAAGAGTGTAACACTTTAAAATGAACTTGGAACTATTTTTAGGGTTCCGTTCTTATAAAGTGAAAACTGAACCATTTAAGATCACTCTCGTGTCTGTCCGTTTGTTACAACCATTTTACTCATAAACTATGAGGACATAGTTTACTCATAGTTTACTCATATACTATGTCTCATATTCTACATTCTCATATACTACTGAGGACATAGTTTGCTCATAAATTATACAGAATTTTTTTAAAGTATTATTTGCCTTATTTAATGCAAAACGTAACTTACTTCGGATATAGCGGCTACTATATTACGAAATTTTTGGTATTAAAATATCTATCTATTTTCTTTAATCCTTAAGCATGCGAATCTTTCATAAATACTATGGGGTTCGCGACTAGTTTGAATTGAGTGGGTCTCTCATTAAAAGTCTTGTGTATTTAAAAGTTAATTAAAAACCTATCTAGAAAAACGCGTCGTGGACCAAACTGGCTTTGCAAATTTTCGAGCTCATTTATACACAAGCTCCTGTAGCACAATGCAAAATTTAAACAATGAGCAAGGATTTTGTGTTAGCTACACAGGAATAAGAAAAGGTTATTATTACGTTGAATTTAGTTTTATGAAATGCCTAATGAAGTTTAAACATGCACTACCTTTTCATCTCACTACCGAGTTAAGTTCCTGCTAAATATATAAGGATAAGATAAAAATAAAGAGTTACACAGAATAGCAATATTTGATGTTATTTAGGCTTCATTTCTCTTTGAATTTTTATGGTGTACCTATTCATGCTTTTTTAATATGTACAGTTATAACCAACCCTACTTAGTATAGTTTTTTACAAAGTCTTATTATTTTTCAGCAACGATTTTCTTTTAATAATGCAAGTAACTCCGTAGCAATGAGAGCACTTTTGTTAATTTTTAATCTTTAACCAAAAGTTTTTCAAAACAATTTTTTTTTGTATTTGAATCGCGAAAATGCTCCAATTATATTAAGTAAACTTTGCAATAAAAAGTAACTGGTGAGAATAATGAAGTATTCTGAGAATTTTAAGTGGCACGTTTAGCAGTCGCTCGTACCCAAAAAGTCAATAATAATACATATGTTTATTATACGGATTCCTCTGAGCGCAAGTAATACTCGCACTTGACCTTTTATTTCCTAATACTTTTGATTATCCCTGTAACTAAATTATACATCCGATTTTCATAAAATTTGAAATGGTTCGACAAAATTATGTATTTTAAATTTCAAACGGTTCGGTTGGTTAATTTTTGTTCTGTTATATGTAAATAGACTGACGAACAGACGGACGGTCAGACAGACGGACGGACTGACTGAACGACGACTATAGGAGGTACGTATTTAAATCACGCACGTAATTAAAAATCTGACGCAGATGAGCTATGTGAAAGAAAAACGTCATCATAACGTTGAGTGATGTATGATCTGCTATCCAATTCACTAATATTTCGAGAAATTTTTGTGCCAACATTTGATTTTCTCCAACTTTTCGCTAAATATAGTATCAACACATAGTAAGCAACGATGCCTCCCAAATTTTTTCCGCATTTCTAAAAAAGTCTCCGCCAGCTGAGACTTTTTTCTCCAACTTTCGACATTTCAACCAAACAGAGATAAGCGATTGATAGGAATGGGGGATAAATATTAACGACTGGTACTATAAGGACTGGTTTTCCTTCTTTTCCTCAAACTTTAGCCAGGACAATTGTATCCTTTTTCTTTCTTTAAACAAACAAACAAGCAAACAAAAAAAAAAGAAAGGAGTTAAAATCGGCTGAAAAATTTCTTGTTCAAAAAATTTATGAATCTGATAGCAGTTTAAGAAATGCTTATCGTCACGGCGCAAACATTGCATAGGATTCATCAGTCAATTCATTGCGGGCAGACCTCGTCCAAACTACAATGACACGCACAGAATCTCTTTATTGTTAAAAAATTACTAATAATGCTTGCGTAGTGATATGCTTAAAATTGTATTTAGATACATTATTCAAATTAAATTTTTTCGTCGTAAAAAAAGGAATCCCTCAAACACAACAACAAAAACCTCATACTTGTATCACTTTTACATTCGGCACAATGTAAATTAAAATTTTCCTTTATCCTTAAAAATTTCTAGCCCTATCCTCCCACACACCAACAAAACCTCCGTTAAAGACATTTCCTGGCCTTTTATGGAATACTTACTTTTTATTATTGAATAGAAAAAAATTTTACTATGAGAGAAGGCCTATTTTTATGAGATATTACACCTTTTATTTAAATAATTGGGTATGTGTGATCGCGAATCGCAGAGTGGGTTTCATTTAACATTTCTTTCAAACAACTTATACTTTATATAATAAATCCAATTTGTTGATTTATAATTATTACATTCTTATATAGATAGTAGCACCAAGAAATGAATTTAAAAATAATTATAAAAGGAAGGACGTTATTTATTTTAATAAATTAAAAATGTTCGAATCAAATTATTTAAATAAAATTCCAAATTTCAAAATTCTTGAGAATCCGAAAAAAAATAGCGACGATGTAAATAAAGCTTTAAATTTCTAAAAGCGAAGAAAATTGTTTAAACGAAATTTAAAATGCTAAATCATCAATAAAGCAAATTTTTTTTTTTTTTTTTTTTTTTTTTTTTTTTTTTTAATAGAAACAAAATTGAATTAAAAAAAACATATTATGAATGTCAGTGATAAAAATAAAATCCGAAGACTTGAATTAAAAAAATACGACATTTCTTTTCTTTAAACCCTTCTTAATATGAAATTTCAACTTCCAGCAATGGGGATCAAACTAAGAACCTTCTGTTTAAAAGAGAGATGCTTTACCTCTAAGCTACGATGTCTAAACGCAAAATGTTGAAGCTAAAGTTCTTTTTTAAAATGAATGGATGATAGTGGAAAAATAATTTAATTAAAATAATAGAATTTTTCAAAAATTAATTATTTGTCATGTAACACGAGGTATTTAGCTGTAAATACGCTGAATTTGAAGCCTCTTACTTATACAGAGTTACAAAGGAGTGTACGGACAGACAGACAGAGGAGTGAGACGAATAGAGTTTGTCAGATGAACGAGCCCCCCTCAAAAAAAAGTCTCATATATCTGAATTATCAGAGTGTTATGAATAACATTCATATATTTTAGTCGTGATTATCGCATAACTCTGCACGCAGTGCGTCAAATCGTGAAAGAATGTGCTATATTTATGAGTTAAAATTGACAAAAGTTAAATTGGATTATTAAAACGCTAAATCCGGTAGTTTAAGATTGTAAGAAAAATTCTTTAAGTTACAGGTGGTTATATTATTTTTTAGGCGTAGAATAACTTTTAAGGTAATGTTCAAAACTTTCCCTAATTTTTAGTACTTTAAAGGTAAATGATATCTTAATTCATCATTAGTTTAATTTAGAATATTATAACATTTAATCAAACTGTAAGAGTAAAAAAAAGGAAAAATTTTAAATGAAAATTATGCTTTTTTTCCTCCTCTGAGTTACATTTTTCCGCTTTGTTACCTTCTATATTTTGCTTCGATAACTGCCAGATAGCAAATTTCTTTTTACGGCGTTTTTGTGACAAGCAATTTGGAAGCTTCTGACAAAATTACTAGCAAAGGAATCATTTATGTCAAAACAGGTATGTTGCATTTTTTATGGTTGTCAATATATGAAAAACGTAAGAACATAAAGCTACCTTGTTTTTCTCTCCCTTTATCTTGTTGAAGTGGACATAGTTTTATGTGAAAGAAGAATTTTCCCAGTAATGCAATAGAAATGCATTTTATTTTTATAATAAAGAACTCAAGTTATTATGTCGATAATTATGTAATAGTATTAATATGTTTTTTTTTTCAGAATCGTGCGAATTTTTGAAAACAATCTTTTGTCTTATGAATGCCTATGTATGAGAGACATTGAAAAAGAACACAGGAATCTATTATATTAAAATATGAATATCTGTCTGTACTTTACTTCCTCTCATGCTAGAATATGAAACGCAAAGCAATGAAATGGACACAAATTATTCCTAAGAAAACGAAGATGTCGTAATAACAGTCAGACTTTCAAGATTTGAATTAGACTCCAAGAAATTAATTTTTGTATACCTTTTAACCAAGTTTTTCTGTACATAGTAATTCAATTATTCCATTTTTTTGTGAAATGAAGGAACGAAAAGATGAATGCGGTTTGAATAATCGATTTCGTGATTTTTAGTTTACATCCTCTTTAAAAATATGTAATGTAATTAATATTCATATGATTTATTTCCACACTTACTAAACTTATTACCAAACAAGTTCGAAATTGGACGTTAAACGTAACAAATGAGGTGCTTTCGTACTATAACAATGTTTTTAAAATATTCAAATCTTGGTGTAATAGTATATAGTACTTCGTATATTGTATAAGTATCAAAAATCTTTTGTGTGGCCCTGTAAATACTATCTGCTTTCTATTATACAGGAAGTAATTTGTAGTAAACCTCAGTAATATATATCAATATCATAACATGTGAAATAGTTTAATATAATTAAACTGCCTCTCAAACAATGTTTCCTCCTATACTATTATATTATGGAATACATTTGTGTGGCTTTGTAAATTAATAAAAAAATATTCTTTGCCCCACAGATTGTGCATAATGTATATATTAATATAGATTCAAATCAATTTTATTATGTTCGAAAGGGTGTAACATCATTAAAATGTACTTGAAACTACATTTTCTCACGTAATATTACGGAATACTTTTGATCGTCCTTGCATCCGATTGTCTGAAATTAATCGGCATAATTATGCAACAATTAAATATTTTAAATTTCAAACGATTTGGTTGGGTAGTTTTTGTGTTGTTATTTATGGACGGACGAACTGAACGATGAATATAGGTGCTACGTATTTATATAATTACGAATGCACCTACAAACTGAAAGAATTTAACTAACGATCGACCGAAATTTAAAGGTTTTAAGACCGAAAACGAAATCTAAATAGAATTTGATAATCTTCTATTTTCGGCCGAAAATGAAAACGAAACTGTCCAACAATTTATTTAAATAATTAATACATAGATAAATATACAAGATTAGGAATTAATTATATTTGCAATTATAAAGGGTGTCCCATAAATATTCGGACAAACTTTAAAAGAAGTTAAGTCATCACAAGGATTTAGATTTGTATAGCAACCCATGGTCGGAAACGTTTTCTTGGCGCGGTAATGATAAAAAAAAAAAAAAAAAAAAAAAAAAAAAAGACAGGCATGAGTAATGAGAAAAAACATTTTTATTATCCTTAGTACAGCAGAAAACTAAAAAAAAAAGATACAACAATTGTCATAAAAATAGGCGCTTGAAATTACGACCCCGGGCCGTGATGCAAGGTGTACAATGTGCACAATACCGTGCAATACCAATGCAAGGTGTACAATACCGTGATGCAAGGTGTACCAATACATCTCCGGTGTATGGAAAATCTAATGTTCTTTAGAAAATACCGGGAATATCCTCAACTTCCTCAGCAGCTGCCACGATGCGTGCAACTAATATCTCTGTACTTTCCGGTATTTTCCCGGCAATTTTGATACACTGAGAACAATAAACATGTTTTCTCTCCCTGTTCGTGTCCTTTCTTTTTTGTGTTGTCACTACCGCGCCAGCAAAACGTTTCCGACCATGGGTGCTATGCAATTCTGAATCCTTGTGATGTCCCATACCCCCCCCCCCCCTTAAATTTTGTCCCAATTTTTCTGGGACACCCTGTATGTGTAGCCCAAGTTGGCTGTCCGGGCCTCTGTCCAAAACTGTTTGCTTTCACATAAAATAAAATGCAAATAATTTATCAGCGACACAGAAAAATTCTCTTGTTGTCTTTTGTCTTTTTGGAAGTTGTCTTTTTAAATGGCATATTTATACAAACTTTCAGTGGAACACAATCAAACAGATTTGACAACACGCTAAAACATAAATGGAAGATAATAATTTCGGACAGGGTATTGTTTTCAGTTTAAAGTTTCTATTAGTTTTAGGGCAGTTTTTTTTTTAATTTTTTTTATTGGTTCATATACGGGTTTTCGATTTTAAACTTTTTCCGCCTTAAAAGTCATTTATTCAGCTTATACACGGATAGACTTATACACAGAAATATATGGTATACGAATTTCATCTAAGTAAAAAATGTTTTAGACAAATATATCTTGATTTATCTTTTATAATAATTTTTGTAAATGATCATCTGTTATAGTAGAACTTTCTCACAGAGTACGTGAAACACTTTTGTGAACATTTTCCGCTTTGATTTGTTCCTATTTCCTCACATCACATGTAAATCTTAAGTTCATTATGATCAAAGTTCTTCAAACCAAGCTGCGTTTTCGTGAAATCACGTAAAATATCTTTTAACTATATGCTGTCAATATGTGTCTCGTTTTTAACGAAGAAAATTTGTTTTATAAATTGTCCCTCAAGTTACGAATAAGTCTCCTTTGTAAGTTAAAATTGCTAAAAATTCTCCAACAAATTGCCAAAAATTCTGCGTAATTTTACGGAATTGCCTACCATTACAACAGTCTGCTATAGTAATTTTTCGTTTTTCAACGGGTTTCTTTTCTTTTTTTCGTTAGAGTGCAGCGTAAAGATGGATATTAATGATAAAATTTCAAACTTATCTTTCAAAAATACATATTTTTTTAAACATTTTTATTTTAATGAATTGTTTATTTTTCTTCCCTCATTCGATGTAAATTCTTCTTTACATCCAAACATCTGATCTTTCAGTTATGACGTTGTTTTTTTTACTTTGCAATTTACTGGGGGAAAAAAGAAATCGATTTCAGTTCAGAAAAAAAAAGATCCATTTAAGAATAAAATGGGGATCAGCGATCCTTTGTATGTCATCTGACAAAGCAGTAAGTTTACCCGATTCTTTTTTTTTTTTTTTTTTTTTTTTTTTTTGCGATTAAGAGTTTTTTTTTTTCAAGGAATGTTCGATGAAAAAAAGATTAAAATGATGCCTTTTTTTTTGTTTAAGATGACATGAGAAAAATAAATTACTATTTTGTTCGCAGCTTCCTTTTAATGGTTGATGTAATTAGAAAAAGATATGAAGGCAGTGCATAATTTGTGCAGGTGTGAATCCAACAAGGAAAGTCTCCATACTGGGCATACTCAGAATATGTTTAAAAAAATTTTACTTTCACTACTTACGTATGTAATAAAGTATCAGTAAAAATTTACCGGCGGAATTTCAGTAGAAAGTCTAAAAAAAATATAATATTTTTGAGTATTTGGCACGAAAATATGAAAACGACATGAGATTTGGCAAGCAGGATTTTTCCTAGCCAAAAACAAACTATTCTAATGCATCTAAAAATTGTTTGTTAATTGTCTCTTGAAATCCTTCATTAATCCCACCAGTTATTTTTTATTGTAAAGTTTACCTTATTTGATCAGAGCATTTTCATTATTCAATTGTAAATATGTTTCTTTTTACAAAAACTGATGATAATAGGTTAAAAATTAAGCACACGACTCTCATTACGAAGCGGTTAAAGATTATTTGGCATAAAAGCGTATTTTTTGAAATTCTGTTTCATCGCCAATCGGTGATAAATTGCCAAATAGACGAAAATTTCATTATTTTTCACGGACGTTCTATCCACGTTCCGCCGAAATTTCTTTTATAAACGTATATATCCTCATGAGAAGAACATTCTGAATTTTTTTCAGATTTTTTTCGAGTACGCACATTTGGAGACCTTCCTTGTAAGCTCAGCTCCTTTACTTCTTTGTTTTAATGACTATTTAAAAAGTATTTGGAATTCACCGGAGCTCATAAATAGTGCGCTCTGGAGCCCAGAGAAATAGCGCTTCTAAAGACCGAAACGTAAATCATTTTTCTTTGTGTTCTTCCCGACCAAAGTGCCTATATATGTGACGCAATGCGTCATACACGTAGAATTGAGTTTTTGTTTAACACTCTGAAGCACAGATTTGATGGTTTTATCTTTCCATGTTTTCTGAACAGCAATAAAGAATACCAGAATTAAGCGTTAACGTATGTATCTGATTTTTTTTTTAATCCTTGGTCGTGTTATGTTTGCTCGCTGCTTCTTTTTGGGTTTTTATAAAATATTCTTGTTGATCAACCTTTTTAGTTCCTGATGATACTTAATTTGTACTGAATCTCACAAGAACACAGCTGTAACACTTAGTTTTGTTGAATATTTAAATATCAGTTTGAACCCACCGGCACTTATAAGTGCTCACTCCTAAGTCCACCGGAACAGCACCGGTAGACCGCGCTTTGCTCGTTGCTTCAAAAAAAAAAAAAAAAAAAAAAAAAAAAAAAAAAATATATATATATATATATATATATATCCTTAGTGAGCAAAGTTTTTTGAAAATTTCCCATTGTTGATTTTAATATTTTGTTTTGTTTATTTGTTAGATTTTATTATACATAAATACATATAAATATAGTCTAAATATATTAAAAATTTTCTTTTGTTAATAACGAAATTACTTTTAATTTTGAAAATAATGCACGAAATACTCATATAAATGGGCATGTGGTGGGGACGAGAGTATACGATACGGTTGTTATACGATATACGGATTACGATACGTACGGTTACGGTACAGGGTATTAAGCGTTTTCAAGTACCTTTTTTTTATTATAAATTAAGCCTTGTATGAAGGATTAGATTTTCCCTTATCTTCTTAATGTTTGTAAAAAAATTGTAAGTAATATTCCCACTTTTTCTTGTATAAAAGTTACTAATATTTTTTTTTCAATGGGATTCATAACCTTCCTCATCTGCACATGCAATCATGCTGGTGAAACATATCTTTTAAATAGAAGTTAAAAATACTTATGTTAAAAATATTTAACCATCAAGCTGGAATGAAAAAGATGGTTATTGATGCTGCTGATATAAACGCAAGAAGTCAATAAAACAGTTTTCTTAGTGCCTATTTTAAAAAAGAAATTTGCACACCATCTATAAATCCAGTTTCTACTAATGTTTTAGCCATATTACTAACATTTTGTTAATTATAACAGTGGTCAATGGAAAATAAATATTTTTTTAATCAATTTTTCATATTGTTAAGAACTTAAAGACAATTATAATAATATAAAATTGTATTATAAAAATATTTTAATGCATGCTTTTTCAAAAAATTGCATTTGTTTGTTTGTATTCGATTTAAAAAAAATTTCTTTTTTGAAATTTAACTGGAATATTTTATTACACAGATCTTGCCGCTACAGTTTTAAGATTTTATTTGAAAAAGAAACAAAATGAACTTCAAGCATATTTTTATTTAAGTAAATTTGTTTGTGGCCCTTTCATATTTCGACTAGAATCTTCCTTTATTCTCCCAAGATTTTATTCTTTAAGTTACGAACCAGGAATTTTCTTAAATCGCAATTTACTGAAAAAGAAAAAAAAAAAAAAAAAAAAAAAAAAGAAAAGAAAAAGAAAAGAAAGAAAGAAGAAAAGAGATTGGTTTCAGTTCAGGAGCAAAAAGATCTGTTTATGCATAAAGTAATGATCATGTTCTTCTTTGTAAGTGAACTAACAAAGCAGTAAACTTCCGCCATTTTTACTTTTTTTCCCTTTCCTTTACGATTGAGTGTATTTTTCTTCAAAAGAGTATTCGGTGAAAGAAAGCTCAAAGTAATGATTGCTTTTGTTTTCGATGACACGATAAAAATAAATTACAATTTCGATCGCATCTTATCTTCAGAGGTTAATGGAAGAATGAAGTGATATCTAGATTTCCCCCTCTTTCTCAGCAGTAATCTGCAAAAAAAGTTTTAATAAATGTACCGTTATTTTTCTCCCTTTCTTTAAAATGTCACCAATATTTCTTTTCGGCGGAATTCGACTTGTTTAAAGAAAAAATAAAATAAAATAAAATAAAATAAAATCAATAGAAGAAGCGCAACGTATTCATCATTAAGAAAAGTTTATTTACAAATGTAGAAGAGACGGCCCATGGCCGTTAAGAGATTACTTAAGACAAACGAAAAGACCCGTTCGCTTAGCTAGTCTTATGGAAAAAAATTATTAAGATATCTCGGTTGCATTTTAATATATTTAAGCGATTTTTTTTGGCATTGTGTATCTGAGATCGATCTGTATGCAGGGCCCTTTTTACTTTTTCGATTTTGATAACAGACTTTTTTTTTTTTTTTATGAGGATGTTTTTACTTTTGAAACTGCTTCCGAAAATAAAAACGTCTTCATTAAAAATATCTAAAAACAAAATCATAAAAGTAAAAAATGGCCTTTGAACAGATTAATCTCAGTTACCAAACAACAACAACAATAACAAAAATCGTTTAAAAATACTGAAATGCAACCAAGATATCTTTATAAATGTCTACCATAGAATTAGCATTTAACGTTTCTTTCACGAGCACACAATACTGAGCCGTGACATGAGACACCGATGCTGGGTTTGCTTGTGTTTCATGTTACGTCTCGAGATTGTGTGCTCATGAAGACTATTTCATCCTGTGCTGCAGTGCAGCCTTACCAACATATAGTAGAGAAAAATGCCATGCTTAAATTGTTAAACATTGGATTGTAAATGGGAAATTCTTCAGTGGATGCAAATGATCTCATTTTATATAAAATAAAAGCGTGTCTTTAAAATCTTAAAATTGAGATGTGTTTTGTACTGTTTATATCTATATCTTTTTCATCGAGGGGGCTGGGGTAGGGGTGACATTTAATTCTAGAAAAGCTGAATTCCTGTTTTCTAGTTTATTTTTTCTGTTTATGACTTTCAGATTATCGGATATACAATTTTACAGTGTATTTTAAATATTGGTTCATTTATTTATGGTTTAATTTTCACGTGATTTATACTTAATAATCACATAAATTTGATTAAATATACAGGGTATCCCAGAAGTAGTGGGACCAACTTAAAGGGGAGGTAGAGGACATCACAAGGATTCAAAATTGCATAGCAACCCATGGTCGGAAACGTCTTCGTTCATCGGTAGGTTGTGTTGTTCATAAGAGCATTGGAGAAAAACAGTTTTATCAGATTCGTGAATTTTTTAAATTAATAATTCATACCAGAATTTATACATAGCATTTTCGAATACATAAATTAAAAATACATCTAGATTTTAATTTGAAACGCTGGAGAAGACAGACCTGCAGTAATTGGATCGCCATCACTGGAGTATGCAACGCTTTACAAACACCGAGCTGGAGATATGCACCTGATTTACGGACTGCTGCACCTGATCTACGGGAAGTGCAATGGTGGAAACTTTTAACATCTTTTGTAACATTTTCACGTATCATCTACTACTGTAAATGTAATATCGTTGGCCAATAAATTATTTCAGATGATCTCAGTCTGGTGTCTCTTCGTCCCTTGTATCTGTCACACTACCTTCCCATGATGTTTCTGACCATGGTTTCTATGAAATTCTGAATCCTTGTTATGTCCCCTACCTCCCCTTAAAGTTTGTCCCATTATTTCTGGGACACCCTGTATAGAATTTGCTTCATAATGAAAGGGGGAAAAATGCAGTGTTAAAATGAATAGATTGTACCCAATATAGATTTATGGACTAAATAAATTGCAGCGTAAAAAACCCAATTCTAGTTCACCGGAGTGTAAAAAGTTATCAAAACGCTTCTTTCAAAATTTTGTTCATAAAACCGTTAAGGCAACAGCTTTCAGAATTTTCGTCATCCTTCCCTCAGTTATCGTAGTCAGTTTTTTTTAATCTTGCAGTGACAGTTCAGCGAAGGAACCTTTAAACCACAAATTTTATGCAGCGAACAGCTGTTCTATTGAAACTTAAAAGATGTTTTAGAAAATAACGGATTTCTTGCTTGACGATATCATTTTTTTGTTGCATTTGTGTATTACTCAATGATAGTGTTTCATATGCAATACTTTTTTTTTATAAATATTGTTAAACACTGCTATTGGTAAATAATGTTATAAGTATTGTTAAATACTGCAAATGGGAAATTCTTCAGTGGATGCAAATGATTTCATTTTAAATAAAATAAAAGCGTGTCTTTAAAATTTTAAAACTGAAGTAACTTTTATACTGTCTACGTTTATATTTGTTTTTCGGGGAAAGGGATGGTGGTAGAGGCGAAAGCTTAATTCAGGAGAAGCAGAATTCCCGTTTTTTAATTTATATTTTCCGCTTATGACTTTCAGAATATGAGACATACAAATTTACAGTGTATTATAAACATTGGTTTATTTATTTATGGTCTAATTTTCATATGATTTATTGTACAATTAATAATTTTAAAATTTTATTAAATATATGGAATTTGTTTCATTATAAAAAGGGAAGCAAAAAAAAAAAAAAGGCAGTGTCAAAATGAATAGATTGTATCCAATATAGATTTATGGACTCAATAAATTGCAGCGTAAAAAACCCAATTCTAGTTCACCGGATTGTAAAAAATTATCAACACATTTCTTTCAAAATTTTGTTCTAAAAAATATCGCCTTAACGGTTTTAGGAATTTGCGTCATCGTTTCCTCAGTTATCATAGTCAGTTTTTTTCCCTTGCAGTGACAGTTCAGCGAAGGAACCTTTCAACCATCTTTACTTGATTCTTCTTTAAAACAATCAATAAGGGAAGAAAGTTGCTTAGTTGTCTTTGTTTAAAAAAAAAAAAAAACTTCTACAAACAAATTTTATGCAGCGAACAGCTGTTCTATTGAAACTTCAAAGATGCTTTACAAAAATGACGGATTTCGTATTCAGTTTTTCATAAATTATAAAGAAACATGTCAAGCTGAAGATATAAGAACGGGAGGACACAATCGAGCTTGAAAATAATTCAAATTTCACTACAGCAGTAGCAAAAATATAATGTAACTCATTTTAAATGTAAATTGGATAAATATTAGTAAAATGTGGATATTTTTAATGATTTAACAACTGTAATCACGTTTTAACAAAGTCTGAATTGTTTAAAACATCTGTGGTTATTTTATATCAAAGTTTTTAGCTCACAGGCTATCAAAGCCTGGGAGCTTATGTGCCCGTCCATTCCGTATGTGCGTAACGCGATAACTCATGATAAAAATATTCGATTCACTTGAAATTTTGGATATATGTATATTCTGATAAGGCGCTTCCAAGATTAGTTTTTGGAGTTCATTCGAAATGTATAACAAGGGGAACGGGGTCTCATGCCCCTCCCCTTAATTTATATAAATGGGTTTTTCATGCAGAATTATCAGTTTTCGACCGAAATTTAGATGTAGGATCATTCTGATGAGATACTTCCGTTATTAGTATTAGGTGTTCATTGGATAAATATGAAGTCGGGGAACGGGGGGGGGGGGGTTAATGCCCCTACTTTTGATTGATAAAAATGGGTTTTTCGTGCAGAATTATCAGTTTTTTTTTCAAAATTTTTATATAAAAAATCATATCCCTCATTAGAGTAAGGGATTCAATGATTAAGTATAAAACGGGGAAATGGATGAAGCTGCCCCCTCCTTTATATGTTTTTCAAACGGAATTAACCCTTGAAAATATAAGGCTGTAATATACAATTAGTATGAGTAACCTGTGAGCTCAATGCCATCAGTTTAACTGGGCAATATTCTTTTTATTTTAAATATAAACCATGATTAATTTTGATTAATATAAAGCTGAGAATAAAAGAATGAGAAGGCACAATTGAGATTCAAACTAATTCAAGTTTCACTACAGCAGTAACAAAAGTATAATGTAACTCATTTTAAATCTAAATTGGGTCAATATTAGTAAAACGTGTACATTTTTAATTATTAAACAACTGTAATCAAGTTTTAATAAAATTTGAATTGTTTTAAACATCTGCGGTTATTTTATATCAAAGTTTATTTTTTGTCAGAATGATTAGATTTAACACAATATAGATTTATGAACTAAATAAATTGCGTAAAAAAGCCCAATTTTAGTTCACCGGAGTGTAAAAAATTATCAACACGCTTATTTCAAAATTTTGTTCCTAGAACAGTTGAAGCGACAGCTTTTAGAATTTTAGTCATCCTTCCCATCAGTTATCAAAGTCAGTTTTTCCCCCCTTTAGTGATATCCAGCGATGGAACCTTTACCATCTTTTATTGAGGCATTTTTAAAGCAATTAATAAGGGAAGAAAGTCGCTAAGTTGTCTAATTAAAAAAAAAAAAAAAAAAAAAAAAAAAAAAAGAAAAAAAAAAACCTGTTAGACACAAATTTAACCAGCAGACAGCTGTTCTATTGAAACTTAAAAGATGCTTTAGAAAATGATGAACTTCTTGCATGACGATCTCGCTTTTTGTTGGATTTGTGCATTATTCAGCGATAGTGACGTCATATGCAATACTTCGATATAAATGTTGTTAAACATTGGATTGTAAATGTGAAATTCTTCAGCGGATGCCAATGATGTCATTTTATATAAATAAAAGCATGCCTTTGAAAATTTAAAACTGAAATATGTTTTTACTGTCTATATTTATATGTTTTTATCGGGGGCGACATTTAATTCTTGAGAAGCAAAATTCCTGTCTTCTATTTTTTTTTTTTCGTTTATATCTTTCTGATTATCGGTTATACACTGCTGGCCACCCAAATTGCAACACCAAGAAAAACAAGAGATATCACAACAAAATTTATTGTGTAGATAACATGTTGACCAAGTAACAAATGATTAAATTTACAGCATTCTATGAAGCGTGGTTCCTGCCAAAATCAGTTCCCAGAGTAGCCGCCGTTGTTGGAGATCACAGCTGCCACACGCCTCGGCATTGATTCAAAGAGACTTTGAATGTGTTCTTGGGGTACAGCAGACCAAGCAGCTTCCACACGTTGCCAAAGTTGATCTGGTGTGACAGCTGGGGATGAACTCTGGGTCAGTCGTTGAGCAACCATGGACCACATGTTTTCTATCGGCGAAAGATCCGGAGAGCGCGCCGGCCAGGGAAGCAATTCAATCTGGTGATTGACGAAGAACCCTTGGACAATGCGTGCCACGTGTGGCCGTGCATTATCCTGCTGAAATATGGCTGTTGGCAAGCCCTGAAGGTAAGGAAGGACAACTGGCTCCAACACCTCGGAGATGTAGCGCTGGCTGGTTAAAGTACCGGCAATGCGTACTAGAGGAGTGCGAGAGAGATATCCGATACCGCCCCATACCATAATACCCGGTGCAGGACCAGTGTGACGGTGCATAATGCAGCTGTTCAGCATCCTCTCTCCACGTGTCTCCAGACTCGAATCCGACCGTCGTGGTGTTGCATACAGAAGCGTGACTCGTCAGTAAAGAGAATTTCATTCCATTCTGTCGTCCACATCCTTCTTTCATCGCACCATTGGCGGCGGAGACGTCTGTGGTTCCACGTCAGAGGTAGACAAAGCAACGGACGTCTTGCGGACAGACCATTCTGCTGTAAACGACGTCGAATGGTACGCGCAGACACTGGATGATGCGTTACAGACTGAATCTGCTGTGATATGGTTCGTGATGTGACTGAGCCGTCCGTCACTGCCATGCGTACAGTCTGCCTGTCATCACGTGACGTGGTGCACTGAGGTCGATGCGGTCGATCACGTCTGTCCGTCGTACCCTGTTGCACCCAACGATCACATATCCGCATCACAGTTGTTTGGTTTCGTCCAACACGACGACCGATTTCCCTGAAAGATAACCCACAATCTCGGTATGCCACTATCCTTCCTCTGTCAAACTCGGATACTTGATCAAAAGATGATCGTTGTTTCCTACGAGGCATAATTTATCGTTTTTTTGAAAAAAAAGCAAGAAAAACACAATTGTTGTACTTGAAACCGTCGAAATCTCCAAGCCTTAAATAGCGCTTTGAGGTGGCGCCACAGGCGCGCTTGATATGCGTCTGCGCTGAAATTCTAATCATTTGCATATCTCACCTCAGCTAATGCATGTTGTAAATTTCATATTATTTGCATGCTTCCTTCAGGGTGTTGCATTTACGATGGCCAGCAGTGTATTATTTTATAGTATATTATAAATATTGGTCTATTTATTTATGGTCTAATTTTCATCTGATTTATACTTAATAATTACAAATGTTTTAATATATGTATAAAACTTGTTTCATAATGATAGGGGAAGCCAAAAAAAAGTTTGAAAATGAAGAGATTTTACCCAATATAGATTTATGGACTAAAAAAATTGCCGCATGAAAAATCTAAATTTAGTTCACAGAAGTGTAAAAAATTATCAACGAGATTCTTTCAAAATTTTGTTCCGAAAACCGTTAAGGCGGCAGCTTTTAGAATTTTCGCCAACCTTTACTCAGTTATCATAGTCAGTTTTTCCCCTTTTCAGTAACATTTCAGCGATGGAGACTTTCAACCATCTTTTCTTGATTCTTCTTTACAGCAATCCATAAAGAAAGAAAATTGCTTAGTTGTCTGATTTTTTTTTAAAGCTTTTGCTAGATACAAATTTTGTGCAGCGAACAGATGTTCTTATTGATACTTAAAAGATGCTTTAGAAAATGATGGGTTTCTTGCATGACCATCTCGCTTTTATTTGATTTGTGCATTATTCAGCGATAGTGACGTCATATGCTATACTTTTTTATAAATGTTCTTTAACACTAGATTGTAAATGTGAAATTATTCAGCGGATGCAAATGATGTCATTTTATCTAAAATAAAAGCATGTCTTTAAAATCTTAAAACTGAAATATGTTATGTACAGTTTATATTTATATTTTTTTCCTCGAGAGTAGTAGGAAAAGGACAGTTTAAGGACAGCAGGCGGCACTGCGGCAGCGTGCCGCCTGCGGTACCTCCGTGCCTTCGGCTGTCCCGCCTGCGGTCCCTCCTGCACCCACCATCCCTCCTGGTCCCTCCTGCGCCCCCCGTGCATACTCCTCCACGAACGCCCTCTAGTGGAAAAAAGGAACATTCTATTATAACAGGATAGGTGAACAACCTTCCCTAATTAAAAATATTATCAATCACATCTCAACATTGAATCATACTATAAGATGAAGATTAAATTTGTATTTGAATTTTAAACAACCGTAATTTTAATGAGTATTATTAATTAAGCGAAACAATTAAAATTTCAGTTTTTAACCATTTTATTTAGATTTCTTCAACTACAAGATGAGATTATCAATTTAACTCAAGAAAGTTAAACATATATTTGAATTTTGCTTCATAGACATCTTAATGAGTAGTATTAATTAAGTAAAAACAATAGAAAATATCCAGTTTTATAGAAAAAGACTGATTTCTTACGATTTTTATCAACTATATGATCAATGTAACGACTTAAAAGTTGAAAGTTAAACATGTATCCTAGTTTTTCAACAGCTATAGCCTTAATGAGTATCGTTAATTAAGTAAAAAAAAAAACAATGGAAAATATCAAGTTTTATGGAAAAAGACTGATTTCTTACGATTTTTATCAACTTAAGAGAGAAAACTTAATCGTACATTTCAGTTTTTCAACAGCTGTATCCTTAATGAGTATTGATAATTAAGTAAAAAACAATGGAAAATATCAAGTTTTATAGAAAAAGACTGATTTCTTACGATTTTTTCGACTCAAACTTCAGAATATCAATTTGATAGAAAGAAATTTAAGCATGCATTCGAGTTTTGGACAACCATTTCCTTCACGAACATTAATAATTAAGCAAAACAACGGAAAATATTAAATTTTTAACTGATTTCTTCATATTTATATATATATATATATATATATATATATATATATATATATATATATATATAAAATCAGAATACACAACTTAAAATAGAAATTTAAACATATTTTTTTAATTTTTGAACAGTCGTTACCTCAAAGAATTTCAATAATTGAACAATTAACAAAGGAAACTAATGTTTTTTTAACGAAAAAAGACGAATTAAACGAATTTGGTTAACTTTTACTCTAAATGGAAATTTCATCATACTTTTATATACTAACTAAGTAGAATTTTAATGCATAAACGAACACATTTCAGTAAATATTCAACGCACACACAAATATGAAAACAACACGTGCTTCTTGTGCCGTCATATTGAAACCAAAACTTATTCCTCCGAAGTCCCTCACCATACCTTTTCTCCCCCATCTCCCTCAATTTTTTACCTTAGGTAGGGAAATGGACAATGCAATGACCTCTCTATCTTGTATATTTAGAAGTCTGGGAGAAAAAAAGAGACATTTTATACACTCCAATTTCATAACAGTTACCGCAATATCCCAAAATTTGAATTTTGGAAGACATAATCAGTATAATTAATTAAACAAAATAATAAAAATATTATTTTTTAAGGGGAAAATGTGAATTAAAGCGAATTTAATTAGTTTTACAATAGTCTTTTGAACAACAACTTGGAAATATAGATTTCTAACAGAAGAATTAAACGTATATTTTAATTTTAACAACAAAAACTTAACAAGTATCATTAATTTAACAAAAATAAATATCAATTTTAAAGAAAAGACGAATTTGAATAATTTTACACTAGTATTTTCAAAAGCAACCTAAAAATATCAATACTTATTCACATATTTCACTTATTCACTGTATTCAATACTATATTTAATAAATATGGATACACTTTAAGAATTTTCTAATCTATAATTAAATATTAGCTGTATATTTAATGTTACCCATGTTTTCAACATTAGTTCATAATCGTGAATTTTGTATTTTAAATACCATGTATTCAGGTTCAGATTATTTTCACTTGAAATCATACAGAATTTTTTAACAGAGTTTGTTTTTGAAATCATTGAAGCAACTGTATTTAATATTTTTAACACCAATTTTCTAAGATTTTCTAACATTTTCCGATTATACATTCTTCAGAAGTACATTTCTAAATGTTACAATCACTTTACATATCGAAAAGATATCATTGAAGCAACTGTATTTAATATTTTTAATACCAATTTTCTAAGATTTTTTAACATTTTCCGGTTATACATTCCTCAAAAGTATATATTCTAAACAATAGAAAATATTAATTTTAAGAATAAAAAGACGAATTTAAACAAATTTTATTAGTTTTACATTATTTTTTCTCACCTCCAACACGGATATATCAATTTTAAAAGAAGAATTAAACGTATATTTTAATTTTTAACAACAAAAATGTAATAAGTATCATTAATTAAACAAAAATAAATATCAATTTTCAAGAAAAGAAAATTTTTTACACAAATTTTCAACTTTGAAATACATTTATTTACATTTATTGTTACAATATATTACTAAACTTAAACTTTTTAAAAAGTTTGAATGTTTTTACAAAGGGTTCATATTTATATTTTTCACGTCTTGACTGCATTCGAAATCTTACAACAAAAGTATACTTTTATTATTTTTATTATTATTATTATTCTAGAAAACCTAAAAAGTCATTTCTTGCTGCTTTAGACACTTGACATATTAAAACTACTCTACCCATATAATTAATCAAATTAGGACATGATTCATCTTACACTTCAAAATTTCTGAATTTTTACAATACTTATTTTCATCAAACTTTATTCTTGATCCTATATATTTTAATAGCACAGAATTTTAACATGTGTTTTTATCTACTTATCAAAAAATTATTAAAACACCCAACAACATTTTCCAAATATGAATATTATCTTTACAATTTAATAATGCAAAACATACACGAATACAAAGTTTAATTTTTACAAACATTTCATATTTCAAACCAAACTATTCGAAATTTTCACAACATAAGAGCAAACATTAGACGAACTTTTTAACATTAATATTGCTTACATCTTTTCATCATAACTTTTAACTATGATAATTATCCATTTTTAGGTTGATTGTCGAAAAACTGTAACTGAAATTACATAAACTTAATGTAAAAAACCATGTTCTCACACAATTTCTTGAAATTCAACAAAGAATTGACTATTACTCCAATACTTATCTACTTCAATCTCGACTCTCGATAGTATATAGATATTGCATCATTACATACTTACAACTCTTTTCAAACGTTTATCAGAAAATCAAGTCAATCGAAGTCTAGTAGTTATCACACCTGTTCCTCAGAAATATTACTATCATATGAAACAGTAAAGAAAATTAATAGATATTTAATATTTAATAACTTCATACGTGAAATTACTGCCGAATAAGAATACTAATAATCAATAAAATCAACTGTTGGACAAAAAAATAGTACAGATTACCGAAAATTCAAATCATTTTTTCTACAAAAATTACAAAAATTAACAAATGAATGACAAGTTAGAGAAATAACTAAAAAAAAAAATAATGAACATATTTACAAATTTATTAAAATTACACCTTTTTCTGGATTACAAACCACAATTTCTTGAAAAATTTAACACCGAACTTGTAAGATTTTAATCCTAGTATTACATACACTCAATAAATATTCAAAATTAACAAAAAATAATTTTTTAGTCTCATCAATAAGCATAAATTCTATATTAAAAGAATATTTCCATAGTAGTACTTATAAAAATGAGAGTTTACAAACTGATTTTCATAATTTTATCACATTTAAACTTAATATTTTACATAAAACATTATTTAATCAAATTTTATGCTTTCTAATTCAGTAAAATTCAATACTTTTTTAGTTTTTAAACCAATACCACAACATTTATTTACATCAAACTTGATTCTTCACCTTTTATATTTCCACATTACACACATGAGATAAATACTAACTTGGATCAGGAGTTGAAGTCAATTGATTCCATTCGATTTTCATCATGTACGCATTGCTCCTACACGAAATTTCTTACTGCTATAATCATCTAATGTATTTAAACTAATCTACTCATATTTTTAATCAATTCATCAGATGTTTCATCTCGCACTTCTGAATTATCGTGCATCAAGTTGCTTAAAATATAAATACTATCTTTATAGTTTTAATGATATATAGTATACATGGTTTATCTTGAGTTAGCACTTCCATAGTATTAATCAAATTATATGTTTCATCTTGCACTTGATCTTAATGTTTTCATCTTGCATCTGAATTATCGTCCATCGAGTTTTTTAAATAATAATATATTTATAGTTTTTGATTATACATAGCATGTACAAATACAATCTTTAATTTTAACATTTCATATTTCAAATAACCTATTTCCGAAACCAAGCTATGTGAATTTTACCACAATGCTTATTATCATAGAATAATTTGTGTTTCACACTTTTCTAAAAATTATCAGATATGTACCCCTCAGAGAAATTACTATCATATGAATAAATGAAGAAAATTTAATTTATATTAAATGTACATGAAATTCATTGCAATATACATGTATTTAATAAAAATAAATAAATAAGCGATTATTTATACATTAAACCTTTACTAAATATATATTTCTTTCATTATACAGATGTTTCAACAAGATGAACCAAAACAGCAGCAAACTTCAGAAATTAATGACCCGAATGATTCATCCCTAGCACATGTAGCGTTAACGAATAACACATATGTGAGTACTTATATGAGAAATACTAGAATTCGTATATGAAACGTAATTAGAGTAAATACAAAATGATTTGTCTTACTACCTACACTTTAACAAGTGCTTTTTACCTATATTATTGAAGAGAATCCTAACTGTGTCCATTTATTTCTACTACAGATGTGCTCTATTTGCTACAAACACTTCTTAAGTAAATGGAATTTAACAGAACATACAGAAATCTATACAGGTGAAAAACCTTACACTTGGAAAGATTACCATAAATGCTGTTTTCAAGGAGACGTGAATCAAAAATGCACACATCATCATATAAAGCATCATCAGATATATGTAAACTTAGCGAAGATATTCAAAAATTAGTCAGACTTTTGAAGAATTTAGAAATAAAGGAAGATATTTAGGTTATTTATCCATCATATTTTCACAACACTTACCACAATATCTCAAACTTAAAATTTGGAAGACATACACACTGCTGAAAAGTAATTTTGTGATTCTTCTAACCAGTATGAATGTATAGATGTTATTTTGCAGTGTATTCTTTAAATACTCACATTAAATATTCTTTTATATGCATATATCGTTGTGTTTATTTTTCTAATACCTATTACATTAATGAAATACATAACATTTTAAGTGAAATAACACTCTCACAACTTAAAAAATGCATACGAACATACAAAAATAAACAGATGTATGAAAAAATATGCAAGTTTACAAAATATTTTCATTGTTTTCTAGAAATATTAACAAAAAATATTTACAATACGAAAAAATTGTAAAAGTGAAAAGAAAAAACATAAATGTAAAAACAAAAACCACAAAGTGAAAAACTCATAACAAAGTTTTTGAAAAAAAATATTTACAACAAAATTTTTTTTACAAAAACCAAAACTTCCAAAAATATTTTTTTCCAAAAATTTCTTTTCAAAAACATTTTTTACAAAAATTTTTTTTTTCAAAGTAAGTTTTTACAAAAGTAAAAAAAAGAAAATCACAACGTTAAAAAAATGAAAAATTTTTGTTAAAAAAAGTGTAAAAAAATTACAAAAAAATGTTGCAAAAATTTCAAAAAAGTTATGAAAAAAGCTTCAAAAATTTCGTTGGTTTTAATGCAGTATGCAATGGCGAAACCATTGCATTTGCTATTAAAAACCTAATTTTTGGAAGTTTTGGTTTGTGTAAAAAAAATTTTGTTGTAAATATTTTTTTTCAAAAACTTTGTTATGAGTTTTTCACTTTGTGGTTTTTGTTTTTACATTTATGTTTTTTCTTTTCACTCTTACAATTTTTTCATATTGTAAATATTTTTTGTTAATATTTCTAGAAAACAATGAAAATATTTTGTAAACTTGCATAATTTTTCATACATCTGTTTATTTTTGTATGTTCGTATGCATTTTTTAAGTTGTGAGAGTGTTATTTCACTTAAAATGTTATGTATTTCATTAATGTAATAGGTATTAGAAAAATAAACACAACGATATATGCATATAAAAGAATATTTAATGTGAGCATTTAAAGAGTACACTGCAAAATAACATCTATACATTCATACTGGTTAGAAGAATCACAAAATTACTTTTCAGCAGTGTGTATGTCTTCCAAATTTTAAGTTTGAGATATTGTGGTAAGTGTTGTGAAAATATGATGGATAAATAACCTAAATATCTTCCTTTATTTCTAAATTCTTCAAAAGTCTGACTAATTTTTGAATATCTTCGCTAAGTTTACATATATCTGATGATGCTTTATATGATGATGTGTGCATTTTTGATTCACGTCTCCTTGAAAACAGCATTTATGGTAATCTTTCCAAGTGTAAGGTTTTTCACCTGTATAGATTTCTGTATGTTCTGTTAAATTCCATTTACTTAAGAAGTGTTTGTAGCAAATAGAGCACATCTGTAGTAGAAATAAATGGACACAGTTAGGATTCTCTTCAATAATATAGGTAAAAAGCACTTGTTAAAGTGTAGGTAGTAAGACAAATCATTTTGTATTTACTCTAATTACGTTTCATATACGAATTCTAGTATTTCTCATATAAGTACTCACATATGTGTTATTCGTTAACGCTACATGTGCTAGGGATGAATCATTCGGGTCATTAATTTCTGAAGTTTGCTGCTGTTTTGGTTCATCTTGTTGAAACATCTGTATAATGAAAGAAATATATATTTAGTAAAGGTTTAATGTATAAATAATCGCTTATTTATTTATTTTTATTAAATACATGTATATTGCAATGAATTTCATGTACATTTAATATAAATTAAATTTTCTTCATTTATTCATATGATAGTAATTTCTCTGAGGGGTACATATCTGATAATTTTTAGAAAAGTGTGAAACACAAATTATTCTATGATAATAAGCATTGTGGTAAAATTCACATAGCTTGGTTTCGGAAATAGGTTATTTGAAATATGAAATGTTAAAATTAAAGATTGTATTTGTACATGCTATGTATAATCAAAAACTATAAATATATTATTATTTAAAAAACTCGATGGACGATAATTCAGATGCAAGATGAAAACATTAAGATCAAGTGCAAGATGAAACATATAATTTGATTAATACTATGGAAGTGCTAACTCAAGATAAACCATGTATACTATATATCATTAAAACTATAAAGATAGTATTTATATTTTAAGCAACTTGATGCACGATAATTCAGAAGTGCGAGATGAAACATCTGATGAATTGATTAAAAATATGAGTAGATTAGTTTAAATACATTAGATGATTATAGCAGTAAGAAATTTCGTGTAGGAGCAATGCGTACATGATGAAAATCGAATGGAATCAATTGACTTCAACTCCTGATCCAAGTTAGTATTTATCTCATGTGTGTAATGTGGAAATATAAAAGGTGAAGAATCAAGTTTGATGTAAATAAATGTTGTGGTATTGGTTTAAAAACTAAAAAAGTATTGAATTTTACTGAATTAGAAAGCATAAAATTTGATTAAATAATGTTTTATGTAAAATATTAAGTTTAAATGTGATAAAATTATGAAAATCAGTTTGTAAACTCTCATTTTTATAAGTACTACTATGGAAATATTCTTTTAATATAGAATTTATGCTTATTGATGAGACTAAAAAATTATTTTTTGTTAATTTTGAATATTTATTGAGTGTATGTAATACTAGGATTAAAATCTTACAAATTCGGTGTTAAATTTTTCAAGAAATTGTGGTTTGTAATCCAGAAAAAGGTGTAATTTTAATAAATTTGTAAATATGTTCATTATTTTTTTTTTAGTTATTTCTCTAACTTGTCATTCATTTGTTAATTTTTGTAATTTTTGTAGAAAAAATGATTTGAATTTTCGGTAATCTGTACTATTTTTTTGTCCAACAGTTGATTTTATTGATTATTAGTATTCTTATTCGGCAGTAATTTCACGTATGAAGTTATTAAATATTAAATATCTATTAATTTTCTTTACTGTTTCATATGATAGTAATATTTCTGAGGAACAGGTGTGATAACTACTAGACTTTGATTGACTTGATTTTCTGATAAACGTTTGAAAAGAGTTGTAAGTATGTAATGATGCAATATCTATATACTATCGAGAGTCGAGATTGAAGTAGATAAGTATTGGAGTAATAGTCAATTCTTTGTTGAATTTCAAGAAATTGTGTGAGAACATGGTTTTTTACATTAAGTTTATGTAATTTCAGTTACAGTTTTTCGACAATCAACCTAAAAATGGATAATTATCATAGTTAAAAGTTATGATGAAAAGATGTAAGCAATATTAATGTTAAAAAGTTCGTCTAATGTTTGCTCTTATGTTGTGAAAATTTCGAATAGTTTGGTTTGAAATATGAAATGTTTGTAAAAATTAAATTTTGTATTCGTGTATGTTTTGCATTATTAAATTGTAAAGATAATATTCATATTTGGAAAATGTTGTTGGGTGCTTTAATAATTTTTTGATAAGTGGATAAAAACAGATGTTAAAATTCTGTGCTATTAAAATATATAGGATCAAGAATAAAGTTTGATGAAAATAAGTATTGTAAAAATTCAGAAATTTTGAAGTGTAAGATGAATCATGTCCTAATTTGATTAATTATATGGGTAGAGTAGTTTTAATATGTCAAGTGTCTAAAGCAGCAAGAAATGACTTTTTAGGTTTTCTAGAATAATAATAATAATAAAAATAATAAAAGTATACTTTTGTTGTAAGATTTCGAATGCAGTCAAGACGTGAAAAATATAAATATGAACCCTTTGTAAAAACATTCAAACTTTTTAAAAAGTTTAAGTTTAGTAATATATTGTAACAATATATGTAAATAAATGTATTTCAAAGTTGAAAATTTGTGTAAAAAATTTTCTTTTCTTGAAAATTGATATTTATTTTTGTTTAATTAATGATACTTATTACATTTTTGTTGTTAAAAATTAAAATATACGTTTAATTCTTCTGTTGAAATTGATATATCCGTGTTGGAGGTGAGAAAAAATAGTGTAAAACTAATAAAATTTGTTTAAATTCGTCTTTTTATTCTTAAAATTAATATTTTCTATTGTTTAGAATATATACTTTTGAGGAATGTATAACCGGAAAATGTTAAAAAATCTTAGAAAATTGGTATTAAAAATATTAAATACAGTTGCTTCAATGATATCTTTTCGATATGTAAAGTGATTGTAACATTTAGAAATGTACTTCTGAAGAATGTATAATCGGAAAATGTTAGAAAATCTTAGAAAATTGGTGTTAAAAATATTAAATACAGTTGCTTCAATGATTTCAAAAACAAACTCTGTTAAAAAATTCTGTATGATTTCAAGTGAAAATAATCTGAACCTGAATACATGGTATTTAAAATACAAAATTCACGATTATGAACTAATGTTGAAAACATGGGTAACATTAAATATACAGCTAATATTTAATTATAGATTAGAAAATTCTTAAAGTGTATCCATATTTATTAAATATAGTATTGAATACAGTGAATAAGTGAAATATGTGAATAAGTATTGATATTTTTAGGTTGCTTTTGAAAATACTAGTGTAAAATTATTCAAATTCGTCTTTTCTTTAAAATTGATATTTATTTTTGTTAAATTAATGATACTTGTTAAGTTTTTGTTGTTAAAATTAAAATATACGTTTAATTCTTCTGTTAGAAATCTATATTTCCAAGTTGTTGTTCAAAAGACTATTGTAAAACTAATTAAATTCGCTTTAATTCACCTTTGCCCCTTAAAAAATAATATTTTTATTATTTTGTTTAATTAATTATACTGATTATGTCTTCCAAAATTCAAATTTTGGGATATTGCGGTAACTGTTATGAAATTGGAGTGTATAAAATGTCTCTTTTTTTCTCCCAGACTTCTAAATATACAAGATAGAGAGGTCATTGCATTGTCCATTTCCCTACCTAAGGTAAAAAATTGAGGGAGATGGGGGAGAAAAGGTATGGTGAGGGACTTCGGAGGAATAAGTTTTGGTTTCAATATGACGTCACAAGAAGCAGGTGTTGTTTTCATATTTGTGTGTGCGTTGAATATTTACTGAAATGTGTTCGTTTATGCATTAAAATTCTACTTAGTTAGTATATAAAAGTATGATGACATGTTTAACTTTCAACTTTTAAGTCGTTACATTGATCATATAGTTGATAAAAATCGTAAGAAATCAGTCTTTTTCTATAAAACTGGATATTTTCTATTGTTTTTACTTAATTAATACTACTCATTAAGATGTCTATGAAGCAAAATTCAAATATATGTTTAACTTTCTTGAGTTAAATTGATAATCTCATCTTGTAGTTGAAGAAATCTAAATAAAATGGTTAAAAACTGAAATTTTAATTGTTTCGCTTAATTAATAATACTCATTAAAATTACGGTTGTTTAAAATTCAAATACAAATTTAATCTTCATCTTATAGTATGATTCAATGTTGAGATGTGATTGATAATATTTTTAATTAGGGAAGGTTGTTCACCTATCCTGTTATAATAGAATGTTCCTTTTTTCCACTAGGGGGCGTTCGTGGAGGAGTATGCACGGGGGGCGCAGGAGGGACCAGGAGGGATGGTGGGTGCAGGAGGGACCGCAGGCGGGACAGCCGAAGGCACGGAGGTACCGCAGGCGGCACAGCAGGCGGCACGGTGCCGCAGTGCCGCCTGCTGTCCTTAAACTGTCCTTTTCCTACTACTCTCGAGGAGGGAGGTATTGGATCATCACTTAATTCTAAAAAAGCGAAAATCCATTTTTTCTAGTTTTTTTTTCTTTTGTGATTTTTAGATTATCGGATATGCACTTTTACAGTATATAATAAATGTTGGTTCATTTATTGAAGGTCTAATTTTCATGTGATTTATACATAATAATTAAATAGTTTTATTAAATATATAGAACTTGTTTCTTTATGGAAGGGGAAGAAAAAAAAAGTGTCAAAATGAATAGATTTTATACAATATAGATTTATGGATTAAATACATTGCAGCGTAAAACCCCCGATTTTAGTTCACCCGAGTGTAAAAAATTATGAACTCGCTTCTTTCAAAATTTTGTTCCTAAAACCGTTAAAGCGAAAGATTTTAGAATTTTCGTCATTCTTCCCTCAGTTATCATAGTCAGTTTTTTAATCTTGCAGTGACAGTTCAGCGATGGAACCTTCATTTCTTGATTCTTCTTTAACCCCTTAAGGACGAGCGACTCGTATACGTGCCGCATAAAGGTTTGAGACTCCTTGTTTATCCCCACCAGTAAAATTTTACTGTAAAATTTGCCTTATTCAATCCGAGCAATTTCTCAATTTAATAAGTCACAAATTTCTGCTTATAAAAACCGGTGACAAAACATTTAAAATTTCATAAAAGGTTCCCGTCGCGAAGTGGTTAAAGCAATCAATAAGGGAAAAAAATTGCTTAGTTGTCTGTTTTTTTTTTCAAAACTTCTGCTAGATACAAATTTTATGCAGGGAACACCTGTTCTATTAAAATTAAAAGGTGCTTTAGAAAATGACGGATTTCGTATTCAGTTTTTTCTAAATTATAAAGAAACATATCAAGCTGAAGATAAAATAACAAAAAGATAGAAAAAAAAAGAAAAAACGCAATTTAGAACTTTTTTGTATTCGCAACTCCGAGCTGGTACTGGACATCGACATAAAATAGAGTCTATAAAGAAAAAAGGATTGTCACCAACATTTTGAAACCATTTTAAAAAACAAATGCTTGGTACTTCCTGATATTGCGTAGAAATCACCATTTTAGAATGTTTTTGAGCACATTTTCACCTCTTTTCAATTTCGTATTTTTTAGGAAATGTTAGAGACCATTTATATCTTATAAGTAATTAACATGTCAAATTTCCAGTTTCTAGGCCCTTCAGTAACACAAAACTCGCATTTTCAGAACGTTCTTTTGCTCCGGAACCTCTTTTGAGTTAGTGGCATCTATATAAGATATAGCTTATCCTTGATTGTGGGCAAAACCATCATTTTAGTACCATTACTTTTAAAATAGGTTCGGTAGTTTTAGAGATTACTTCCTACAAATAAACAAACGTTACCACTTTGTAGTGTAGGCATAGATTTATATGGAATTTATTTAATCATGTAAAGGGCTGCCGAAAAAACTCACTGTCAAAATGAATAGAATTTATTCAATATACAGTGTCTCACATAAGTGATGGGACACTTGTGCTTAACAAAAGGAAACTAATCAAATAAATTAAAAAAAACATGTACACATTTTTTGTGGATGTGTTTCATACTTAAATTTAGTAAAGATTATTACATAACATACATTTTGTCAAAATATTAAAATATTAATTTAATAAAAATACAAATGTTTAGAATGGACCAAAAAATAGCTCACATAAGTGATGGGACACCATTATATATGCAACAAAAATCGTCTGAAATAAGCAATAAAAATATTTTTTGGGGTTTTATTTTTACTTAAAAGCAATTGGCAATAATTTATAAAATCGTCTGCAGTATTTCTCTCCAGTTTGTTTTGGAATTTTTGTGTTTTTTAGCTCTGTGTAGCCATGAATGCTAAACGAAAATAAACTTCGCCTGAAATTCGAAAATTAGTTATTAATTTGCATATTGAACGTGGAAAATCTATTAGAAAAACTGCTGAAACAGTTAACTTGAGTCGTTCAACAGTTTTCAATATCATTAAACGATATAAAAAGAATCATATGATGCAGAATAAAAGAAGACCTGGCCGACCATCAAAGCTATCCAATGAAATAAAGCGAATTATCGTTCGAAATATTAAAAAAAAAAAAAAAAAAAAAAAAAAAAAAATCCAAGAAATAGTGTTTCAAAAGTTGCTGCTGATTTACAAGTATTATATGGAATAATTGTTAATCCTGAGACTATTAGAAGGGTAATTCGATCTGCTGGATATCACGGTAGAGTAGCCAGGAAAAAATTCTTCGTAAGTGAAAAGAATAGAAAACTCAGACTAGCTTTCGCAAAATCCAACATATATAAGAATTCTGATTACTGGAATAAAGTTATATTTGCTGATGAGAGTAAATTTAATATATTTGGTTCTGACGGTAGAATCTTGGTGTGGAGAAAACCCAGGGAAGAATTTCGCAAACAGAACTTGGTGCCAACAGTAAAACATGGTGGAGGAGGAGTTATGGTATGGGGGTGTATATCGTCCGCTGGAGTTGGTAATCTTGTTTTTATTGACAGTATAATGGATCAGTACAAGTATATCGATATTTTAAAGCAAAATTTGAAATCTTCCGCACGAAAATTGAACCTTCATAACGATTTTAAATTCTACCAGGACAATGACCCCAAGCACACTGCTCTGAACGTTAGACTCTGGCTGCTATATAACTGTCCTGAAATAATAAAAACACCACCACAATCTCCAGACTTAAATCCCATAGAGAATATTTGGCAAGAATTGGAATCAAGAATTCGCAAACACACCATTTCTTCAAAACAACAACTAAAATCGGTGCTTCAAGAAGAATGGGATAAAATCACTCCAGAAATCACAAAAAAATTAGTCGAATCCATCCCAAAAAGATTAAATCATGTTTTAAAAGTAAAAAGAAATCCAACAAAATATTAAAATCTTTTAAAAAGTAAAATTTTTGGATAAATATTTGATGGAAAAGTAAGTGTCCCATCACTTATGTGAGCCATTTTTTGCTTCGTTCTGAACAATTGTATTTTTACTAAATTAATATTTTAATATTTTGACAAAATGTAAGTTATGTAATAATTGTTACTAACTTTAAATATGAAACACACCCAAAAAATTTTTGCACATGTTTTTTTATTTATTTTATTGCAGTTTCTTTTTATAAAGCACAAGTGTCCCATCACTCTTGTGAGACACTGTATATATGGACTAAATAAATTGCAGCGTAAAAAACTCAATTCTATTTCACCGGCGTGTAAAAAATTATCAACATGCTTCTTTCAATTTTTTTTAATTTAAAACCGTTAAGGCCACAGCTTTTAGAATTTTTCGTCATCCTTCCCTCAGTTATCATAGTCACTTTTTTTTCCCTTGCAGTGACAGTTCAGCGATGGAACCTTTCAAACATTCTTTTCTTGATTCTTCTTTAAAGCAATCAATAAGGGAAAAAAGTTGCTTAGTTCTCGGATTTTTTTTTTTTTTAACTTCTGCTAGACACAAATTTTATGCAGCGAACAGCTGTTCTATTGAAACTTAAAAAAGATGCTTTAGAAAATGATGGATTTCGTATTCAGTTTTTCCTAAATTGTAAAGAACCATATCAAGCATAATTTAAAAGAACGGGAAGATACAATACAGCTTGAAAATAATTCAAATTTCGCTTCAGCAGTAACAAAAATATAATGTAACTCATTTTAAATTTAAATTAGGAAAATATTAGTAAAAATGTGAATATTCTTAATGATTAAACAGTTGTAACGAGGTTCGTAATTATATTAGTTGATTACTATAGCTGTTTGTTGATAGTTTTTCATAAAAAAAAAAAATAATAATTTGAAAAAATTATAACTGAATGACTTCCGATAAAACATGGAATTATTATAAACTATATTTAATTTTAAGTATCCACATTAACGCTAGAAAAAAAGGAAGTTACATAAAACATTAGATAGATTTGAGCATGACGACATCGCTTTTTGCTGTATTTATGCATTATTCAGCGATAGTGCTATCTGTATTTATATACATATATAATAGTAAAAATTTTTCGCCTTAATTCTAAATTAATTATATTAAAATTCTTTTAACATTGAAAATTTTTCTTCTTTTTTATAATATTTTAACATATTATTTTTAATTCCATACCTTTAATCAACACTTTTTATTTTATTTTATTCTAAAAAACGTTAATCTTTCAAAACAATTCTTTTCTTAAAAAAGAAATCCCATTACTTAATTCATTGCATCTGTTGCATAATATTTCTTTATTTATTCTCTCAAATGTTCGAATACCCAGAATTCCATTAGGTTGTCTTTGTTTCAACGAGGGATTCCAGTTGAACAATATGCGACCGTCTGAGAGAACTAACTTGAGGTTTGTGTAAGTGGTTTAAATTTCATTGGTTAAAAAGAAATTCTCAAAGTTTAATTGATAAATTAGGAGTTTGTCGTGAAATCTCTTTTTTTCCGCGCTGTTAAGGGGGCTGAGGGGTTGATCGATACGGAAATACATGTAAACAGAGCTCTCTTTTTGAGTCCATATAAAAACAAAAGTATTCAGTGTAATTAATTTAAACTTTCTGATATTTTAAAGGTATGTTTGTAGTTTTATAAAATTACAAAATGAAGTACTTCAATGTAATATAATAAGAAATATAGCAAAGTTTATGTAACACAATTTTCGAAAAAAAAATTATGTGTTATATCACCAACACCAAAATATCTTAACGTTGAATTGACTTAAGAACCTGATTTTTTTCTTTAAAAGGATCAGGAAACTTTACACTATAAAATGAATTAAGGATATAACAATCACTCGAAAAAAACATTATTAAAAAAACTCTCAAACTTAAAAATTAAAAAAAAAACCCTAAAAAATACAACTTTTTTTGCATTAAAAATACTCAAAATATTAATTTATCTAAACTATATTAATTCATTATCTAGCTAGTAATGTTATATGCATGCAAAAAAAAAAAAAAAAAAAAAAAAAAAAAAAAAAAAAAAAGCCATTCCATCAAATATTTATTTATTTTTTTTAATATTGGTGTTAGTCGTCAAAAATCAAGTTTTGAGAAAACGCGACTTAAAGTTAAAACTGTATGGTTGCGGCTATGAAAGTGTTGATACAAAAATGCTTATAACTCCGTTAAAAATGCAAATATTTTTATGCGGTTTTTTGCATTGAGTTAAGAATTAATTGAATAATCAAACTAGATCATAAAAAAAAAATCGATTTTTTGAAAAGTTTTCAACCCCTGAGCCCCCTTAACTTATATAAAGGGTTAAGTTAGCTTTGGGATTAGAGTCAGTTCAGTTTTAGTTTAGTTTTTGTGTTTGTCTTGGATTTTTTAACTGTCACTTGGTGAAACATGACATTTAAAGGATGAATCTCTATTGCGATAACATCATACCGTTATTATGGCGGTATTCTTATAGAGGTACCACGTTTAAACTGGAGTTATTACTGGAATAATGACGATGCTTTGGACACAAATTAAGGTGTTTTTTTTTTTTTTTTTTTTTTTTTTTTTTTTTTTTAAGAAAGGATTTTATTTGATGTCTCATGTCTAGATCTGATCCGTATTTAAGTGGGAAATACCCAAATATTTCCATTCAGTGCCATGATATTTTAATCTACACGATTGCAAGAGATCAAATGTTCCGGGTAATTTAATAATTAGAGCAGAATTTTTCATATATATATATATATATATATATATCATCGGGGAGAAGGGAGGGATTTAATTCTGAAGAAGCTGTTTTTCTGTTGCCCTAGTTTTTTTTCCCGTTTATAACTTTCAGATTACCGGATATACAATTTTGCACTATACTATAAATATTGGTTTATTTATTTATGGTATAATTTTCATGTAATTTATACTTAATAATTACAAAAGTTTTATTAAATATATGGAATTTGTTTCATATCATGAAAGGAGAAGTTAAAAAAAAATGCGGCGTCATAATGAATAGATTTTATCCAATATAGATTTATGGACAATATAAATTGCAGCGTAAAACACCCAATTCTAGTTTACCGGAGTGTAAAGAATTATCAACACGCTTCTTTTAAAATTTTGTTCATAAAACCGTTAAGGCGACAGCTTTCAGAATTTTCGTCATCCTTCCCTCAGTTATCATAGTCAATTTTTTTCATTTTGCAGTGACATTTCAGTGATGGAACCTTTCAAACATATTTTCTTGATTCTTCTTTAAAGCAATCAATAAGAGAAAAAAGTTGCTTCATAGTCTTTTTTTTTTAAACTTTTGCTAGACACGAATTTTATTCAGCGAACGGATGTTCTGTTGAAGCTTAAAAAAGATGCCTTAGAAAATGATGGATTTCTTGCATAACAACCTTGCTTTTTGTTGAATTTGTGCATTATTAAGTGACAGTGATGGCATATGCAATACTTTTTTATAAATTCTTTTAAACACTGGAATGTAAATGATGTAATTTTATATAAATAAAAGCGTGTTTTTAAAATCTTAAAACTGAAATATGTTTTTTACTATCTATATCTAAATATTTTCCATTGGGGGGGGGGGGGGTTTCGAGCGACACCTATTTCTGAAGAAGCAGAATTCCTGTTTTCTAGTTTATTTTTACCGTTTATATATTTCAGATTATCGGATATACAATTTTACATTATATTATAAATTTTGGTTTATTTATTTAGGGTCTAATTTTCATGTAATTTATACTTAATAATTACAAAAGTTTTATTAAATATATGGAATTTGTTTCATCATGAAAGGGAAAGCTAAAACAAAATGCAACGTCATAATGAATAGATTTTACCTAATATAGATTTATGGCCTAAATAAATTGCAGCGTAAAAAACCCAATTCTAATTCACCGGAGTGTAAAAAAATATCAACACGCTTCTTTCAAAATTTTGTTCATAAAACCGTTAAGAAAACAGCTTTCAGAATTTTCATCATCATGCCCTCAGTTATCATAGTCAGTTTTTATTCCCCTTGCAGTAACAGTTCAGCGATGGAACCTTTCATCCATCTTTTCTTGATTCTTCTTTAAACAAATGAATAAGGAAAGAAAGTTGCTTAGTTGTCGGATTAAAAAAAAAAAAAAAAGTTTTTGCTAGACAAAAATTTTGTGCAGCGAACAGCTGTTCTATTGGAGCTTAAAAGATGCTTTAGAAAATGATGGATTTCTTGCATGATAACCTGGCTTTTTGTAGGATTTGTGCATTATATAGAGACAGTGACTCATATGCAATATTTTTTTTTTTTATAAATGTTATTAAACACTGAATTGTAGGTGTAAAATTCTTCAGCGGATGCAAATGATGCCATTTTATCTATACTAATATTATAAAGAGGAAAGATTTGATTGTTTGAATTGAATAGGCTCCGAAACTACTTGACCGATTTGAAAAATTCTTTCACCGTCTGAAAGCTACACCATTTCCTTTGAACATTGGCTATATTATATTAAAAAAAAAAGAAAAAAAAAAGGTATTTTTATTAAAATGCCAATAATGTAACCCAAAATGTAGAAAATGACGTTAAAAATTGCTTACATCGCGTGCGCTGCCAATACTATTGATTATCTATACTAATATTATAAAGGGGAAAGATTTGATTGTTTGTTTGTTTGAATTGAATAGGCTCCGAAACTACTTGACGGATTTGAAAAACTCTTTCAACCTCTGAAAGCTACACTATTTCCGGTGAACATAGGCTATATTATATTTAAAAAAAAAAATTAAATATATGGAATTTGTTTCATCATGAAAGGGGAAGTAAAAAAAATGCAGTGTTAAAATGAATAGATTGTACAAAATATAGATTTAATTTTAAGGACTAAATAAATTATGGACTATGCAGTGTTAAAAAGAATAGATTGTACAAAATATAGATTTATGGACTAAAAAAACCAAAATTCTTGTTCACATGAGTGTAAAAAATTATCAACACACTTCTTTCAAAATTTTGTTCCTTAAACCGTTAAGGCGACAGTTTTTAGAATTTTTGTCATCCATTCCTCAGTTATCACAGTCAGTTTTTTCCCCTTACAGTGACATTTCAGCGATTTCAACCGTTTTTTCTTGATTCTTCTTTAAAGCAAAGAATAAGGGAAAAAATTGTTTAGTTGTCGGATTTTATTTATTTATTTATTTTTATTATTTTAAGCTAGACACAAATTTTATGCAGAGAATAGCTGTTCTATTGAAACTTAAAAGATGCTTTAGAAAATAGCGGATTTCGTATTCAGTTTTTGCTAAATTATAAAGAAACATGCAAAGCTGAAGAGAAAAGAACGGGAAGGCACAATTGAGCTCGAAAATAATTCAAATTTCACTTCAACATAAACAAAAATATAATGCAACTCATTTTAAATTTAAATTGGGAAAATATTAGTAAAACGTGAATAATAATGATTAAACAGCTGTATCCAAGTTTGTAATTAAATTTGAATTGTTTAAAACATCTGCTGTTATTTTATATCAAAGTTTATTTTATGTCAACACTTGTTTCAGTTGCTTTCTTTTCTTGTATTATGATTTTAAAATAATATTGTGGATTCAAAAGTACACAAAGGAAAATACTCAAAAGTGTACAAAAAGCATTTTTTTTTTTTAAGTTCTGTAATCAGTGCAAAAGTCAAAGTCTAGCAGATATCCTGGATTGAGAAATCTTTCTTAAGTGTGTTCTTAAAACAAAAAGGGCAATTTTGTGACATAAGTTTTAATTTATTTTTGTTCGAAAATGCATGAAACTAGCTAGTGTTGTTCAGAAACTAGCTAATCGCACTCATTTTTTCATATTTTTGTAACACCTCTCTGAAGTAATATAAATTGTTTATAGTAAAATGTTTATATAAAAGGTGAAGCTGTTAAAATCCTTTGATTTAAAAATCTAATGGATTTAATAAATTTTTTATCCTTTTAGGTAGATTTCATATGAAATATTATCTAGATTTCGTATGAAATATTAGGTAGATTTCGTATGAAATACTCTCTATTGCGGCTGCTTCTATTTTCGAATTCCTGAAAATGTTTTGCAGATCTACGCCGATCATGACCCCGGACCACAACACTACCATCAGTAAAAAAGTTAATCTATCTATCTATGTATCAATTTGTTATCGACACGATAATTTCTATAATTCTGCACCAATCTTCTCCAAACTTAAACATAAAATCAAGGGGTATAAAATCTCGGTCGAATTCGTTAAACGACAAAATCGGACCAAAGGGGTGGAAATAGGAAGGTTTATCTGAAAACAGAAACAACGTCATAATTTCTTAGTTAAAATACATATTTAATCAGTTTAAAGTTTATATTACTTCTAAAAAATGGGTCAAAGGTTTATGCATGACAGATTTTTGATAAAGTTAAAAATTGGATCAAGGGGCGAAAAAATAGGGTTTTTGGGAGGAAAAAAATTCATAACTTCGTTAATTCTCAAGATATCAAATCCAACTAAATTTTTTATAAATGTTCTCAAAATTATCCAAAACTTTTGTTTTTACAAGTTTTTGATAGGGGCGGGAGGTGGAAAAAGAAAAAAATCCATAACTTCGTCATATCTGAAACCATCAAATCCAATTAAATTTATTATACATCTTTTCAATAATATCTACAACTTTTATACTGACAAGTTTTTCATAGTACCAATTGTTATAGTAAAAATAAATTAAACAATAGTAGGAGTTGAAGAAAAAACCTCTAATTAAAACTGCTCATATTCTGACTCATTTTTAAATTCACTTTTGACTTTAAACGCATTCAAGTGGCAGGTTCTCTTATTTATGAACTATATAATGTGATGCATTGGCCAGTTTTTAAACGCAATAAACGCAGAATATATTTAAAAAAAGGCTGCCAAAATGAGTATTTTGAAAAGAATTTCCCGAAGTGACCACGATTGAAAAATTGAGGAAGTATTCAAACAACAAATTGCGTTTTTTTCTGATTCATATTTAATCCATTTTTGCTGTCAAACGCATCCAGTTGCCAGGTCCTCTTATTTAGGATCTATATAATGTAACATATTGGCTAGTTTTTAATAAAGGAAGAATATATTTTTAAAAAAGCCGTCAAAATGGGTGTTTTGAACAGAATTTTTCGAAGTGATTGTGATTGAAAAATTGAGGAAGTTCAAATAACAAATTGCGTTTTTTCCGACTCATTTTTAAATCTAATTTTGTTCTCAAACTCATAAAATTTACAAGTTCTCTCATTTATGAATTGTTTAATATGCCGTATTCGTCAACTTTTTTGATAAAGGCAAAATATATTTAAAAAAAGCTGTCAAAGTGGGCATTTCGTGCATAATTTCTCGAAGTGATCGTGATTGAGGAATTGAGGATGTATTCAAATAACAAATTGCTTACTTTATGACTCATTTTTAAAATCCAATTTTGCTCTCAAACGCATCCAATTGACAGGTTCTCTTATTTAGGAACTGTGTAATGTGCCGTATTTGTCAATTTTTTGATTAAGACTGAATATATTTCAAAATATGCTGCCAAAATATGCATTTGAACCGAACTTCGCTTAAGATGAATTTGATAAAACCAGTTCTTATAGAAAAATTAAATAATTTTTTTTTTTTCAAAAACGACCAAAACAAAGTTGTTAAACTGGGTTTATCTCTAATCATATTTTATTTTTTATTGTTGAAATGAGAAATCTTCGAAATTTACCTCCGCCTATAGGCCAAACCGATAGGGATTTTTTTTTTCTTAACAGAATAAACTTTTCAGTACAAACCGTCAAAGTTGGCGTTTTGAACCTCATTTCCCGACGAAAGCAGAAAAACTAGTTAGCGAAAGAAGAAAAACGCATGATTATGTAATTAAAATTGCTTATAACTCAATAGGTAATTTAATTATCTTAAAATGAAAACATATTTCGATTCGAAATCACTTCCATAGTCAAGTCTACCAATTTTATAAATTTTTGTGAAAAAATAAATTTGTAAAAATGTCAAAACATTTTGCGCTTGTGAACAGAGCAGTTGAGAATAGTCTTAATTCTGTAATACATGTAAAAATCATCATTTATTCTATATAATCTTCTCTGCTTTCCTGTCCTTACGAAATATAATCTATTAAAAGTGAATAGAGAAAAAAATAAAACAAAAGCGCGTTTTAATTAATAATTTTTAAATCTAAATAATGCCAAACAAGCAGACGATTATTTGTTTTTTCGTTTATATAAAAAAAGAAAAAAATCATACGTCAAGCATAGATTATGAAACACTTTCCAACGCATTCAGAATAATGCAACAAAACTGCACCGTTTAACTCCTTCGGGATGAGCGTCTTTCATAGAATTTTTTTATTTTACATCATCGGTTTTTCAAAACAGATTTTTATTTTTATTGACTAGAATATTTTGCTCGGATGAAATAAGGCAAAATTCACAGTAAAAATTTACCTACCCAATTCAATCTTCTAACCACTGGGCTAAGTTGGCAAGGTCAATCCTTTTCTTTTTAAAAATTAATTTTTTCATAAAATAAAAAGTTTTTAATCGATCTTTAAGTAAACAAGATATTTTTAATCGCCATAAAAAAATATTAATAGATACTTAAGTTTAAAGTCTGTAAATGCATTATTTGCAGAAATTTTACACTCATCACAAAAGAAAAAAAAATCTACTCAGGTCAATTTTCGTAATTCAAAACAAACCTTTAATAATAAGTTTTAAAGATTTTCTACTAAAGTATAATTATATTTTTTATTTAGACAATTTCATAATTGTTCCAGTCATTTTTCACACAGATGTATGATGCAAAAATTAGTTTTAAAATTTTAAAGTTTTATGTAATCTCAATATGGTGATGGTCTCCTAAGTTTAAGACTATCGAACAAAAAATTTTATACACAAAGGAAGAAAACTGACTTCATTTTTAGATTCAGCATTAAAAAAAATATATATAAATCTATTTATTGCGATTTCAGTTTTATTTTTAAATTTGTAGACTAGTACATCAGTTTCTTTAAATTAAATAAAAGAAATAATTATTAAATGTTATAATATAAACACTTGGAATCTGAATAGAAAATTATTTTTTAAGCTATTGCATAGCTTTTATTGCGGGCTTTGAGCGCGGCGACTGATTGTAGAAATTCCGTAACGAGAAAAATTGAGCGTAACGAAAAACAACAATTCCGTAACGAAGAAATTTAACACTCGGCTAACCATCGTTTCAGTTCGGCAAACTTCGGCATGGTATCCTGCGGTAGACTTCGGCAGACATTGACGCGGTATTTTTCAGATATTTAGAGGATATCAAGCCTCAAACTTATATTTCTTATTTCAGTTACTATAAATCTATAGTTTCAATTATAAAAATTCCTGATAGAATGTGTACAGAAAAGAATCGTCTTAAGATAAAACAAGGTAGGATAATGTATCTTTTGATGATTGGAGACCCGCCCAATGGTGAGGATCGAAAAATTTAAAATGCTTATAACTCGCGATCTAATTTTCGTAGCGCGGCCAAATTTTGTTTGGTAATTTATTATGAAACAGTTTTAATTTTTGGTGACAGGAGACCCCCCCCCCCCAAGGTGAGGGTCGAAAAATTTAAAATGCTTAACTCGCAATCTGCTTTTCGTATCGCGGTCAAATTTTGTTTGGTAATTTATTATGAGAGAGTGTTAATTTTTGGTGACAGGAGACACCCCACGGTGAGGGTCGAAAATTTTAAAATGCTTATAACTCGCGATCTAATTTTCGCAGCGCGGCCGAATTTTGTTTGGTAATTTATTATGAGACAGTGTTACTTTTGGTGACAGGAGACCGCCCCCCCCACGTTGAGCGTAAAAAAAATTAAAATGCTTATAACTCGCGATCTAATTTTCGTAGCGCGGCCAAATTCTGTTTGGTGATTTATTATAAAACAGTGTTAATTTTTGGTGACAGGAGACCCCCCCCTCCACGGTGAAGGTCGAAAAGTTAAAATGCGTATAACTCGCGATCTAATTTTCGTAGCGCGGCCAAATTTTGTTTGGTAATTTATTATGAGACAGTGTTACTTTTGGTGATAGGAGACCTCCCCCGGTGAAGGTCGAAAAAGTTAAAATGCTTATAACTCGCGATCAATTTTCGTAGCGCGGCCAAATTTTGTTTGGCAATTTATTAAGGTATTGCATAGCTTTTATCGCGGGCTTTGAGCGCGGTGAAACTATCTAGAAATTCCGTAACGAGAATAAAACCTAACACTCCGGCTAACGTCGCTTCAGTTTGGCAGACTTCGGCACGGTATCCTTCGGTAGACTTCGGCAGACATTGACGTGGTATTTTTCAGATATTTTGAGAATACCAAGTCTCAAACTTATGTTTTTTATTTCAGCTACCATAAACGTATAGTTTCAATGATAAAAATTCCTGATTAACCTACATGTATTGTAAGATAATAAAAATATTTTAAACGATATTAACTTCTCATTTATTCAATAAAAGAAAAAAAATTTGATATGGGTCATCACGCTCAAAAATTGTAACTTAAACTAATATAAAAAAAAACTGCATAAATAAAAAATAAGTAAATAATTATAATTTCATAAGTTGATAAAAAATGCTATGCAATAGCTTTACCGCGGCAGTCCCCGAGTGCCACACGTATTTTTTTTTTTTTTTTTTTTTTTTTTTTTTTTTTTTTTTATCTACATCTCATATTTTTCAAGTTTCTGTTGAATATTTCCAGAAGCAATTACTGTCATTTCAATATCGGTCAATCATTTAATATTATTACCGATAGTTAAATAAATGTATCTACATAAAGTAAGTTTCAGTAACACAAACAAGAAATTGATCCTTCCCATAAAATTTTATTGGTGACTCGCAGTATATAATAGAATATTGATGCGACATCATTATGCAATAGATTACAGGTAGTCGATACACCCTCTATTTGGTAGCTTGAAGTTTTATAAGATAATAAAGAGGGAAAGTGTAATATTTATCAACTAAATTTATATGATTTATATGTAGATTAATCTAGTTATATTTTCTATTTAGACAATTACATGATTGTTCCTATCATTTTGCGCACAGATGTATGATGTAAAAATTAGTTTTAAAATTTCAAAGTTTGTTATAATTTTAATATGGTGGTGGTCTTCTAAGTTTAAGATTATATAACAGGCGATACATAGAGTTAGAAAACTTACTTCATTTTAAGATTCAGCGTCTTATAAATTATTTACTACGGTTTTATTTTGAAAGTTATTTTTAAATTTGTGGACTAGCACATAAGTTTCTTTAAAATAAATAATTATTAAACTTAAATGTTAAAATACAAGCATCTGAAAACTAACTAGCAAATTCTTCTTGTTTTTTTTTTTTTTTTTTTTTTTTTTTTTTTTTCATATTTTTCAAGTTTCAGCTGAATACTTTTAGAAGCAATTACTGTCATTTCAATATCGGTCGATCATTTAATATTATTACCAATAGCTAAATAAATGTATCCACATAAAATAAATTTCAGTAACACAAACGAGAAATTGATCCCTACATAAAATTTTATTGGTGACTCGCAATATATAATAGAATACTGATGCGACAGCCTCTACTTTGCAGCATGAAGTTTTATAATATAATAAAGTGGAAAAATGTAATATTTATGAACTATAGTTACATGGTTTATATGTAGATTAATCTAATTATATTTTTTATTTAGACAATTACATGATAGTTTCTATTATTTTGCACACAGATGTATGATGCTAAAATTAGTTTTAAAATTTTAAGTTTGTTACAATTTCAATATGGTGACGGTTCCCTAAGTTTAAGATTATATAACAAAAAGGCGATGCATAGAAAGCAGGAAAACTGGCTTCATTTTTAGATTCAGCGTCTAAATAAGCAAGAAAATTAATTTATTGTAGTTTCAGTTTTAGAAGTTATTTTTAAATTTGCAGTCTAGCACATCAGTTTCTTTTTTTTAAAGAAAAATCTATACATATAATAAAACAGTAGGACCCGGTGTGTCTGTACATTGAAGATAATTGACAAAAATGGAGTCAGGGCGATAAAAGAAAACCAATGAAACACAAAAAAAATTTTTTTGAATTTTTTGTCTGTCTGTCTGTCTGTCTGTCTGTTTGTTCGAGGTTATCTTCGTAACTACTGAATGGATTTTTATGCGGTTTTCACTAATGAAGAATGCACACTCCCGGGCAGTGTATAGGCTTTGTTTCATCAAAATCGGACAACAGACAAAAAAGTAACAAAAAGAAACAAAAGAAACTATTAGGTGCGCTGCTCACGTTTTTTAGTACATAACGTTTTTTAGTACATATAAAATCCAATAGATGTCACTGTGCGATTTTAAAACGCGCTATCGTTATGTTTTCGCCAGTCTACTTAAGTATGAGAAAGTTTCAAGCTGGCTGTCGTTCCATGTGGTTTAGTCGGTAGAACGTCAGTGCGCCATACTGATGGCCCGGGTTCGATTCCCAGCATGGAATTTTTTTTCACTATGTTGGCATTAACGCCTATAAGCAATTAAAAGAATTTGAAATATTGTATTCAAGGCGAATTTTCTCTCTGGGAAAATTTCCTTGCATTAATATGTCAGTGTAATTTTTTTTTCGATTTAATTTTTTTTTTCGAAACTTTGTTTTTCTTAAAAAATTACAGTAAATATTTGATATTTCCCAACGTTTTTTGAATGATCGACTTGCTTTTTTTTTTTTAATGTATGTCTGAACCTTATCTAACTACTTCTTCAAGATTTCTTTAGATAAACCGACCAGCGTAGCGGGCGAAGGCCGCTAGTAAATATATATATTTTAACTTGGATATTAAAATATAAATACTTAGAATCTGCAAACCAAATTCTTTTTGATCTATATCTCATGTTTTCCAAGTTTCAGTAAAATGCTTCCAGGAGCAATTATTGTCATTTCAATATCGGTCGATCATTTAATATTATTACTGATAGTTAAATAAATGTATATCTATAAAGTAAATTTCAGTAACACAAACGAGAAATTGATCCTCCACATAAAATTTTATTGGTGACTCGCAATATATCATAGAATATTCATGCGACATCTTTATGCAATAGATTACAGGTAGTCGATGCAGCCTCTAGTTTGTAGCGTGAAGTTTTGTAAGATAATAAAGAGAAAAAAATGTAATATTTATGGTTATTCCTGAGCGAAACGGATAAAGAGCTTGGAACTGAGATTTTGAAAACGAAATAATGCTATGAACTTTTAGTAATTGAATTGCATTAAAAAATCCATGAGCATTTTAGCACGACTAGTTTCACTAAAGAGTGTTAAGAAAGAATATAAAATAGAGCTGGAATTCTTAAAAATATATTATCACCTATTTTATAAGAACGAAAAAAAAAAAATAACAGTTCTTGATTTTTCGGTTTAACAGTTTGATAATAAATTACCTACTTATAGTATTTAGACTTGGCAGGCAAATCGAACATTTATACATTTTCATCCAATAATGCATTGTTAGTTACTTTTAATAACAGGTTAATAAATTTATGATGGCAATCACTCAGCTTTATTCCATAAAACATCACAATTTTGTGTTATTTTTGACATGTGTTAAGAATCTATAACATAAAATTGCAGAAAAGTTTTTTTGCATTCATTGTTTAGGTGCGTTCGTAATTATGTAAATACGTAGCAACTATAATCTTCGCTCAGTCCGTACGTCTGACCGTTTGTCCGTATATAACAAAGCAAAAAGTACCGAACCGAATCATTTGAAATTTAAAATATATAATTGATGCATAATTTTGTCGAGTCATTTCAAACTCAGAAGCTGAATTAAAATATGGCATCTAAAAGTTACAGCCTGAATTTTTTGTCACCCTGATAAGTTCTAAAGCATGTAAATTCCATTGAGCAATGTTGCACTGAAGTTGTTAAACACAAAAGAAGCCCAATTGATAGGTAATATTTCTGTTATTTAGAAAAATCTGTTCAGTTCTTACGATTTTGTTCCCAGTACATATCGATTAAAGAAAGTTACGTATCAATTGTATTTATAACAATTGTTTTAGATTTCTTGCTTTACGTTTATATTCACTATTTAATTTGATAAACCAAATTTATATGGTTTATAAGATGATAATATATTTATATTTTTTATTTAGACTATTACATCCCTAATAGCATGCATGGTCACAGTGACGTCACTGTGAGTCACTTTAGTCACATGACATCTGTGACCAAAATGCCACCTCTCAGTGACGTCACATTGTGACTCAGATGTGACTTTCTTAAAAATCTTTAGAAATTTATAAATATCCTTTAAAACATGTTAATTACTTTAAAAAACATGTTTCTGGCAATTTAAATATCTTCGCTTTTGTCACAGTTTCGTCAAAATGTTAATGTCAAATTAGTCACAAATGACACATTTTTCAAAAATTTGTCACATTGTGACCACTTTGTGAACCGTCACAAAAGAGCTCTAAAACGGCCATAACGATTTCACATTTTAGTCACTGTGACTTCACATCGACGCCACGTGACGTCACATCGACAATCGATGGTCACAAAGTCACAATGTGACTTCACAACGATGTTGCAGTGACGTCACCATTCTTTACGATATGTTTGTTCCTATCATTTTTCATACAGGTGTATGATGCCAAAGTTAGTTTTAAAATTTCAGCGTATGTTACAATTTCAATATGGTGATGGTCTCCTCAACTTACGATTACATAACAAAAAGGTGTTACATAGAGGAGGAAAACTGATTTCATTTTCAAATTCAGTATCTAAAAAATAAAAAAAATCATTTACTGCGGTTTCAGTTTCAGAAGATATTTTGAAATTTGTAGACTAGCTCATCAATTTTTTAAAAATAAATAAAATAAATAATTATTAAATTTAAATATTAAAATATTAACACTTGTAATCTGAATAGAAATTTTTTTTAAATCTGTATATCATATTTTTCAAGTTTCAGATGAATGCTTCAAGAAGCAATTAATATCATTTCAATATAGGTCGATTGTTTAATATTATTACCGATAGTTAAATAAATGTGTCTACATAAAGTAAATTCCAGTAACACAAAACGAGAAATTGATCCTTCCCGTAAAATTTTATTGGTGACTCGCAATATATAATAGAATATTGATGCGACGTCTTTATACAATAAATTACAGGTAGTCGATACGGCTTCTAGTTTGTAGCTTGAAGTTTTGTAAGATAATAAAGAGGAAAAATGTAATATTTATGGTTATTACTGAGCAAAACGGAAAAAGAACTCGGAATGGAGATTTTGAAAACAAAATTATGCTATGGATTTTTGGTACTGAAAATGCATATAAAAAAAAGCTATGATCATTTTAGTCCGATTAGTATCACTAAAGAGTGTTGAGAAATAATATAAAATATGAATGGAATTTTTAAAGATATGTTATCAGCTTTTTTATAAAAACAAAAATGTTAACAGTTTTCACTTTTTCGGTTTAACGATTTGATAATAAATTAGAGATAATAAATTTATAGTAATTAGACTTGGCAGGCAAATTGAATATTTATACTTTTTAATGTAATGTTACTTTTGATAACAGGTTAATAAATTTATGATTGGAATTTATTCATATTTATTCCATAAGGCAGCACAATTTTATGTTATTTTTAGCTCTTGTTAAATTTCTATGATATAAAATTGTAGAAAAAAATTTACATGCATTTTTACTTCCTTCTGTCTTCAATAGAAGAAAGTATTGTAATCCCCCCCCCCCCCTCGAATTTCAGTTTTCGACGGATTTACACGTTTTAGGTGACAGAGATCTCAAAAAACATGTTCATAGAAAATGTCTGACTGTCCGTATGTCGCCATTGTAACATTGAAAAGTGTATGAAGTTCTGTATAAAACTGAACCAAAATTTTTGTGTATGTATTTGGCTGTGGCATGCAGGTCTTCCTTCAATTTAGAAATATTCTGCCTGAAAGGGGCACTGTAATAGCAATTTTTATGCAATTTTCATTATTGTATCATAGAAAAGAGTATAAAGTTATATATAGAATTAAACCAAATTTTTTGTGTACGCGTTTGGCTATGTCCAGTAAGTCTTTCTTGAGTTTGAAAGCCAGTGTTGCCAGTAGGCTACTTTTTTAAAATTCAGATTTCTTGATTGGCACCACTTTTTTGAAACAGTAAATTACCTTTTGTTTTCGCCTTAATTATCATGTCATTGAATAAGGCCCATTTAATCATTTGTAAAAAGTGGTGCCGATCAAGAATCTGAATTTTAAAAATGTAGCCCATTTGGTAACACTGTTGAAAGCTTGTAACAGCCATGTCTAGCCCTTTGAGCTCTGGTGGGTAAATTTCTTCAAAATTCAAATTGACAAATTGGCACTAGTATTTTGCAAAGAAAAAAAAATGATTTACGATGCGCACGGAAAAAAAGGGCATTTAACCTTTTGCAAATAAACTTAGGTGAATATTCCGGTGCCATTATGACATTTCGGAATTAAAATTAAATGGTAGAAAATTCAATCATCAGAGCTCAAAGGGCTAGATCATTTCCATTATTGTATCATCGAAAAGTGGATGAAATTATGCATAGCATTGTACCAAATTTTGTGTGCATATATTTGGCTGTGGCAAGCAGGAACTCCTTCAATTTAAAAATATTCTGTCGGAAGGGGCACTGTAATAGCAAATTTTGTGCCAAATTTATTATTGTACCAACGAAAAGTGTATGAAGTTATGCATGGAATTGAACCAGATTTTTTGCGTATGTGTTTGGCTATGGCCATTAGGCCCTGAAAACTTGGAAAAATATTCGTAACTTTCCCTGTTTATATTGTAACATAGCTTTTTGTGCTGTCGGCACTTGGACTATTACATGTTTGCCGCAAATTAAAGCACATACGTACCATGAATTATGCAATGATTCTTAAATACAAAGTATTGCACATGTTATTATTGATTTATATTATTTTTACTTTGAGACTATCATTCGATATTTTATTTTCTGAAAATGATATAATGCAAAGGACTTACTTCTGTAGGTTTTTGCAGAACCACAAAAGTAAAGGAATAACACAGAGCTACTCCCAGTAATATGAAATAGCACAACTCTCGGCCGGCAGCCATAATGATGGGTGTCTTGTGGTACAGAAGGAAAACCACGAGTACGATGAAAGTGCATACGAGACCAAATATAGAAAAAGACAACGGTACAAGTGCCCAACTACTTTTCAAATCCCGTCCTATGTAATCCAATCCAAGCTCCATGCAAGCCGTCCGATCAAAGTTGGAAATAAATCCTATAAAAAAAAAATGTTTTAGGGTCAGGAGGCGTGTAATTATGACCTATTTATACATTTTCAAAATTGTTATTCGTTTTACTTTTTCTCTCTTTGGAAATGTAGTGTTTTTAATAAATAGGAAATAATTTAGGCCTTTTAAGAACAAATCTTAAAAGTTTTAATTATCATAGCCCCTTTTTATTAAGTTAAAAGGATGGTTATAATTACCTCATCAAAAACTCAGAATCACAAGAATTTGGGGGCAATTAAGACCACTAGTGGGGAAATTATAACTACTATATTTCTTCGTTATACTTGGCTATACACATTTATCTGGGGTAATTAAAATCATTAGAACATCAAACTGAAAAATCCGTTTATCAAAAATTTTGGTAGGCTTTGTTCAAATTAGTATTTGGATCACAAAAATGCTTCAGATTACTGATAAAGAATATTAAAAGTGAAAAATACATTACGAGGTTAATATCTAAGTGTAAAATAAAATTTTACTATACACAGTTTTTTCCATTATGGCGGTAGTCACAATCAGCCCCTGCTCAGAATTATCACCCCCCCCCCGACCCTGCACTTTACAAAAAATAATTGTTGATTTTGCAGTATAATACTGGCAGCTAGGGTGCCAGTTTATAACTCTAAAATAAGCAGTAATATACCACCGTGTAAATGAATTAAAGAGTATATTGCTACTTAATGATGCTTACTTGTTAATTTTACTGTTTATTATTGTAAATTTACAGTAACAATACAGTAAAATTAACAATTTTTTTGTAGATGTGATAGTGAATAAGAGAATAAATGAGACTAATACGTTTAAGAGTAGACTGTTTTTTTTGTCAAATATTCATGTATTTTTACGATTTGTTTTCGGTTACAAAGAAAAGAGATAAAAACTTCGGAATTTTTTCATTATATTTATTGCATTATATTTGTCATTTTACTTATATATTTAAAAGTTTTTGCGTAAAAAAGGCTTGTATATGGGAAGTACCTGCAGATGTGTATCCTTAACAGTGTTGCCAGTGGGCTACTTTTTTAAAATTCAGATTTCTTGATTGGCACCACTTTTTTGAAACGGTAAATTACCTTTTGTTTTCGCCTTAATTATCATGCCATTGAATAAGGCACATTTTATCATTTGTAAAAAGTGGTGCCAATCAAGAATTTGAATTTAAAAAAAGTAGCCCATTTGGCAACACTGATCCTTAACTTTCAATCAAATAACCGTTTTCCTTGGTTATAAACATCCTAAATAAAGTTGTTATCAAATTAGGAAAGAGTACTAAAATATTTGGACACCAACACTTAATTGAAAAAAAAAAAGGATTTTTGACAAAATAATGGTAATTTAATCAAAAAAAGTTTTTTTTTTCCTTTGAAAGTTTGAAAAAAAAATCAACGAAAATTGTTTAGGTTGTATAAGCTCTAGCAAAAACGAGTACCTTTCTTTAGAAAAAAAAATACACTGTAATCAGTCGAATAGTTCTCAAGAAACATAGTCTCGCAGTTTGAAAAACATGTTCTTGAGAAAAACAAGTTTAATCCTTTCAGACATAGTGGATTAATTAATACCCCAATTAATTTTAATCCTTAATTCTAACATCGGTACCGAAATTTTAAAGCAAATTTTTACCTCTTATAATGTATGTGAAGGAATCTTTCAATTATTTGCATAAAGTTGCATTTGCAAATCCTGGTGAAAATTAATTATTTCAATATTTTAGAAACAAAAATTCTTTGTGCCGAAAAGGGTTAAAGTTTTACACTAGCATTATGCCCAAGCTTCATTAATTTAACAAAGAAAAAAAAACAATGAGGAATTTTAATATTACAAAATCGCTTTTGAACAATAATGTACACACTTGAAGAATGCGAAAAATGCAAAATAAAAATAGTCGAAAAATTTCCCCGAAAAACGCAGATTTTTGATAATTGTCACTTTATCCGCTTACTTGTAAAAATTCATTATTTTGGAATGACAAAGATAATGTCAAAATAAGTTAAAGGGATGATGTCAATTGCTGAGTATCTTTAATCTTGTCAACAATACAAAAAAGATTAAATTACAAATCTTCAAAGTCTATTTTAAGCTTTAATCTTTTAAAACTTTTATAAATGGATTAACTTTTTAAAATTCAAGATTTAAATCAAAAGGTAAAGACTGATTCTTTAAAAGTGAATTGACACTAAAATTCAAAAACCTTTAATCGCCTTACTTAGGACGATATGTTATCAAACACAGTTATTATTTAAACGATATGTACGAAATTCTAAATCAAACCCTTCTTAAAATAGTTGAGAGGTTCTCATGCCGTAAAGCCACATATTTCAAAATTCCCACTTCAATTTTCTTCCCCCCCCCCCAATTAAATACAGTCGAATCTCGTTAACATGAACCTCAAGGGGAATCAAAATTTTCGTCGCAGAAAACTGCATATACAAAGAAAGTATTCAAATAATCTTATTCTACATTTTTTAGAATGCTCATTTCGTTGCAAGTATAAATTTTGAATTGAAATGTTTTAAATAATAATAGTGAATAGTGAACTTCCTGAAATATACAGTAAACAAAACCTAGTATTTTAAAATGTATCTTCTTTGTTTTGGACACAATCTTACCTATTATCAAAGTTAATTTTCTAAAAGACAATGCCAGCGGCAGGGGGATATCAGTTTTGAACTTTAGAATGCAGATTTAAATCAGGCGATGCCATTTGTTTAATGTACTATGTAAATTTCTTCATATCCGAATAAAAATTGCAACTAAAAATTTGAGGTGTCTTGAAAAGAAGTATTTATTTTTAATATTCTATTATAAAATATGAAATTACAAAATATGCACTTCAAAATACATAACAGTGAAATTTTGTTTTTATAATATGAGTAAATCTCTGATTACGTCCAGTTGGTTGCTCTTAACATATTGAAAAAATTAGTCCTGTTTAACTCTAGGATGTTTTTGTATATACAGATAAACGCAAAAAATAGTGTTGTACCATTTTTCTTTTGGTATTCCAGTAAGGGCATAAAAAACAACAACATATATAACAAACCACAAAAATACCTTAAACCCTCGGGGGCGGGCGACTGGTATACGTAAGGTGTTTAGAAACCTTGATTACTTTCAAGAGTAAATTATTGTAAATTTTGCGTTATTTAATTTGAGCATTTTCTCAATTCAATCAGCCAAAAATTTTTGTTTCGAAAAACCGATGAGAAAACATAAAAAATTTCGCAAAAGTCTCTTGTCCCGAAGGTGTTAACTAAGCTTTCGTCTTGATTACATGGAATATTTGAATACGCACGTAGATTTGATTGATCTATCGCTTCTATGTACTGCAATCCAAAAAGTGGGTTCATTGCGGGTCATGTTTCAAGTGACAGAATTTCATATCTATTGCGTGTTTCGGAATTATGATGATATTAGTCTTAGTATGGAAAATAAACAAAGAAGACAAAAATCAATTTTAATTAATTCTTTGCAATGAAATTACGCTTGAAATTATTGAGTATTTAATACGCGATTTATCACTTGCTAACTAAGCGTAGTAACCAACAGTGCAAAAAATGTCCAAGCTGAGGTTCGTACCCGGAACCTTTGGAATAGCGCTCCAAGTGCTCTATTAATTAAGCTACGAGGACAACGCCCAGCGTGGCATTTTTCACTCACACATTTTGGCAAGTCTATTCCAAGAGTTCCGGGTTCGATTCCCTGCTTGGACATTTTTACACCGTTGGTTGCTACGCTTAGTTAACAAGGGATAAATCACGTATTAAATATTCAATAATTTCAAGCGCAATTTCATTGCTGAAAATTTATTGGAAAATTGACTAAAATTGTATATGTGTTCACCGATGCTCGATTTCTTTGTGTCTGATGTGCGCCTCAGGATTGTGTGCTCATGAAGACTAGTCCATCATGTGCTGCAGTGTAGCCTTGCCAACATATGCGAAATGAAAGAGATTGTTATATTAAGTCCGCCCAGAGAAAAAGCTGATGTCTCATAATCGAAACCACAGGCAAGGTTGGTTCCAAACAAAAAAAGATGCCAGAAATAATATCAACTTGATAAGCATTATAGTAATATTATTTGTGGTAATTGGTTTTGAAACCAATTGTGGATTTTTTTTTACAGGTAAACAGTTATAAAAGGAGTTTTCCTCATTTTTCTTGAGTAAAGTTCGGTGATTCAGGTATTGCATTACATTAAAAGTGACGATTGGTTTTTGATCCTGTTATACAAATTTTCCCTAGGGCAACTTCTAAAACAGTTTTTTCCGACTGTCCCGAGTATTCGATCAAACAGGTAAAGATTATACTCACCAGCTGGGCAAGTTGTACAGTGATCTCTTTCATCAGGGACGTACTCCCCATCACTGCAAACGTGACAATCCCAACAACAGCGCTTATTTGGATTCTTCACTCTTCTTTCTTCACCTTTGTTGCATTGCCTGCTGCAGGTGGATACGACGGATTCACTGTCTCCCCACATGGCTATTTCTGACATCCTCAGCCTAGAATTAGACAATATAGATTTCTTGTAAAATATTTTTTCCTCAAGTGTCAAAGCATCAACAGTGGATTGAAAGATAAATTCAAAGTTTCATTTAAATATAGAACTACAGCAGTTATGAACTACAGCTATTATGAAATTGGGAAATCTTTTGACAGTGAATCGAATTTTGATCTGAATAATTCTCTAAACGATTGCAAAGTATTGATAGAAATAGAAAATATCTCACGCATTAAAAAATGATTGATAATTTCTATACAATGAAAGAAGAAACAAAAATCCCGCATCAAGTGTAGTTCTTGTAAATAAACGATAAATGCTACTATATACAGCCTATTCTATTGTAAGAATTTTGTAATGCACCTCATTAACAAGTGTCAATTTCAATACGTTTCGAATAGTGTAACATCATTAAAATACACTGCAAACGATTTTCTCTCCATAGACCATAATGTAACCGAATTCTTTTGAATACCCGTGTAAATGAATTATAAACACTATACTTCATTTTCAGTATCGAACAGTACGTAATGGTGGACTTAAAAAATGTATATCAATTACATGGGAAAAGTATTGAAGAAATTGTTCAACTGTATTTGATTCGCAGTGAATGAATTTGCTACTTCGTTTACTGCCAACTGTTGCAACAACTTTAAAACTATTTCTTCAGTTTTCATCGAGTTCTGAGAAATCAACAGAGCCCATTTCGAGCAGAGCTCAGAATTGATTCTACTGATTTTCAGACGCCAAAATATCAGAGTTCCGAATCTCAGCGTCATCTGAACTTGGTGCTGAGATTCGGAACTCTGAGAGTACGCATCAAGTTCAAGACGCTTACTCTTAAATTCCTGACTATCGAAAATGAACCACCCGAACATTATTAATGTTCTATGGTAAATATCTGCAATCACTGAAATGCTCTCTAACTTAGTGATGTCAGATCAGAGAACATTCATGTTGTCTTGACGGTCTCATTTTTCTACCAAAAATGCACCGTGAACAACCAATTAAAACAATTACTTCTTAATACTAATTTTTGTCCAACGCTTAAGATAATATCGCAATGGCGTTTTAATCGTTTTCAACAACGTGGAAGAACTTTCATATGAATATCTACATTTTTAAGATAAATGTTCAATTTTAGGGTCAATCCATTTCAAGTGGTCCAGAAAATATTTTTTTGGTCGCTCGACCATTTTTAAAAAATCTGAAATTTTTTGTACAACAACCCTAACATGACGGAAGTTCAAAATGACCGTTCTTTTAATTTTACTATTTTTTGTTTGTACATGGCGGCCATCTTTGTTTCATCGTGTGCAGCGATTTTCTCAGATACTAGGATACACAAAATTGTAAATATCTCGTCTTCTATTTTCCCAATTGAAATGGGGTTTGCAGCATTTTGTTCAGAATAAAATAGGCTAAATATACAGTGATAGAAAAATTTTGAAAAATACATTTTTACAGGGGAAATTTTAGCACAAAATGTACGGTTTTTTCCAAAATCTATCCGTTTGCAAGAGGAAAATTTTCATGCAAGAGCAACTGTCAACCTTACACAATTTTTTCTACAAATAGGTCAAAAGTACGTGTACTCATACACCAAGTCCCAGATCTGGGAGTTAATTTCTCTTTGCGAAAAAAAATCCGAAATTCGTCAAAAATTTCAAAAATCGCACTTTTTAGGCTTTGATATCTCTGATGGGGCACGAGATAAAAATCTGAAATTTTGGCCTATGATAGTATCGTATAGTAGCGTTATGTACAAAAAATTTCAAGAAGGAGATTTGACTACAAGCTGAGATATGACATGGAAAATATGTGAAAACAATACTGTCAAACTATTGTAAACCTACTATGTAATTGTTCTACAAGACTGTCAACCTTGCACAATTTTTTCTACAAATATGTCAGAAGTGTGTGTACTCATACACCAAGTCCCATATCTGGGAAATGATTTCTCTTTCCGAAAAAAATTCCGAATATCGTCGAAAATTTCAAAAATCGCACTTTTTAGGCTTTGATATCTTTGGTGGAGCACGAGATAAAAATCTGAAATTCTGGCCTTTGATAGTATTATGTAGTGGTGTTATTTACAAAAAATTTCAAGAAGGAGATTTGACTACAAGCTGAGATACGGTGATTAAAAAAATGTTAAGAAATGCTATTACGAGTACATTAGGAGAAATGAGATTAGTCTCTTTTATTACAATATTTACACAGAAAATATCGTTTGTTGAAAACAGTTAAATAATAAGCATTTAATTTACAAAATACTATATAGGCTCAACAAAGAGCTTAACAATATTTACGAGAGATGTCATGAGTTCGACCAGTTACTGTTGTCAGTCCATCAGGCTGTTCTTTCTAAAAATTTTATTTGAAGCCCCCCAAATCTTGTCATCCCTTGTTAACTTGAATGAAATTCTCTAGGTTTAATAATTGAAGCCATTTCAACTCGATCAGTTGCAATTCATCGTCTGTAATTTACTTTTCCTGAAATGTGTTCCGAGTAAAATTGTTGCAATAGCATTTCTAGTAGATTTGTTCATCTGGACAAATAGTGTATTGGCTTAGCATACATTCTGAATTGTTTAAATCACACAGAAGCATTTGAAAAAGATATTTGTAACTAACATTTAACTTTGTAGCATAAATAATTAATTTAAAATTTTGGAGGTATGAACAATTACATAGTATGTTACAATAGTTTGGTAGTATTGTTTTCACATATTGTCCATGTCATATCTCAGCTTGCAGTCAAATCTCCTTCTTGAAATTTTTTGTACATAACACTACTACACAATACTATCAAAGGCCAGAATTTCAGATTTTTATCTCGTGCTCCACCAGAGATATCAAAGCCTAAAAAGTGCAATTTTTGAAATTTTCGACAAATTTCGGATATTTTTTTTTTTTCGCAAAGAGAAATCATTTCCCAGATCTGGGACTTGGTGTATGAGTACACGCACTTTTGGCCTATTTGTAGAAAAAATTGTGCAAGGTTGACAGTCTTGTTGAACAATTACATAGTAGGTTTACAATAGTTTGGTAGTATTGCTTTCACATATTTTCCATGTCATATCTCAGTTTGTAGTCAAATCTCCTTCTTGAAATTTTTTGTACATAACGCTACTACACGATACTATCACAGGCCAAAATTTCAGATTTTTATCTCGTGCCCCATCAGAGATATCAAAGCCTAAAAAGTGCGATTTTTGAAAGTTTTGACGAATTTCGGAATTTTTTTCGCAAAGAGAAATCAACTCCCAGATTTGGGACTTAGTGTATGAGTACACGCACTTTTGACTTATTTGTAGAAAAAATTATGTAATGTTGACAGTTTCCCTTGCATGAAAATTTTCCTCTTGCAAACGGATAGATTTTGGAAAAAATCGTAAATTTTGTGCTAAAATTTCACCTGTAAAAATTTATTTTTCAAAATTTTTCTTACACTGTATATTTAGCCTATTTTATTCTGAACAAAATGCTGCAAACCCCATTTCAATTGGGAAAATAGAAGACGAGATATTTACAATTTTGTATATCCTAGTATCTGAAAAAATCGCTGCACACGATGAAACAAAGATGGCCGCCATGCACAAACAAAAAATAGTAGAATTAAAATAACGGTCATTTTGAACTTCTATCATGTTAGGGTTGTTGTACAAAAAATTTCAGATTTTTTAAAAATAGTCGAGCGACCAGTGCTGGACCACTTGAAATGGATTGACCCTTTAAGCATTTCGTTTAATCCAAGGTTCATTTGGAAGTATTGACTAGTCCATCGGCCGTAGCCTACTAGTTAAAAATATATTGAATTTGAAGATACAATAGCTTCTAATCCGGCATCCTAAGTTTCGGCATGCTAGATAATCCGGCACGACTTTCGGAAAAATATAGTACTCCTTGTTTAATCAGTATTGATGTTTATAATAATCTGATGTAACTTCAGAACGTGGAATAAAATAGGAAACTTTGAAAAAGTCATGGGCCTGAACTTTGGCCTGAAGTAATGAACGAAAATATTGAAGTTACTGAAAGCGATACAATTGAAAAGGAATTAGAAGATGGTTTAGGTTTCTTGTCTTTAGAGAACCCCATGTGAGATCTGAATAAAGAAGAAATAAAAGAATGGTTTGATACAGATTTTGAAGAGTGATCAGAGAGAATTCTGACTGATGAAGCCTTCTATCAGAGCACTATCAACCTAACAGCTCCCAAAGACGTTGACTTTGATGAAGATGATACACAGGAGACAAACAACACCAGTTGTCCAGTTGGAATCAAGCAGTTGATGCCTGGACAACATTAATGAAGTTTCTTAACAATAAATTCGTTCAACGATGTAGAAATTTTAAAACTCCACATCAAAATAAATGACTTCTTAAACAAAAGAAAAGAGGATACTTCGAGATTTTTTTAAAACGGCTTTTTAATGAGTAGTCTTACAGTGGATGTTTTTATATTATAGTTATTTAAATGTGTTGTATTTTACAGTATTGCGTTTTTTAAATTCTGTTAAAGTTGTTTAAATAAAAGAAAATGTTTTACTGTCATTTGTTTTAAATTCTAACTCTCACACGTTTTTCCTGACATTTATCGTGTAACTCGGAAAATTTCGTAACTAGGCATGCTTCAAATTCCGAACGCGCCGGATTAGAGGATTTTTACTGTACTTTCTTTTTTTTTGTGGTCGGTGTCGAAATTGAAATTTTACAAGGTTTAAGTTTTAAAACAAATTCAGTAAAATCCGAAGTTATTGATTATATCGTTGAATGATATTGTATATCATAAATATGACGCTAACATTCTTCAGAGAAATATTTTGTCGTTATAATATAGATTTCGAATATTGTTTTGTACCTTTAACCCTTTAACGTTCATTGGTTTCGCCACGAAACCACAAAATTTTAATTCCGATACGCAACACTGACACCGGTATTTTTATCTAAAAATATCTCTTTTATTTTGTATGTGAAAAATCACGTTTTCTTATTTAGAAATATATTTGTCCTTAATTACCGGTGTCATTCATTTATTTCGACATCTTAGCAATGAAAATGCTATGATCGTTAATGACTCATATACGCAATATTAATTACTCGTCAAAAAAGTTATTTTACCGAATCCCGGTTATGTACTTTAATAAATATATGTTTGCTTTAAAATTTAAGATAAATTAATTTCACGAGAAAAGTATTTCTTCTTGAAAATTCATGTATTAGTCTGTTAAAAAATATCGATAACAAATCTCTACGGAACCAACATACCCATGTGTAAAGAAACAAAATTTACGAAATTTAATACATTTTATATAATCTGCAAAAATTATCATCAAAGTGTTCTAGTGTTTAAACACATTCTTTTATGTAATGGTCATTTTTAAAAAAAGCTCTAAACTAAAAGTAATTAAATTCATTTGCCTTGATAAATTGCTATTGAAAAGATTTTCAATTAGGATGGAAAAGAAAATGGTAAGTTAATTAAAGTAGTAATTTTATTTTGGTAAACGTTGTTTTTGTTTTACATCAAGGAATACTAACTAAATCAATTAGTTTTGTAGTAAGGGATTCATTTTAGAAAGATTGGGATGCCAATAGAATGAAAAAGTTTATAAAATCTATTGCTTAATCTCCTTTTATATGGTCCATTTCACATCAGTTAAATTATTCTTTCTTTAGTTTGAATTTAGTTTTAAAGTATTCGTATTAGGAAAAGAATAATCCAATAGTTAATATTTTTAAAAAGTTACACTATTTTATTAAAATCAGAGTATACAACCTGGATTAATTGAATTGCAGAACATAGTGCACTTGTGTACAGAATATAGGAAATAATAATATTTAATTGAAAAAAAAAAACATTACATTTACCATATTTTTTTAGATTTACTACCGACTACAATAAAAAGCATTTCTGTATGAAAGATATCAGTTAAACATTCAACTGGAAAAAAGTTTTAAGATTTATTGAAAACTAACAAACCATCCCCCGGCGTAATATTTGAAATGTGTCAAGCGCTATTTGTATGTCTGATTTTTATTAGAAGTAATAATATATTTAAGAATAATTCAAAAATTTCCATTTAAGTCACTGTTTGACTAAATTTCAATATTACACTGCATTATTCTGAAATGAGACTTAAAATAATAATGAGAACTAAATCTAATTCTAAATAAATGATAATTTAGAAAATATTTTGAAACTTTTATGTTCAATTCATATGTTACTTTCAGTATTCATTTGAAAATATTTAATTTTTCAGAAACAATCTTCTTAGTATGCATTTGCATCTAAAAATTAACCATTCTGTCAAAATCAAAGTTTCCTTTCTATACAATCGTCATTTTAAAAAATCTCAAAAGTAAAAAAAAAAAAAAGTAATTAAATTGATTTGCCTTGATAAATTTGTATTGAAGAGACTTTCAATTAGGACGGAAAAGAAAATGGGAAGTTAATTAAAGCAGTAATTTTATTTTGGCGAACGTTGTTTTTGTCTTACATCATGGGAATACTAAGTAAATCAATTGATTTTGTAGTTAAGAACTCATTTTAGAACGGTTGGGATGCCAATAGAATAAAATAGATAATCTAATCTGTTACTTAATCTCCGTTGATATGGTCCATTTCACATCAGTTAAATTATTCTTTCTGTAGTTCTAATTTAGTTTTGAAATGTTCGTATTAAGAAAAGACTAATTCAATAGTTAATATTTTTAAAAATTATTTTATTAATATCAGTGGATCCAACTTGGATTAAACGAGTTACAAGAACATTGTGCCGTTGTGTACAGAATATAAGTACAAATCAATTTTCATATAAAAAAAAAACCATTTAGATTACATTCTTTTAGATTACTACTGATTACGCTGAAAACATTTCTGTATGAAACATATCAGTTAAACATTTAACTGAAAAAGTTTTGAGATTTATTAAAAACTAGCAACCCCCCCCCCCCCGGCATAATATTTGAAATATGTCAAGTTTTAATTGCATGTTTGATTTTTCTTAGAAATAATAACAAATTAGGAGTAATACAAAATTTCCATTTAAGCCATTGTTTGACTAAATTTCATTATTGCACTACATTATTCCGAAATGAGACTTAAATTAATAATCAAAACTAAAACTAATTCTACAGGATGTCCAGCAAATAAGACCCGGTTTTCAAAATTTAATTTCTCAAAATCAAAGATCGATAGAATTATGCGTTAAACGGATTGTTTATTACGTAAGCTGTAAAAATGTTATACAGAAGTCTCGATCGGTGAATATTTTCAGAAGATTGTGCTCTGATTGCAAAGAATACTTGACTTGTCAGTTTTCTTGCTTTAGATTGCTTGTAGAGAAGGAGTTTTGGCTTACAGTGCCATATTTTAACGATTTTGTGAATTAAATTTTTGAAATTTCAAAATTCTAAGAAATTTAGTTCGAGAAATTCTTAAAATACGGCACTGTACGCTGAAAAGCTCGTTCTCTACAAGCAATCTAAAGCAAGAAAAATGTCAAGTCAAATAATATTTGCAATCAGAACACAATATTCTGTAAATATTCACCGATCGGAACTTCTGAATGACATTTATACAGCTTACCTCATAAACAAACCGTTTTCCGCATAATTCTATCAGTCTTTGTTTTTGAGAAATTTAATTTTCAAATGAGGCTCTTATTTGCTGGAAACTTTGTAAATAAGTGATAATTTAGAAAATATTATGAAATTTTTATGTTCAATTCTATTATTCCTTTCAGTATTCATTTGAAGTATTTAGTTTTTTAGAAAAAATGTTCTTTGTTATGCATTTGCATCTTAATATTAACCATCCTGTCAAAATCCTAGTTTCTCTTCTACACATTCTTTTTTACAATCGTCATTTTAAAGAAATCTCTAAAGTAAAAAATTAATTAAATTGATTTGGCTTGATAAATTGCAATTGAAAAGACTTTCAATTAGGATGAAAAAGAAAATGGTAAGTTAATTAAAGTAGTAATTCTATTTTGGTGAACATTGTTTTTGTTTTACATTATGGGAATACTAACTAAATCAATTAATTTTGCAGTTAAGAACTCATTTTAAAACGGTTGGGTTGCCAATAGAATAAAAAAGATTAACTAATCTGTTACTTAATTTCCTTTGATATGGTTCATTTCACATCAGTTAAATTACTTTTTCTTCAGTTAGAATTTAGTTTTGAAAAGTTCATTTTAGGAAAAAATAATTTAATAGTTAAAATTTTTAAAAGTTGCTATTTTATTAAAATCACCGTATCCAACTTGCATTAATCGAATTATAGAACATAACGCTCTTGTGAACTGAATATAGGTGAAAATGATTTTTAATTAAAAAAAAAGATTTTAAATGTAATACATATTTTTTTAAATTTCCCACCAAGCACATTAAAAATCATATTTATATGCATGTTTATATTTTATCAGAGATATAAATTAAACATTCAGCTAAAAAAATTTTGATATTTGTTAAAAATTAGATGTTTAAATGTGCCCCAATCTTATTTATAATCCATCCATATACAAAGCTTCAAAGGTCTTCATCAGCCCTTTCTCAATTTTAAACGATAATACTTTGCTTTGTTTATATGAAAATACTGAAGAAGGAACTCTTGCCAAGCACCGTAAATCAATTGCCAACTGTGGTAACGCTGACACATTCTCCTCAGTTTTGCACATCTATTTATATTACAGTAAAATTCACTTTACAAACACTTTTAAAAAACATGCACTTTCAAAAAATGCTTTTTTTACTTCTATTCTACCGCAAGACTTAACAATGAAAAAAAAAAACTTATCTACAATAATGTAAAGTTTTTTTCATTGTTAAGTCATGCGGTAGAACAGATGTAAAAACAGAATGTTTTAAAATTATTTTAAAAAATCAAATTAAAGTTTTTTAAAATTTTTTTGATGGTATATTTTTTGTTCTAGTTTAGAGTTTAAAAATAATGTATTTGATAATTAGAAAGGCTTATATAAGCGGTAAAGAAAATACCCTTGTCATCATCAATATGACGATATTTGTGTTAGATAAATAGAAAAAAAAGTTATGGATATGAAATGACACGCAATTTCAACGTAAGATGCACAAAAATTATTATCTCATTACTTCGAATTGTGAAAATTTATTCAGTTGCACATAAATTGTGAAATTTATTACAGACAAATCCTCAATCTAAAACAACTATTTTTAATAAAACACAGATAGTAGACATAATTAGGACAATACTATAGTCTGTCTCAAAAGTTTAAGCACAAGCATAAAATATCGATTTTTAATGAATTATAAAAAGTTAGAATTAATAACATATTTTTATTTACGTATTTCGCAATATTATTTAAATAAACGATATCAAAAATAGAAAAAAATAAATTACATAATTTTAAAAAATACAATTAAAAAAAAAAGTTAAAAAAAAACTGTCTCAAAAGTTTATGCACAATGTCAAAAACAACCATATTTATAATTTTTACAGAACTTTTAATAACAAATTTTTTTCCCATGTTTTCGGATTAGTTCAAATAAACGTGCTTTCGTCGAAATTATTAGTTTTTGTGGGGTTTCTGGTGGCAAAGAATACAATGCTTTCTCAATAGCCTCTTGGAGTTCTTCAATAGAGTCATACTGCTTTCCATTGCCTAAACATGGCGGGTTAAAGTATTCCAGACATTCTCAATCGGGTTTAAGTCTGAACTTAAAGCTGGCTAGTCAAGTACTTCATCATTTTTCTGAAAAATCCAAAGTTTTTTAGAATGGGATGCGTGGACTGAGGCATGGTCTTGCAGAAAAGTTCATTCAAAACCCCCCAAAAAGTCACCGAATGGAAGCAAATGGTGGTTTAGGGTCTCTTGAAACTTTTTTCACTCTTCTCTCCCTTTTAGAAAAGCTAGAGAGGGCTGACAAATGTCCCAAATGCCCCCTAAACCATAACGGATTTACCGCCTTGTTGCCTACTGAAAAATGTCCTTCGGTTCTTGCGTAACTCATGCCAATACGCCTTCCAACCATCAGGGCCATCTAAGTTCCACTTTTTCTCATCGCTGAATAATATAGCAAGCCATTTGTCCCCGTAGATCATGTGTTTTTTAGCCCAGTTCATTCTTACCTGTTTTTTATGTAATTTAAGAGACGGTTTACGAGCCAATTTCTTTTACACGATGTAATCACACGCTTTAATACGTCTATTTACAGTGTCTTTGGACATCTGTACTCTGAAATTATTTTTAATTTACTGTATGGGGACATATTTTGTCTAAATACCAATCTCCGTATTTTCCGATCAATCTGAACAGTCGTCATACGTGGTCGTCTGCCTCTTGGTTTCCGTTTAAAATTATCATTTCTAGAAAGTACTTAATATATACATAGCTTTGATCAATTTAAAGCTTTTGCAATTTCATAAACAGTTTTATTTTGAGATTTCAATTTAAAATCTTTCAAAATCTCACATTTTGTGAATTCTTTACCCTTTGTCATATTTAAAACATTAGGAAATAATTTCTCCACTTTTTATACTTGTATAAAAGTGCAATATGATGTCATACAATGTCATTGCACAATACCAATCCCGTGTTTCTAAAAAAAATTGCATAAAGTGCTTAAACTTTTGAGACAGCGTTTCGTCAAGAAAAAAAAGAAAAAATAAATAAAAATAAATATATTTTTTATTTTAATTACCCAAAATGGCTTATTTTATTTTATTTTGAATAAATGTTGAGTATTTATTGTAAATTAGCATAAAATATTTTCTTCTTCAATTATTTTAAACGAGATTTGCAGAGTGCTTAAACTTTTGAGACAGACTATATAACAAAACAATTTACACTAATGAAAAAAAAAACTATTTTTTGCATAGTTTCGAAAGCAATTGAGAACTAAAGTAAAATTACTCGAGTTCATTTTAGAATTTACTTGTTAATGATGCGATACGTAAAACAAGAAAGTTAAATGTCTTTTTCAGGTTCCTTTGCGTTAAATTATCCATTTCCATACGTTTCACTTAGTTTAGATAATTTGCCGCTAAGTAATCGTTGACATAAATATTACTTACAATTTCGAATAACGTGACACAAAAAATAAATCAATTTATTGAAATAAATACATTTCAATGCATAATATAGATTCAATTAAAATTATATAACTAACAACGAATTAGAAAATTAAAAGTATTGTTTATATGTGTAAATGTACTTTACCAAATAAAAATCAAAAATTTGAATTTTAAAAGAAATCTTTTAAAGCCACATAAAGGCTTCACTTAAATTTTATATCATATATTTTTAAATTCATATTTTGAATTTATAAGAGATACACAAAGCATCAGTGAATAAAGTTTTATGCATCTTTTATGTTGAAGATAACTTTTGCACATGCTATTATATACAGAAAAAATAAAGTGATGAAATAAATAATACAAAAATGCATTTTTTAATTAATAGCATGATGTCACTCAAAATTTTATATCAATATTTTTAAAATTCATATTTAAAATTCTTGGAGCCATAAGATAAATAGCTGCGTCAAAATTCTTAACCCGTTAATTTTTTTAATGATAAATATTATAAGGAAAGGAAAACACGACGTTTGCGCTTGCACAGTAATTTCATAGATATAACGTTGAGTGTATTACCCACAAAGAAAAAAAAAAAAAAAAAAAACTAAGAATCTTGCTGTAGTTCAACCCCGTCCACTATGTGGCGTATGATCTTGACTGATGTGATTTCGCTTTTAATCTTGAGGCTATTTCTCCCATTTAATTCCCCACACTAGTCAATGAAAGAGACCCGGATGATAATGTTAAGTCATTGAGGGAGGGCTTTTAAAGTATCTCGCTCAAATTTTAATATTTTTACATGATTGTTTTTGCATAGGACAGCTGAGGAACAACTTCAACCGAGCTAGTTATTAGTTTTTCGATTTTCATTATATATATTCTATATTATAATAGTTTCAATTTCAGAACCAGTTTTAACCGGTTTCGAAAGTTAAAATATTTTTTTTATTTAAAAGAAAAATTGAAAAAGTAAAAACTAGCCCGGTTGTAGATCGTCCTCAGCTATCCAATGAAAAAAAAAAATCATGCAAAAAATATTAAAATTTGAGCGAGATATTTGAAAAAGAACACTTCCATAGATTTAACACTACCATGTGGGTCTTTTTCAGTGACTAGTGTGGGGCTTTAAGATAGAACTCTTATTTTAATCCTGCTTTTTTTGTACACGCTTATATAAGTGTCGAAAAGTGAAGAAACGGGGTCGAGAGGCAAGCAAACGGCTTTGTTCCTTGACATTTTTTGAGGAACACAAATTTTTCAAGGTACATGCGAAATTTGATTGTTCTTTGATTACTCCCTTCCGTCCACACACAAGTAAAGTAAAAGGTTTTACTTATCTCAAAGTAGATGTCCCTAAATTCATGATGAGCACCTGTTTCGATCCATTTATTTGTTTTCTAATATCTGCTGAGATTACCAACTTAAAATACTGGATGGTCTAAAAACGTATTGACATACTGAAAACGTAACGAGGAGGAGTGGGTATTTCCGTTGAGGAATAAACCTGATGATGACAGTGCAACATGCATTTTTTGTGATGGACTGATTTTAAATGATATTCGAGGGGAAGTATGCATTCAGTGGTTCAAGTGCGGAGATTGGGCACTTTCCGAAATTAAGTGGAATGAAAACAAGTCAGAAATTGCACGTCCAGCGTAGAAAATAAGGTGAGTTACGACGAGAACGAAGTTTTAAAATATTCAGACTATGGTGTAAAAGTATTACAGTACTTCGGATATAGTAGAGTATCCGAAATATTTGTGTATCCCTTTGAATGTTATCTGCTTTTTATTATATAGAAAGTAAGTTGTAGAAAGCCTTAGCAACGTATATCAATCTCATAAAATGTAATAATGTAGATTAATATTATTAAAACGCGCATCAAGAAATGTTTTTCTTTATGTCATTATGTAATGGAATACATTTGTGTAACCATATTAATTAATAACAAATATTCTTTAAACCAAAAATTTTACAGAATTTAAATTTTAGTATGTACTTCATATATGCACATACATTTTATTATGTTTGAAAGAGTGTAACATCATTAAAATGCACTTGAAACTATTTTTTCCCGTTGGCCACAATGTAACGGAATACTTTTGTTTGTCCCAATAATTAAACTATACATCCGATTTGCATAAAATTTGAAATGACTTTTATATGAGTATTTTAGAAACCACTGAAAGCACTAGTAACATTTACACCCAGGATTGTATTCTTTGTTATAAAATAATTGCTTTATTAAATTATTTTTTATTTTCATTTTGATCTCTTCAGGCAAACAATGTCCGCTTCTAAATTATCCTCTTTTCCATTTCCGTGTTGGTTATTCATTACGTCTTGCTTGTTAGCGTGGATGCAGTTTGAAGAATTGTAATTACGCCCAAAATAGATACAAGTTGTATTTTCTTAATGGAAGTGTCGTTAATTTCCTTGTGCCCGCAAGACTTTCGAAATCTAATTTTAATTTAACAATGAGTATTAGTCCAGGGATATTAGACTGTTTAATTCCTTTACGGGTACCTAGTTTTATTAAGTTAGTTGTGAGCTTTAACAATTTATAAAGAATATATAAAGTTATGGACTAAGGATTCTCGAATTCCTTCAAAATGTCTTTAGTTTTTTGATTTATTACGAGATAAATCACTAACTAGCCAATATATGTATCAATCCTTGAAAAATAGTCATCTTCACTTCAGGACTATATTTAAAAGTAAGTGACTCTAAAATTATATGTTTTGAATGGGCAAGTAAATCGGTAGACACCAAAATGAAAGTAGTAGCCCATTTTTAAACCGTTTCCTCTATGTCAGTAATTGACTGTGACACATTATTAAAATGAGGCTGACCTAAAGTACTATAAAATAACAGGATTTGAAAAATTTGAAAAAAGAGGTAACTATAAAGAAATGATTTTGTACAGTATTTAAAACAAAAATAATTTAAAAATTCATTTTTAATAATTAAGATATAATTAAAGTTTTGAGTGTAAATAAAATCTACTAAGACAGGCTCTTCAGAAATTTCAATTCACTGATTTATAAGTATTTTTTTTAACGTTAACTATTTCTTATTTTATAAATATGCATTGAAGAAATAAATAAAATTTTACAGAAACAGAAAATCGTTAAAGATGATATACTCTAAAATTGATGCGTAAATGAAAATTTAAATAAAACAAGTTGGAAATTGCACGTAAAGCGTAGCAAATGAGGTGCGTTCGTTGATAATGAAGTTTTAAAATATTCAGATCTTGCTGATATAGTAGAGCGTACTTTGGATACTGTATAGTGGTCGAAATCTTTGTGTTCCTGTAAATATGCAGGGAGTAATTTTTATTATACTTCATTAACGTATATCTTATTCATAAAATGTGAAGTAGTTTAATATAATTAAAACACGCCTCAAACAATGTTTCCTCGTATAACATTATTTAGTGGAATACATTTGTGTGGCCCTGAAATTTAATAATAAATATTCTTTGCATCACAGATTGTGCAAAATGTATTTTTAGTACATATTTCATAGATTCATGTCAATTCTGTTATATTCAAATGAGTGTAACACCATTAAAATGCATTTGAAACTTTTTTTCCCATTGACCGTAATGTAACGGAATACTTTTGATTGTCCCTGTAATTGATCAATGCATCCGATTTTCATAACATTTGAAATGACTCGACAAAATTATGTAATAAATATACGTTTTAAATTTCAAACGATTAAAATGCATTTGAAACTTTTTTCCCCATTGACCATAATGTAACGGAATCCTTTTGATTGTCCCTCTAATTGATCTATCCATCCGATTTTCATAAAATTTTAAATGACTCGACAAAATTATATAATAATTATGTATTTTAAATTTCAAACGATTCGGTTGGGTAGTTTTTGCATTGTTATATGCGGACGGACGGACAGAGCGACAACAATAGGTGTTACGTATTTACATAATTACGAACGCACCTAAAAATGGCTGAAAAGATTCAGAGAAAAATTGTTAAAATAACTCTTTTACTTACTTAATGACTTTCTGAATAAAACATATAATTATTGGAATTTTTTTTTCTGAAAATCTCTCATAATATCTTAATGTAACTGATAACGGGAATTAGATTTTTTAAATTATGGTAAATATAAATAAATTTAAACAGCAGTTTAAAAGAAATTTTATTCAGCAACCTCTTTTAAAGTTATTAAATTTATTTTAGGAACCACTGAAGGCATTAGCAACATTTATACCCAGGATTTTATTATCTGTTATAAGATAATTATTTTATTAAACTATATTTTATTTTTATTTTAATCTCTTCAGGCAAAACAATGTCCGTTGTTAAATTACTCTCTTTTCCATCTGCGTGTTAGTTATTCATTACGACTTGCTTGTTAGCGTTGATGCAGTTTGAAGAATTGTAATTACGCCCGAAATAGACACAAGTTGTATTTTCTTAAGATAAATGTCTTTAATTTCCTTATGCTCGCAAGACTTTCGAAATTTAATTTTAATTTAACAATGAGTATTAGCTCCAGGGATATTATACTATTTAATTCATTTACGGGTACCTAGTTTTATTAAGTTTGTTACGTTTTTCTTTAAGTTAAACAATTTATAATGAATATATAAAGAAAGAAAATGAAGATTCTCGAATCTACCCAAAATGCGTTTAGATTTTTAATTTATTACGTGATAAATTACTAACTAGCTTATATTTGGACTAACCATTGAAAAATAGTGACTTTTAGTTTCTGACTAATTTTAGAGGAAGAAGACACAAAAATTATCTATTATGAGTAAGCAACTAAGTGGGTAAGTATATAATGAAAGTCTTAGCCCATTTTTGGACCATTTCCGCTAAATCAATAATTGACAATGACATAGTATTAAAATGTGGCTGGCCATTAAAATGCCTATTGAACCTCAAATACTGGTTATAAAATAACAGAATTTGAAAAATTTGAAAACATAGATAACTACAAAGAAATGATTTTGTACAATATTTAAAATAAACATAATTTAAAAATCCACGACTAATAATTAAATTAATAATTAAAATTTTGGGTATAAATAATATCTGCGAAGACAAGCACTTCAGAATTTTGAAATCGCTGATTTATAAGTATATATTTTTATTATAAATATATTTTATATTATTTGATTTATAAGTATATATGCAAATGTTAACAACTATTCTTTATTTCATACGCATGCATTGGAGAAATAAATGAAATTTTAGAAAAACAGAAAATCGTTATCGATAATATACTTTAAAATTGATACGTAAATGAAAATTTAAATTAAAAAAATATCTGAAAAAGAATTCAAAGAAAACGTGTTAAAATAGGTATTTTACTTACTTAAGGACTTTTTAAAATAAAGCTTTTTTTAAAATTGGAAAAAAAATATTTTTTAAAATTTAATACAGTATCTTAATATAATTGAAAACGGAAATTAGATTTTTTAAAAATATACTAAACATAAATAAATTTAAATAGCAATTTAAACGACATTTTATTCAGCTACCCCCCCCAGGAAATTATTGAATGAGTATTCTAGAAACCACTGAATTCATTAACAACATTTATACGCAGTATTTTATTCGTGTTAAAATAGGTATTTTACTTACTTAAGGACTTTTTAAAATAAAGCTTTTTTTAAAATTGAAAAAAAATCTTTTTTAAAAATTTAATACAGTATCTTAATATAATTGAAAACGGAAATTAGATTTTTTTAAATCTACTAAACATAAATAAATTTAAATGGCAATTTAAACGACATTTTTATTCAGCTACCTCCCGAGAAATTATTAAATGACTATTCTAGAAACCACTGAATTCATTAACAACATTTATACCCAGTATTTTATTCTATGGTATAAGACACTTATTTTGTTAAATTATTTTTTAATTTCATTTTAATCCCTTCCGGCAAACAATGTCCGCTTCTAAATTACCCTCTTTTCCATTTCCGCGTTAGTTATTCATTACGTCTTGCTTGTTAGCGTGGATGCAGTTTGAAGAATTGTAATTACGTCCAAAATAGACACACGTTGTATTTTCTAAATAGAAATGTCGTTAATTTTCCTTATGCTCGCAAGACTTTCGAAATCTTATTTTAATTTAACAATGAGTATTAGCTCCAGGGATATTAGGCTATTTAATTCATTTACGGGTACCTAGTTTTATTAAGTTTGCTACGCTTTTCTTTAAGTTAAATAATTTACAACGAATATATAAAGAAATAAAATGAAGATTCTCGATTCCCCTCAAAATGCCTTTAGCATATAAAATGATATTTTTCATTATGCATTTCAAATGTGTATGGTATTTCTTCTTTATCGTAACCCCTGACCGCCGAGTAAAAGGGTAAAATTGTAATGTTGTTTTCTATGTAATCTTAAAAAAAAAAAATGTTGAAAAAAATAATTTTTTCAACGTGGTGTAAAATTTTTTATTATTCATAGAATGTAATCTTTGAAAATACTTATCCTAATTTAATATTTTAAAACTAAATTATATCTGTAGAATTATATTAATTTAAAAAATGCCTCCATTGCAGGGAAATTTACAATTTAAAGGCTGTGCATTGCATATATATCGTTATCATTTCAGGAGAGCAGGGGGGGGGGGGGCTTTTCTGGAACATGATATGGCAAGATACCTCTAGGGGAGGGAGGATTTGTCTTTTGTTATCGATATCATCTTTTATACAATAAAATTTTTTTCTTTTTTCTGGTAACGTGGTCTTTGGTTCAAAATAATATTTTATCTTTTTTTAGTCTGTTATCATTTTTTTAAATACAAAGTTATTATAAAAATCACTACATTATTTAAAATGATTTGATTCTAAAATATAGAGTATCCCCCAACCTTTGACATGCTTATTCTTCTTTATTTATGAATGCATATATAATCACGGTTCGAGAAACTATACTTAAAATATATTTGAAATGAAGTTTGCGTTTACTAATAAATAAAAGAGAAAGAATGTGAGCACATGGTTTGTTGGTAAGAATTTCTATCTGTGCCATACCTTTTCTTTATTTGAGCAAGTGCAACAAGGCATTATTATTGTTGAATGCATAATGCAACAAAAAGCTATTATAAAATACTTTTAAATAGTAACTATTTCTTTCAAGGGTTTTTTGATATTAAATGATATTTTATTGACTTCTGTTCATTTGGATTAATAAAGCATGCGAAAAATAAATGTAATCGGATTTCTATATCATTCCAAACAAAAAGAATAAATTTTAAATATAAAAAAAATTCAAAGTTTGATAATAATATCATTTCTGGGGGAGGGGTGAGGAGGTCCGAAATTACGAAAAAGTTGATACCGTTATATTTGCACATCCCCTTAATGAATGATAAGAGCGTAAAGTTAAAAAAAAATACAGTGTGAATAGAATCGGATTGGCCACAGTTCTTACAAACGTGGTTAAATAGTAAATGTAAAACTCTGTTTTGGGATTAAAAAATCGCTGTGTACACGTTTTTGTACACTGCACACTCTTGCACCAAATTATCCTTAGTGACAGCCAGTATAACATGTCAGCACATTGTTCTTTTTGTGTTCATAAAGTTGTATTAAAATAGATTTTTCATCGTCAAAAATTTTACATATGGATAAATAGAGTTGCACCTTGGAAGAAGGGATATTATTTGAGAAAACTTTATTTTATTTATTCTTCAAATTCCAGAATTTTGCCCTAGAATATCTTTTCCACGATTCTGTTGCGCGTGAAACTAAAAAGCAACAATTTATTAAAATTTCCTTAAAATGAATAATTCTGTATGACAATTTAAATAATTTAAAATTCAAAAATATCCTCATACAAAAATATCCTCCTGGAATATATGCACTTACTTCATTTCCGATGTATGAAAAAAAGAATGCCAAATTTGATTTTTAATGCATAATTTTTTTTAAAATTTTATTTTAATGTCTAAAAAATCAAAACAAATATTTTTTTTTCTAAAAAAAATGTAGTAATAAATAATAAAAAAAAAAAACTTTGTTGGATGTGTCAATCCCAAAACTTTCTTCTATCCCATAGGCACATTTTAATTTTTCAAAACTTTGTTGCACATGTTAATAATTTAATATTATTTATTCAATACTATATCAACTTCGATCATATCTTAAGTTTCTGTTTCAGTCAATTAATCGGAGTAAAACGAGATAATGTGGATCATGGTATTTATTAAAATCAATAGTGTTCCCTTACTCTGTTATCACCAGCTGTTTGCAAATAGTTCCCCCTTCTGCACGACCCGATATACAATAGAACAACGAAGAAAAAAGAAAACGACACTAAAAGAGTTATCACAATACACATTTCCCTATTTCCAAATTAAAGGAAAATCGGCTGGCCAAAGCCATAATCATACACAAAAGGTTGGTTCAATTCTATACATAAATCTACACACGTTTCGATGGTACAATAATGAAAAATAGTATGGAAATTGCTTTTACAGCGCTTCCTCCTTCCAAATTTTTTTAAATTCAGGAGAACCTGCTTGCCATGCCCCCCCCCCAAAAAAAAATGTTCAGTTCTATGCATAATTTCACATTTTTTTTTAATGGTGCAATAATGAATATGACACAGACAATACGATTACAGCGTTACCTTCCCGCAGATTCTTTTTCAATTCAGGAAGGGTGTACTGACCATAGCGAGAAATTTACACAAAAAAATTGATTCATTTCTATACATAACTTCATACACTTTTCGGTCGTACGATATTGAAAATTGCACAAAAATTGCTATTGCAGCGCCCGCTTCCGGCGGATTTTTTTCAAATTCAGGAAGCTTCTACTAGCCACAGACAAACACTTACAAAAAAAATTTTAGTTCAAATCTATGCATAACTTCATACACTTTTAGGTGGTACATTATTGAAAATGGCACAAAAATCTCTATAACAGCACCCCTTCCCGGCGGATATATTACAAACTCAGTGAGGACCAATTAGCCATATTCAAAAACTTACGGAACAAATTTGGTTCAATTCTATGCATAACTTCATACTTTTTTCGGTGATACAATATTGAAAATGGCACAAAAATTGCTATTAAAATGGCACCTTTCGGCGGAATATTTCAAAATGGATGGATGACCTGCTTGCCACAGCCAAAAGCTTAACAGAATACATTTGGTTCAATTCTATGCATAACTTCATAAACTTTTCGGTGGTACAATATTGAAAATGGTAGAAAAATCGCTATTATAATACCTTTCGGCGGAATATTTCAAAATTGATGGAAGACCTGATTGCCACAGCCAAAAGAATAAACACAAAAATTTTGGCGTATTTTGCATATCTTCATACACATCGTCATAGATTTTTTGATGGTACAATGACGACATCCGGATACATATACAGACTGACAGACATTTTGTAAAAACATGATTTTTGTAATATCTGAACCTTAAAACATGTAAATCCATCGAAAACCGGAAGTCGAAAAAAGTTTTGATTACAATACTTTCTTCCATTGAAGATAAGAGAAAGTAAAAACTTTTATTTTGCTAAAAAAAAATAAAAATATTATACTATTTTGACTTACTTCATTAATACAATTTTAAGTCAAGCGAGAATCATAATATTCTTGTGAAGAATTTCGTTCACTTAATTTCTACCTTTAAATTTTCATCTATTTAACGCTATTTAAATAATATAAATATATATAAATTACTCTAAATGAAGATAAATTTTTTTACAACATCATCATTATCCTTCTTTAGGCAATAAATCTAAAATCATACATATTTCACCGATATTAAAATGGTAGCCTCAAGCAATAAATATAAAATGCTCATAAATCATGTGTATATGATGAGTCTTAATACGCTTTTCAATTTAACCGAAAGGCAAATACTATTATGATAAATAAGGTATTAAAAATGTCATTACCTGCTTACATTGTTTAGACTCCATTCTCCGATTTCTTTGTATCCATATTTGCCTGCAGACATTTTAAACTGGTAGATTTTATAATAAGTGGGTATATTTCTTTCTTGATCGAATTTTATAACCATATTATTGCCTTGAGAACCTGAAAAATGGATGGTTTCAGTTAAAACTAACAGTTTAAAGTTTTAACGTGATAATACTATAATTTTTTTAATCTGATTTTCTACAGATGAATTATTATTAAAATAAATAATTTATGTATGTGTTAGTGTTTTTATGTTGACAGAAATAATTAAAGAGATAGTAAAATGTAATTCCTAATTCATAAAAGTTGTATACTTTCTCAATAAGTTACTTATAAACCTTTTTTTACTGTTGTTATAACTGAGTTAACAAGGAAAAAAAAGTGAAATGTTTACAAAATTAATATATTGTTCTTAAAACATGGATGATTTTTTGAGAGAAAGAAATCTATGCAGTTTTCTCTCTCATCTTTGTCCGTTCTTTCTTTTTATTAATTTAACTTTTAAAATTAAATAATATGTTTTCTTTACGTAAAAAGTTGATGACGAATAAAAATGAATTCGTTATTTGCAAATATTATGCATTACAGTAATAAAAATTATAATTCGTTATAATCGAAAAATAGAACATTCATTACTAATTTATAGCATTAAAAATTATTAATTGATTTGCGTCTACGAATAGTTTTAAATTTTTTTCATACATTATGACCTTATGTTAAGACAGGAATTCTAAATACTGGAAATAATTTGATTTTAGTAGTCTATTTTCCAAGATCACTATTTCCCTAGTCTTTAACCCTTTATCTACCGCATTATGAATTCATGAAAATTTTACATTCTAAAGCATTTTACGCAAATTGTTTAAACTAAACTAAGAGATTGACATAATCATTCAATACATTTTTGAAGGATTTTAGAAGGTTTGAAGGATTTAGAAAGATTAATTAAATTTGAATTTACAGGGATTTTGTGAAATATTTATAACCCCACTCAAATCTTTTATTTTAAATTGTTTTTTCTGAGTACTTTGTAGAATTATAAAATGCACAAGTATGATGTTCTTATAACATAAATATAGAAATATTTTCGAATTGAAAAATTTCCACCCCCGTCCCTCAGCGCCAAGAAAGCTGAAAAGATGCAAAAGCAAAAGAAGTCATCCTTTTAAAAATATTTTTGTTTTGTGTAACAAATAATGCTTTTGGAACAAGATAAAGTAATATACAGTGGCTCACAAAAGTGTTCGTACACTTTAAAAATTTGTACTAAAAAGAAATTTCCCTGAAATTAAATTCGTGTATGAAGTTCAGTAATTTTTTATATCATCTCCAAGTTATTCTAAATAACACACAACCTTTTTGTTTAACATTAAGGGATTTTGTTTTAATCTATAAATGAAAACGGAAGATGCCGCAGAAAAAAACACGCCACAAAAGTCTTCGTACATAGAAACATTTTCGGATAAATTCATTATTAAAAATATTGTTTGTGGCTTTATTTTTATTTTTGCATTGTTGGTGACATTTAAAAAAACTCTTGGCTTTATATTTTGCAAAATGAATCCGTAATATTCTATTTATTAAATAAAAAATGGTTTGTAATCGTAATGTCACGACTAATAGCCTTCGAAAATTAATTTTTTTCTTCATAATAGTGGAAAATCAATTCGAAATATTGCAAAATTCGTTAATTTATTCCATACTACGGTGAAGTATGCGATAAAAGGCTTTATAGAAAAAAAATGGATTGAAAACTAGGAATTAAAAGGTCGTCAATCTAAGTTAACGCAATGAGATCAAATACTTACCATTAGAAAAGTCGTAAAAATCCAGGTTTAAGTGCTGTAAAAGTTGCCACAGAATTTAATAAATCCGGTTTGTACAGAGATAAAACAGTTTCTACTTGGTTTTCACCTGATACTTTTCGACGAGTGGTAAACCCAGCTGCATTATATAGGGGTTCTGGCAGTAGAAATTTTTTTGTTAGGGCGAAAAACAGAAACATTCGGCTTTCTATGGCAAAATCAGTGAAAAATAAACCCGAATCGTATTGGAATAATGTTTTATTTACAGATGAAAACTAGTATATCATTCTTGGCTCCAATAGGTGCATTATATTATGGTGAAGAATTTAATTCAAAGAACTTAGTTGGAACAGTTAACCATGGTAGTGGAGTTGTCCTTGTGTGAGGGTGCATAGCAGCATCAGGATTAGGTAATTTGGTATATATTGATAGCATAATAAATCACGATCTTTATTCAAATATTTTAAAAGGCAATTTAAAATTATCGGCCCTAAATACGGGTAACAGAAACGACTTTGTTTTTTATCAGGATAATGATACAAAGCACATGGCTCTCAACGGTCGCCTCTTGTGTGTCTATAATTGTCCATAAGTTCCATCACCTCAGTTGCTGAATTTAAGCCCAGTAAAACATATTTGGAGATAACTGGAAGTTAGAATACGAAGACACAGCATTGAAACTAAAAGCGAAGTAAAAACAACAATGTTCGATGAAGGAATCAATTTTCATGCAGAAATTACAAAAATATTAATTAAATCTATTCTCAGGTGTTTAAAAACTGTTGTGGGTACTAAATAATATCCTATTAAGTACAACTTTAGCGAAATATTACAATATTTACAAATATAGAGATTTTTTTAAAGTGTATGAAGACTATTGTGAGGTAGATTTTTTTTTTTTTTTTTTTTTTTTTTTTTTTTTTTTTTTTTTTTTTTTTTATAATGATTTTTTCAAAATAAAGTTTTGCTATGTTTTTAAAATATTTTACGTAGTTTTGTTAAGAATGAGTCATAGATCTTACACTTAAATACCCATTCTAAAATATTAATTTTAATTAATGGATAGAGCACTATTTCATTAAAATTCCTGAGTGTACGAACACTTTTGTGAGCCACTGTATCTGTAACTCATTCTAAACAGTATTACAACTAATTGACGTATTAAAAATTTTTTATAATAAGTTATTTTAATGGTACTTAAAAGTTACACTGCTATGCAAATATTTACGCATATTCGTATTTGTTACATATTAATTATATTTGAAACATTACATATTTTTTATTATTATATGGTATATTTTCACTTTATCATCAATTCTGTAAAACAGAACATTATTTAAGATTTATTTCAGGATCTTTTTTCTTCTTTATATTTTATTAATATTTTCACTCACAGATGTGCTAATATACATAATAGAATTGAAAGAGCATTATATTTTTTACCATTGTTGCATCCATACTCATACAGCCAAAAGAAATAACAGAGTGGATGTATGGTGACTGGGAGTGACGCCAAAAATGTTTTTGTAAAATCCGCTACATCAAGCCCAAACAAAACCATGTGTTTTCGCGAAAAAGAAGAAAACTTTTAATAATACAGTTTTTATTTCATATATTATTTCAGGGTACTTAAATATAAGCAGATCATTTTCATTTAGAAGCCGATTTTAGGGCATACTGCACCTACAATTATCGTTTTCCTCCATGATCCATACTCTTAATTTGTTAGAATAGATTATGTCCATGGAGGAAAAAAAATAGAGGTGCAGAATGCACTCAAATCTGCAAGTAATAGGATGTGCGTGTTATAGCTCAAATAGCCCATTAGGCCTAAACAAAACAATCGCATGAAACAGGGATCGAATTTTTTGACATCAGTCGTGCAATTTTTCAATGATTGAAAATGATCTGCTTATATTTAAGCATGCTAAAGTAATATTTCATTGTATTATAAATAAAAAATTGTATCAATAAAAATTTTCTTCTTTTTTGCGAAAACACGTTGGTTATGTTAATTAAGCGGACTTTAGAGTTACATATTTGGCGTCACCCCCAGCCACTACACTCCCATTCCATTCTTTCTTTTTACTCTATGATTGTGTCACTCAACTTTATATTTATAGCAAAAATATAAATTCAATAATTGCATTTGGTATTTTAATCAGCCTATTAACATCACTCTCAGTATGTAATGAAAAATCATTTTTTAAAAATTAAAAACGAATGTACTCGACGACAAAACAAAACAAAACAAAATAAAAATAGATTACGAAAAGGATGAATAAAATACGAAAGACAAACTTACTCTTGTATAATACTGAAGTTATTTTGATTGCAGAAACAGCAGACGATTAAATTTCGTTTGTACTGTAATTTTTTTTTAAACTTCTTATATTGTTTTCGCTTTTTACGCCGTTGAATTTGAAAAAAAAAAATGCACTTAGAAATACAATTTTTCTTTAAGAATGTATTGTAATTTATTTAAAAATGGTTTGTCAATGTTCTCACTTTTTATGGTTTTAAAAATAATTTTCAAGGATGAATTTTTTAAAAAATCTATTTTTATCGCCTGCAGACGATTTCTAAAGATAAATCCGTTTGCACTTAAATTGATACAAAGAATTTAAAAATTTTTTCAGGACTGACTACTATGCCAAAGGTAAAACTTCATCAATTAAATAAAGTAATATTATTAGAAATTTAACAGCCATGTAATGAAACACCTGAAATGATCAGAATTAAAATAGAATGCTGTGAGTAAAGAAATATTTTCTTCGGCTATTATTTAACTCATACGAAAAATATTGTCTTTAATAAAAGTTTCAAGACTTTATTGGAATGCAAAATTTATACATTTCAAATAAAAGTGCTTTTCCATGTTCTTAGAATCCAATTTAAAAATAAATAAATAAATAAATAAATTAAGTATTAATATATAAAAATAATTTCCCCTTGTATTCTGTTACACGCGATGTCCGGCTTGGATCTCCTAATGTATACAATAATAAAAAATTACATTTAAAAATTTAAATATCTTATAGTTTATATAGAAATATTTTATTAATTTTCGTAAAATGTTTGATAAGTAATTTTAATATTTTTAGAACATTCAATACTACATACAAGGTTTGGTTATTAATTTCCAGGATTCAATGAATAATTGAGAAGAAAAAAAGTTTAAACGCATAGCCATTTAAGATGATTCGAAGTAATCCCCATCAGCCGTAATGCACGTCTGTGTTCGATTGTACAAATTTCGGAAAGAAGTTTTAAAGTCCTCTTTTGGAATGCTCTTTAATAGTGACGTTACAGTTTTCTTAATGACTTCGACATCTTGAAATCTTGATCCCTTCAGCGATTTTTTCAGCTTAGGAAACAGGAAAAAGTCTGCGGGTGCGAGGTCTCGAGAGTATGATCCATGCTGCATCTCAACGACACCATACTGGGCTAACAATCGCCTCACAGGGAATTTAATTTTAATTCTTTGCTCCATTTTCACTTCGACAACAGAAATTTAAGAGCTACTTTTTACGTTTCCAAGAGAACCACTAACTTTAGACTGGCGCCAAGAGTATTGCATATGCACAAGAAAACACTCTTCAATATACAAACATTAGCGCCATCTTCCGGCTTTTCGTTTTCGTACAGTTATGTCAGTCCTGGAAATTAATAGCCGAACCTTGTATTTTACTGTTTCTAATATTTTTTATACATCCTTAGTTTTATTTTCTAATAATGCTAAAGTTTGTGATGATGAGCAATACATAGATTACGATATCAATAGAATGTAACCCTTTCGGGTTTCATGTACTACAAATAGTACATCTTCTTTCATTCACTGTTATTTTATTTTAACAATTAGTTTTGTTACTTTCTTATATAGAAGTCATAGTGTATGGCTATATTTTTATTATTATGACTTCATTTATGTTTTGATAATTAGTAGTAATAATAATAATAATAAAATTTCCCCTAATTCTCTTTCCACCGCTAACGATTCTTTTATTTTATAAATAATTTTCCCTGTTTAAATCTGAAATGTAGGTTACTTTTCTGAACGAGTCATGTGTTATAAAATGCATAAAACATTAGAAAGTTATAATATTTGTTAAAACCTGTTGTAATGCGATATTTCCCAAACATCTAAATAAACTCTTCCTTAACCTATTATCATATCAGTATGAACTGAATAGTATTCAAAATAAGTACATTCGTTAGATTTTAGACATTGAGATTATCTTTAAACATCAGTTAGTCTATTTTGATAGCTACAATTAACATTCTTTCAGTAAAAATATTTTTTTCTCAAAATGGACAAAAATTTGGACCCGAAAGAGTTAAGAGAGAAATAAAATAAAAAATGATATGATTAAGATAAAAAATGAGATATATATATACTATTAAAGTGGGCTTTGGGAATGTGATCTTTCAGTAATCTCCGAAACAACGTGTCTTTCTCATAACTGGATCGGCAGTACTGCGGTTTCTCCATGCACACTGATTTGATCGCTGTGGCAATGAGGGTAACCGAATCAATCACCATGGGAACAAGGCCTTCCTGATGGTACACATCTCTCAAGCTTTCGTCACCTGGTAATATATAGTTAAGAGAGCAGTTTTACATTACTGAAGTAGGTGATTACTGAAATAAAACATTATCATGTTTTATAGATTAGAAAGAAATTAGAAGTATTAAACTTTTTATTCAAATATTTTACGAAAAATGAAATATCTTTTAAGGGTGTATTCGAAAAAATGCTTTTCCAACCTTCAACAGCTCGAATTTTTCTGATATAATTTCAGACAAATTTTTAAAAGTAGAAACATGAAACTTGCTGAGGGGATTTTTGATGAGACGTATAAGGTGCCGTGTGACGTCATTTTACGCTCAATTCTTCAGAATTTGATTTATAAACAACTACCTTCTCAGTATAACCCTTTTTTTTTCTCACAAGGAAGGTCTCCATACTGGGCATACTCAGATTTTTTTGAAAAAAAAAATACTAATTAAACTACTCATGTATGTAATAAAGGATCAGTGAAAATTAGCGGCGGAATTACATTAGAAAACATGTAAAAAAATAAAATACTTTCGAATATTTGGCGTGAAAAGACGAAAGTGTCACACGATTTGGCGAGGAGCACATTTCTCCGCCAAAAGCAAACGATTTTAATGTAACTGAAATCTTTTGGATTTTTAGAATTCGTGTAAATGAATTTAAACATAAACAATGAGCGAGTTTAATATATTATATACATATATATATATATTAAATTGCATGTATATATATTATTTGTTGCTGTAGTTATTTAATTTACCACTGAAAAAAATATTTTCATATATAAAAAATTCTTATTCAATAAAATTACTTTCATACATTTAAACGTATTGAAAAATAAAATCCAGGTTTCCACAGCAACAAAATCGAATTGACAATGCTCAACTGGACTTTGAACTTGAAGCAATTTTTATTAATTTAAATTTGAATTTCGTTTTAAATCTCAAATTTTGATGGTTAAATTTGAATATAAATACATATAAATATTAATATAACGAAATTATACTTAAAGCAAACTAAATCTGACAAAAGAAAATATATTTAATTTATCTAAACACGCTGAACATGAAGTTTTTTTCCTTTAAAATGCATTTGACATGAAAACATTTTTTAAATTTGCTTTTCATCGCCAACCGATAATAAATCGCCAAATAACGAAAATTTCATTATTTTTTTACGGACAGTTCAGAGGTTCCGCCGAAATTTTTTTTATAAACGTATATGTCCTAACGAGAAGAATATTCTGTAATTTTTTCAGATTTTTCGGAGCATGCCCGTATGGAGACCTTCCTTGTCAGATCTCCCGCTTCGGAAAAATCGGTTCAAAATGCCATTTTTTTGCAATATTTCTGTATTTATCAAAGAATCGACAATCACGGCAACTTGTGTGCTTTCTAAATAAGACAATGTGACAGTTTGATGCATTTGAGAGCAAAAATGAATTTAAAAATTAATCGGAAAATAAGCAGTTTGAATCAAAATACACCCTTAAACAAGTCGGAAATTGTACTATATGGCAAATGAGATGACTACAACTAGTTTTTATAAATATTCAAATCTTAATGCAATAGCTGTTAAACTCTTATGCAAAAATGCATGAATACAAAATTTATTGCGATTTTACATATTTAATTCAGCAACTTGGAAATAATAGGATTCCATTTTAAATAGGACGTCATCATAATGAAAACTAGAATCATTACCTGTCATGGGATATCATTGTATTTTTTTACGTGTGCTAGGATTTACTAGAATGAAGACTAACTTTTATTAATATATTTTTACACGAGTTCTTAATTATGTAAAAATGGAGCACCTATAGTCGTCGTTCAGTCCATTCTATCTGTCTGTCTGTCTGCCCGTCTGTCCGCATATTAGTTCAAAAATTACCCAACCGATTCATTTAAAATTTTTAAAAATATAATTTTTGCATAATTTTGTCGTGTTATTTCAAATTTTATGAAAATCGGATGCATAATTTGATTACAGGGAAATTACGATCAATAGAGAAAAAATGGTTCAAGTTCATTTTAATTGTTCATCAATAATTATTGCAGCCTTTCAAACATGATAAAATTGATAGGAATTTACTGAAGTGTACTAAAATATATATTCTGTGCAATATGTGGTGCAAAAAATGTTTATTATTCACTTACAGAGCTACACAAAAGAATTCCGTTGCATAATGATTTATAGGATTGCATTGTTTTCGGCGCATTTCAATTATGTTAAATTTTTTCATGCATGATGAAACTGATATATATTGCTGCGATTTATTACAAGTTACTTCCTGTATAACGGAAAGTGCTAACAGTATTTACAGGGACTCACAAAAGATTTAGGAAACTGTACTGTATTAGAAATATTGTATGTTACAGATTTTTGCTGAAAGTGCATTTTTAGTTGTGATATGAGTTTTTAAGTTTTACTATATTTTTGCATATAACGTTGAGTGTATAAATGCTGTACATCATATACAGTATAACAAAACAGAATTTGTAAGAATTACAGGGTATGCATGAAAATAGCTTAAAAGTGATTTACGATATCCCATGATAGGTAATGATTATATGTTTGTCATGCTGATTATGCCCTTTTTAAGATGAAATCCTATTATTTTCATATTACTGAATTAATGATACATAATAGTATCAAATTTTGTAATTATCATTTTTGCATAAGAGTTAAACAGCTTATGCATCAAGCTCTGAATATTTATAAAATTAATTATATTACGGACGCACCTCATTTGCCACATTTGACGTGCAATTTCCAATTTGTTAAGTTTTGATTCAATTTTCTTTACATTTCAAATAACTCGGCAAAATTCTGAAACAATTAAATTTCAAACCATTCGGTTGGGCAGATATGTGCTGCTTTATGAGGGTAAACAGATGAACCAGGCGGCGATCATAAATGTGCATCGCATTTATACCATTATAAACACATCTAAAAAGTACGATTTGAATATTTCCAACTGAGCGAAAAATCGCCCAGGCCGAGAATCGAACTCAGATACTTGGCTTACAAGGCCAATGCTTTACCTGTTAAGCTAACAGGGCGATAGCCGGCTGGGATTTTTCGCTCAGATAATCTTATTAATCATAACATCTGGTCTGTCATTTAGGCAACTCGGCAGAATAAACCTCAGGTAACGGACCTTCATATAACGATGGATACGTAGTCGCCCAGTTAGCTTAACAGGTAAAGCATTGGCCTGGTAAGTCAAGTATCTGGGTTCGGTTTCCGGCCTGGGCAATTTTTAGCTTAGTTGAAAATATTCAAATCGTATGATAAATTTACCAATCAGTTTGATTGTGTTAAAATAATATTGCACTTAAAAAGAGTTATTCTGTTAAAAATGTGCATTGCCAATGATCACAAAAGTCGGGACAGTGAGTTAAAAAAGAATCGGGACATCGGCATCAAAATTCGGACATAAAATACAATAAATTCTACGAAAACATAGCTTGTATGTGACGAAATCTTGTCTTAAATTAAAAAATTTCATTGTCTCTACGATAGGATTACCATACAATTATACTTGTTGAGATGAAAGCCTGTTTTAAAAAGAAATTCTTGCTCTGTCAGTCGCGATTTCGCTTTAGCAGGTTCTGATAAATTAAATAAATACAAAAATGTTGTACAATAAGACCTGAGAAAGCGGAATAGGTAGGGAATAAAAAAAAACTTCATTTTAACAAGTATAAATGCATAGCATTACTATCATTAAGTTCAATGACATTTATAAAAAAAAGTTTTAATACATAATTCTGTTTGCACGAAGTCAGAAGAACTAAGCACAGTAAATTTTTTGTAAATATAGAATTTCTGGAAGCCACAAAAGATTCTATTTTAAACAGTTTTTTAATTTAGACAAGTTCACTTTTAAGAAAACAAGGTTGAACCCATCGAAATTCGACGAAAGAAAATGTTTAAGAAGGAACTGTTTCATTAATTTATAATAAATCAACAAAATTAGTTATAATAAAACATGCATCTTATTTTGGTCAGTCTAACTCTCAAATAAATACTATTTTAAACTAAAATTAACAAAATACTATAAAACTTAGTTGTCTAAATTATTAAAATTAAATTTTCATTGCACATGTAATAAGTAAATTATAATAAAGATCAGTTTATGATGAAGTTATCAACTGAGACTCTTATGTTTGGTATAAATGCGAATGAACCCCCCCCCCCCCCCCCCCCCCCAAATCCACACGATCACAGACGATATATTTGAGATGCGCGTTTTAATTCCTATTTTTTTTTTTCAATTTTAAGAGAAAATGGACTGATTCTGTTGCCACTGTTAAAAAATTGGTACTAAAAACTATAAAAAAAAATAATAGCTCAGAAATAAGTTAAAATACAGCTTTCAAACATATTGCATTTAAAAGCATATTTTTTTTTCTATGCGATGATGTAAAAATTTAAAATGTGCGATGTTTAGAGGTGTCTAATTTGCAGTTGCGAAAGTTGCAAAACCGAAATTGCACGAGAAAGTGTTGCCATTCGCAAAATGACGTATGCGTTATGCTTTACAGATACGTTTGGCCTTTATAATATAGTTAGATACATTCTTTCTTTGGACGAATCTGTAAATTTTTTCCGTTATGCATAAACTATGTTTTCACGGGTTTTACTGTATTAAGTTCCACTCAGTGCATAGTGGCGAATAGCATGATTCTAAAAACAATTAAAACGAATTTTTGTGCATCATGAGAAATCAGGAATTTTTGCATCCTTAGCCATAGTTAGACATCTTTTAGACATTTTAAATCGGGAAACCTGACAACACTAATTACAAATAACTTTTTTGTAAATACTAATTAGAAGAAGCCTTTTAAGTGAAATTCAGAAGAGAGCTGGTTTAAAGAAGGTATCAAACGTTCAGATCATTTCGCCACATCTCAGTAGCAATTTTAGACAGGAATATGATATGCAACATAGCATAACAAATCAACAAAAAATATGGTTAAACATGTTTTTCAGCGATCTTCGAAATTCGTCAGCGATTTTCATGTTGCAAGTAAAGAACAAGAAATTCTTTGCCAATGGGATTTATAGCCAATCTGGCTCAAAAATAATTTCATTATTGTAACCCTTCTTAATAACGAATCATAATCTTGAAACTGCATTGTTGCAAACTTTATTTAAGTTTGCATTAAGTTTTGCATTTTCTGAATTTAATGTTTTACAAATTGCTTTTAAGCTTTTCACGTTTTAGAAATTAGATTTCAATATTTCTACAAAATAAAATGCATTTACTCATCCTCTCAAGAAACAGTTTTTTGGAAACACAGATTTGCGATTTAAGTATTGAATCCCCTATAAACTATTTATGTGCTCAAAATGTATAGGATCCCATTGTGATGCTTACCTAATTAACGAAAGTGTGGAACGCATAGAGCTCCACTAAAATGATTATACTTTTAAAGCTATTCGTACGCAATGTTTAGATAACTATAGTGATTTTCGTTTTAATCATATGGAGGCATCGGTCACACAAGGATTATTTATTTTGCTTAAATTATTAAAAATTTTGCAGGTTATTCCATATTGGCTCCATACGAAAATCTCCTATCTCCTTGCATACCGTAACAGAACGCTCGCTATTAACAACAGGTACGTGTACCATGACATTGAAAACTATTATTTACAATATGCACTGCAAAAAAAGACAGATATTTTTTAAACTGCGAAAATTTACTGTAACCATGAATAAAAATAATCGAAAACCATTTCCAAATTATCCAATATTCCGAAAAGCATCCTCCTTTATATGTAGAAACTCCAGCTAACAATTTATTAGAAATTTAAAGAAAAATTTATAAAAAATAAATTTTTATTAGATGCCCGTAGTTTCCGGAAATATTTTTGAGTAGCTTTTACAATGAGTTAAACAGTTCTCTATATCCGGAAAAACGTTCTTTATGCTATATGAGCTCAACTAAACATTTTCAGCAGCATAAGTAAGATTATGCACGTAATTGTAGAAGAAAATGTTAATTTTAATGTTAATGTTAATGCAGTTAATTCTATATGTTTTTCAGTTAAACATGTTTGCTGATTAATGTGCTGTGAAAGCTACTCGGAAACGTTTCCGAAAACTAGGGCATCTAATTAAAAATTACTTTTAGAAATTCTTCTTTAAAATTCAAAGATAAATCCTTTTTGCGAGGTTTTTAAAGATAAAGGGAAAACACTTTTCAGAAACTTGAGTGACTCGGAAGAAGTTATTATGTATTTCCGTTCGTGTTTATATTACATTTTCGTAAATTAAGAATAATCTGTCTTTTGTTACAGTGTGGGAAGTAGATTTAGAAAGAAAATGGTTTATATTTTTGCCTAAAAGAGAAAAAAAAAACCGCTTTTTTCTCGTTTCAAGCTGAATTTAAGTTAAATAAAAAAAAAAAGAGAGAATTACCAAAGATTGTTTTATGTGAAAAAATTATATAGAGAATTCTCTTTTTCTTAGTGAAATTTTTATTTCATTTCTGCTTTCAAATACTTTTGCTTTATTACTATGATTCAATTCGAAACTATACATTTTTGTTTCTGGAAAGAAAAATATAGTAGGAAAAAAAATCTGTTCCTTATGGCCTAAATTGCATTTACATTTTGCACATATGTAGTTTTTGCGTTTGACGCTGTAGTTATCTTACGGACGAAAGCTTAAATACCTCTATTTTAATAAAGACTACAATGCTCTTTAGGTTTTCTTTTCGTAATGTTTTTTGAAAATGCGTTTATGGAGACTTAGCTTGATAATTTTTAAAATAATATCACATGATCCTTTTTATTCAGGATTGCAAAATTAGATGTATCTAATTTAAATATTTTCAATATATTTATACTTTCATGTATATTAATTAATGAAATGCAAAAGTAATTCCAGTATTTTACCTGTACATCTCTCTGTGTTATTATTGCTGGAGCTAAATGAACAATTAAACTGATGCTCCCAAAATTCTTTGAACCATATATTCCGCGTGTTGTTTTTAGGTGTCAGCGATAAGAAGTAATCGTCGAAACCTACTGAAATAAAAAATAAAACTTAAACATTAATAATAAAAAAAAACTATAACGGATATATTTATATCTAAAACAAGCTTAAAAAATATTAGTTACACTGTTAAAAACTGTGCACTAGTTTGACTCTCTAAGCGTCTGGAACGTAATATTCCGTATACTGAGCTCCAGTTTTCACTACAATATAAACAATATTTAAAATACTATAATTCTATAGATTTGATGAATTTTCAATACATCGAAGATTGATTCGTACTCTGGAGGATTACATTCATTTTTATAATAATTTTTTTTAATAATGTTGAAAGAATCATATTTTCTTAAGATATAAAACAAAATGTTGAGAAAACAACATTACAATTTGACCCTTTAGCAAGACGCTTGGAGGGTTGAACCAAATTTTGGTGCTCAGTAGCTTTCACCATAAGATGGTGAAATCTCGTACCACCATTCGGAGCTTCCTATTTCAACCTCGTTCCAAGTACTGGAACTATACTCCAACGTTCCTACACTCTTACGTTCCAACTATTGAAACTATAACCTGTTCCAATATTTGAAACAGGAGCAGGGTTTGCACACTCCTTATATTTTTTAAGAACTCTGTCACCACTATTAATGATAAGAAAATTTATATTTACTTTTTAAGAAACACGCATCTCAACCACCACCTTTATTCTTAGATTTCGCGACTTTTTTCTGCAGTGCAATACATTGAAAATACTGTAAAATTTTTGTGGTAGATTTGTGCGAACCCTGAGGAGCTCCAAATATTGGTTCAATATTTAACCATCTTACAGTGGCAGCTATTGAGAGCCAACATTTGTTTCAAACTAGGACAAGATTTTTACCAGTGTAATGCACCATCTATACTGTATCTAACAGGTATAAAATACACTTCTTGTGAGTTTAGTGAGTATTGAAATTTATGGAATAATTTCGCTATTTCCTAATCTTTTGTTTTATATGTTTCTACTTAAGCATAACTTATGGTATTAATAAAAATAAAATATGTACAAACTGTATCTAAAAATATATTGATAAACTAACTCGTAATTTAGTATTGAAGATTATAAAAAAAAACAAAACTGTAATCGTTGTTAAAGTCTTAGTTTTATTGCAATGAAAATGAAAATACATGATAAAAAATCCGTTAAATTTACGGCAAAAACTACTGGCAGCATTGTTGCCAACAGTTTTTACCTTAAAAATTGCAGTAAAATTAGATGTAATTAAAAATTTACATCTAATTTTACTTCAATTTTTACGGCAAAAATTGCTTGCAATATTGCTGTCAGCAGTTTTTGCCGCAAATTAAATTTTTTTTCAGTGTACTTTCTTCAAGAAAATTTATATTTGACGATATTTAAATAGAATATTTTATGACCCAATCAAATATTTGTTGGAACAACAAAGAACCACCAAAAATATTATTGATCCAAAAACAATTTGTTTCAACTGGAACAAAAGTTTCTGTTTAAATGTGGTACAAAAAGAATTTTGTTGTATCAACAATAATTTTCTTATTGTCTGATTTTTCTTATTGTCTTACTTGTCTGATTTTTTATTTGTTAATCGAATTTCTTATTCAAAATTTCATCGTATGAATAAAGATTTAATTCATTATTTCAAAAAAAAAAAAAAAAAAAGTTTTTTTTACTGTTTCCATATTTTTTTAATAACTCGAATAATAACATCTTCAAACACTTTTTAGTTGAAAAATATTCACGTGAGTATTAAAAATGAAAAAGAACCTTTAAAATAGTTGAAATATTGTCTGTGAAGAGCATTTAAGAAGGAAAATTTTATCATGTTTAAAACGTCATATTTAAAACGATTTTCTTATCGCGTCGAGTAGAAACCTTTTTTAGGCGTTATTAAAATCCAGTAGGTATCGATGCTTTTTGATTAACCCTGTTATACAAGCTGATTTACAAAAATAAAACTCATTTTGATGCAATAAAGACGAAAACAACCGTAAGCTTTCGTGACAGAAATGGACGCCTAAAAATTCGCCAGTTAAAGGCAAATGAATAGCAACTCGTTTACAGATTATATCCCTGGTCATGATAATATCCTTTAATTATCTGTAATCGGTTAATTTGTTTTTTAAACATAATAAACTAGTCTTTTTCTAGTCTACGATATCAGGATAAGTGTTGGCGAGCGTAACACCTTATAGACAAAGCTCCTTAGTGGAGTTAAAAAAATGATAACTTCATGTTAGACCGGGAGGCGGCAGCACAGACAATCACCTCATCGAGTTCACGGACGAAAATCTAGGATTAATTAGATCTCGATGCACGTATTAAAACGCAGTCGGTCTTTCAGTCAGATCTTTGTGGAAAACACCTAAAAATCCGATTTTAGCGGTTGACTAATAGGTTTACTATTATATTTTCCTGTTCCCAATCTTCCATGTTTTCATACCTTTTGGTGCAGGAAAGTACAATAGTAAGCCTATGAGTCAACTGCTAAAACGAGTTTTTGGGTATTTTTCCCTCCAAGAAATGATTTGGCAGACCGATTGCATTTTAATATGTGAATCAAGATTTATACTAATCCTTGATTTTCATTCATGAACTGAATGGTTGTGTGTGCTGCCATCCTCCGGTCTATGTGCTGTTCAGTTTTATGTTACAGTGTTTAAACCTCCCCAGTTCTGATGTAGCCTGGGGGCGACACTGAAAAACACCCTTTAAATTAATTTCAATGCTTCGAAAGTTGATAAAATTACATCTACACTTTTTAAATAAATGTGTACATATTAGAAGCATTGCTATATAGACTGATGCATCTTTGAAAATGTTTTATAATAATTTTAAACTGTTTTTTGTAGTGTCACGTAAAATTGTCTCAGGACTGAGGAGGATAGTAAGAAATGATTATTAATTAAAGAAAAGACAATAAATATACTGAAATAATTTTTTTTCCGTTGTTTGTAATAAACGGACAACAATACGAAGTGTATTTCTATTTGTGGAAATTTCAATTAATGTGAGATTGCATATTTTGATAAATCAATAGGGCTGCAAACAAATCTTTCTTTTCATTTGTAAAATAGAGATGTAAAGGTACTTCAACAGCAATGAAATTATCTTTAAACATATTTAGAAGTACTCTGAGGGGTTTGAATTGAATACTTTAATAATTTCTTTTTGCGTCATTCGAAAACTCTTGTAATGACTTTAGACTCGAAATGCAATTGTGTTACATACAAAAGTGTTTTAAGTTGTTTCTTTAGTGATTGTTTATTAGTGTGTACTTTAAAGTATGTTAGAAATTTTTAATTATTAAAAATAACTAAAAAGTTGGAAATTATTATAAACTTCTACTTTTTGATTAAATTAAATATATATAAAAAGTAACAGTGAATAACATTTTATGTTTACTTATTACTGTAAAAGTCTCAATATTGTAAATATTGTAAATATACAATATGAACTTTAAAAAGCTCACATTATATATTATAAAAATATACACATTTAAGTCATCACACTCATAATAAATTATATGAATATTAAAATATAAATTACAAAGAATAAAGTCCCACCATGCAGAAATGTTAGAGGTATTTTTTTTAGTAAAAATAACTAAAAAGTTGGAAATCATTTGAAATATCTGTTTTTTTGAATAGATTAAATGTTAGAAGCTTTTTAAAATAAAAAATAAATTAAAAGTTTAAAATTATTTGAAACTTCTGTTTTTTGATGAAATTAAATAAGCGTAATAAGTAACAGTGAATAACATTTTATGTTTTTCTATTAATTCAAAAGTCTTAATATTGTAAATATACTGAACATGAACTTTAAATTTCTCACAATGCATATTATAAAATACACTCATTTAAATCATCATACACATAATAAAATATATGAATATTAAAATATAAATTACAAAAGGGAAAGGCCCATCATGAAGAAATGTACTTTTCATCTTAAAAAAATGCAATAATATCATTGCAAAAAAGTGCTTAAGACGGCACTCGATTCACTCAAAGAGACCCGGATGATAATGTTAAGTCTATGGCGAATTGTTTTCAAATATCTCGCTGAAATTTTAATATTTTTACATGACTTATTTCGCATAGGATAGCTGAGGAGTTCTACAACCGTGCTAGTTTTAACTTTTTCCTTTTGGTTATACATATTTTTTATTATGATAGCTTCAATTTCAGTACCGGTTTCGAAAGTTAAAGTACTTTTTTAAAATCTGAAATCAGAATCGGAAAAGCAAAAACTAGCCCGGTGGTGGATCGTCTTCAACTATCCTATGCAAAAAATTATATAAAAATATTGTAACACGTTGTATTTTTCGTTTCTTTCTAGAAAAGCTATAAAAGTAAAATTTTCGTTTAAGAATGCTGGTACAAATCTTGTTTAGAATTAAGTGCCATATAAATAATTCCAGAACTCTCGAAGAGGCCAAGTTACTCACAGGGAAACCCATTTTTTACGTTGCACGCACCTATCACTGAGACCTGGTGCAATTTAAAGTCCTATATGAAGAATTGTGAAAATCGGTAAAATTCTTTTATTTAAATCATATAAGATTACATTGAGCAATTGGGCTTTAATTTTACAATATGATTTTTGAGATTTTGGTAATTCAGTTTCTAAAAGCTAATGCTCACTTGAATTAATGTAAGAACCTCTTTAAATGCGTTCAGTTAGGTCCTCTCTTGTCGACAAATATTTTCAAAATTAAACTTTAATGTCTAAAAATAGAAAAATATACATATTTAATCTCACTTTTTTCATGGGTCTAATTACCCCATAAAAATGGGGGAAACTGGACCAGAATGGTCTATTTTCCACACAACCTTTTTTAACATATATATATATATATATATATATATATATATATATATATATATATATATATATATATATATATATATATGGAAGATTAGCTTTTGTTTTAAAAAATGTAAATAACTTAGCAATATTTAATTAGGTAGATCATGCAAATTATACAGCTCATATTCAAAATATTAGAATAATTGAGAAAAAGTAATAAGAAAAAATTATTTGTCATTTATTTATTTTTTATACTAAGTAAATGCAATTAAATTTTTTATAAATTAAATCTGGAATGTTTAGATAAGATTTTAACATTTATAAAATATAAAATACAGCACAATAAATTAGGTATACAGCTTCCTTAAACACACCAGAATATTAGAATAAAATTTAGATTGGTTCAAAATATTAGAATATTTTATTTTACGCAACAATATTACCTTATGAATATGAAGTAAATAGTAGTTAATATTTTGTAGCATCCCCTTTAGCTTTCATAACAGCGTACAATCGATCTTGCATACTATATACAAGGTGTTTACAAACATTTCTATCAATATTATCCCAAATAGACTTTATACGTGCCACTAACTCAGTTTTACTTGAAGGAGGATTTTCTTGAAGTTTTTTCTTCATTATACACCATAAGTTTTCGATGGGATTAAGATCTGGTGAATTTGGTGGCCAAGGAAGTACCTTAATGTTGCGTTGGCGGAACCAATTCTTAGTTGACACCGAGGTATGCGGGGACGCTAAATATTGTTGAAAGATGAAATCATCTTCAAATAAATCTTCTGATGATGGAATCATGTAATATTCTAAAATTTCTTGATATATCAGAGAGTTAACCTTTTCGTAGACGATGCATAACTTTCCAGGTCCTTCTGCACTCATACAACCCCAAACCATGACACTAGCAGCAAATTTTACGGAACGTTTAAGGCATTCTTTATCAAATGCTTCTTGCTTCATTCCCCAAACTCGAATACCTTGATTACCATATGAAACACAAAACATACTTTCATCACTAAATAATATATTTTTCCAATCTTCATTGCTCCATAAACATCTTGATTTACACCAATTCAATCTTATACGCTTTTGTCTTGCAGTCATGAGAGGTTTTGTTTTCGGTACACGAGATTCAAATTTAAATTTATGGAGACGTCTTAATGTTGTCGATGTAGAAACTTCAACTCCTTCTTCTTTCCATTTTCGGTGCAAGAATCGCACACTTTTAAAACGGTTTTTCTTAACTATACGCTTCAGTTTCCTGTCATCTCTAGCAGATGTTTTTGGTTTTCGGCCACCATTTCGGCGATTATTTTGAAATTTTCCAATTTTTGAATATTGTGTTAGTATTTTACTAACGCTCGATTGCGATAAATGTAAAAAATTCGCTATAAAACATTGTTTTTTACCGTGCCGATACAAATCAACCATACGAAGTTTAGTAGATTCAGGAATATCACTCACACGGCCCATTTTAAGACGAAAAAGAAACAAACTGCAAAAAAGAATACTGATTTTAAATAAAATAGTCTGAATTTAATCAATGATGCCACCAGTTAAGAATTGGTAATAATTAAAGGAGAATTAATGTGAAATATTCTAATATTTTGAACCACTTGAATAAATATTCTAATATTTTGAATTTTCAAAATAATTTTTTTTGCAATTAATCTTTTCAAAAATGATATTAAATTTAAGATAACAAGTAAGTTTAATCAACAATAAGTTCTTAATAAAAATATCGTTTGCATATTTTCATTAAAAGACATTAAATTACCAAACGATATTTTCAATTTCTAAAAAAAAGGTAATTATTCTAATATTTTGAATATGAGCTGTATATCAACAAAAGAGCGTTGTAAGAAAATCCTTTTTCAGCAAGGTGTTTGTAAAGATAATTAAACGTGAATTTATTTCTATAAAAAACTTAAGATTTAAGTAAGTGCATATATACTTTAGTATAGGCAATGAGTTTTAAAGCTACTAAAAAAAATGAACAAGATAAATCTATGAACAAACGTGCACATAAGTATTTAAATATTTATTCTCCTTTTTATTTACCTGAATGAAAATTCGATAAGCCTAATAAATCTTGTGGAGAAAATAACTATGTTTTTATATCGAAGAGAACTATTTTTTTATTGTTTCGATAGTTTTCTAATAATTTTACTTTCTGTTCTGTACCCCTTTTCATCTGTATCCTAAGGTTTCGAGGTTTAGATACCTATCTTAATAAATTTGGTTTAATACCCACTGACATGCTTTTTAAAAATATTATTATGTAATTTAAAAAATATATTATGTAATTTCTTTTACTGCATGCAAAAAACAATGGGGAAATTATGATTTCCCGTAGTAACAGCAACTCCAAAAATGTATTTACAACTATAGAAGTAACAGTAAATGTTTTACTGTTACTTTAGTAAATGAAAATGTACTGAAGTAACAGTACATTTCCTGTTACTTCAGTACAGTAAGTACTGAAGTAACCTAACAAACTAAAACGAAGTAAAACTGAACAAAAACTAATGAATTAAGTACCCATAAATGAATTAAAACTTTAACATCCCTGCTACACTAATAGTCAATATAAAATTTCGAAAACCTTGAGAACGCAAGGAAATTAATAACATTTCTTTTAAAAAAACCCAACGAGTCTATTTTTGGAGTAATTACAAATCTTCAAATTTCATTAACGCTAACAATTCAGAAATAATGAATATCCTAGACGGAAATGGAAAGGATGGTAATCTACTAACAAAGATTGTTTTGCCAGAAGAAATTAGAATGAAGAAAAGTAATAAAAGTAATTAACTTTATAGCAGAGAATAGAAGTTTTCGCATTAATTTTGTTAATACGTTTAGTGTTTTTTAAATTATTCTTTAAATTATTTCTTAGAAAATTGTGAAAATTACCTTTTAAGCTGCAGTTTAAATTTAATTACATTTAACAGATTTTTAAAAAAGGCTATCTAACTACAGTTTTTAATTATATCAAGAGACGATTAAACAACAAAATAGAAATGGAGGAAAGTTTGTGAAAGTAAAATTTTTTTTATTTGACAGGTTCTTGCAAATATAATTGCCATTATTTTAGTATTATGAAAAAAATTTATGTTTGTATAAAAAAAAAAATTCTTCTTTATTTTAACATGACATAAAACATAGAAAATGTATTAATTAAGAAAAATTACAACATAATATTCACGTTTTTGGCGGGAAAAAGTTTGTTTTTCACAAACGATGTTTTTCAGCAATTGTAGCCAAATATCATAGTTTGGACTTCACTAGAAACTACAATGTCCGGCATAATTAAGCTTGGTAAATTTTCTAAATTGTATGAAAATTTTAATTTATTTTATGATCCGACAGACACAACATTTAATGCAGCAACAATTTATTTTAAACATTCGAAACTTTATTCCACCAGCGTCTGTTATCTATTAGCTTTGAAGCAGAAACTTTCGGCCGCTGGTGGACTGTCCACAACAAAAAATAGTTAATATCAATGGAAAATTCTAAACAAAATAAAAGATTTCTGTATTCAAAAGAAAATAATCCATTCCATATTGTTTTTAGATGCTTTATAAAAATACCATCTTACCTATTTGCTGCATGTTTAGTATTGGTGTTGCTTCATTAATATTTTTTAAATATCCATTCTAAATTTCCCAGCGGAAAAAAAAAACAACTGAACTAACCTAATGAAGTAAATACTCATAGATGAATTAAAACTCTACTATCCCTGCCACACTAATTGTCAATGTAAAATTTGGAAAGCCTTGGGAACTCAAGGGAATTAATTACATTTCTATAAACAAAATCCAACGAGTCTATTTTAGGAGTAATTACAAATCTTCAAATTGCATTAACGATAACAATTCCGAGATAATGAATATCCGAGAGTGAAAGAGAAAGGATGGCAATCTACTAACCAAGATTGTTTTCCAGAAGAAATTATACTGAAAAAAAAAAAAAAAAACTAATAAAAGTAATAATTTTATGAGAGAAAATGGAAGAGTCTGAGTATTAATTTTATTAACCGACTTCAAGAAGGAGGTTATGATTTCGACCTGTATGTATTTGTTGTTCACGCATAACTTTCGTAAATATGAACCGATTTTGATAATTCTTTTTTTGTTTGAAAGCATATGGGGCCCATGTGGTCCCATTCAAATTTCATAAAAATCTGTTGATTAGAACTTTTTAAAAAATTAAAACATTAAAATTCAATATTTTTTCGGAGCAATCGACCAATTAGAAACGTTCATTTTTCATGTTTTTAAGTTACACTTACATAGACACACGATCTTTTCAAAGTGTGAAATCCTTACTGGACAAGGTTCACATTTATTAACAGTGTACACTGTTAAAAAATTGACCCTTTTGCTGCATAATCACTCCCCCGTTTTTATAGAATATCTCTCTCTTGACCCATGAGAATTCTCTACAATAGGCTGAAATAATCGTTTTCTATAAAAGCGGTGGATTGACGATGCAGCAAAAGGACCAAATTTTTTACAGTGTACACTGTAAAATTTTTTATCCTTTTGTTGTATCGTCATTCCCCCGCTTTTATAGAATATCTCTCCTTTAACCCATGAGAATGCTCCATGATATATTGTTAAAAATTTGGCCCATTTGCTGCAGCATCACACCACAGATTTTATAGAATATGTCTTTTATGACCAATGAGAATGCTCCATAACACAGTAAAGTAATCGTTTTCTATAAAAGCGGTGGACTGATGATGCAGCAAAAGGCTCAAAGTTTTTGTAGTGTAATTGGGACAAAAGCGTCTGTAAAAGAAATATTTGGGAATAAAATGCTGTCACTCTCTTATAGAGGCAGCCAGGTATAGGTAATGAGTTTCAGATTCCTCATCGAATACACCACCGCTCATTTCCGATTACAGTGTCACTGTAAAAAATGTGACCCTTTTGCTGCATCGTAACTCCCCTGCTTTTGTAGAATATCTCTCTTTTGACCCATGAGAATGCTTTGTAATTGGGTGAAGTAATCGTTTTCTATAAAAGCAATAGAGTGATGATATAGCAAAAGTGTCAATTTTTTTACAGTGTAGGATTCCTCGATATGAATATGACGACACATGTAGCACAGTATATAATTGGTTGAAACGATTCTGGACAAAAACGAGTCACCAAGCATCTTGTTGAGCGGGCAATTTTCGTCAATCTTCTTAACTTCTCATACGAGTACAATCGAATTCTTCCAGAAAATCATCATCAAATTCCATAATAAAAAATGCCTGGCAGTGCAATGCACTGTTAAAAATTTGCAACTTTTGCTGCATCGTCACTCCATCGCTTTTATAGAATATCTTTATTTTTATCGATGAGAATCCTTCATAATGCATTTAACTAATCGTTTTCTATGTAAGCGGTGAAGTGATAATACACTGTTAAAAATCTGCTGCATTTTGTTGCAACGCACTCCGCCGCTTGTATATAATGTCTCTACTGCGACCTATGAGAATGCTCCTTAATGCAGTCAAGTAACCGTTTTCTATACACGCGCTGGAGTGTGTACCAAAAAAATGCAGCAGATTTTTAACAGTGTACAGCAAAAGTTTCAAATTTTTAACAGTGTAGTTGGGACAAAAGCGTCTGTAAAAGAAATATTTGGGAATCAAATGCTGTCACTCTCTTATAGAGGCAGCCAGGTATTGGTTATGAGTTTCAGATTCCTCGTCGAATCGCCACTGCTCATTTCCGATGCCATTACTGCCTGTATAGGTTTTAGATTGTTGCTGTTTATCGATTGAAGCATAGTGCGATTTTTGCTAAAATCCTTCTTTTTACTTTTTCTGAGTGAAGGGGGAGTACTTTTGACTGACTACACTAGAAAGGCATTTTACTATACATTAATATATGAAGTCATTTTGCTGCGTGCTCATATATGGAAGCACTATGTCGCGCTCTTATGTGTAAGAACACTTTACTTGATGGATTGTCACCTTTTGATACCCACTTTTGATGACCGTAGGATTCGATGCAGACTAAGATTTGATAAATGCGGTAGCGTTTCGAAGTGGCAGATCTTGTCTGAAGAAGTTACCATACAAAGAAATTCTTAAGATTCACAACGATACTAACCGATATTGTAAGTGGTTTCAGAAAAGTTGACAATCAAACAGTGACAAGTAAACTGAATACATCAGAACTTAGCAAAGTGCGTATATTAGTAATGCATTGCAGAGAGCTATCGTGTGCCAGTACACATAATTATGTATTACGGTATGCATAACTAAAAAGTAGGAAATAAAATAAGCTTTTTAAGAAAAAAATATCAACCGACTTCAAAAAAGCGCTAAAAAGAATTAAATAATTCTTTAAAATTCTCTAATGATAAAACGTTATCCAATAAGCACACATCGGATATCAGGTACCGGCATAAAAAACGGTTAAATTTAATATGTATAATTTAATATCCACCAAACATAGATTTTAGAGATAATATTATTTTACAAGAGATGAATTGACATATTTATGATTTATTTTATGAATATATACATATAAAAAGTAATGAATTACTTTTTGAAGTTGGTGCCAAACTGTTTGATGTATATTAAGAATTGTAGCTAAATTATGCCTAGTACTATAATTAAAATGGGAATAATCATTATCGATTGTGATTGTTTGGCACCAACTTCAAAAAGTAATTCATTACTTTTTATATGTATATATTCATAAATTAAATCATAAATATGTCAATTCATCTCTTGTAAAATAATATTATCTCTAAAATCTATGTTTGGTGGATATTAAATTATACATATTAAATTTAACCGTTTTTTATGCCGGTACCTGATATCCGATGTGTGCTTATTGGATAACGTTTTATCATTAGAGAATTTTAAAGAATTATTTAATTCTTTTTAGCGCTTTTTTGAAGTCGGTTGATATTTTTTTCTTAAAAAGCTTATTTTATTAATACGTTTAGTGTTCTTTAAAATATTCTTCAAACTATTACTTGGGAGATTATGAAAAATACCTTTTAAGCTGCTGTTTAAATTTAATTACATTTAGTATATTTTTTAAAGGGCTATCTAACTCCATTTTTCAATTATATTAAGAGACGATAAACAACAGAATAGAAATGGAACAAATTTTCTGAAAGTAAAAACTGATTTATTTATAAAGTCTTTTTAAACGTAATTTCCATTATTTTAGTATTATGAAATAATCTTTACAATTGTATAAAAAAAATGTCTAAATTTGAAGGTGACATAAAACGTAAGAAATTTATTAAGTTCATATGATAAACATTAAAGTTATAAAAACATAAATTAAATTTGCTATTGTCACTCTTTTTGAGATATATATCTATAATTTGTAATAAAAAACTTAAATTAAAGATAATAAATATTTTTAATATCCATTCTAAATAACCCAGTCGAAAGAAAAACCGAACAAACCTAATGCAGTAAGTACTCATAAACGAATTAACACTCTAATATCCCTGCCTCACTAATAGTCAATGTAAAATTTCGAAAACCTTGAGAATGTTAGGAAATTAATTACATTTCTATTAAGAAAATCCAACGTGTCTATTTTTGCAGTAATTACAAATCTTCAAATTGTATTAAACGCTAACAATTCAGAGATAGTGAATATCTTAGACGGAAATGGAAAGGATGACAATCTAGTAACCAAGATTGTTTTGCCAGAAGAAATTATAGTGAAAAAAAAAATAATAAAAGTAATTAACTCTATAACAGAGAATAAAAGTATGAGCATTAATTTTGTTAATACGTTTAGTTTTTTAAAAATATTCTTTAAATTACTACTTCGAAGATTGTGAAAAGAATCTTTTAAGCTGTTATTTGAATTTAATTACACGAGGTAGAACCCGTCAAATTTTGACGAAAGAAAATGTTTCAGAAGGAACTGTTTTATTGACTTATAATAAGCCTACAAAATTAGTTATAGTAATAAATGCATTTTATATTGGTATGTCTAGCTCTTAAACAAACGATATTTATCGTCAAAATTAACAAAATACTACTTCTATAAAACGCATTTGTAGAAATTGTTAAAATTAAACTTTAATCGTATATGTAAGCAGTAAAAAATAATAAAGATATGTTATTATGATAAAGTTATCAATCAAAGTTCTTATGCTAGTTATTCCAAAATTAATAAAAACAAAATTTATTCAACTTTGACTCAATCATAGAATTTTTTTCCCGTGAAATCTAAACCCGGCATCATTTTCGCAATATCAAAATTTACAAATGCTTCGCATCTGTATTCACCTTTTCAAAAAAAAAAAAAAAAAAAAAAAAAAAAAATTGACATTTTAATTTGATAATTTTGATTTAAAACTTAAAGTTTCAATACTATTAGCTGAAACAGATATTAAACTGTTGATATTCTTTTATGTGTAAATCAAATTTTGTAAATTAAATCAAAATTCACCGGGTATTATAACAGAAGATATTTAAATTTCAATTTTTTCCCTTTTAATGAGAAAAATGGCAACATAAAGATACAGCAATGAATTTCCCCCCTTTTTTTCCTTTGCTTTTAATAGAAATGGAGTACTTCTGTTGCCATAATTAGAAAAGTAGTATTAAAAGCTAAAAAAATAATATTTCAAAAACAAATTAAGGTACATCTTTCAAACAAATTTCCTTTTAAAGTACATTTTTTTCCTATACGATGGTGTAAAAATAGAAAATGTGCGGCATTTAGAAGTTTAAAATTTTTTAGTAGCAAAAACTGCCATACCGAAAGTTCATTTAAAATTTGAAAGTGTTGTCATGCGCAAAATGACGTATGCGTTACGCACAGATACTTTTGGCCTTTATAATATAGATATAGCATATTTTTTAAAAAGGCTATCTAACTCCAGTTTTCAATTATGTTTTGAGAGATGAAACAACGAAATAGAAATGGAAGAAATTTTCTGAAAGTAAAAATTGATTTATTTATCAAGTCTTCGCAACTATAATTGATATTATTTTAGTATTATGAAAAAAGTTGCGTTTTTTTTTCCTTTAAAAGTGGAGCTTTCCGGCAACTCTATCCGAATGTCATAGTTTGGATTTTACTAGAAACTATAATGTCCGGTATAATAAGGCTCGGTAAATTTTTCTAAATTGAATGAAAATATTAATTTATTTTATGATTCAAAAGACACAACATTTCATGCAACGACATTTCATTTTAAATATTTGAAACTTTTATTCTACAAATATTTCTTATCTACTACATTTAAAGCAAAACTTTTTGGACGCTGGTGAATCGTCCGCAACAAGAAATAGTTAATGTCAATGGAAAAAAAACCCAGCTAATCTAAATTAAAAGAAAAATACCTATTAAATTATATACTTATTACATTACTTATTAATCCACCTATTAAAAGAAAAACAATCCATTTCATATTGTCTTTAAATGCTTTAAAAATATATCATCTTACGCATTAGGTGCATGTTTAGGATTGATGTTGCTTCATTAATATTTTTAAATATCCCTTCTAAATTACCCAACCCAAAGAAAAACTGAATTTACCTAATGAAGTAAATACCCATAAATGAATTAAAATTCTAATATCCCTGCAACGCTAATAGTCGATGTAAAATTTCGAAAACCTTGAGAACGCCAGGAAATTAATTACATTTCTGTTAAAAAAAACCCTACGTGTCTATTTTTGGAGCAATTACAAACCTTCAAATTGCATTAACGCTAACAATTAAGAGATAATGAATATCCTAGACGGAAATGGAAAGGAGGGTAATCTACTAACCAAGATTGTTTTGCTTGAAGAAATTATAATAAAAAAAGGAATAAAAGTAATTAACTTTAGAACAGAGAATATAAGTCTGAGCATTAACTTTGTTAATACGTTTACTGTATTTTAAAGTATAATTTAAATTACTACTTAGGAGATTGTGAAAAGTACCTTTTAATCTGTTGTTCAAATTTAATTAAGGTACCCTGGGGTAATAACGCCACGTTAAGGTTCGACCAATTTTCACGGCTCAGTTTTAGTTTGTATTTTTCAAACAAATATATGATTCGATACAGCAACTCATTGACTATCCATATAAAAAAAATAATTTAACAGATATGTATTCATAAAACGTAATGGCGTGATTTCTTGACCAATGCTATTTGGCGTTGTTACCCACCTATATGGGTAATAACGCCATGCAAACAAAACTATGAAATAAGATGGAATAATTGCATGTAGATTACCCAATTCTAAAAATACAAACTCTACAAACTTAGAAATTGACAAATTACATTTTAAGCTATTGAAAATGTTCAATTTTTTGTGAAAGTGTAAGAAAAATAAAGGTGTGGTGTGTGGGGGGGGATGAGGCAAAAGAATATCAGACTGTGAGCTTCTTTTTGCTTAAAAAGGACCGCTTAAATAGAATTATTAGAAACATTGCACAGTTTTAACTGCGTTTATTTGAATTAGTATTTAGGATGTAGCTCGGCCACTGTAGGGAATCAACCGGGATATTAATGCCAAGGATTGGCGTTATTACCCCGTTATAGTTATTGCGCTGTACATTTTAAATTACAAATTATCTCGAGAAGATATCCAAAATCTTCAACAATATTTTGGAAGTCCATGAGATGTACTACAAATTTATGCAATTAACAAAGTATTTCCGGATAAAAAAATAGTCTTCACATCACAAAACGTATCTCGCAAATTTTAGATCAAGCGTTAATTTTAGTTGCTTGTAAAAACAATAAGACCCAAAAATGAAACAAATTAACTTGAAGCTGTTTTTTGCGATTTATATGACTCAAAACTCTTCTGCGCAGAGTACATGGGTGTCATTTACCAGATTATTTCATAAATATGCAAAATATTAGCACTTGGCGTTATTACCCCGCCTGGCGTTATTACCCCACACCACCTTATATTTAGCATATTTTTAAAAAAGGCTAACTTCAATTTTCAATTATATTAAGAGAACGATGAAACAACGAAATAGAATTGGAAGAAATCTTTTGAAAGTAAAAAGTGACTTATTTATCAAGTCTTTGCAAGTACAATTGCGATTATTTTCGTATTGTGAAGAAAACTTTTTATAAACATTTATATATAAAAAAATTCTGAATTTATTATTCTGATTTAGTGTTATTTTAGTAATCTGTATTTTTGATATTATGAAGAAATCTTTTTATAAACATTTGTATAAAAAAAAATTCTCAATTTTTTCTATGACGTAAAGCGTAAAAAATGTAGTAAGCTCACAGTGATAAACATTAACGTTATATTATATTAAATTTGCTATTGACTCTCACTAGAAACTATAATAACGACCTAATTAGGCAAGGTAATTTTTTTAAATTGTATGAAAATATTAATTTATTTTATGATCCAAAATATTCAATACTTAATACAACAACATTTCATTTTAAAAATTCGAAATTTTATTTCACCAGCATGTTTTATTTACTAGCTCTAAAGCAGAATCTTTTGGCCGCTAGTGGACCACCCAAAATAAGAAATAGTTTAAATCAATGAAAAAAAAAATTAACTTATAAACCAACGCCAGCGTTATCTAACCAAAGGCAAAAAATCCATTCTATATTGTTTTCAAATGCTTTATAAAATTATCATCTTATCCCTTAGGTGCATGTTTAGTACTGATGTTGCTTCATTAATATTTTTAAACATCCATTCTAAATTACCCAGCCGAAAGAAAAACTAACTGTCTTAATGAAGTAAGTACCCATAAATGAATTAAAAATCTAATATCTCTGCCTGCCATAGTAATAGTCAATGTAAAATTTCGAAATCCTTGAGAACGCAAGGATATTAATTACATTTCTATTACGAAAATCAAATGTGTCTATTTTCGGAGTAATTAGAAATCTTCAAATTGCATTAACGCTAATAATTCAGAGAAAATGAATATCCTAGACGGAAATGGAAAGAATAGTAATTTACTAACCAAGATTGTTTTGCCAGAAGAATTTATAATGAAAAAAGTAATTAACTTTATAAGAGAGAACAGAAGTCTTAGAATTAATTTTGTTAATATGCTTAGTGTTTTTCAAAGTATTATTTAAATTACTACTTAGGAGAATGTGAGAAGTACCTTTTAAGCTGCTGTTTAAATTTAATTACATTTAGCATATTTAAAAAAAAAGGCTAACTTCTCAGTTATAGTAAGAGAAATGAAACAACGAAACAGAAACGGAAGAAATTTTCTGAAATCAAAAAATGATTTATTTGGCAGGTTTTTGCAAGTAAAATTGCCATTATTTTAGTGTTATGAAAAAATCTTTACATTTGTATAATAAAAAAATTTCTGGATTTTAATATGACATAAAACGTAAAAAATGTATTAAGTAAGAAAAATCACAACATAATATTCATGTTTTTTGCGAGAAAAAAAAGTTGCGATTTTTTTTAAAATACAAAAGCAGAGCTTTCCGGTGTGTTTAGCCGAGCTTCATAGCTTGGACTAATAGAAACTATAATGTCCGGCATAATTAAGCTCGGTAAATTTTCTAAATTGTATGAAAATATTAATTTATTTTATGATCCAAAAGAAACAACATTTAATGCAACGACATTTTATTTTTAATATTTGAAACTTTATTCACTTGATTCCATAAGTATTTCTTACTTACTACATTTGAAGCAGAACTTTTGGCCGCTTGTGAACCGTACTCAAAAAGAAATAGTTTATATCAATCAAAAAAAAAAAAAAAAAAAAAAAAAAAAAAAAAAAAGAAAGAAAAAAAATATTGCTAATCTAAATGCAAGCTTTTTCTATTCAATAATTCATTCCATATTGTTTTTAAATGCTTTATAAAAATAACCACTTACCCATTAGATGCATATTTAGTACTGATGTTGCTTCATTAATATTTTTAAATATCTATTTTAAAATATTAATGAAGCAAATATCCATTTACCCAGCCAAAAGAATTTAAATTTTTTTTATGAATTTAAAATCATATTTTTTAAAAAAGCTGTCTAACTGCAGTTTTAAATTTTAAGAGACGATGGAACAATAACTTAGAAATGAAAGATATTTTCTGAAAGTAAAAATTGATTTATTTATCAATACTTTGAAGTATAAGAGGCATTATTTTAGTATTATGAAAAAATCTTTACATTTGTATAAGAAAAAAATTCTTCTGGATTTTAACACGACATAAAATGTATAAAAAAGGTATTACGTAAAAAAAATTACAACATTATATATTACGGTTTTTGATGGGGACAAAGTTGTGTTTTTTTTTTTTTTTTTTCAAAAGTGGAACTTTCCGGCAACTCTAGCGGAATGTCATAATTTGGACTTCATTAGAAACTATAATGTCCGGCTTTATTAGGCTCAGTAATTTTTCTAAATTGTATGAAAATATTAATTTATTTTATGATCCAAAACACACTACATTTGATGCAACGACATTTCATTTTAAATATTTGAAACTTTATTCCACGAGTATTTCTTATCTACTACATTTGAAGCAGTATTTTTTGAACGCTGGTGGACCGTACACAACCAGAAATAGTTAATGACAATAGAAAAAATTAACTACTAATCTAAATGTAAGTGTTTTCTAGTTAAAGGAAAATAATCCATTCCGTATAGTTTTCAAATGCTTTATAAAAATATCATCTTACCTATTAGGTGCATGTTTAGAGTAGATGTTGTTTCATTAATATTTTTAAATATATGTTTAGAAAATTACCCAGCCGAAAGAAAAACTGAACTAACCTAATGAAGCAAGTACCCATAAAAGAATAAAAACTCTAATTTCCCTGCCGCACTAATAGTCAATGTAAAATTTTGAAAGTCTTGAGAACGCAAGGGAAATTAATGACATTTCTATTAAGAAAATCAAACGTTTCTATTTTTGGAGTAATTACTAATCTTCAAATTGCATTAACGCTAACAATTCAGAGATAATGAGTATCAGAGACGGAATGGCTATTTACTAACCAAGATTGTTTTGCCACAAGAAATTATAATGAAAAAAAAAGTAATAAAAGTAATTAAATTTATAACAGAGAATAGAAATCTGAGCATTAATTTTGTTAATATGTTTAGTGTTTTTTTAAAGCATTATTTAAACGACTACTTGGGAGATTGTGAAAAGTACCTTTTATGTTGCTGTTTAAATTTAATTACATTTAACATATTTTTAAAAAAGGCTAACTTCAATTTTCAGTTATATTAAGAGAGATGAAACAACGAAAATAGAAATGGAAGAAGTTTTCTGAAAGTAAAATTTGATTTATTTATCAAGTCTTTAGTATGATTGCGATTATTTTAGTATTATGAAAGAATCCTTGCGTGTGTATAAAAATATTCTTCTGGATTTTAAGATGACTTAAAAAGTAAAAAATGTACTAAATTCATACTGTTACATTAAAACAATAATGTCACATAAAAGTATATTAAATTTACTATTGTCTCTGTTTTTCAGATTTATCTACATTTTTCTAATGTATAACAAAAGGACATCTTATATTAATATATTATTTCTAATTACTCAGATGGTGTAATAAAGATTTTGAAAACAGAAAAATAGCTTTATTTTGTTGACATTTTTCAACTCATCACAGAATAATTTTAAAAATAAAAATAAAAATTAAATTAAAGAAAACTAAACTAATGAAATTTATTTTTTTTTAATTTATTTTGAAAATGACTGTGTGATGAGTTGAAATATGTTAACAAAATAAAGCTATTTTTATGTTTTTAATATCTTCATTATCCCTTTTAAAAAATTAGAAAGACTATAATTTGTAATAAAAAAATTAAATTAAATATAATTATTTCAAGCATCTAAAATAGGAAAAAAATAAGTCTTTGGGAAAAACAAAATAAGCATTTTGATAAAGTTATCTTTTGCCCTACATGATTAATTTCATCTATGTTGTATTGAATCAATATTGATAATTTAATAAAATATAACATTATGATAATTTTACTATTGTCTTTTTTTTACTTTCATCTAATTTTATAAGAATAAAATACTGGATTCATGAAAAATTTCAACTTCCGGTTTCAATGAATTTATACTTTTTTTGAAGGTCCTGAACATTTTCTGACTGGTTTTAGAAAATGCTTGTCTGTGCATCTGTCTGTCTGTCATAAACTTTGAAACATAAAACTCAGCAATCAAAGGTATGAAATGATTGTACGGTAAATGCAATGACAAGCCTACGAGTAAACCACTATTTCTATTAATTTTTGGCTTATTCACCACTTCACTTTCTGTAGACATGGATCATTAGATTCTTCAATTACTACTCTTCCATAAAATTAATGTTTTTTTTCATTGTGCTCTACACCATAGGTTTTTTTGCTGTCGGCTCTTGGAATATGATGGAAGTTCATTTAACAATCGACACTATTTTGACTGAATAAATGAAAATGAAAATAAAAACAGTTTAAAAAAGTAATTGCATCATTGCAGAGAATAGAAGTTTGGGTAATAATTTTGTTAATATCATTAGTGGTTTCTAAAATACTCATTTAATTACTTCTTCGGAGATAGTTAAAATGTTTCTCAAAATGATATTTAAATTTAAATACATTTAGCAAACTTGAATTTTTTTTATTTAGTTCCAGTTTTCATATATATTAAGGTACCGTGAGATATTTTCATAAAAAGGAAGACATTTTTTGAAATTAAAATGAGTTTTATACGGCGAGTTTTTAATCTTGTAAAATACTTAATTTAACGATTGTTTCAGATTCTGTATTCTTTTCTTCTTTGTTTTACTGTTATTTAAATGAATCCCATTTAAATAGCAATTCATCTTTATGAAGTCTTTTAAATGTAATTTTATTTTTATTTCGACGCATTCATTCAAAGTAGAGCATAATTCTAGGTGCGCAACTATGCTTCGGATTTGGAACATTTCAAGAGAAATGCAAAAAATGGTTCATTCAAAGTATTGTCTCTTGCTTGCTGTAATTTTAGGTAGCTTTCATTACAAAAAGTAAAAAGCTACCTATTGCAGTCGTCCGGAGGAAATCACTTCCGGAAAATTTTGGTATATTTTCACCGATTATGACCCCCCAGACCCCAAAACCACCCTCCGTTCAAATGGTGACATATATATATATATATATATAACCAGATATATATATATATATATATATATATATATATATATATATATATATCTGATTTTTGTCATGCGATAACTAACGTATTTATGAACCGATTTGAATGAAAGTTGGTATGTACATAGTACATATAAATTCCTCGACCGAGTTCGTTGGCCAGCATCATCCGCCATTTTGTTTCAAAATGGCGGCCATTTTAAATTTTTTAAAAAATTTAAAATTTAAAATTTAATGCGAAAAAATTAAAAAATGAAAAATATTTTTCTTTTACATATTAGAACTTAAAACAACGATTCCAGAACATTTTTTATTTTGTCTATATCTTAAAAAATGATTGAGTTATAGCACATTGAATTTTTCTTATGGCTGACATTTTGAAACGATCTGATTTTTGTCAAGTGATAACACGCGTATTTAAGAACAAACTTGAATGAAACCTAGTATGTACATAGTACATACAAATGTCTCAACCGAGTTCGTTGACCAGCATCATCCGCCATTTTGTTTCAAAATGGCGGCCATTCGAAATTGAAAAAAAAATTAAAATTTAAAATTAAATGCAAAAAAATTAAAAAATGAAAAATATTTTTCTTTTACGTGTTAGAACTTAAAACAACGATTCCAGAACATTTTTTATTTTGTCTATATCTTAAAAAATGATTGAGTTATAGCACATTGAATTTTTCTTATGGCTGACATTTTGAAACGATCTGATTTTTGTCAAGTGATAACACGCGTATTTAAGAACAAACTTGAATGAAACCTAGTATGTACATAGTACATACAAATGTCTCAACCGAGTTCGTTGACCAGCATCATCCGCCATTTTGTTTCAAAATGGCGGCCATTCGAAATTGAAAAAAAAATTAAAATTTAAAATTAAATGCAAAAAAATTAAAAGTTGAAAAATATTTTTCTTTTACGTGTTAGAACCTAAAACAACGATTCCATAACACTTTTTATTTTGTCTATATCTTAAAAAATGATTGAGTTATAGCACTTTGAATTTTTCTTATGACTGACATTTTGAAACGTTCTGATTTTTGTCAAGTGATAACACGCATATTTATGAATCGATTTGGATGTAACTTGGTGTGTACATAGTATATACTGAGGCCTGAATCGAGTTCGCTACTCAGTTCCATCCGCCAACTTATTTCAAAATGGCGGCCATTTAAAAAAATTTATAAATTTTAAAATTTAAAATTAGGTACAAGAAAGTGAGAAATTGAAAAAGACTTTTCTTTTATGCATTTGACCTTGATACAAAGATTCCATTTTTTGTTTCGTCTGTATCTTAAAAAATGGCTGAGTTATCGCATATACATATTAATCGATTTCAATATGAGTGTTCATGTGCACATGAATTAAGATTTCGACCAAGCTCATAATCAGGTTCTACTAATTTGAGCTTAGTATTTTTGAATAATATAACTTAATTTAAAATAAATAAATAAATAAATAAGTATATGAAAGCTACCTCTTCCTCCTGGCACTGCCGGAAGGACTATTTTGTCATCTCTCTGACAATACATGAATACCACGACGATAAAACGACGCGTTCTTCGACCAAAATCATTTATCCAATCAATTTTTCACCTCTTCGAAATTAGTTAAGTGTACTCCAGCTAAGCCATGCACCATCGAGCAGAACAAATGTTAATCGGAAGGGACCAGGTCTGGCAAATATGACGGGTGCGGTAGCAGGTCCTATTTCAGCGTTTTGTCGTGAACGATGGAATCGCAATAGCATGGAGCGTTGCCGTGCTGCAATATCATTTGTTTGTGTACCGTGTCCCATTCTAGCCGTTGTTCGAATAACGTATGGTTCAAATTAATTAGTTGTTGTCGGTAGCGACTCCCATTGTCAGTTTTGCCCGATTTCGCCAGCTCATACTACACGATTGCCTTCTGGTCCCACCAAACCCTGGGCATTGGCTTCTTTCCGAAGCGATTGTGGAGTGCCATATAATGTTGAATCTTCGCCAGGTGAAAGCCACGATTTTTTAAATTTGGGATTCTCGAAATATATTAACCTTTCATTCCCAATAACAATTTGATGAAAGAAACTCTTTTATCTGTGCCGTAAAAGCAAATTTTCATAATGGCTCTTCTATTTTTTTCTGTCTCTTAGTCAACGCATGCGTCACCCATTTTTTTCTTTTTGAATTTTTTCCATGACAAGTAAGCGTTAGGAAATACATGGCGAATCATGTTTAATGCTTACCCAAGTTAATGTTGCTTTTTTATTATCATCTTCCTCCAATAATGCTTGACATCGGCATCCTAAATTGTTTTGGTTTTCTGGAGAAATCGCCATTTCTAAAGCATTTCAGCAAATCTTCAAAGATTTTTTTCCGATGGTGCATATTCGTTTCCTTAACAAACGACGTCTTTCAACTGCATTTTTTTTTGTCCAGATTAAAACAGAAAAGCAAAAATTCCCGCAAATACTGTTTATTTGCTGCAAAAATTGACATCTTCGTTGTTAGAAAAAATACTTGAGCGTTGCGATATCTATTGGTATCACGACAATTTATACACTTTTAAAAATAAATCTGTGAATTCACGGTGAAACTACCGGCAGCAAGGTAGCCGAAGTTTTACCGTTCCGCTAGTTAATGCAGTTTCCTAGAAGTGTGTATTAAAAATGTGACACATATTGTCGGATATCTCGAAAACAATTCATTTCCGACGGGTGATTCCATTGAGTTTTTTAATCCTCACGATGATATCTTTTCAACGATACCACTTTAGTTAAAATCGAGACTAAAATTTTTTACGGTGCACCATTAAGTATGCTCTAGTTGCGTCACGTTTATTGTCGGATATCTCGATAACGACTCATTTGCGACGGGTAGTTCCATTGAGTATTTTGCTGCTCTCGATGAGATCTTTCCAACGATACCACTTTTGTCAAAATCGGTGACTCACACTTCGTGCACTTCCCTAGTGAGCCAAAGTTGCCAATGCCGGAATGTACAAAGACTTTTATGCTTTAGTGGGAAAATCTGTTGTGCTTTTTAAAGATTTCCTTTCAAATATATTCGTTACAATATTTGTAAACGGTTTATTTTATTTTATTTTAGACTAATGCATAATACTTATTACTTTTAAAAATTAATCTTAATTTTTTAACTAGTTTAAATTTTAAAAAATCACTGTTAAAAATCAATGTTTTTTTTCGCTTTTTTTTAAAGAATGAAAAAAAATTATTCATTTTTTGCGAAAATAATATTAGAGACAATTTTTTGAAATTGACGTAGACTATTTATTTATTTATTTATTTGCTAATTAGTTAAAAGATTTTTTTATAAGAATTAATAAAAAAATAAATAGAAAAAATATAATTTAAAAGGGAATTTTCTTTATTTTCATTATTTCATACCGCCAGTGGGATTCGAACCCACAATCTGCGCTTGCAGGCGATTCGCGGTGTGATACCTTGAACACTCGGCCACACAACGGAGTGTCTCCGTTTTCCGTTTCTATTTCCATTCGTTTCGTTATTTTCAGGGAATATGGTGGAGTTTTCTGATTTTTAACTGAAAATGCCCTTTTGTTATGAAAAGGAACTTTTTCTGTGAAATTCAGGAAAAATATATTCATGAATTTCAGAATTTTTTAAACAGTGTAGTTAAAAGATGTCCAATCTTAAAAATTAACTCCACAAATGTATTTGTCTACATGTGTCCTTACCACCATTAATGTGTGAAGCCCAAAACCTTAGTTGCTGGTAAAAGTCAGTGAAGTCTGCGATTGTATATTGATTACATTTTTCAAATAAAGACAATTTTACAACACTTTAAATGACTAAAAGCCTGGCAAATCAAACATCGTTCTCGTCTAGTCTAGAAATGATAATCTATAAACATATTTAATAAATACGCATGGTAATTTTGAGTTAAATCCAATGGCATCAATAATACTTTTTAATTTTCGGCAATATATCTTCACTATTTAAATTAGTACGTTAGGGTAATAATATAGAACAAATCCGAAATTACGTGTCAAACGTAGCAAATGAGGTGCATTCGTACTATGACGATGTTTTAAAAATATTCACATCTTGGTGAAACAGTATATAAACTACTTCGGATATAAGATAAGTATCCAAAATCTTTTTTGTGTTCCTGTAAGTACTAGTTTCTATTATACAAGTAGTAACTTGTAGTAAACTTCAGCAAAGTGTATCAATTTCATAAAATGTGAAACAGTTTAATATTATTAAAACGCGCCCCAAATGATGCTTCCCCTTAACTATCCTTGAATGGAATACTTTAGTGTGGCCCTGTAAATAAATAACAAATATTCTTTGCTCCACAGATTTTAAAAATGTAATTTTAGTATGTACTTCATATATGCATACCAATTTATATTTGAAAGAGTTTAACATAATTAAAATGCGCTTGAAACAATTCAAACCATTTGGTTGGGTAGTTTTGCACTGTTGTATGCGGACAGATGGATGAATCAGTTGACGACTATAGGTGTTATGCATTTATATAGTTGGGAACACATCTATAAAAAATGACTTAATTTTTAAAAAAGATCAAGTTGAGTGATTAGAAATTGGGCAAGCTACAGTGCCCACTGATTATGAAGATGCTATTCTAGAAAAAAAAAAAAAAATAAATAAATAAAGCGCTTAAAGTTTTCGCTACTCTTTTGTCAAGTTCTATTTTTTTTAGTTCCAAAATTACTCTTTTTCTATAATTATTCATTTATAACAAATAAAACATGTTTTTCGTGTGTAAAGAATTTCGTATTCTTGAAATTTTGAGCCGTTCGGAGCGGTATTATATCATAAACATTCGTTATAAATTAGTTAAATGAAAGAAAAATCCATCTAGCCTAATAAAGCTATTTATCCGTAAATGAATTAAAACGACTAATAACCTTGATGCTAATAATCATTGTTAAATTATCATTGTTAGTCATTGTTAAATGAAATTTCGAAAGCCTGCAAGCGCAAGGGATTTAATTAATTTCTATTAGGAAAATCTTACGTGGCGATTTTGTGCATATAATTACAATTCTTCAAATTAAATTAACGCTAACAAGTAAGGCATAATGGATATTGAGGTTGAAATAGAATAGGTAATTTAGCAGCTGACATTGTTTCGCTGGAAAAGTTTGAAATGAAAATATAAAATAGTTTAACAAAATAATTATCTTATATCAGCTATTAGAGATTAATTATATATTAATAAACTTAAGTATTAATTAAATTATACAATAGAAAATGAGAAAAATTCTTTTAAAATTTAGCTACATTTTGCATTAGTTTATTTAAAATTGTGTTTATAAATTTCCAATTTTGGATTAATTCGGTTGTTAAATAATATTTTCCTTAAAGTAATCAATTTTTTGGGGCGTTCGTAATTATGTAAGTACGTGGCATCTACAGTCGTCGTGCAGTACGTTCGTATGCTCTTTTGTCCGCATATAACAGAACAAAAACTACCCAACCGAGTAAAATATATAATTGATGCATAATTTTGTCGAGTCATTTGAAGTTTTATGAAAATCGGATGTACAGTTTGATCACAGGGACAATAAAAAGAATTCCGTTATATTACGGCAAATGGAAAAAAAAATTCAAGTGCATTTTAATGATGTTACACTCTTTCCTACATAATAAAATTGGTATGAATCTATGAAGTGTATACTAAAATATACATACTGTACAATCTGTGGTACAAAAGTATTTGTTACTAATTTACAGGGCCACACAAAATTATCCCTTTGTATAATGGTATAGGGCGATAAATTGTTTGGGTCGCGTTTAGTTTACATTAAATTATTTCACATTTTACGAAATTGATGTACGTTGCTACAAGTTATTTCCTGTATAATAAAAAGCAGATATAGGGACGCGCATAAGATTTCGCGGCCATTATTACTGTACTCGAAGTACTGCATACTATAACACCAATATCTAAATATTTGTAACATTTCATTATAATGCGAACACACCTCAAATGGCTACGCTCCACGTGCAATTTCCGATTTGTATCGAATTAAAATGTGTCATTTATTATGTGTTATTTGTATAAGATTTAATTAACTAAAAACAACAACAAAATAACATTATTTTGCATGAATGCTGAAAGTACTGTACTTTTAGATGTATTCTGTGAGAGGTATTCGCTCTCATTCTTAAAATTTACTGAAATGTGGAATGTGCGTTATACAGGAATACTATTTGGAATTTAAAAGGCATCTCTATACTTAAGTTTTGTTAGTGCGTAAAATAATTGATTGACAATAATAATAAATTTATAAATAAAATATAAATATACAATATAATTATAATATAAACATACAACACAATACAATAATAATATAAACATACAACACAATACAATAATAAATAATAAATAATAATTAATTTTATGTGTTATATTTTAAGAGATGTCGTCAAAAATGTAAGGCAAATGTCCACCCCATTCTTTTTCCAAATTTATTGAAACTAAAATTATAAAAAAATTAGAGAGAGTAGCAGTTATTAAATCTTGCAGGAAAATTATAGCGGTTATCTTAAGGTCACATTGTTTTTGAGAAAAACGCTTTTCCCGTTATATATAAATTTCGACATGCATGCATTCAGCTTTTGATTTGAGAGGGCTTGTAGTACCTATCGTCCTGGAAGTATAAAAGTATATACAACTTGCTTGTTCGAAATATACTAAGGCTTTTTTGCTAATTTAGATAGAGGTTTAAATTTTTTTATTTGTTTTCCATGGTGTATTTAATACTTTTGTGCATGGATTTAATATTCAAATTTACAGCTATTTTTTAAAAACTACCTAAATTGAGAGTTTGTTAAAATTTCTTCTTTTTTTTACTATACACAAGCAAACACAAGTTATACACTAGAGATAAAAAATAGTATTAAATGTAAAATCCCATACATCTAAAAATCTATACAAAGTTTTATGTAGCATATTTTAATGGATATGGAAAAAAATGGAGCAAAAATTTATTCATATTTAAAAAAAAATAGTAGCGATTTTAAAAGTTTTTTTAAAATTTAAATTTTAATAAAATAGGCTGTTTTTTAATTTTTTTTAAAATTTTATTTAATTTTTAGTATTAATTATTGTGCCACCACATACATTATAGTATAAATTCAAAATTGAAGAGATGGTTTCAAAAGTATTGTGTTCCCTTAAAATCTGCAATATGAAAACAGTGTTCCCATTGGGCAACTTTTTAAAAATTCAAATTTTATGATTTGCACTACTTTTATTAAATTCCTCTTATTTTTCACCTTAATTAATGTATCATTAAATATTATTACTTTTTTATTTCTAAGTCTTTTCTATATAGTCATTGCCAAAAGTTATACATCCTCCCTCCCCCCCCCCCAGCGTTTTTTAACCTTTCGAAGCCTGCCAATGAAGTAGCGTAATTTTTTTTTCCAAGCACCTTCGTCGTTCCAAGCCCAAGATCGCACTCTGATTGGTTGTTGCTCTCGGCACTGTTTTCATGTAACTTGGCGATAATCATACTTGGCGTAGCGATATATGCTTCCGTCGAGGAGTTTGATTTTCTTCAGAACCGAGTACAAAGTAACTTTTTCCGTTTATTAATAAGTAAAGCATTAGCCATTTTATAAAATAACACAAGATAATAATACACAAGAGCACAAAATGAAGGAAGAATAAGAATGAGTAGGTTAGGTTTTAGGTTTACTTGTTCACTTACGAGCGAAGTATTTTTCGCCAAGTACGATTATCGCCAAGTTACGTGAAAACAGTGCCGAGAGCAACAATCAATCACAGTGCGAGTTTGGGCTTGGAACGACGAAGGTGCTTGGGAAAAAAAATTCGCAATGAAGTACACTGCAGATTGCGATATTTGACTTTCCACAAGACTTTTGGCATTAGTGCGAAATCCTGCAATTTCATAGGCTATTGGTGAGCTGAATTTCTTTATGTGAAAGGAAAAAGTCTATATTACGAGTAACAGTACTGCTACTCATTTCATCAATTGTATTTATTAATAACAATAATTCGATAAGCATTCTAGCTGAATTAAAAAACTAGCGTTTATGTTTCTCATACTTAAAACAAAAGAATTATGAAGAACATATTTCAAATTAATATTTTTTTTATGCATTAAGGATAATTTTAAAATAAAAGATCTTTAATATATTAATTCTGATAATTTTATATTTATCTGTTTCTAAAGTTAAAAATAAATGAATAAATAAATAAAGTAAATTAAGAAAATATATTTATTACATTGTAATTATTAGAGAAATTTATTTATTAAGAAAACACCTTACATGCCATATGAATTTTAAAATAGGATTTTATTAACTATATTATACTTAAAATAAAATAATTATAAAGAAACATAATTTAAATTAATAAATATTTTTATGTTTCAATAATAATAATAATAATAATAATAATAATAATAATAATAATAATAAAACGTATAATATATTAATTCTGATAATTTCATATTTAATTTTTCTAAAGTGCCAACAAAAAATACTTTTAATGAGAGACTAGGAGATTCATTATTTACTTTACTTTTGAAAAATCTAGTAAGTGAATCTATTAATTTAATTATTACTACTTTAATTAATTATTTTAAAAAATCTATTTTCGCCACTCTGCTAATCTGGAAGTTGTGGGTTCGAACCCCGCTGGCTCCTTTGCACACAGACTTCGTGTGGAGCTCCTGGTTGTATTTCTCTTGTGTTGTAAATTTCCTTTTGCTATCTCGTCCTTGTATATTGACGATAACTTATAAGCAGACTTTCATGTCGAGCACACAAGTCAGATGTATGTTGTTGTTTTGATCTTTTTAAACTGGTTTAATAAAGATCAAATCAAAACTCTAAAGAGTGCAGAACACGCAAATTTAGGTCCATCAATGCAAAACCTCTTAACCAACCCCAGTTTTAACAACTGGGCTAGATCATTCATATGCTGTCTTCACCAAAATACATTGTGCAGATTTTCTGCTTTCTAGGGAAGAAGTTCGGTTCACCGATATCGTGATAGCCAATAAAATTGGTGGATTTTGCACTTAAGCTAAAAGTCTTATAAAAAGTCAAATTTAGCCTGCAGATTGGGTTAAAAGCCATTGTTCGACCCCTTGAAGGACATAATTTCGTCAGCACCATGTCAAACTATGTAATATGAAAACAGTGCTGACAGTGCGTTTCTGTTCCGACGACTTGTGGTGTCAAATCTCCGACACCGCAATGGTTTTTAGAGTTCTGAAAATAGGGGAATAGGATAGATATGCCAAAATTTCAAAGCCACATCGCTTAGATTTCTCAATCTCAACCGCCGCTGCTCCGAACCGTGTTTTCTTTTGAAAAGGACTCAGCAATCTGGGATCATCGTATTTTCTTTTGTTAAAAATGCTTTTTTTTTTAAGTTGCAGGATATTTAAATTGTAGAAGATTCATAAAAATATAATATACTACTATGTTTTAATAAGGATTTCTTAAAATACATGCTAAGCCTCGGGGTGATAAATTATAATTTTCTATAAAATGTACTTTTCTTATAAAATGTATCATACTTCTCCTAAAATTAATCTAAACAATTTTTTTGTACTTACTTTAAAACGTATTTTTTGATTAGAAAAGTGTATAGAAAAAAGTTCAAAATTAGCCAAGAGAAAAAATTTTAAATGACTGTATTGATTTATATCACTCATCGCTTTCTATTTTTAAATGACATAACTGATTTAATACAACTTGTTCAAACTTTTATAAATTAAGTTTTTTAATTAGTTGAAAACTATCCTAAAAATAAGTGAAATAGTTAGAATTTCGTTATCACTAACAAGATAACAAAAGAGAATTAATAAAAGCAGGAAAAAAATCGATGCAGACATAAAGAGAAGGATTCTTCCTGCTTTGAATTTAATTACATCTGAATTAAATTAACCGTCATACAAAAGGAATAATAATATAACTCACAAAAAGGGAACTTCCGTGAATGTAGAGTTAGAAAGATGTCTTTTTTTCAAGCTTGGTTTTATAGCATTAAAATGATAAAGGAATGTGAAAAGCTCTGGTTTAATAATATCGGGTAAATGAGATTAAAAAAAAAAATATATATATATATATTACAATAATGTAAAATGATCATGCAGTATCAAAACATCCTAATTTTAAAATGATTTTTCTTAAATAAAGTTTACTTAAGACTTCAGCCATTTGAGGCGAAGACACTCGCGAGTTAATAATAAACATTTGGGGAGGTTTTTTAAAATATCACGTTAGCATTTCGACTTTTTTTTTATTTTACAATGGATAAGTCGATAACTACAGTTGCCTTTTATTTTACTTTTATGATTTTGATTGTAGTTTCTTTTTATGATGACACTTTCATTTTCAGAATTGCTTTTGAAAGTGAAAGTAACTATATAAAAATCATCTGCAATCAAAATTGAAAAAATAAGAAAGGGCTGATGTAGACATCGACTTCAACTATCAAATAAAAAATAAAGTTGTAATACAAATGAAATATTGTAAAAGAACATATAGGTTTAGTTTTAGCTTCCAAGCGTCTTCACCTAACGGGGCGGGAGACTTCGCTCTCCCCGAAATACACGAATTCCATAAATCTAATGTTAAAAAACACTTAAAATCCTTTAATCTAAAGCTGCATTAACGTCAAATTCCTGGAGTGTTCCAATAACTGTGTTGCTTGTTTGTTATTCATATTATAAATAAATTTTTTACGCTTTACAAAACACGTAAAAATCACAAACCGAGGCTCAGATTTTCCTGAAATTTTCCAGCTATTATAAAAGCAAGTTCAACTAAGAATATTGCGAGATTCCTTCTTTGAGCAAAGCTAAATTTAGGAACGTTGTGTGCCTAGCACCTTTTTTGAGGCAGGGACAAACACATAAATTTCTTCATTAAAAATAATACCTTCAATTAAGAACTTTAATTAGCCAGTCGAAGAATGTAAGTTTGGTCTCTGGTATTTTAGAACAAGATGACGACTGGTCACCACATTCGGTCTCACCATCGGGGCGATTAGACCACGACATACCTCCAGACGAAAGAATATCTTTAATTTCCAACGGATAAATATGTTGAATGAGTCTTGTGTGAATTCCTTAGGCTATCTTAAGTCTAACTTCTCGAATCTTTCCATCATGACCTTGAATATTTAGAATAACTTTCACCAAAAGCTGATATATCAGGTTTTAGAAATAATATTTACCAAGGCAATTCTATCAGTTTCGGGTTCTCGGTTCTTCAATTTTAATTTGAGTATGCTTCATCTTTAACCGCCTTAAATATATATATATATATATATTTTAAACGACTTACGATAGCTCATTCTTTTTGTAAGTGTTGTATATCAACTTTCTGTGTAATGAAAAATGTGAAATGTCTTTCTCGTTTACACCAGAAAAATAATATTTCTTTAGACATATTTGAAGAGCTATAGGAGAATTAAATCTTGAGAATTTTCTGATACATATCGTAACTTGCCATGAAAGTGTCACAACTGAAAAATTAGCCTATTTGAGTAATCGCTGCCATTCTACGTGGTTTTAATTTTTCTATCAATCATCTAAAGTAGAGGATAGTGTACTTAAATTCCAACAACCAGGAAGCAGTTGTGTTTGCAACAGCCTGTCATTGTTTGAAACAGTTTTTCACATTTTCTGAAAAAGGAAGTTTTTTGAGTCATTACACTTTTGTAGCAAGGCTGCGGTATGTTAGGGGTTGAAACGGAAAAGTAGAACTTGTTTAAAATATGATGATGCGTTTATCTTCTTTTTATATTTACTCATATTCTTCCTTGTAGCCTTGTACTATTTTCAAACATCTGAAATATCTCCTAAAAATCTTGTATGATGTCATACTATTTTTTTTTTTTTTTAAATGATGTCATACTTATTGCTTTCTGGAACTACTCATATTCACACTTTTGTGTCATTATCAAATGTTTGAAAATGAATGCTCTCCCTTGTTTGGTTTATTTCTCCAAATTTTCGTACTGTCGCCGTCAGTATTTTTATAAAAAATTAGGAAAAATACTGACAGACACTTCCAAAATTGGGTATATACGGATATCAAAAAATTAATGTTTTTTGCTCTGAAATTTTCAAAGATATATCTTAAGTTTCGTCATAAAGCAGAGCAAAAGAGAAATAACAGTCTTTTCACCGCCACGTACCTTAATGTTATATATTTGTAGATGCTTCAAAAATAACAAAATAAAAAAATAAATAAAAAAATAAATAAAATAATGTTAAAACTAAGAAAGAAAATGAAATGCTTATAATGAATCTCATTGTAATAAAAAAGAAGAAAATGGACAAAGGAAATATTTAAGTACTTTTAGATTCATTTTAGCAAAAAATCATTTCTCTTCATTTGAATACACGTTTTGTTGTGGATTGCCAAAATGTTTTTATAGAAAATTCAGTTTAATGTAAAACAAAACATTATTTTTCAGTACTTCATTTATCGGCGAAGTTATTGTTAATGGACTATTTATTATTATTCAAATTTAAGTAAATTCTTTTTAAAGTGCGCGTGTATTATTCAACGCTTTCTATTATTAAATTACTTGACAGGTTTCATATAATTTATTTAACATTTTATTAATTGTGCTTTTAAAAAAATGTTGAAATTAATTAACAAAAAAAAAAAAAAAAAAAAAATTAAACGGTTAGAACGCAATTTATTATCGTTAAGAAGAAAACAACAAAAATTCGTTGACAGTAAAAACACCCTTTAGACGTTGAGATTTTTTAAAAAAGGCTTCTGTTTTGGATTTAATTACGTTTCTTCGAATTAAATTAACCATTTTACAAAGGAAATAATGTATAAAAAAAAGAACTGGCGTGTATACAGAATTGAAACAATGTTCTTTCTTTAAACTAGATTATTTAATATTAAAATAATAAAAAAAAGAAATGAGGAAAACATTCAATTAATAGCTTTGCATAAATGAAAGTTTAAAAAAAAATATTTCCTTATAATAATAAAAAAGGTCACGTAACCAAAATAAACCAAAATATTCCAGTTTACTAAATTTATGTTGTTTTCTAAAACGATTTTTCTTAATGTAGTTTATTTCAAGAAAGTTTTAAATGAATATTTCCTTCCAGAAATAATATATTTATCTTTAAAAAGTGAATTAAACAAAGTTTGAATATAATGAAAAAAATACTGACGGAACTAAAACAACACTGGACATTTAGATGTCAAAAATGTTTATGCTTTTGCTCAAAAATTTTCACATTGACATCTTGATTGAGTTTCGTCACAAATCACTTTTTGCCATTGACAAAAGAGAAATAACCGTTTTTTCAGCGCTAGGTATCTTAATATTATATACTTGTAGATGCTTTTAAAAAATTGTTAAAATTAAAAATGAAAATGAAATGTTTAGAATGAAGATCATTACAGTTAAAAAGAAAGAAAATGAATAAAAGAAAGATTTAACGACATTTTAGATTCATTTTAGCAAGAAATTATTTCTCTTCATTTGAACAAATGTATTGTTGCGGATTGCCAAAACGATGCTAAAGAAAATTCAACTTTATTTAAAACAAAAAGAAAAATAAAACATTATTGTTCAGTACTCCAGCCGCCGGCGAAGTTATTCTAAATGGACTATTTATTATTAATCATTTTAAAGTAAATTCATTTTAATGTGCGCGTGTTTTATTTAACGCTTTCTATTATTAAATTACTTGGCAGGTTTAATGTAACTGGTTTAGCGTTTTATTAAATATTCTGTTTTAAAAATTGTTGAAACTAATTAACAAAGAAAATGAAATGGTTAGAATACAATTTATTATCCTTAAGAAGAAAACAACAGAAATTCGTTGACAGTACGAGTCATTTAGATGTAGAGATTTAAAAAAAGGCTTCTGTTTTGAATTTAATTACATTTCTCCGAATTAAATTAACCACCGTACTAATGAAATAATGTATAAAAAAGAACTGTCGTGTATAGAAAATTAAAATAATGTTCTTACTCTAAACTAGATTATTTAGTATTAAAATAAAAAACAGAAAAAAATGAGAAAAACTTCCAGTTAATAACTATGCGTAAATGAAAGTTAAAAAAGATTTCTTTATAATAATGAAAATAGGTCACGTAGAACCAAAACGTTACAGTTTACTAAATTTATGCCGTTTCTTAAACTGAATTATCTTAATGTAATTTATTTCAAAAAAGTTTTAACTGAATTCGTCCTTCAAGAAATAATATATATATACTTTAAAAAATAATTAAACAATATATAAATACAATGATTTGAAGAATTTTTTTCGAAGTAAGAAAAGGAAAATGTACAGGTGCTTAACTTATAGCTGTGTTAAAATTATTAATATGTCTATGATATTAAAAATTTCTTAACTTCTAAAATAAAAATTACAAAAGAAAAAAAAATGATTTATATAATCACATAAAACGTTAAAAAATGAGAACATTTAACTTATTTTGAAGCATGTTCTTTTAAAAGCGTAAATAATTAAAAAAATCGTTAAAAGTAAGGATCATAATAAGTGTTTAGAACGAAGTTCATTATTGTTCATCAATGAACAAAAATGAATTAGAAAATGAACAAAAGAAATATTTAATGACATTTTAGATAATATATTAGAAAGAAATCATTTCTCTTCATTCGAACAAATGTTTTATTGCGGATTCCCAAAATGTTTTTAAAGAAAATTCAACTTGATTTAAAACAAAAAGAAAAAGAAATTTTTTTTCAGCACTTCAGTCATAGGCGAAGTTATTGTAAGAGGACTATTTATTATTATTCAATTTTAAGTAAATTCTTTTAAAAGTGCGCGTATTTTATTCAACACTTTCTACTATTAAATTGCATGGGTGGTGTAATATAATTGGTTTAACATTTTATTAATTATGCTTTTTTTAAAAAAAATATTGAAACTAATTAACAAAGAAAATCAAATGGTTAAAATGCAATTCATTATCGTTAAGAAGAAAGCAACAGAAGAAAATAAGGTATAAAAAAGAGCTGCCGTGTATAGAGAATTAAAACAATGTTCTTACTTTAAATTAGATTGTTTAGTATTAAAATGGAGAAAAAAGAAATGAGGGAAACGTTTAATTAATAACTTTGTATAAAGGAAAATAAAAAAAAAGATTTCCTTATAATAATGAAAAAAGGTCACGTCGAACCGAAACATTTCAGTTTATTAAATTTATGTTGCTTTCAAAAATGAATTTTCTTAATGTAGTTTCTTTCAAAAAAGTTTTAAATGAATATTTCCTCCCGGAAATTATATATTTATTATTAAAAAGTGAATTAAACAATGTATGATTATAATGATAAAACACTGAAGGACTTGAAATAAAACTGAACATTTGGATGTCAAAAATTTTTATGCTCTGAAAATTTCACTTAGATACCTTAAGTTTCGTCACAAAACATTCGTTGCCATTGGCAAAAGAGAAATAACTGTTTTTTTTTTATCACCACGTATCTTTAATGATCTAGATTTGTAAATAGGTTAAAAAAATTGTTAAAACTAAGAATAAAAATGAAATGTTTAGAATGAAATTCCTTATATTTTTAGAAAAATTAACAAAAGTAACATTTAACGATTTTTTAGATTCATTTTAGAAATAAATCATTTCTCTTCATTTAAACAAATATTTTGTTACGGATCCAAATGCTACTGAAGAAAATTCAACTTGATTTAAAACAAAAACAAAAACAAGTTGGATGTAGATTCTGCCATTGCAGAATTCAGTTTCGCCTCCGATTACAAAAAAAGAAAAAAAAAGAAAAAAATCGATAGAGGTTTTTTATATACATTTCATCAGAACAAATTTTTCGAAAGTCAAAAAAAAAAAAAAAAAAAAAAAAAAAAGTTCCGGATAATCGAAGTTACTGATATTAAATAGGCTTCGTCCTATTTTTACTTACTAAGAACATACAAAATTTTAAGTCTCTATCTCCATTTGTTCGTGAGATAGAGCGTTTACAGACGGACACACGGACGGCAATTTTTTTTTTCTAAAAATATGTTTTTCGAATCTCCAGTATCTGAAACGTGTAAATCCGTCAATTTTTTTTTTCGAGAGTCGGAAAAAAATAGTTCCGGATAATCGAGGTTACTGTTATTAAATAGGCTTCGTCCTATTCTTACTTACTAAGTACAAGCAAATTTTATGTCTCTATCTCCATTTGTTCGTGAGATTCTAGAGCGTTTACAGACAGACAGACGGACGGCAATCTTTTTTTCTAAAAATATGTTTTCCGGAATCTCCAGTTCTGAAACGTGTAAATCTGTCAAAAAAATTTTTTTTTCGATTTTCAAAACGATTGCAAGACTTACCCTATGCTACGTATGATAGGTAAGTAAAAGTGGGCCACAATTTTTGACATGACACTTTTTAGCTTTTCTGAAAGAAATAGTATCGGAGGCTAAAAAATCATTATTGTACAGTACTTCAGTTATCGGTGAAGATAGTCTGAGTGAACTATTTATTATTCTTCAATTTTAAGCACATTCTTTTTAAAGTGCGCATGTTTTGTTCAACGTTTTCTATTATTAAATTGCTTGGCAGATTTAATATAATTGATGTAACGTTTTATTAATTATACTTAAAAAAAATTGTTGGAACTAATTAACAAAGAAAATGATATAGTTAGAATGCAATTCATTATAATTGAGAAGAAAACAAAAGAAATTCGTTGACAGCAAAAGAGCCATTTAGACGTAGAGAATTTTAAAAAAGGCTTCTGTTTTGGATTTAATTACATTTCTCCGAATTAAATTAACCATCGTACTGAGAAAATAAGGTATAAAAGAGAATTTCGGGGTATACAAAATTAAAACAATGGTCTTTCTTTAAATTAGATTATTTAGTGTAAAAATAAAAAAAAGAGATCAGGAAAGCATTCAAATAATAACTTTGCGTAAATGAAAGTTAAAAAGATATTTCCTTATAATAATGACAAATGTCACGTAGAACCGAAACGTTACTAAATTTATGTTGTTTTTTCTAAAATGAATTTCTTTAATGTAGTTTATTTGAAGAAAGTTTTAAATGAATATTTCCTTCCAGTTGTACTATATTTCTTATTAAAAAGTGAATTAAACAATGTATGAATACAATGAAAAAATACTGACGGACTTAAAACAAAATTGGACATTTGGATGTGAAAAATGCTTATAGCTTTGCTCAGAAAATTTCACATAGATATCTTGATTAAGTTTCGTCACAAATCACTTGTTGCCATTGGCAAAAGAATAAAAACAGTCTTTTCAACGTTAGGTACCTTAATGTTATATATCTGTAGATGCTTTTTAGAAAGATATTCAAAATTAGGAATGAAAATGAAATGTTTAGAACGAAATTCGTTATAGTTGAAAAGAAGGAAAATGAACAACAACAACAATAAAAATATTAAAAAATTCAACTTAATTAAAAAAAAAAAAAAAAAAAAAAAAAAAAAAAAAAAATCATTATTTAGAATTTTAGTCATCGGCGAAGTTATTCTGAATAGACTATTTATTATTATTCATCTTTAAGTAAATTATTTTTAAAGTGCACGTGTTTTACAATGCTTTCTGTTATTAAATTACTTGGCAGGTTTAATATAATGAGTTTAATGTTTTATTAATTATGTTTTTTTAAATTGTTGAAAGTAATTAACAAAGAAAATGAAATGGTTACAGTGCAATTAATTTTCATTAAGAAGAAAACCACAGAAATTGGTTGACAGTAAAAGAGCTGTTTAGATGTAGAGATTTAAAAAATGGCTTCTGTTTTGGATTTAATTACATTTCTCCGACTTAAATTAACCATAGTACGAAGGAAATAAAGTGTAAAAAAGAACTGCCGTGTATACAAAATTAAAGCAAGATTCTTTCTTTAAATTAGATTATTTAGAATTAAAATAAAAAAAAGAAATGAGGAAAAAGTTCAATTAATAGCTTTGTATAAATGAAAGTTTAAAAAATATTTTTTTTTACACTAATAAAAAAAGATCACGTAGAGCCAAAACGTATCAGGTTACTAAAATCCCTGTCGGCTTGGCCTATAGGCGGAGGTAGATTTCGAAGAGTGCTCATTTTAACAACAAAAATAAAATTTGATTACAGATAAACCCAGTTTAGCAACTTTATTTGTCCTCTTTTGAAAATTTTTTAATTTCATTTTTCTGTAAGGACTGGTTTTATCAGAATCATATTAAGCTGAATTCGGATCAAATGCCCATTTTGATAACATATTTTGAGATATATTCTGACTTTATTAAAAAATTCGACTAATACGGTACATTATATAGTTCCTAAATAACAAAAGACTGTCAATTAAATCCGTTTGAGAGCAAAATTGAATTTAAAAATGAGTTATAAAATAACCAATTTTGAATACAACCTCAATTCTTAATCATGATAGCTTCGGGAAATTTTGCGCGAAGTGCCAACTTTGACAGCATTTTTAAAAATACATTCAGGCTTTATCAAAAAACTGACCAACACGGGACATTATACAGTTCTTAAATAAGAGAACTTGTCAATTGGATGCGTTTGAGAACAAAACTGAATTTTAAAATGAGTCAGAAAAAACGCAATTTGTTATTTGAATGCTTCCTCAAATTTTCATTCACGATAAGTTCTCGAAATTCTGTTCAAAATACCCTTTTTGGCAGCCTTTTTAAAAAATATATTCTGTCTTTATAAAAAAATTGACCAATGCGTCACATTATACAGTTCCTAAATAGGAGGACCTGTAAACTGGATACGTTTGATAGCAAAAATGGATTTAAAAATGAGTCAGAAAAAACGCAATTTGTTGTTTAAATACTTTCTCAAATTTTCAATCACGATCATTTCGGGAAATTCTGTTCAAAATACCCTTTTTGGCAGCCTTTTTTGAAATATATTCTGTCTTTATCAAAAAACTGGCGTCACATTATATACCGTAAAATGGGGTGAATAGGAACAGCGGGGTGAATAGGAACAAAACTTCCCGATCATATAAATAAATTCATTACAAATATATGTGGTGATATTTTTAGTAGCCAATTTTTTTATAAGAAGGTAATAACATTAAGAGTTGGGAAATTCAGTTTCGACATGTTGGCACTACTACTGTGGTATTTAAAAAAAACTTCAAGAGGATCCTCAAAACACTCATTTTGTCAATGTCTTCAAAACTTTGTCTGTAACTACAGTATTTTTCGTATTCTAAACCTAAGAGAGGGGATATTTAATTAATGATAGTCCTGTAAACGATATGCCGTATTAAATTCTACTTATTTCTAAATTACATAATGAAAAAATGAAAAATGGCTTTTAACATCAGAGGTTTAAGATTTATGGGGTGAATCGGAATACATATTCTCTCATGGTTTATTTTTCTATACAGTAATAGTTTCATGTACTATATGAAAATATATGTGTGAATATGTATTGTAACAATATTTTGTTCGTTCTAATTACTTGAAGAGTTTAAAGGGTCCAAGATATTGCTTGGTTAAAGAAAAAAGTCGACGCCTAATCCAACAGACATGGAACACACAATAAAATAATTTAAAAATAGCAAATTAGTTAGAAAAACTTCACAAAATTATTCTCTGACATCCACAACATTACACAAACATCTCAAAATGAAAAAAACAATTAAAACAGAGAGGGATGTAAACAGTACTAAGGGCTGGGGATGAGGGCATATTAGTCGATCGTATTAATACATGCAGCGATTGGGGCTATTCAATATTTTCACTTACCCAATGACTACAAGTAAAGGATAACACAGAACAGGGTTGAATTTGTATTAAATTCTACTTCTGCAATTCGAATATAATTTCTTAAAATAAATTTTAATTTCTCTTGATTTCAAAGTTGTTTTCTAATTTTTTAAAATCATATCTTTACTTGTATGTAAAATAAAGGCTTGATTCACAATAGCTATGCGTTCCTATTCCTCCCTTATCATTATTACCGGTTTTTATTAACCCTATTAAAGTCTGAATCGGAAAAGTTAAAGATTATAACATTTGTTCCGATTCACCCCTATCTGCGGGGTGAATCGGAACACCATTAAAAAATTATATAATATGTATATAAACAGTAAAAATGTTTCGTTTTTGCTTAAAAAGTAAAGAACAAAATAAGACCGATGTTTCCAGTAGTAAAATAAAAAAATTAAAAAATCAGTTGTTGCTTTTTTTTTAACGTCAAAGTTGAAAAGTGTTCCGATTCACCCCATTTTACGGTAGTTCCTAAATAAGAGGATCTGCCGTTTGGATGCGTTTAAAATAAAAAATGAATTTTAAAACGAGTCAGAATGTAAGTAGTTTGGATTAGAGGTTTTTTCTCCAACTTCAATTTTTGTTTAATTTATTTTTGATATACGAATTGGTCCTATGAAAAACTTGTCAATATAAAAGCTGTAGATATTTTTAAGAAGATGTAAAATAAATTGAATTAGATTTGGTAGTTTAAGAATTCACGAAGTTATAGATTTTTGTCTTTTTTCACCCCCCCCCCCTTTTTGTTATCGTTTTTAATTTTTTTCATCAGTAAGAAATAGTCCTATCAAAAACTTGTAAATACAAAAGTTTTAGATAATATTGAGATCATTTATACAAAACTTATTTGGATTTGATATCTTGAGAATTGACGAAGTTATGAATATTTTTCTCCCAAAAAGTCAGTTTTTTTCGCCCTTTTAACCCATTTCTAAATTTATCAAAAATCTGTCATGCACAAACTTTTGGCCCATTTTTAAGAAGTAACATAAACTTTAAACCGATTCGATATCCATTTTAATTAAGAAATTATGGCGTTTTTTCAGTTTTCACAAATTCCTCCCTATTTCCACCCACTTGGACCGATTTTGACCATTAACGAACTTAGCCGAGATTTTATAACCCTTGATTTTATGTATCAGTAAGGAAGGGATTGGAGCAGAACTAATTAAATAATTAAAAAACACTCTTAAATGTTCAAGTGAACATATTGGATTTGCTTGAAGAATAAAAGTTCTGTATCACATACATACACACATACATATATATGTAGTAAAAAGTTTCTAGCTTAGTTTTTTTATTTGTTTGCCAGAATATTTCAACAAATAAGCTTAAAAACTCCAAAAATTAGAAATATGAAAATAACCTCTGACCACGAGATCAGTTTGATTATATACGGAAGACACGTGATGCAAAAGCAGAGAATTCGAAATTCACAAGTTTCCAGTCATTCGTAAATCATTGGTTTTGCTATCGGTAAAATATTTTTTGACTGTTTGATAATTGATCAACAAGAATAAAGTAGTTAAAATTCAAAAAATGAATTGTTCAACTGCTGTTGTTCGTAAAGGAGTGGTTTGTTTGTCGGTAAAGAGCATTTCTCTCGCAACTACTTGTTTCAGCATGATAACGACGCAAAACATACATTCAATTTCGTCAAGCAGTAGCTTTTGCATGAAAAATACACTTTTGAAATGGCCAGCCCAATCGCCCGATTTGAATCCAATATAATTTTTTTGGAACGAACTTGACAAACGTATGCGGAATTATAAATATTCCAATTTAGCAGAATTTCCTCCAAAATTGCAAAATGACTGTCAAAAACTTGCCATAGACTATTTTCAACTGTTCATTGAATCGATGAACGTCGCTGCGCAGCAGTATTTATTGCTAACGGTATGACGACAAAATATTAATTGAAAATGTTGTTGATCACCGTTATTATCTATTCTAATACTATTTTTCCTAAGCACAATAATAAGCCTACGAGTAAACCACTAATGGTATATTTTTTGGCTTATGCACCACTTCGCTTCCGGAGACATAGATCATTAGATTATTCTATTACTACTCTTCCATAATTTAAAGTTATTTCTCTTGTGCTCGATACCTTAGGTTTTTGAGTTGTTGGCTCTTGGACTACAAACCCATCCAGCCCATTCTTTTTATGTGATTCACAGATTAGTGGTCCTATCCGGGAAAACTGATAAATTACAGATGAAAAAAATCTTGGATATCGGTTTCATCCGGATGAAAAAGTGCAAGAGCGGGTAAGATTGTGGATCCGTCAGCAAGTTAACGCTTTCTACAAGACTGGAATTGATCGTTTCGTCTCCCATTGCGATAAATGTCTTAAACGACTACTTCAGTCACCTGGGAAGATTAGCTCTCTAATGCCAATCCCGTGGAAGAAATACTTAAAGATATCTCGTTTACATTAAAATATTTGTAAAGGATTTTTTTGCATTGGATAATTAAGATTGATCTCTGCATTTGCTCTTTTTTACTTTTTAGATTTCGTTTGCAGTTTTTTTTTCAAGAGGATACTTTAACTTTTGAAACGGTTTCGGAAAATAAAAATGTCCTCGTTAAAAATATCTATAAAAAATCGAAAAGCAAAAAATGACCTTTTTTACAGATCGATCTCAGCTTGCCAATGCAAAAAAAATTGTTTATTATTATTAGCATTAGTGAGCGTGTCTCTTCAGGTGACTTAAGTAGCCTCTAACAGTTCTGGAGATGTATTTGAATAATAATTTCGAACATTCACTTTTTAGTGTGTGTTTGGTTGACATGTGACTATAATATTATATTTCCTTTTTTTTTTTTCAAAATTTCTATTGAAATCTATAATATATTGAATGAAATGTATATAATTTTAGTATCGACAAAGTTATTTTTAGTACGTATTTTTATTTATTGTTTTATATGTCATATACTCATTTATACTGAAAATTTAAAAATAATTAATAAAAAATGGCACAATACGAAATTTTTTTTAAATGTTTCACATTTTTTTAATTCAATGCTTTTTATAAGTTAATGGTTTAATAGATTTAACATAATTGGTTCAACCTTTTAATAACTATAACTTTTTTGAATTGTTGAAAACAGTTTAAGAATGCATATGAAATTGTCAGAAATGTAGTTCATTATTATCGTTAACAAAGAAATAAAAGAAATTCAATGACATTAAAAGAACCTCTTCAATGCAGAGATAAAAGCAAAGGTTTCTGTTTTGGATCTAATTACAATTCTCTGAATTAAATTAACCAACATAAGAAACAAAAGAAAAATAATGACTAAAAATAAGTAAAAAAGACGTTCTTTCTACAAACCAGATTGTTTAGTATTAAATGGTAAAAAGAAATGAGGGAAACGTAAGATTAATAGCATCGGGTAAATGAAAAGTTTTTTAAGAAAATATTTTAAGGTCACGCAGTACCAAAACGCACCAGTTTCTTTAAATGTATGTTGCTTTCCGAAATGAATTTCTTAATGTAGTTTCTTTCAAGAAAGTTTTAAATTAATGTTTCTGGCCGCAAGTAATATCTTCTCATTAAAAAGTGAATTACACAATGTATGAATGGAATGGCGTCAAGGAAATCTCAAAAGCAATTTGACGGATGTCAATTCTAATTGTATGAGAGTAAAATTCTAATTGTATGAGGGTCTAATCTATGAGGGTAACCTACTGATTATACCTGTTTTGAAATATATTTTCCAAACCGTTAAATATTACATTAAAAAACTCCAAGTTAGTTCCTTATATTAAAAAAGTTCCTAGTTATAAAATGGCGCAACTTACCTTCATACGTCACGGAAATTTAATGTACATCATTTTCATTGGTTGGACGCTTTTGTAAAAAAATGAATTCGAGCATATGCAGCAAAGAAAATATTCAAGCACGAATATTTATGTGCAATAAAATATATTTAAACAAATAAAAAAATATCTGGATTTTCTTTCTATTTAAAAGAAAAAAAAAAGATAATTCAGGATTTGAGATTTTGCGACAGTCTCTTCAATAGCATTTTTTTGTTCGATAACCACATCTTTTATGTTTCACGTGTGCAAATTAGAAACAATTATTTAATGATTAAATAAAATATTTTGATTTGTGCCATTATTTCTTCTTCTTTTGTTTTAGGATGTTAAATGAAATTGATAGTTTTCCTTGGTACTAGGAATCTTAGCTAGACAGGAAAAATGGGTTTGGCTAGAAAAGTAAAGAATCATGCATATTTTCTAGCAAGTTATCCATAGATAAAGATACTCTACCATTCAATTTGTTCATTTTCATCATTTGAATTTGTGGCAGTATACGCACAATTAAAGATAGCATGTAATTTTCTGTGCTTGTGAGAAGTTATTATTAAATCTATGTTTTCAGCAGTATCGCTTAAAAGTCTTCGGCTTTTTTCACACTACTATTATTTTAGAGAAAATTTTGTAATTACATAGGAGAATATTTTCTGTACTAAAATATTGGTATCTAAAAAACCGGAGATTTGGCAGCTCTGCTAATTCCTCTGAGGGAACTCCTAGTTTCAGTAAGTATTCGAAAAACCATGTACGATCCAAAGAATCTGGTCTCTCACCCTTAATTTTTGTACTTCACTGTATACCTGTACCTATATATATATATAATGAGTAGTTAAAAAAAAATCTATTAAAGAACATTTCTGAAAACAATGATATGTAATTAATGCAATATACTTGTATGAACGTGACATTAAATGAAAGTACCTTTTCAAGTATCCACATTTTTAAAACATGGTACTTATAAAGTAGTGAAATATTCTGAATCTTTAGTACACTGCGAAATAAATTAAGAAAATTTGCATATTTTATTGAAATGCTTGAAAAAAACTGAACTGAAGGAAAAACCACTGCTTCTAGATAAAAATGCAAATCTTATACGGCAAATATGTAAGCTTATACGTGTGTGTAGGTGGAGCCAGCAGAAAAACAGACTTTATAAGTGCGTGTAGGGTAAGCTTCTATTATTCTACCTTCATGACGATTGGGTTAAGAGATTTCGTGAAAGGAAGCACTGCAAGACAATCAACGGCCAGGACAAGCCCATCGAGTCCTTTCTTTTTATGCGATTGCGCAGATTAGTGGTCCTATCTGAGAAAACCGATGAATTATAGATGAAGAAAATCCTGGATATCGGTTTCGTCCGAATGAAGAGCGGGTGCAAGAGCGGGTGAGATTGTGGATCCGTCAGCAAATTAACGCTTTCTACAAGACTGGAATTGATTGTTTTGTCTCCCATTGTGACAAATCTCTTACAGGACTACTTCAGTCACCTGGAAAGATTAACTCTCAAATGCCAATCCCGTGGAAGAAATTTTTAAAGATATCTCGTTTACATTTAAATATTTTAAAGATTTTTTTTTTTTTTTTTTTTTTTTTTTGCATTGGATAATTAAGATAGATCTCTGCATCTGCTCTCATTTACTTTTTCGATTTTGTTTGCAGTTTTTTTCGAGAGTATGCTTTAACTTTTGAAACGGTTTCGGAAAATAAAAATGTCCTCGTTAAAAATATCTATAAAAAATCGAAAAGCAAAAAATGACCCTTTTACAGATCGATCTCAGCTTGCCAATGCAAAAAGAATTGTTTATTATTATTAGTATTAGTGAACGTGTCTATTCAGGTCACTGAAGTAGCCTCTTAACAATTCTAGCGATATATTTGAATAACAATTTTCAACATTCACTTTTTAGTGTGTGTTCAGTTTACATGTGACTGCATATTATATTTCCAAATTGTACATTTTTTTTTTCAAAATTTCTGTTGAAATCTATAATATATTGAATGAACTGAATGTGATTTTACTATCGACAAAGTTATTTTTAGTACGTATTTTTATTTACTGTTTAATATGTTATACACTTATTTATACTAAAAAATGAAAAAAAATGGCACTATACGAGATTTTTCTTTTTAATAATTCACATTTTTTTATTTAAAGCTTTCTATTTTTAAATGATTTAATAGACTTAACATAATTGGTTCAACCTTTTAACAACTATAACTTTTTTGAATTGTTGAAAACAGTTTAAGAAGTCACATGAAATGGTCAGAAATAGAGTTCATTATTAAGCGTTAACAAGAAAATAAAAGAAATTCAATGGCAGCAAAAGAACCACTTCAACGCAGAGATAAAAGCGAAGGTTTCTGTTTTGGATCTAATTACAATTCTCTGAATTAATTTAACCAACATACGAAACAAAAGAAAAATAATGACTAAAAAATAACTCCCAAAATAAAAGAAAAAACATTCTTTCTTCAAACTACATTATTTAGTATTAAAAGGTTAAAAAGAAATGAGGGAAACGTAAGATTAATAACATCGGGTAAATGAAAAGTTTTTTAAGAAAATTTTTTTTGTACGATAATGAAATAAGGTCACGCAGTACCAAAACGCCTCACTTTTTTTCTTTTTTTTTCTTTTTTTTCTTTTTAAATGTATGTTGTTTTTTAAATGAATTTCCTAATGTAGTTTCTTTCAAAAAAGTTTTAAATTAATGTTTCTGGCCGCAAGTAATATCTTCTCATTAAAAATCTGAATTACACAATGTATGTATAAAATGAAATGAACAGTTTCTTAAAATATGCAAAGGAAACAAAAATTTAATGTCAAACTATGTAAATTATATTTATCTACAATATAAAGGGAAAAAAAGTGTAGCCCCTGTGTGATACTAACGTCATTTTCATGCTAGCAATACCAGACGATTAAATTTCATTTTTACTGCATTTTTTAAAACTTATGAAAATTCCACATTATTAATTTTCACAGAATCGAATATATGAAAAAGAGCTTTCAAATTAAACTATTTTGAAAACTCTGTCGAAATTTACTAACTCTTGATGATTTGTAAAGTAATTTTCAACCACTATTTTTTTTCTTCAAATCTATTTCTATCGTATGAAGACGATTATGAAAGATAAACTCGTTTGCATTTTAATTTATATAAATAGTTCAACATTTCTTTCCGGCTTATATCCCATAACGAAATTAAATTTTATAAACAAAAAAAAAAAAAATAAAATATAAATAAAACACAGATTTAAGGTATATAATTGACCTAAATTGCTGAAATCAGAATTAAAAAGGTTGCTGTTAATAGCAATTTGGCGCTTTATTCTGCTAATTATTTCTGGTACGAGACCATTACGAAAGTGTCGCTTTTTAAAAATTTTAAAACTTTATTTGACGTCCTAATTGCGATTTTTCATGTGAAAATGATGTTGGTATAATGAGTGGGCTAGTTAAAAAAAGCATTAAATAGAAAAAAATTTCTATTAGAATTTAAAAAAAATGCTTTCACTTGTATTCTGTAACCCGGGAAGCCCGTGTTATGTCTTTGAGTACTAAAAGAAGAAAGATGTTTGCGTATGTGTTTATTGCTAATGGCTAAAGAGTATGCTTATTGACTATTGCACTTATACGGAAAAAACTTTTGATGTTGCTCGTACTTAGCATTGTGATTTGATGCATTTTAGATCCTTATATTAGAATGTACGAGAACTAAGAAAAAAATTCTGTTAAAGTCATATATTTTTTTTTATCTTGAAGCAGCATAACTTTCTAAAAATGCTATTTTCGAGGACACTTATCGAGCTATTAACAAAGTTTCTTTTTTAGGAAAAGCATTAAAATTAGTTAATAAACATAAAATATTGAAAAAAGTTTAAAATTCCTTCTAAAACCAACAAATTTGGTTTTGAAAAATTACGATATAATATTCACATTTTTAGCGGAGAAAAAATCGCGTATTTTCATAAGCAGAGTTTTTCGGCAACCTTAACCGAATATCGTACCCCTCTCCCCCCCCCCCCCCAAAAAAAAAAAAAATAATAAGGTAAACGAAAATTTCCATAAAGTTTCCATTAAATTGCCATTGTAATTCTCTTGTAAGAGGTAACATTATCATTATAAGACAAACGCTCTCACACTTTTAAGTATTTACAGTATTTACATGTCTCGTTATTCGAATATATTTATAGAAAAGGATTACATAGCTGTAATTTATTTATATTCTTGGTCCTATTTTTGTCCAAGGTTTGGTCATCTATCCATGTTATGGCTGGATAGCGTCATAATTTGGTCAAGTAGCTGTTATATTTAAAAACGGTCAAATCATTGGACAGTTTGTTGCATATTTTTAACAGTATACGCTCAGCCATATCTTATAATTCAACCAGAATGAAATAATGCATTAAAAAAATCAAATATTGTAATTAGTCAGCGTACAATTGTATTTCGTAAGTCACGATCCACTAGCCAAGAATCATAAATATTTTTATAGAGCTAGGAGTCTTGGAGGATTATTAAAAGCTGACTACAAACTGATCCACACCAAAACTTACCTGAAAAAGTATTGGATGATCCTTATATTTTTCAGATCACTAAATCGAAATAAAGGAATGGAATTATTGTATCATGTAAAAAAATTTAAATGAGGTGACTTTTTTTTATAATGAATGTGCTTTATATCCTGTTAAAGCACAAGTAGAAATTGCGTAAACAAAAATAATGTTAATGTGTAAAGAAGAGTAAATGTATATAAAAAATTTCAATTATACAATATTAAAAGAAATTAAAATATAAATAAGACCGTATAATAAAAATACATAAAATGGCTGAAATTGTATACAAAATAAGAACCTTTATATGAACTTGTACGAATAAATACAATGGAAAAATACACTGGTGTCCAAAATTTAAGCATAATTGGTAATTAAGTAATTATTTTTAAGTAATCAAAGAAATATGAATCGGAATGTGCTGAAACTCCAGGTGTGTAAACAAAATAGTACGCGTCACATATTTTCGCGAAGAGTTTTCCCCGAAATCGAACAGGGGACCGTCAACAAATTGAAAAAGAACGAAGATCTTTTGGATAACCCTGTCAAAACTAATGTAGCAAAAGCGTTCAAACTGCACATTATCATTAATTGGCTTATTGTAATGCACTGTGTTAATTTTTACAAGGATAGCATGTATACTCGTAGAGAAATTAAGGTTTTTATAAAAACAGTTCTAAGTTTTTTGCTTATAATTTGCAGAGTTCTTAATATAAAATAGTGTTCTTTTTTGAAAAAATGACAAACATCATTGTACACAATACCCTGTAATCAGAATTAAAAAATAATAAAAATTGTATGACAAATGAGCAGGTTTACTAAATAATTTTTTACTGCGCATGCGTGAACGCTATTAAAATTTCATTTACATATTATGTTAGTTAAATGTATAGAGCAACTTTTGTGAAAGTCTCAAAAACATAGCTTAAAAATTCTGAAAATTATCGTTGATAGAATGAGATCAAAATCCTTTATTCCCTAAATGAGCAAAAAGATGAGGGGCTGTATCCATATTCCATTGTTTATTGTACGCAATATTGCACGTACAACTATATTTAGGTAAAACCCCTGATTTTTTTGCTTCCTTTAGGAATAACGGATTTTGAGTTGATTCTATAGGCTCCCATTTTCAGAATTTTCAAGCTATGTTTTAGAAACTTTTACAGAAGTTGCTCTATACATTTAGCTAACACAATATGCAAATGACATTTTGATATCTTTGACGCATGCGCAATGAAAAATTATTTACTAAACATACTCATTTTTCATACAATTTTTATTATTTTTAAATTCTGATGACAGGGTATTGTGTACAATGATGTTTGTCATATTTTCAGAAAAGAACATTATTTTATAATAAGAACTCTGCAAATTATAAGCAAAAAACTTGGAAAAATTTAGGACTGTTTTTATAAAAACCTTAATTTCTCTACGAGTATAGATGCTATTCTTGTAAAAATTAACACAGTACATTACAATAAGCCAATTAATCATAATGTGCAGTTTGAACGCTTTTGCTACATTAGTTTTGACAGGGTTATCCAAAAGATCTTCGTTCTTTTTCAATTTGTTGACGGTCCCCTGTTCGATTTCGGGGAAAACTCTTCGCGAAAATATGTGACGCGTACTATTTTGTTTACACACCTAGCGTTTCAGCACATTCCGATTCATATTTCTTTCATTACTTAAAAATAATTACTTAATTACCAATTATGCTTAAATTTTGGACACCAGTGTACAATTCATTGCAAAAATTCTATTTAATGTTACTCCATAAAGTTAGTGGCAACCTTATTACCTCTGTTTTATGGAGTAATTTAAGCAATATCTCTGTTGATATATTTACTTATATGTTAATTATATCAACTTAAATTAGACCATTTTATAAATTAAATTACGCCATAATTTCTTTTACAGTGTACCTATGTTTCGAACTGCTTCTGCGGTTGTCCTCAAGCTAAATAAGGGGCTGAAATGATTTAAAAGTCTAGAAACGTAAAAATTCTGAATAAGGGTACATTTGTTAAGTTCTTGACCGATCACATGATTGGAAAACAGGCAGCGATATACAAGACACTTACATTTCGAGACTTTTAAATCATTTCAAGACCATATTTTTTTAATAAGAGAATCTTTTCAAAAGTACATGTAGTGTAAGTCACATGCTACGATTTTTGACTATCAGTGTTTTGTTTTAGAACCAGAAAATGTGACTTATTTTATCGCAGATATCACATTAATTGAATAAAAGAAAGAGCTTTTTGAAAATGACGGTGGTCAACAAGTATAGCAATTATCAGCTATGTGATTTATACTCACATATTCATGGAATTAGCCAAAAACAAATGCAGAACATAGATATTAGATCTTTATCATCACATTTATTCGTGCAAGTTCATATAAAGGTTCTTGTTTTCTGTACCATCCAATTATTTTACGGGTTTTTATGAATATGTTCTTATTTATAATAATTCATGGTATATCTGTCCAACATGTTTTAAGGAACTAAAATATGTTAATCACTTCAACGTTTGCGGAGGTAAAAGCACTATTTCCCCATATCTGTTACCGATGAATAAAATGAGACATGTAAAGGACAATAAACACGATAAATAACCCAAATCAATATACTGAGTGATTCTAAATTGTTTTTACAAATTCAGACAGCTGATAGTAGATTCAAGAGAACATAGAACATGCGTCGCAAACCAAAAACGTAGTGTAAACTAGTGGGAGAAATTCGCTCAAAAATAGTTATGAAGAGTGTGAAATAGAATGGAAGAAAAATGTCATAACTTTCAGAAAGTTAAAAAGAAAGTATATTATGATTAAATTTTTAACAGACATGCTTATCTTTGTTATAAATGTGATAAAATAAAAAAGGGGTAGAAATTTCCTTTATGCACAGTTACAGTATTCACTTAGTGTTCCACATTTTAAGACTGCGATTACCAGTCCATACGGTTTAATCAATTAATTCAACCCTTGCTTTTCATGAACTTTTCGTGCACTGTAAAAAAAGACCCAAATTGGGTTGTAAGGTTTCTAGGTACAGTAGCGTTTCAAATGGGAAAGTTCACTTTGTAGCCTAAATGGTTTTAAAAATGGCAAATCTTTAATAACATTTCAAAACAATCAAAACATCTTACATAATATACATATTATGTATAAGAAGTTTTAATTGTTTAGAAATGTTATTAAGAATTTGCCGTATTTTTAAATCATTTTGGATTAACTATTTTGGGACACTAATGTACAATTCTGGGAACACTACTGTACCATTTTGGAAACACTACTGCACCCAGAAGTCTTACAACCCAGTTTAGTTCTTTTATTTTTACAGTGTGAATTTATCACATTTCATACAAAACAAGGTACATATCAATAGATTTTCATTTGCTATTTGTCTTAAAATTATTTCTAAGTTCAATTATGACGAAGCACCCTGTATTATTCCCTAAATATGGGGTTTGAGTTTCCATGTTCTATGGTAATTATTATTCCCAGAGATGGGTAGTAACACCCCTCTTATTTTGTAAAAACAATTTAGAAACACTGTATTTTCAAGGTATATTTTATTGCTTTGTTATCTTTGACTGCGAAAATATCTTTTACTTATTTTTATTTTTATATATCATTTCAAATTGATCTTCATTATTTGTTATTATTAGAAAACTGTTTCTTGTAAAAACGGATGTTATATACTATATTTAGGTTTAGGAGATTTAGATAATATAGTTCATCTATTTGTTTCGCAAGGAGGAAATATTGCTATTTTTTATGATCTCTACTACTGAAACTTATACCCTATTATATGTGATAAATTCAAAGTTCTTGTCAAGTGAGCACAGTTCATTTTTCTTACATTATTAATGTTTAGTTTAATCAATAATAAACACTCTTATTTTTCCATGCTTACCTTCGACTGGAAATCTCTTCGGCAAAAGGGTGATAGCGCCTTTTGCAATATCTTCGTTACCTCTCACCGGATGGATTTTTGCTCCCCAACCGTCACTTCCCAACCAAACAAATCTACCTAGAGGGACTTCTAATCTTCGCGCTGCAGTCAGGAGATGCCTATCGTAAGTGAAACAAATATAAATGTAAATAAATAAGTCACAAGTGCAAATCAACCGTTTCAACATCGCTGCGCCCTTTATTTCCATTTCAGGTACTGCCTTCAGGATTAGATATATACATATTCCACATTTCAAAGCTTTATATCAACAGGAAATTGATCAAAAAAGAGCAGCAAGATTTGGCTGCCACATAAAAACAAACAGAACTGTAAGTTAAAGAAAAAAACTAAAACGATTAATAAAATGCTATTTTGCCGGTGTCACTCCTTAGATCAGCAGATCTTAATTTGTTAGTTCCATGAACACATTTTCTGCAAACAGAAGGTCACGGACTCCTTACTCAGATGTATAAAAACCCCATATAAATTGGTAAATTAATAAACTTTCTTTCAAAACTAGTTAAGCTACAAGCATAGATATTTTTAATTTTTTTTCCATTCACAATGTTCTATGCCAAGTGTAACTATACTCAAGACCTTTGGGCGGATCTTTTGATTGGTATTTTGGTTGTGTTTATGACAGCCAATTATCAACACGAGTGATATAGGCCCTAAGGGAGAAGTGTCTTCGTGGGGGTCTTTCTAAGGGAACCTAACCCGTATTTACACAAAGAAATCCAAGGTTCCAAGAAAATCACGGAAAATTCCGAACGAACAGGCCAACGGCCACGATTGGGTTCGAACCTAGCACCTGCCACCGACCAGTTTAGAGAGCAGAACCTCTCAGCCACTGGTGGGGCGCTTGATGATCCATTTTTATTGGATTTCTTAGGTATGGGATCCATTTTTATTGGATTTCTTAGGTATATAAGAAATGTAATATATTAATGTGACGTTTCTATGATTGATAAAAAATAGTACTCTCATTTTTAGTATATGTTATAAAAGAAGAAAATATTCTAACTAAATATCATTTAAAATAAGTGTAAAGTTTGATTTTTCTGATTCAATCATAAATCCTTTCAGATCTCTTGAACCTATGTTGTCCGTGGACCCACCCCGGATTATTTAATGAACCAAAATAACATTAACATTTTAATAATTTAATTATAATTCATAAGGGTCAAAATTTCAGCTTTTGGTAAAATTTCAAAATTTGAGCTAGGATAAGTATCACTAGCAAGTAACTATAAATCATAATGGTAATATGTTAAATATAATATTAATCCTTTGGCTATCGCTTTATGAATTCATTAAAATTTTACATTCGAAAGCATTTTACGTTAATTGTTTAAACTAAATTAAAAGATTTACATAATCATTTCATAATTTTTTGAAGGATTTTAGAAGGATTTAGAACGATTAATTAAATTTGAATTTACAGGGATTTTGTGCAATATTTATAACCCCACTCAAATTATTTTAATTTAAATTGTTTTCTTAGTATTTTGTAGAATTATAAAATGTATAAATATGATGTTCTGTTAGAAATATTTCTCAATTGTAAAATCCCCATCCCCCTCTCTCAGCGCCAAGAAAGCTGAAAAGATACAAAGGCAAAATAAATCATCCTTTTAAGAATATTTTTGTTTCGTGTAACCAATAATGCTTTTGGAACAAAATAGAGTAATGTATCTGTAACTCATTCTAAACAGTATTACAAATAAGTGACGTATAAAAAGAATTTTATAATAAGTAATTTTAATGGTACTTATAAGTACCGTCAGTAGATAAAGGGTTAATTCATAAATGTCAAAATTTAAGCTTTTATTTATGAATAATTTTCTTATTTAATTTTGGTCAAAATTTGAACTATAGTAAGTATTATTAACAAATAGTCACATTCAAACCTTTTGGGTTGATCTATGAGATTTGTTTCTTAGGTATACTTGTATATATCTTAGGACTAAAATATATTAATTAAATGTATCTATGCTTAATTGCTATCATTGATTTATTAAGTTAAGAATTCTCTCATTTTTACTATATATCAAAAGAAGAAGGAAACAGTTTAATGAAATTATTATTAAAAAAATTAAAGTGTTTACTTTTCACATTCAGGCGGACGCTTTAAAAAAATTTTTATTGTCCATGGACCCCAGTTTACTTAATGAATCAAATCACACTGAACATTTGAATAATTCTCTTAATTTATAATTGTTATTCAAGGCACATATCCCAAAAATGTTAAAGCCTTTATTACGAACTTTATTGTACAAAAATTCGCAGTACTTTTTGCATATGCCTTAAATTTTTTACTAGAATTTGAAAAAAAAAATAGTGAAAGGAATGAGTAATGTTAAAATTCTGCAATTATATGGTTGTAATTAAAAAAAACCTCACAAAAACAAACAAAGAAGCATTAACTGTCATTTTTCCACTGAAGCTTGTTTCTCCTGAGGTATTTTATTGATTATAGTATTGAACTTTATTATTACTTTCTCAGATTGAATGATTTGGTTTGGTTTATTTTGTGTCGGCCAATCATCTACTCTAGGGATATAGCCCCTCGGGGGGAGTGCCCTTCGTAGGGGTTTTTCTAAAGGAACCTAACCCGTATTTACGCAAGGTTCGAAGAAAACCACAAAAACTCCGAAGGTTAGGCCAACGGCCGCGATTGGGTTCGAAACCAGCACCTGTCGTCTACTAGTTGAGAGTTCAAAACCACTCGACCACTGGTGGGGCCTTCTCAGATTGAAATGATATACATCATAAGTACAAGACATGTTAAATAAGAAATGAGAGTAAAATCATAGGAGAGAGTGAAAGAAAGCAAAAGATGACTTTTATTTTTTCAAATTATCTTCCCCTGGTCATATAAATTCTGGCTAAAAATTGTTTTTCTTCAAAATTTATGACTCAGATTTTTAAGGATATTAATAATAAATTTTACAAATTTTGAGCAAAAGCAAATTTTTAGTTAAAAAGTCATGAGAAATTAAATTTTCTTTAAGTTTGTATAGACCCAAGGGGTACACCAGGATTAAAATGAACCGTAAAATAGCAATTTACATTCATTATAGATTTTAAAAACCGTTTTATTGTATTTTTATTGTACAGTTATTAAAAGTTACTTCATTGTAAGTTCAACAGTCTTAAAATTTATGAAATACTTTAAATATCAATTATAATTGGAAAAAATATGCAGTTATTTATGTTTTGGATGGTTAGAAAAACGTAGTGAAATAAAATTATTTAATGCTTAAGATATCCCTTAAAAATATCTTTCGTTGGACTACATTTTCATCTCCAGTGATTTATTTAATTCGTCTTATATATATTTAATATATATATAATAGAAAAGGCACCAGATTAACCCATTTTCGGCCAAAGGTTCGTATACGAAACATTTCGATAAATATTTTTTTTTAACACTCTGACACATTTTTTTCAAGAATTTTATTTTTCTTCTATTTTTTAAGGCTTTTGAAGACATCCATAAAATATTAGTAATTCAATTGGAGTAAACACTTTCTCTTAAAAAATTTTCAAAATACGCTAGTTTTAATTTGAAACGCCTTTGACAAATTCGACTTTTTAAAAATATATTATTACTCCAATTGAAATGAATTATATGTTTTTAAAATAGATTAAAGTTGCAAATTCTGTATATGAAATAAGAATAAAACAAAAGTCATAAAAATATTATTCATATTCATATTATTCATTATAAGAAATAATATTTTATATTATTATATAAAATATTATTTCTCATATAAAATATTATTTTTCATGCACGAATCTTTTTTTGTGTCTTAATGTATGTAATTTAAGCATATTTCAATAAAAATAATGCTACATTTTATAAAATTTCTGTGCTTGGCCTAAAATGGGTTAATGATTTGTGGGATCAAAAGTATAATAATAATAAAAAGGCGAAAACATACTTTACTTTATCTTCGTTGAGAAAAACGATCACAACTTTTGCCAGATGATGCCTCATTAAAGCGTCAATTGCGTTATCGTAATCTTCTTCTGTCGGATCTCTTGGGATTGTATGTACTTCGGCAAAACAAATCTCTGCCGGAAAATATGAAGTAAATAAGATATCATACGTTTTCTTATATAATTTTTTATGGCATATTTTGTTATGAATTGGTACAAAAGAATTTACAAAGTTTGCTGATCATGTTTCTATTTAAAAATAGATATTCAAACATAATCTGTTATTTACACACATATTAAATGTGTTTTTAAGTAATACAAGTATTTTTCTTTTTCATACGAATTTTTCTCTATTGTTAGAGATTTTTGCCATCATTAGTATTCCACTGTGAAGGTAAATACCATAAAATGACATCTAATAGTACAAATTTTCATTATTTGAAAATCTATGTTCTTATGAAATATTTTTCTTTCTTTTAATGCTTATACTTTTAATTTCGTGACCTTTTTAGGGTACATATTTTTTAGACGAAACTTGCCGATATGCAGAAAATAGTATTGGCTATAAAAATAAATATTTTACATGTGTTTTCAGCTCATTTATACGCTGTTTAATGTGCATAAGCAATTTGCTTAGTATGTATACAATATAATTAATGTTCATTAAGATAAATAAATCCTATTTATCTAAAATAAGCGGTGAAGACTGAGCTCTTCTGTGCCAAGACTAGCTTCGTATTCAATTCATAGACCGGAGAATAGGGTGGAGTAAAAAAAAGATATTTTTTAAATTAAAAATGAATAAGTACTAAAAGTTGCTTTTGTACTAATGCATCAACTGTGTGCAATTTTATTACAGAAAAAATGGCTTGTGTTAGCGATTTCTTAACTATCGAAATTTTGAGTAAAAGTTGACATTATTTCAAAAAAATTACAAAATTCCTATAGAGATGGTTATTATTTAAAAGTATAGTTTAAAGCGTTATTATTAAAGACTTAACATACTTAAACGGTAATATGATACCTGTATTCTGTATAACTTGATCAAAGTTGACAAATTTCTATAAAAAAAAGAGCATTTTTACTCTGTTCTGGCATTAGAATTGTTTGTTTTGAATAGTGCAGTTTTTATCTACTTGGTTTCAAAATTAATCAGCACAATTCACCGGAAAGTAACTACATACCATGTCCCACTCGTCTTTAGCTTAACTCCCCTTCTATCTGAGAACAAAATTTTATTTATATATTGAATTGTGATCTTTATTTTAAAAATCAAAGACCGGCATAAGTTTTCTATGTATCAATCTAGTTTATCACTTCTTTGTATCCACAGACTTTGGATGATTCTGCTGTAACCTCCTTCTTGTATATTTCTATTGCTTGTATAAGAGAAGACTAACAATGTAACGCTGTGAAGATGATATTAATGAAAATTAATATTATTCAGCCTCTGTTATTGTCACAAAACTTACCTCTGATAAATGCATACTGATTAGTGTTTCTTTTACTGTAACAATTTTCTAATCAATTATATTTATATAATTATCCATTTAAAAGTTCATTGTTGATATTTAAAATTTGCAGATCCCATCATTTACTCTCTTCTTGTATCTGTTATACGCTGACCAGCTAGTTGTTTAATTTGAAGGCGATCGTTAGATATAATTGCTATCAAAATTTGCTTTGCGTGCGCAAAGCAACTAATATATCCAATAAAAATTTTTAGTAATTGTTTTACGACTTTTTCTGTGTTATTTAGTAGCCGAATAATTTCCCATGAGCTGTTGTATAACATTTTTAGATATGGATTACATTACATGATGAACCATCTTGTGTCACAATCTTGCATTACATATTATATTATGTGACTGAACGTAGATACTCTCAAGGGCAGTTAGTGCTCATTTAAAGGCGGAGAATTCAATTTGCCGTTGTGAGCCATTTTGCGTGGGACAGGTTTAAAATGGACCCTTATAATGAATCATATACCATATCCACTCGAGTGAATTTCATCTGCATATTTTATTAAATAAGATTAATGGGAAATCTTCTAATCCACAGTTTGCCATTCACTTCCTATTACAAATTTTGAATCCATATATAATCCATATATAATCCAATCATAGAGCATATCGAGAAAAAGGTGTCAATGCAGACCAGGAATATCTTCTGAACCTTTGTAAAGCTATTTGATCAAGATATTCCTCAGAATAACTAGTGAATCGGAACTCCGGAAATGTCTCAAACATAAGATCGATCACGTCACTGCAACGTCGTTGTGAAGTCACATTGTGACTTTGTGACCATCGATTGTCGATGTGACATCACGTGACGTCGATGTGAAGTCACAGTGACTAAAATGTGAAGTCGTTATGGCCGTTTTAGAGCTCGTTTGTGACGTTTCACAAAGTGGTCACAATGTGACAAATTTGTGAAAAATGTGTCATTTGTGACTAATTTGACATTAAAATTGTGACGAAACTGTGACAAAAGTGACGATATTTAAATTGCCAGAAACATGTTTTTTAAAGTAAATAACATGTTTTGAAGGATATTTATAAATTTCTAAAGATTTTTAAGAATGTCACATCTCAGTCACAATGTGACGTCACTGAGTGGTGGCATTTTGGTCACAGATGTGATGTGACCAAAGTGACTCACAGTGACGTCACTGTGACGTCACTGTGACCATGCATGCTATTAGGGCGTGTAGTTGGGTGAAACGTTTACTCTTGTATTTTTAAATGTTTTTTAGTGTTCTATTTTTTGTATATAAATTTTATTTATTTAAAAAAAATGTATCCAAGTCTGTTTTAGTTTATATTATTCAATCTTTTAACGATTTTGCACACCGAGAGTGAATTCTGATTGTAATGCTATCTGACGATCGCTATCCCATTAAACAGTTAGTATGTCAATGTATAATAAATGTATGAGGTAGAGTAAATTATGGTTCAGTTAAAGTTGAAACACATACACTTAACTTTGACACGGATCATTATATAAAAAGTCTAATTGATTTTTAAAAAAAATGTTATGGTAGCAGAACTCTTTATCACTATGCATTAATTGGATCAATTTTTGTGAATATAATACACAGTTGAATTGATTACATTAATAACATCCTTAATGCATTATTCTGATTGCACAAACAGCAGAAATATACCTGAAGTAGCATCATGCAAAGTCTATGGTTACAAAAAAGAGATTTACTAAGTTAATACATAGAAAACTTATGCCAATCTTTGATAAAAAATTACAATTTAATGTATAAATTAAGCAAGGTGCTCAGATGGTAGAGTGGTTTAGCTACGCACAGAACGCAATCAACTGTACCTGGTATGTCTAGGATGGGTTTGTAAGCAATTAGGTAAGAGCTGTATTCAGTTCGTTGAAAACAGCATAGAACAATTCGTTGTATGCCACAAGCGTGCCAACGTTCTGTTTTTACCGAAAGTTCTCAATTTTGCTCCAGTTATACAGGAAAAAGATGCCGTTTTATTGTTAAAATATGTTAAGTCTTCAATAATAAAGATTTAATTAATACTTTTACATACTAATCGGTTTTACAGTTTTTTTGTAATAATTTTATAAAAATGTTAAATTTTACTCAAAATTTTGTTATGTGGATAAAAAACGCAGACGCATCCATTTCTTTTCAGCGGAAAAGCTCCACACAGTTGAAGTACAAGTATAATAGCAACTTTTAGTACTTACCCGTTTTTTGTAAAAAAAAAAACAAAAAAATTACCTTGCCGGGTGCAAGCACGATTCTGGTAGTTCAAAGCTGGCTGTACTGTGCAATTTTTTGCTGGTCGCAAAATTCATTGCCCAATTTTAGAGACTAGGTTTCGACTGAAGCGGTTTTTTTTATATAGGCATGGGATTAATCACGAGAAAGTTGTAACATGATTGGGTGAATTCTGTTTTCGGCAACGTTCTAGAAAATTCCTTCAGATTCAGAGAGCTACTTTTTCGCAAAATTTAGCGACGTTTTTTTCATTTGGGCCCAAGTCCCAGTTTTGGCTTGGTAATCTTGAAATTCGACTTTTCAGTGGAATCTTTTTCAATTTTTGTAATATTGTGCTAAATATTGCAAAATTAAAGTAATTGTTGCTAACTTTGCTAATTCGTTTACTGTCAACTGTTCAAAAACTTAATAACTGTTTAACTATCATTTTCATTAAAATTTATTGGCTTGTAATGATACCAAATCGACCCATTAATCAAATTTTCTCGAACATGTTAGCTAGGCCAATGGTCTTCTTGTGCCCCAACACAGTAAATGCAAAATTAAATCAAAATCTTTCAAACCGCTTTTCAGATAAAATTTGTACATACAGATATAAGATTTGATCACATTATAATACATGATAAGAATGAGAAAACGAATGACAATTTAATATGTATAAACAATCTTTCGTAGTTTTGTTTCTATGATTGTTAATATGATTCTTCAAAAAATCCATTTTTCATAAGCGAACTGATTGATAAAAGTATAGAGAATTAAAATTTTCGTGTAAGTGATTTAAATTAAAGCACTCAAATTCTATACTTGAACTTAAAACGACTTAATTTTTTCGGAAAACGTGTTTTATGATACAGAAGAAAAAAATTGTAATGTTTTATTTTGAAAAAAAATATAACAAATTTGTTCAAACTGACTAAGTTACATGTGATGAAATTTGTATGAAACTAAATACATTCTGTCAATAAAAATTTCAGCTCTTTTCAAGGTTTTATTCATTTTATTATAATCCGCATAGGAGCATTGGCTTTGTACAACTCATTGTATCATCGCTGATGAATAAATATATAAAATACCAAGCGATGCAGCTAACGAAATTGACAGTTATCATCAATCACCGCTATAAAGCGAATTAAACGATATAGCTATTAAGAAAGACTGCCAACCCATTCGGAATACAGTTAACTTCGTTTTGCAGCAAACTGTGTGATGCATTAAACACCAATATTACAACTAACAACAATGGAAAAAAAGAATCAGATAAAATTGGTTGCAAAAATGTGAAACTGATTCCTGTATTATTAACTCTACTTTTGCTTTGAACTGAGTTTAGTTGGCAGTTCACAACAACTCTCTATTACAATCTTATAATTACAACTTATATTTTATTTGAGGATGTAAATTTCAAAGCCCGCCTTGTACAACATGTAAAAAATTGAGCTTTCTTTTTAATTTATTCTATTTGTGAGCATGTCTATAAATAATACTACAATTTGCAAAAAAACTAGTTTTGTCGTGTATTAGGCACTGCAATAGCATGATTTACAATGAAAACCAATGAACACAATCAGAGGTTTTTGTGATTTCCCAAAATTTGATTTTTTTGTTAAGGCGAGTTTTGAAACTCATGTCATTATTTATTTACAAAACAACAATGTGCTTAAAAAGTATCCAAATAGATGAGTATATTACTGCATAAATTATGCTTGCGGATAAGATAAATTTTATTACCTGGTGCTGTTACATTGTCTACCAATTCTTCTAAAGTTTTCAATGCAAGTTCGCCATAATCGCCTCTTGAGATAACGGCTGATACGTACGTCCACTGAAAATGTATTAGAAGATCCAACATGGCTTGTACCTGAAATTTATCCGATGGCACTACCCGAAAGAAATAGGGATATTTGTGCATGTTGTCAAGCTCTTCACTTGTCGAAGCATAGCTAACTTGAGGAATCTAAAAAATAATTATTATGTTTATTTTTTAAAGGATCACAGAACTTTGTACAGATTGAACTCAGCTTTTCAATGAAAAAAATTTTTAAATAATGAAATGCAGTCGAGTTTATCTTAAAAACTTTCTTCCATAGAATTAAGATTAGCGAATTGATGTTTACGCATGAGTGAAATAGTCCCTTAATGAAAATAGTACATAACTTTAAAAATAACAGTTATTAATAATAAAAGCATGCATACATTTTTTGGAAAACATTGTATAATAAATCAATAAATAAATAAATTGAATTCTTACTTTAAATAATCGAAAGATATTTGCTACAGCCTCAGACACCGCACTATTTGAAGCACCGACGATTCCAGCTACTTTCCTCTTGGAAGAGCTGTCGCCACAATTAATCTGAAGAAACTGAAGAGCTTGCTCTAGTGTAAATGAGTCGGAAGAACACGTGTCCAATATCATGGCACCAAGGTTGAATCCCCATTCTCGAGGATTTCTGTTGATTTCGTCAATGGCATATAACATAGCTTCTAGTCTCTGAATGCCCTTTTCAGCCATGACAGCACCACATGGTGCAGTTTCATTTTTACCCTTATTATGGACTGGAAACAAACCACCGATGGTTATTTTGTTTTTGCTTGCTATGTCAATCCTTTTAGGAACATATGCAGAGGTAAGGGAAAAAATTAATAAGATTTTTAACGTGATAAACCACATGCTGATTCTTGTTATCTCACTCTTTGATTTACAGTTATCACATATAGTATTACTAGTGATCATATTACTAGTAGTCATATAGTATTACTAGTGAGTTTTGAGGTTATTCCCACTTTCACAAAATACTGGTTGCTTATGGAATATGTATCTAATATTTATGTTTTCAAATATTTCTGTTTTCATCACACATCTTCTTGTTTGTGAAACACATCAAGTACATTTTCATTTCGATTAAATTTGTTATTTGTTATTTTTATTTTTACCAATTTCTGGTTTTAGTACATGGCTGTTGGTAAAATATTTCAAATAAATTTACTTTATGCATTTTTAATTTCTGTTTAATTTACCCTCAAATTAAAATCATATTGCTATCGGCAGAATATACCATGTAAATTGACTATTTAGGGATTCTCCTTTTCATGGCAAATGACTTTTGTAATTACATGGTAGTAAAATATTTAATGAAAATTTATTAGATAGGGTTTGAAATTCTCTTTCTATTGACCACTACTGACTTGAAATTTTTACTGTTCACAAAATACTATTCACATGTCATCGTTTATATCACAAGCTATATCATATATCGTTCATATCATAAGTTATATCTGATGTCTACAAGAATTTTTTTCAATTGAAATCTCATTGACTTCAATTATTTCACCATTACTAGTATATGCCACTCAAACGTCTGTTTATAAGGGCAAGTTCTTTTCGCTTTCACCTTATGTTGTGTGCAACATCTCACTGCTTGTAGAATCGCATAAATTTATTACTTAAATTCATTATTAATGCTTTAAAGTTTTTTTCCTTTTCACCACACTATTTTTTTCACTGTTGGAAAAAAAAAATCAGTCGAATTTATTATTTAGAAATTAAAGTTCTTTTTACTTTCAGAATATATTGACTTCAGTGTATTGTGTTATTTTATTTATATATTACAAGTTATGTTAATCATTGCGACTTGTGTTTTCAGAATTGTCTTTCAATTTTAGCATATATTGACTTTAATATTTGAATATAGATGAAACATATAATCAGTGCATTTTCGTATTCTGTTCAATTTTAGATTATGTATTTGTTTTTCTCTTTAAATAGTAATACTAGTAATAAAATAATTTTGCTTGAAAATTTACTCTTTCTTAAAGTGAATCGACTGTCTTTGATTCTATATAAAAATGATAAAACTGTTTACATTAATATATGGAGTATATTTTCAAAAATATATCAGATGTTTAGAATTTAAAAATACAAACGGGAAAATGGTGAATCTGCTGGAAAGTTATTTTGCTAAATATAAAATTCTACAGAATAAAGAATTTGAATAATTTAAATAACCAAAGATTCCAACATTTTAATCAGTATAAATTTCCTATGTGTTTTAATTATTATACATATGTTTAAATAAATTAGTACTTAGAAGAAAGTTATTCCTATCATATATTCTAAAATAGAATAGTTGTTTTTTTTTAATTCGAAATGCTTTCAAGAATATGGTGGTGTTATATCATAACGTTATGTCATTATATCATATAAAATATATTTTATTGATTTGTAAATTCAATTAATAAATTCAAAATACACTCAAAAATTTTCAATGAAAATCCTTCAGTTAATAAAAAAAAAAAAAATAAATAAATAAATAAATAAATAAATAAAATAAAATAAAAAATAAATAAATAAAAAAAAATAAAAAAATAAAAAAAAATTGCTACAGATATCTTAGAAATTATATCTGTTACAGATAGAGATTGAAACCTTTCCAAACCACATTAAAAAATATTAGACACAGTATAATATTTATTTCTATTAAAAAGTTTCAGAATGTTATTTTTAAAAATCTTTTTAAAAAAGTGTTAAGTATCTGTTATATTATATTTTTAATTTAAAATATTAAAAAAAATAATTTCATTTGCTATTTCGAAAAAAAAGTATAGTGCTTTTTTCAACTTATAAATAGCATAACTTCATCTATAAAGGAATTTATAAAAACATTGCAAATATTGCAAAAATTAAAACTGCTCCAGCTATAGCATTAAGCATTTCAAACCACATCCTCAAAAAAAAAAAAAAAAAAAAAAAAAAAAAAAAAGATGCAGTAATTTTTATTAAAAATTTGTAAGAATGATATTTATTTATTAAGAATTTTTTCCTTATTAAACGTGATTAATGTGATACATTATTATTTTTTGAGTTTCAAACGTTTTTAAAAAAATCGATTTACTCTTACACATATAAAAATAATATTACATTTTTTTCAACTTATTAATAACATTTAAATGAATTTAAAATAACATATAAACATTTTAGTTACATGTATTATTTCATCTATCAAATATTTTGCAAAATATTTATCCTTACGAATGTAAACTAGAAAATGTTTTTAAACAAGTGATATAATTATTACGAAAATTAAAACTGCTCCAGCCAGAGAATGCAACATTTCAACCACATTTTGCAAAATAATAAATAAATAAATAAATAAATAAAATGAATGGGAGATAAAAAGAGATAATATATATATTTTTTATTTATAAATTAAGAAACTATATAAAAAGTGGAAAGAATGTTAAAGAGTAATTAATATAATATTTATTTAAAGTGTTGTACTTAAGCGAATATAAAAAGCTATAATGAACACAGTATACATATACTTGATTTTTCTATTTCAAGCTCTTTAAACTTTTTTTTTTATTTCAAGGCAATATTTTTATTTTAAAATAGAAAAGATAGGCTCAACAATCATAAATATTGTTTGTAGTCGTTAAAATAGTTTTTTTTAACACTAAAAAGATTATTAGAAAATCTCCATCTAGGCCATATATACTTTTATTAATAAATTTTAAATAACTTATATGCATATATTTGTGAATAACTTTTTAATTTTCGCAAATTGGTTATGGAAAGATGTTGCAGAAAATTTCATTCGAGAGTTAATTATCTCACTATTGAAGAAAAAACTTTTGAAGATATTAAAGCAAAAAATTTTCGATAGAAAGATAGAAAATTAATTAATAAATAAAAGTATTTGATCTAATTAAAAAACTTCTCTAATCAAATTATTGAATAGCCTAACTACAAAAAATAGTCAAAATCTGGAAAAGAATAAACTGCCTGACGAGTCTAAATGGATTTTATATGTTTAATGTAAATTAATTTTGATTATAAAACAAATATAGGAAATTCAATGTTATTTTCAGTACATCACATAAAAATACTCATGAATATATATTTTATGTTTATACAGTTATTTTCTCTTTTTGTAGTTATTGGTTGACAAATGTTACTGATATATGAATGATTTTCAACAATCAAGAAAAACACAAATTTATCTTCTTTTCAAACTTGTAAAATTATACACAGATGCACTCTTGAGTCCTTTAAGAAACTTCAGGACAAAAGTTGCCTAAAATAAAAAAAAAAATAATTTTTGTATTTTCGTTAAATAAAGATATACATACATTATTAAAAAAAATAATAATACAGCACATACACATATACATACATTCATACAAGGTATACCTAAAAAGTTTGTCAACAGGGTTACAACTAGGAATTGGTACACGCTCGTGAATATGCTCATTAACCCCTTCGTGACCGGAGCCTTTTACGAAATTTTTAATGTTTTATCACTGGTTAACAAAAATTTGTGCCTTTTTAAATCGAGAAAATGTTCCGATTAAATAAGATAGATTTAACAATAAAATTTTACTGGTGGGGAGTAAACAAGGATTCTTAAGCCTTTTTGACGCATATCGTCCTCAAAGGGTTAAGAGACATGTGAAAAAGTGCCTTCTGTTGTCAGGTCACTATGTCAGGAAAATCACTATATTCAAGGAAAATGTTCACAGGAGCGAATCGTATGGACTCAGAAATGAGACATGTCGTATCAAATGTAATATGCAATAGAATAACACATACATTTTTGCAACAAATTAATGAAAAATGTCACGAAGACGCATGCAGTCTTGGTGAAAGTATACAGATGAGAATCAGTGAGTAAAATATGTAAGACTTTTATGACTGGTTTAGATGTTACCACATTGTTTAAAATTTGAAACTTTTGCTGCATCGTCACACTAATGCTTTCATAGGAAACGATTATTTCATTGTATTATGGAGTATTATCATTGGTCAAAATATAGATATTCTATGAAAGCAGTGCAATGACAATGCAGCAGAAGTTTCAAATTTTTAACAATGTATGGCGGAGAGAAAACTATTGCGACGTTCGGGTTGATCGCCAGCAAGCACATAGGTAAACAAAAGGGCGAAGTTTTTTTATTTGCTCCGCCCGCGCCGCCTTAATACTGTTTCTAACTGACGTTAAGGTTTTGATTTATATTTTTTTTTTTTTTTTTTTTTTTTTTGTAGTTTTTGAATGAAATACTCATAACACAAATTGCCAATCTATTAAAAGTTATTTTTAATTGTTTTAATTTAAAAATTACAAATTGAAGTTTATAAATCGGATTCTTTTAAAAAATGTCATTTGACACGCGTTGAAATTAGTGTTGGACAATAAAGAGATGTTTTTATCGATTTTCTCAAAAGTATGGACATTTCGATATTTTTCGATTATATAAAATACTAGCGAACCGTCTTTGCTAGCGTAATAGTTGAAACATGCAAATTGATATTTACATGTCTAAATTTTATTAGAAGAAATTATATTTATAGAAATAATGAAAAAATTTATATTTAAGTCACAGTTTGACTAAACTACATAATTTTTCTGCATTAGACAGAAAAGAGAGGCACTAAATGAGAAGAACTAAAGCTAACTATAAATAAATGATAATTTAGAAAATATTTTAAACTTTTATGCTGAATCCATTCGCTTATTTCAGTATTCATTTGAGGTTTTGAATTTTTTTTTGAAACTATCTTCATAATTAACCATTGTGACGAATTTTAAGCTTCTTTTCCAATACCTACCATCACTCTAGAGCTAGTGGCACCAGCATAAAATGCTTATGTTGAAGCCACCTTTAATTTGTGAACATTAGTTTTGAAATAGTTTAGATATTTCCTATTTCTCCATAGAAACGTAATTTAGAAAAAAAAAATCAAAAGTTTTTTTAGGAAGTTTGTTGTTTCTGCCAACCCCAGGTGGTAGTGGCACAGTGTTAAAAGATAGAATGTGTTAGGATCAGAGATTGCCACCATTGATTCCCAATCTTTAAATATATTAATTTACATATATATTTCGTTTGATTCAATGTTTCTTTAGAAAAAACAAGCTTAACGTGTGAAGGCTGCTAGTATTAAATAAAGAGTTTTTGCTGCAATTAAATAACAGCGGTACACGTAACCGCCTATATATCATTATTTCATACACAGAATTATTTTATAATTGATCTTGTTAACTAATCTAACCGATAACGCCTCCTCAATAGCATCGATTTTGTCATACACACATATAATGACACTCACATATATGTGTAATAAATCATTTCGTAAATATTAACCATTTACAGAAATGAGAAACCGCACAATTAAATTAAAAATTGTTATATTATATTATTGTATTTCCTAGTACGTAAAAATATATTTAAAAAAGACGAAAAAACAAAATATATGAGAGGAAGAAAATATTTATGTCACACTTTTTGTATATATGTATCATTAATTGGACAAAAAAGGGTTTTGGGATCCGGAGGTTATTATCAGCGGAAATATGCCAAATATTTCCATAATTGTTTTTCTCCGAAGGGTTGCAAACGGCAGATTGTTAATTTTCCTAATGGAAGATGCGTAAAATATTTTTATTGTTTCCCCAAGAAAAAACAATCAAACAAAATATGTGTTTAATTGATCTATATTGACAGAGACCCAGTCGATAAAAACAGTGAACGGAAAGAAATGTTATCATTTGGTGCACTGGAATTTTCTAGAAAAAGAAAACTTTGACTGTAGTCTCAGGAGAGTTTATTTCAGGAACAAATAATGGAAGAAGTAATTGCTTTATCAATCTGTTGTATTCTCCAGTGTACGAAAATCAAGCGATCTTATTTAACCCTTTTGAGTCAAAATTTTGTCTTTTTTCTAACACTTTCCTATATAGTCGAAAAGTGTTTTTGAATTCCTTTTCTCTGCCTGTTTGTCCGCGCTATTACTCGCGTAAACATCGTGGAATTGTTACTTAATTTATATATATTATTTACGATTACTGTGGCATATTCAGTATTAATAATGAAAAGTGTAGAATTTATAGATCATTTATAGTAAAACTCAAAAAAGTTTTTGTTGCTTTATGATATCTGTGGAAAAATCATTTGCAGTGTATTTTAGTAATGCCGGATTATTTCTAACAAATTGGGATTGATATATAGCTCTGAGGTGTACTACAAAAAGTTTTCTGTATAATTGGCTGTGCATAGCATTTACCTTTTATTTACAGGAACGCACAAAAGAACTTGGTTATGGTAATGTGTACATTAATTGTTTTACGTGCATTGTTAATTAGGGTATTAGGGTATTAGAGAAGCATAGTTCCAGTTTTTGGAAGGATATTACAATAGAAAGCTACAAATGTTGGTACGAGATTTCTTCGTCTTTTGGTGGCAGTTACTGAATATCAAAATCTGGTTCAAACTGAGACAGAAATTTTTAGAGATTTTTAAAAATTTTTATTAATTAATATTGACTAATGAAACATATAAAATCAAACATGTTGTGCTGTTATTTCTTATCTCTGAATTTTCTAAAGTACTTAAGCCATAAATGAAATTTTAAGACGAAATGCAATATTTCACATTAATTCAATGACAAAATATACAATATGAACTTTTACAATTCACCGTTTTACTTAAAAGGGAACAAAATAATAATAATATAGTTGTTATAAGTTAAAAAACATACATTTTAAAAATTCCTTAGTACTTTCGGCCTTTAATCCCGCGGTCATCTTCAGAGAGTATATCTTTTTTTGAACTGCTACTTCTATTATTATCAACTACGCATTTCGTATGTGAACAAAGTAACGTATTAATGGCATATAGAACAACAGACCAACAAGTAAAATAGAGCAGTTTTTGAGGAAATATTTAAAATAATATATTTTACTTAAAAAAGAGATATAAATGAAAAAAATACAGACATTAGAGCCCATATATAAATCAAAAGAAATTAATTTTAGGCATAAATCAGCTTTCAAGAACTATTTAACTTTTTATATTTCTCTATGAAAATTTTCGAGAATCTCTGTTCGTACATTTTCCCGAAAAACTCTTGAATATATTATCTTAAAATTTGTTATGATGTACGAAAACGTACTACTTGAGAATGATAATAAATTTTCATTTTGGCTTAAAAGAAATAAAATTAAAGATATTTTACTAAATTACTTTGAAAATCCTAAAAATTTTTAAAAAGATATTCTTCATTATTTTAAAGAATGTTTCACTCGCACCTAAAATGTCAGATGTTTTCAAAGTAAAATGTTAGTTTTACGATTTTGGGAAGTTTCGACTGTTTACTTAAAATAGTATATTAGAAAAATGTACCAATACATAAAAAAACACATTTCGAGAAGAATGCAAAAAACTATACATATATATACCCAAAGTGTGTGAATATATTAATTTAAAACCTTCCAGCACCATAAACTTTAGGTCCATAATAATTTAACTCTATAATCTTTTAACTCTATTTTTTATACTGATAATTGAAAACTCAAAAATCTGAACCCTTTTATGTTCCGTGTACCATTAAAATAAATGGAACTTCAGTTAATTATTTTTCTCCACAGAAGTACATTCCGAGGCACTGCTATTTCTCTTATCAGCTACCCCAGTATTTATGGACTCTCCAATTTTAAACAAATTGACATATTTGAATGAGTAGAGCAAAAATTAATATTGAAGATATTCTCTGACACTTCGGGATTACAGACCGAAAATACAGTGCAATCAGTGGCACCAATTTGTGAAAAATATTGAGTGGGCTCAAAAAAATATTAAACAAATGCAAAAATATTGAGTGAGTTGAATTAATAATGGGTGGATGGAGATATCAAATTATTGGGTGGGTTCGCGCCCCATGGACACATACAAGTTGGCGCCAATGAGTGCAATCTCGATTATCCGAGCTAATTGTTACCACTAATACCTGGGATATCGAAAATCTCGGTTAAGAAAAATTGTGTGTAAAATCTCACTGTTCAAATCATACATTTAAATTCACTTAAAATAACAAACAATAAAGTATTTCTTAAATGATAAAAATATACATATATAAAGTTATGTTTCATAATTTAAAAAAAATTAAAAAGAAAATCAGTTACAGTAAATTTTAAAAAGCAAATTGAATTTTTTTAAGTATTCTAAGTTAAATATATTTTCAATAATTAATTTCAACAAATTAAGATTGTTTTAAAAACTTAATTACATTAATTAATTAAATTTTACATTATTTTGTAAAAAAAGTGATATTTTTCATTGTAAAAGTCTTGATTTTCAAAGAAGGGCAATCCGATCACGCCAAATTTTGAATAATAGAAGATTTATCGACGCGCCATAACATCACTCCTTTGCTCCAAATATTTTAGGGCAGTTGTTATTTTTTAACAACTTTAGTATGACTTACAGTCTTTGAATCCACAAGTACCCTGTAGCAAGGACAGTAAACTAAAAAATCGGACTTTTTCAAGGTTCATTCACATAAAATAAGACAGAAACCAGACTTCGGTATCGGCTCTGTTAACAGAAACCTCGATTAATCGAAGCTTGGTTAATCGCGATTTTACTGCAAAAGAAATTTTAGTAAAATGTATAACATCTATAACATTACTATTTTGTCTCTTTTTAAGTAAAACGGGAAGCTTTTTAAAATGTCATATTGTATATTTTACCTAAAGAATACTCAATGAAAAAAGAATCCTTTTAGATACTTCTGTTTTTTAATATATCTGAGATTAAATAAATGAGTTCGTCTCAAATCTTGCTATACAGTTCCTTTTATCTTAACAATACTTGACAGAAAGGGGACAATCACTTCTTTCTTAAAGTTAATTACCTACTTAGATTGTCTAGAGCTTTAACAGTGGTTAAATGTGTTCTCTTTGTTATAAAGCACAGTGTTTTGGAGCCGTAATACCTTGGTTTACACAAATGCCAATTAGTGACATTGCTTTTATGCAATCTCGTTAAAAGCTGACTTCAATTTTCTTTCCACGCAAAGAAAGTACTAATTAAGCAGTGTACTCACCCGGGTAGTTATGTTCTTATTTATTTTTAGAGAAGGTTTATATTTTATTCAGGCCGATTAGAGAAAAAACACTAATGTTATGTAAGACATATTATAAAAAAGTTTGTTTAGTTGTAGTATAGTTACAAAATAAAATTTTTAATTTGAATGTATATTTATTTGCTATAATTTACAATTATTTTAACCAACGTCTTATGAGAAGATCTGCCTGACAATAATCAGTTTGGTTGACCAAAAATCGAGGATTTTATAAAGCGCTTTTATATACAATGTGCGGCATAAGTTCGTGCAAACTTTAAAAAAAATCATAAAAAAAACGTAACTAGAAGAGGACGTCACTGCATTCGTCAAGTCACAGTATTCTCCCCTTGTTTGGTGTGGTTTCATTACGTCTGTCATTTCGTCGCCCTTGTTTTTTGAAAAGCTTTGTCATGAATCCGGCAGGAAAACCTATATAGTCATTGTAGAACGATATGTTACATTTTTGCGTGTTCTGTTGTGTCTGCATTGTATGAAAGACATGCGTAACCCGTCCCATTTTGCTTCACTTGCCTAAAACTTGGCAATGGTGGACATACTGAATATCTTTTACTTTAAAATAAATGTACAGCGCCATGTTTTTGTAATTTGTTTCTTTGTCTGTTTGTGTTTGCGTGCTTTGTCTGTTTGTGATTTGCATTAAAACTTCTCAGTATAACGTATAAACGTCCCCTTACTTATTTACTTTTGGAAACACTCATTGAAAAAAAAAAAAAAAAAAAAAAAAAAAAAAAAAAAAAAAAAAATGACCTTTTGGTCATATTCGCACAAAATGAAATTGTTTTTAAGCATTAGTTCTTTTATTATGATTTTTTTTTTAAGTTTGAACAAACTTATGACACACCCTGTATTATGCTTTAATTATTCCATATGTTAAATAACAATAAAGAGTGTAATTCATGTACTTTTTAAAAATGCGATCTCAAAATAAAATATTAAAATTTTTGTGTGCCTGTGAACAACAGAAAAAAAGCAATTTCAAGTAAAAATTACAAATGCTATTCCTTTCCAAAAAAAAAAAAAAAAAAACAATGTTACCTAAATTAACACAGTAGTTAAATTTAACATCAATTGACGTAATACTGCACAAGTTACAGCTACGAGGAATCATAGTATAACTTTTTAATTATTTAAAGTCCTGTAACAATATTTTACAAAAAAAAAAAAAAAAAAAAAAAAAAAAAAAATATTTTTCATAAATTTTCTATATTCTTTTGTTCCTATTATTTCCCAATTATATCTGAGATTAAAAATATTACTTCATGTTAAATAACTTTAAATAGTTTTTTTTAACCTTAACTACTCTATATTTGACAGAAAGGGAAAAAAAATCTTTCTTGAAGCTAATTACTTACTAAGATTGGCTGCAGTGTAACAATCTTTAAATATATTTATTATCTTTGTTATCAGATATGTGTTATCTTGGTTGACAGGAATATCAATAAATAACATTGTTTTGATGAAATCTTGTCGAAAAATGACTACAATTTACTTTTTACGTCAAAAAGTGTTAATTAAGCAACCTTTTAAACACTTGATTATATTATAATTCTCTTTCTTCGGAAAAATATTTCTTTTTCATTTAAGCTAATGAATATAAATCAGTTTATGATGCAAAACTTGCTAATTATTTATTTAGATTAGCTGGAACTTAACAATTTTTATTATCTTTGTTATCAGATACATCTTGGTTGATACAAATATCAATTAGCAACATTGTTTTGGCGCAATATTGCTGAAAGCTGACAACAATTTACTTTTTTCCTCAAAAAGTTCTAATTAAGCAACTTCCTTAATACAATGTTTATTTTTTAATTACTTTTCTTTAGAAAATATTTCTGTTTCATTTAAGCTGATGAATATAAAACAGTTTATGATGCAAAACATGTTATTTACTTAGATTGGATTAAAATTTTTACACGTTTTTACTATCTTTGTTATAAATCAGACTTCGGTTGTCACAAATATTAATTTGCAACATTATTTTGGTGCAATCTTGTCGAAAGCTGAGTACAGTTTTCTTTTTTCCTCCAAAAAGTGTTAATTAATCAATATCCTTAACATGCCTAATATGATTATGTTCTAATTCATTTTATTTAGAAAATATCTCTGTTTCATTTAAGCCGATGAATATAAAACAGTTTATGATCTAAAACATGATAATTATTTATTCTGATTGAATGAAGTTTAACACGTTTTTATTATTTTTGCTATCAGACATTCCTTGGTTGACACGAATATCAATTAGTAACATTATTTTGATGCAATCTTGTTGAAAGCTGGCTACAATTTACTTTTCACATAAAAGTGCTAATTAAGTAGCCTTCTTAACGCAATGATTACATTCTAATTCCTTTTGTTAAGAAAATATTTCTATTTCATTTAAGTTGAGAAATATAAAACAGTATACCAGCCACTGAAAATTGTTTAGCCGTTACATATAAAAGCTTTTAAAAGAAAATGAATTCAATATGTGACAAATAATTATTTTCTAAAAATACCTGCCTGAATGAAATGCACTCCTTTAACTAACACTTTACCGAGATTTGAATGCAGAATTGCTGTCATATCTAATATGCCATTATTTCACATGATGGAGTTATCCAATTTATTATTGTTACAGATAGATGAGAAATTCCAACACAATATGGGATAATTAAAGAACAGCTTATGCAGCTTTTATTTCTTAAATGCATAGTGTAAAAGGAGAGTTACATGATCCTTTTTTGTCATTTGGCGTTTTCTATTGGACTTTTGGTGAACTTATTATGTTTTACTGATGTCTGAAAACATTCGCTTAAGATCGTGTTTATGTTCTGATTTGTTATCTTTAAGAAGTCATAACGTCTTTTATTGATACTACTTGGAATGTGCTCGACTGTCGTTATTTCTCGGTCTTTTTGAGATAGTAATAATCAATTCTTCAAACTATGAAAAATATTGCAAAAATTATTATACGTGAATAGCTGTCATTGTGCAGTGTAAACACTTTAAAGTATATACAGTCGAGTCTCCCTACAGCGAAACTCCATACATCGAATTTCTCTATATAACGAATTTTTACTAGGAACGGTCCCCTTTTCGCATGATTACATTAAAACAGTCTCTATACAGCGAAATATCTATCTCCATATAACGATTTTTTTCATAAATTAGTCATAAAAAACAGTTTTAAAAAGCTTCGAAATCATATGGAATCAATTTTCCTATTTTTGATTTATCGTCAGTGCTGAGTTTTGTTTTTTATATATTACTTCTGTCCAACGAATTCATCCCACCTCCCTCACACCTTTCCACATCTTTCTCAAAACAGTGCCAATTGGATTGATACACATGCAAGAGAGAAATCAATGAGAGGCACATGAGAGAGGCCTTCAAATGGAGGAAATTTAACTACAAATTTTCATTCCTTGGTAAAATTTGAGTATTTTTTTGTGAGCGTAACAGTTAAAAAAAAAAAAAAAATTACAGATTTCTTTGTTTGAAATTAACGCAAGTCTTCCTTATTTGATTTTCATTAAGCTTTCAAATAAATGTCTATTCTCTTTTTTGAAACAGCTTAAATAATTAAGAAATAAAATGTTATGTTAATATTTACTTTTAAACATTTCAAAATCTTAATTAAAAAGATCATAAATAATAGTTGTTCAAAATTTGCACATTAAATACGATTTTTAACATCATTCTCTATACATCGAATTTCTCTATATAACGAATTTTTTGCTGGAACGGTGGATTTCGTTGTATAGAGACTCGACTGTGTTTAGAATTTTCGACATTTTCTGTTATGTAACCTAGGACTTTATGACTTTATGCAAAACAGAAACATGGATAAATATTGCATCTATTTAAATTTTTCTTGTTTCTTAGAATGAAAAAATACTACTTATGACATTAAGTTACAAATGTTAAAACACGGGAAACTAGTATATTATTTCTGAATAATGTAAAATATTTAAGTAATATTTCTTGAAAGAAATCACTTCTTTAAAAATAAGTTTTTTTAGGATCTTACCTGAGATTAAATAAAGAAGTTCTTTTCAATTCGCTTTAAACAGTTTCTTTTAACTTAACTACTTTTGACAGAAAAGGGAAGAGCAATTCTTTCCTGAAGCTAATTACTTACTTATGATCGGGTGCAGTTTAGCAGCGTTTACTTTGTTAAAAGACACAGTGATACTTTGGTTGCCACGAACTAGTGACATTGCTTTCACGTGATTTTATTAAAAGCTGCCTTCGTTTTACTTTTCACACAAGGATGAGGCTAAATAAGCAGTCTATTCTCCAACATTATGATATTTTTATTTATTTTATTTAAGCTATTAAGGTAAAACGACTTATGTTATGCTACTCAGATCACGGAAAAGCTCAACAGAATGTTTAAAATATTTAATACGCAATTTATCACTTGCCAGCTAAGCGTAGAATTAACAGGGTGAAAAATGTCCTAGCTGGGTATCAAACCCGGAACCTTGGAATGTGGAATAGTGCTCCAAGTGGTGTACGTTTTAAGTTACGAGGACGATGCACAGCTTGATATTTTTCACTTTCGTATGTTGGTAAGGCTGTATTGCAGGAATAGATGGACTATTGTTCATGAACACACAATTCTGAGACGAAACATGAGACAAAAGTAAACCCAGCGTAGGTTAACACATATGCTATTTTTTAGTTAATTTTTCACTTAATTTTCATCAGTGAAATTACGCTTGAAATTACTAATATTAGAATGATTAGATTCTAATTTTCTACCGTTAGAAAATGTTTCTGTTTCAGTTAATCTGGGAAAGATAAAACAATTTATGATGTAAAACTCCCTGATAAATGCTTTATATATTTACATATAACGAAATGAGACGCAATATTTTATTTTTTTCAGCAATACAGTTTTGTCACATTATTCTGAATATATTGGAAAGTGCTTCATAATCTATGCTTGATGCATGATTTTTCTTTCTTTTTTTTTCTCTTTTTGTCAGCTGTACTTAAGCCCAAATTTATATAAAAAATAGTTTTCCACATAACTCTATTATTTCTCCATTACATCTTTTAATAAATAAATTTACTCTTATCAAATTACTTCGTATAATTTCATCTTCTTTAACTGCTTTTGACAGCGAAGAAAAAGTACTTCTTTCCTGAATCTAATTACTTAGATTGGCTTGAACTTAACAGCTCTTAAATGTTAATAGTATTATTCTGTGTGCTGGAAAGCCGCGGTGATACCTTGGTTGACATGAATACCAATTAGTGGCATTGTTTTTACGCAATCATGTTGAAATCCGACAACATTTTGTTTTAGAAAGGAAGAAAATGCTAATCAAGCTGTGCAACTCAACAGAATAAATACTGCCTTATTTGTTTTTAGAGAAATTTTTACTCAGCTTGTAGAGAAAAAGCGGATTATGTTACGCAAGGTATAAAGAATTTTTTTTCCGATGTTATATGAAGTTGATTATAAAATAAGGTACAGTCGTGGCCAAAAACTAAATATCTTCTACTAACCTTCAATAATAATCGTAGAAGAATGTTAAAGCTACAGAACGATCGGAAATAAAGTCTACTTTTTAAAATCTCCCATTAAAGTTTCGTGACTTCATGATTTTTTTTCCGTTTGATATGAAAACTTAAAATGTACTTCAGAAACAAAAACTGAAGAATTAAATTTGTAAGTTTCTAGTGAAAATTACAAAATTTCTTGCTATTTCAGCCATTTCTTGCTATTTCCCCATGAGATTATTTATGAAACATAAAAGAACACACAATTCTAAATAGAAAGAAGATTTTCTTTGTGTTTTTCGACAATTTATTGACTAAAATAAGTGTAATGATCTCTTGATTTTTTTTTAATTTTTTCCCAGCTATACTTAAACTCTAATTAATATGTATAAAAAAATATGTATATCGTTTTTTCACAAAACTTTATTATTTCTCCATTATATCTTATAATAAATAAATGTACTCTTGTCAAATTACTTCATATAATTTCCTCTTCCTAAACCGCTTTTGACAGGGAAGAAAAAGTACTTCTTTCCTGAATTTAATTACTAGATTGGCTTGAACTTAACAGCTCTTAAATGTTAATACAATTATTCTGTTTGCTGGAAGCCACGGTGATACCTTGGTCGACATGAATACCAATTAGTGGCATTGTTTTCACACAATCTAACTAAAATCCGACAATATTTTATTTTACAAAGGAAGAAAATGCTAATCAAGCTGTGTAACTCAACAGAATAAATGCTCTCTTATTTATTATTAGAGAAATTTTTACTTAGCTTATAGACAAATTGTAGATTATGTTACGTAAGTTATAAAGAATTTTTTTACGATGTTATATGAAGTTGACTATAAAATGAGATACAGTCGGTGGGAAAAAAAGTAAATACCCTCTACTAATTCTCCAATCAATTATCGTAGAAGAATGTTAATGCTACAGAACGAGCGGAAATAAAGTTTACTTTTTAAAATCTCCCGTTCAAGTTTCGTGATGTCATAAATTTTTCCGTTTGATAGGAAAAGTTAAAATGCACTTCAGAAAGAAAAGCTGAAGAATCAAATTTGTAAGTTTCTAGTGAAAATTCTAAAGTTTGTTGCTATTTCAGCATGGAGTGGACCCCATGAGCTTACTTATGAAATATAAAAGAGCACATAATTCTCAATAGGAGAAATTTTACATTTTGTTCTGTGATAATTTATTGACTAAAATCTGTGTAATTTTCTCTTACTCTTTTTTTGACAGCTGTACTCAAACTCTAATTAATGTAAAAAGAAAATAATATATTTTTTTTTACAAAACTTTATTATTTCTCTATTATATGTTTTAATAAATAAATTTACTCTTATTAAATTACTTCATATAATTTCCTCTTCTTTAACTGCTTTTGACAGCGAAGAAATAGTAATTCTTTCCTGAATCTAATTATTTGGATTGGCATGAACTTAACAGCTCTTAAATGTTAATAGTATTATTCTGTTTGCTGGAAGCCGCGGTGATACCTTGGTTGACATGAATACAAATTAGTGGCATTGTTTTCACGCAATCTTGTTGAAATCCGACAACATTTTGTTTTAAAAAGGAAGAAAATGCTAATCAAGCTGTGTAACTCAACAGAATAAATACTGTCTTATTTGTTTTTAGAGAAATTTTTATTCAGTTTGTAGAGAAAATGCAGATTATGTTACGCAAGGTATAAAGAAATTTTTTTAGATGTTATATGAAGTTGATTATTAAATGAGATACAGTCGTGGGAAAAAAGTAAATACCCTCTACTAACTCTTCAATCAATTATCGTAGAAGAATATTAAGGCTACAGAACGATCGGAAATAAAGTCTACTTTTTAAAATCTCCCGTCCAAGTTTCGTGACGTCATGAATTTTTTCCGTATGATAGGAAAAGTTAAAATGTACTTCAGAAACAAAAGCTGAAGAATCAAATTTGTAAGTTTCTAGTGAAAATTCCAAAGTTTGTTGCTATTTCAGGATGGAGTGGACTCCATGAGTTTACCTATGATATATAAAAGAGCACATAATTCTGAAATGGAGAAAATTTATATTTTGTTCTGCGATAATTTATTGACTAAAATGTGCGTAATTTTCTCTTACTCCTTTTTTTGCCAGCTGTACTCAAACTCTATTTAATATAAAAAGAAAAAAAAAATATATTTTTTTTATAGTAAAACTCTATTATTTCTCTATTATATGTTTTAATAAATAAATTTATTCTCTTATCAAATTACTTCATATAATTTCATCTTCTCTAACTGCTTTTGACAGTGCAGAAAAAGTACATTTTCCCTGAATCTAATTACTTACATTGGCTTGAACTTAGCAGCTCTTAAATGTTAATAGTATTATTCTGTTTGCTGGAAGCCGTGGTGATACCTTGGTTGACATGAATACCAATTAGTGGCATTGTTTTCACGCAATCTTGTTGAAATCCGACAACATTTTGTTTTAGAAAGGAAGAAGATGCTAATCAAGCTGTGTAACTCAACAGAATAAATACTGTCTTATTTGTTTTTAGAGAAATTTTTATTGAGTTTGTAGAGAACATGCAATTTATGTTATGCAAGGTATAAAGAAATTTTTTCGATGTTATATGAAGACGATTATGAAATAAGATACAGTCGTGGGAAAAAAGTAAATATTATCTACTGACTCCTCAATAAATGATCGTTGAAGAAAGTTACTGTTACCGTACTTAGTAACACTTATAAATTTTTTACAAATACCATAATGACTTTAAAATGCATTTTCAGTAATTATTGCCCATAGACGGTAGTATAATCGAATTATTTTGCTCGGATATGTACAATAATTATAAATGCTATATTCGCTCTCTTCAAGAAAAAAGATGCTTTGCGTGATTGTAATGACATACTAAAATTGTATTACAATTCATTTTCTTTAAACCTCACGTTTTACATATATTTGTTACCTAAAATCATTAAGTATGATACTGGTTCTATTAAATAAAAAAATTTATATCATTAATGTTTAAAAATGATTTCGTTTATATGAGCGTTGAGTCTGATTCAAATGAAATGAAATCTGGAAATTCAATTTTCAAGCATTTTATCAGGGAATATTTATTTACAAGTAGCAGAACGTAAGTGGTTTATAGGCTTAGACCAGAGACTTTACATATCCTTTCAGAAAATAATCTATTAGTGTGAGATCACAAGACCTTGGAGGCCAGCCTGAGGAGATCACTAGCCCATAAAACAAAATTATGTTCTCACCGAATGTCTCCCGCAATGAACTGATAGTGTGCACAATTTTTAAGCATTGTTTTTAAGTAGGGGGAACTGGGGGACATTGATACAGCTTTTTTCAAAAAAAAAATTTTGGTGTCTAGAAAGCAGAAATTTCAAGTTATTTTTCTATGTGATGTCAGCAAAACCTGTGTAGTGTGTTATAAAAATATACAGTCGTTGTTTTATATATTATTTTTGCATGTAATTTAAAAAAAAATCAAAAAAAGTAATTTGTATCAATGTGCCCCATCCCCGGGGCAGATTGATACACTTTGACACGTCTGGGAAAAATGGAGACAAAATAACACCAATGCATATTTTTCATAGAAAATAGTTAGCAAACCATTTTATATATATTTATAGACATTAAAATCGCATACAGTTTATTTGTCAGCGATATTAAAGCAATCAAAATGAAGTGTATAATGACCTGATGTTCTGGCTGTTCCTTGTCTGTTTGACGGCTGTGGTAACTTTGTCATATCTGGCAATTTAACCCCAGAATTATCTTCTTTCTTAGGAAAGGTGAAAGAATTACCAGGTTTTCTGTTTATAAATTGGTTTACAAACAGAAAATAAAGAATAATTACATTAAAAATTATGTTTATAATTTAATTATCCTGTACTGTTCTGCAGCTTGTTTCTCTTACTTAATATTTCTCATGTCGATAATACTTTTTTCGCTGGAGAATCGATATAAATTTGAGATTTGCCAGGCTGCCGTTCAATTCTTTAGTTAATTCTACTAGCACTAGATATTGTGTAAGTTTGTACATCTTCTGTTTGCAAAAATACTATAAAATGTTCTAATATAAAAAATTAGAGCTATTTCACTTCAATAAAAACTAATAGTAGAAATTTTTGACGAAAAATGGTTGAATTAAGGAGTGTATGGTAAAAAAAAATAATAATAAAAGGTTATGAAAAAATGAACTAGAAAAGGATTTAGGTTGTATCAATGTGCGCCGACAAAGACTGTATCAATGTGCCCCATACAGCCATTTTGAATAAAATGAATCGCAAATCCAACACTTCATAATTTATCTAACAATAAAGAATGAGGAACTGATAAAGAGTATCTTTACTTGCCAGGGAGGGTATTCTTTTCGGTTGAAAATACTGGAACAGTTGTATAATACCATTTCAATTGTGCAACTCAAATTTACTTTTGACCTACAAAAACAATTAATCACTCATCCCATTCCATCAAACTATTGAATCATTCCAAAACTTTCTGTATGCAGTTAATTTCACTAGTACCACCTTTTGAAGCCGTTATGAAATTTCCTGTAATGACCCTGTGTGCTGTACAGGGAGTGTATCAACGTGCCCCAAGTATCAATGTGCCCCAGTTCCCCCTACTCTATTCATGTTTAAATGGCAAAACATGCTGAGTGCAAATGATCTGTCAGTTGTCAAAAAACTGTTACTGGAAAAACTGTTGCCAATTTCAAAACCACACCTTCGAAAATCACTTTATAAAAATATGTGCAATAAAAAGAAATCGAAGCAGATGGCTGTAACAGCATACTAAACACCCCACACTTAAAATATATTCGCTTAATAACTCGTTTCATTAGGATTTATATTGTGTAGATAATAAGCATTTAAAAATCTAGATTTTCATTAAAATTTCAGTCAATTTGATAATAAGCTTCAATATTAACACCTTTCTTTTATTATTAGCAATTTGTCTAAAAGTAGTTGTTATAACAATTTTTGACGGCTAAACTACTTTTCGATAATTTAATTGGATTTTTGACATTCTTTACATTGCAAAACCTCACTTAAACATGTTCGAAACGCCTTCTTGAATATTTTTTAGACATGACCTGATGACTTGCTTATTCTTGATCAACATTTAAGTTTAAAATTTGTCAGAAGAGTTAATTTTCTAAGGTTACATCTTGTCTTTAATTAGAATTATTGTCTGAATTTAATATTATCCCAGATGATGACATTTTAATCTGCTAAACTTTATTTAAATTGTTGACATAGTTTTGCTAATTAGTGAAGACTTAGTAGCGAGTATTCTAGTTAAAAAAATGTGAGTAGAGGAAAAGAAAGATAGCGCCACACAGTGATTATAGCGTACTTTTCCGTAAAGTAACTTACATCAATTGTCTCTATAAATATATTAGCATTTTTAATTAAAATTATATGTTAGTAATCAATGTACTTTGATCAGTTATAGATGAGGGTCTCACAACAATAGTAGACAAAGACTATCTTGAACAAAAAGAGATAGTTCATTTTCATAAAGGATAAAATCTTTTTTATTCAGCTACAGTATACCAAGTCTGTTAGCAGGTGCCATATATGAAAAAGCATGTGATAAACCAGGGGAATAATGGCCGAGTCCGACTTTGGAAATTTTAACGACTTCGATTCCGACAATGACTCCGACTTCAAGCAGGTTAGTATACTGGTATTGCTGTTGGTTACAATTATTCAGAAACGCAAGCAAAATAAGGCGAAATTTTCACTAGTTTGGTATTAATTCAGTACAAAGAGCTTTAAAAGAAAAAAGATAAAAAATAATTTCCGTTTTATTAATTTTTCAATTTCGTATCCTTCAAACTCGAAAAATCCAAGTATCGAAATCTAAATTGAAAATTTTCCATTTGAAATCCGTGGACTTGAAAAAAAATTCTTTAAAATTTTGATGTGAAATTTTGATGAAAAATTTCAATGGGAAGGAAAAAAAATAAAGATGAAAATTTTACGAGTTCGGAAATAATTCAGAATCTACTAGAGCAGTTTTCATCTACTGCGTACATTGGGCAATATATTGGACACCTTAAACTTGGGTAGACGATATAGTACAAAAATAACAATAATAATTTCTTTTATAGATTTAAAAATGCACATAATTGATTTAATTTCACTTCAAATTGTCTAACTTATAAAAAAAGAAAAGAAAAAGCAGCCGAAGTTGGAGTCGGCTTGTTTTTCAGTGACTCCGATTTTTTTGCTCAAAAATGGGCCCGACTCCGATTCCGCAGCCCTGGTGAAAAAAAAGGTTAGTTTGCTGAGGTAGAGTAGAAGAAAGCAGATTTTATGCACCTTCTTAATGGACTATTTCATATTTGTTTTTTAAAATGTATTTGGTTTACTGTGATTGTGAACCCCTCAAATGGTAATTTATTTTTACTTTTTTGTTATTTTTTTTCTGCGTTTATTTGTAATATCTGAGAAGGTGAAATCGCTCATCTGCAACAAAAGTGACACATCTCTCAAAAATTCATTTTTCATTTTATTCCACGAATAGATCTGTCATAGATGTGTCTTGCTACAGAAAAAATTTCATAAATGTTGGTAAACAGAATATTCCTTTATCATGCTAGTTGTCCATTCAAGAACATAGAAGAAGGGGTGATTTGTGTGGAGTGATAAATTTATCCAATTCTCCAAACTTCGTCGTACGTCTTTAAGGTTTTTACGTTTTTATGCATGTTTTTATTCCATCAAGCAGAGCTAAGTGCTATAACTTCATGTTGCAGTGAAATCGAGCGAATTTTCTTTTGTCTCGCCTGTGAAATTTACTTTTATCGAGATGTGTAACTTTTCTTAAGGGTAACTGATATATGAATATTATTTAACGTAGCAAAATTAATATAATTAGTGAATTATATAAATTATCAAAACTCGAAAATAAAATTTTTAACACTGCAGAACGCTAAAAATTTACAAAATTAATAAAAATAACGGGCTGTTTTTTTTGTTAGAGCTTATATTAGGTTTTATTAAAGTAACTTACAGAACACGGACCAAGTAAAAATTTAAATTTCCCAAATTTTGCCCTCGTCAAGCAAAAAAAAAAAAAAAAAAAAAAAAAAAAAAAAAAAATATATATATATATATAATAATAATTAAGCAAATAAAGTAACCAATTTGACAGAAACAGTTTTTTTAAATATTCAACTGAACTTTTTTGTCACATTTAAGAACAGATCTCAAAACATTTTTGTAAGAGAAAATATTTCTAAATTTAGCAATTTAAGAATTAGCTAATGTCAGCTATAAGAGAAAAACCCTGTTTATTCATATATATTGCCAAATTTACTATCCTTTTCTTTGTTAAGAACGGATAAAAATATATTTGTAGTTTTTAGACTTTGATAAATGTAAAAACTTCTCTCTACGAAAATAAACCCTTTCTTCAGGAATGATCCTTTCTTTTCTCTGAATAATGATATACAATAAATCAAAAAGTTTTTAAAAGCCGAAAATGTTTTCTGAAGAAGTTTCAAAAAACAGCCTTTCATATATTCAACCAAAAAAGAAGACGGATATTGCAATATATCCGCCTTTTTTCTGACACATTTTAGGTCAAAACGGAAATTTAAGGATCTTACTACAAAACCGCAATCTAAGACAAATTATTATAATTTTTCTTCGAATGAAAATGATTCACAGGCTATTGAAATTTACCGAATAAATATGTCTCATCATATGCCAAGTCTTTCTTAAGGCTGATTTTTGCATATTGAAAGAAGCTATTAAATCCGCATTAATACATTTTACAATGTGAAGTGATGTTTTTTTCATCAGTTTAAAATATTTAACAAGAAAGAAAAATTAATGCGTCAAGCATAGATTATGAAGCATTTTACCTGCACCGTTTAAAAAATTAAAATATCACGTCTCATTTCACCCTAGGGTTATTCCATATAAAATGAGCAAATTAGCTGTGGCTGCCATGTACAGATTTGAATGAAAATTGGCATATAAGTACAAAATGTTTATTTATAAGTAAATGCAAAATAATAGTTTTCAGGACAGTTTATTTAAGTATGTAAACTCACTTTAAAAGTTGATACAAAATCGAGTTTTTGTCTACATGCTTGAAATTTCAATCTTGACTACTAGCCTTAGGAATGAAAAGACTATATCATAAATTATTTATAGGTAAGAATGGATATTAAGTAAGAGATTAGCGTAATTTAGGATTTGATTTTTTATTTCTTAATAAAAAAAATAAAAAAGGAAAAAATTCAAGGATAAAATTAAATATTTCTATTACTTATTTAATTATTAAGGACCTGTGTTATGAGTGTCAAATTATTTGACGTTGTAGATAAAAGTACGCATTTTAAATGCATAAAATTTCATACATGCCTTTTGAATATTTAATGCTAAAAAAATTAAATAAGTAAAAGATTGACGTAAAAAGGCAATATTTCTACTGCTATTTTACACAAGAAGTAAAGCTTTTATATCTTTTAAAATTATTTAGTATTAATGATAAAAGTGTCTATTTTAAATATTCAAATGCTACTTTTCATCTTTTTTTTTTCTTTCCCTTTTTCTTTTTTGCTTGAGGCTTATATTAAAAGTGATGAGAATTGAAGAATTAATTCTCTAAGTGTTAAATTATTGTAGAAGGCAGCACTATTTTTCATTTAAATCACCCAATATTGAAAGAAAAGCGCTCAAATTTAAAGAGAAATTTTGCGTGGAATGTAAGAAAATTACTTTTTTGAACCCATTTTTTTTTAAATGTTAGAAATCAAAAGACAATATTGAAAATTTTCTAGCATATTAAGCACTTATTAATCTTTATGTCTGTGCAATATTGCTAATGTGGGATCGTTCTTTTATTTATTTTTTCTGGATACACAAGAAGAAAAATTACGATTTTGCAATTCTTTGCCAATTTCTATTATTTAGGGGGTTGAGCAGGTTGAGCAGCCGGAAAATGATAAAATTTGACCATTATTAAAAGTTCTGTAGTTTAAAAATCAATTAATGGAATGCAAAATTTTTTCCCATGCTTTCATAAAATGCTAATGGTTAAAAAAAAAAATCATTCAAATATGTATTTAGCAATATTAATTAGTTTAATTTTAATGACAAAATTGTGTTTTTAAAAATATGAATTTTCAAATGCGCGCAAGAGTTTAAAAATTCTACTGCAGATATATATTTAATATTGCATTTACATTTATTTATACGACTATATTTTATATTGAGTCTCAATTTAAAAGTATGTTCAAATTCATTTGGATAATTTAAAAAGTATATGTATTAAATTTAGTAACAAAATTCCGTCTATTTATTCAATAAAAAATTTTCTATGACAAAACCCAGGATAAATTGAGATTTAGTTACTTATGGTAATATGAGTTAATATAAATGCAATATTAAATATATATTTGCAGTAGAATTTTAAAATTTTGTGCGCAAAATGTATAGTTGAAAATTCCCATTTTAAAACCTCAGTTTTGTCATTAAAAATTAACTAATAAATATTGCTAAATATGCATATTTGAATGTTTTTTAAACGAATAATATTTTATGAAAGAATAGAAAAAATTGTTGTATTCCATTAATTGGCTTTGAAACTGCAGAGCTTTTAGTAATAGTCAAATTATTCTCATTTTCTGGCTGTTCAACCTGATCTCACTCTTAAATAAGGTGAAGATTGTGACTCAAAAATAGTGGTACGCAAAAACAATCATCACTACATACCTTGGTAAAAAAAATATTGAATGTAAACAGCTTTATATATAAATATTTACTTCTTATTTCAAAATAAATTGAACTAATTAGCTTGAAAAACGAAGTTATTTTTTTATAAATTAATTAAAGTGCTGTTAACTTAAACCAGATGACTTCAAAAGGACAGTTTAAAGTGAGGAAGACAGTTTCTTTCGCTGTTTTTCTATTCCTATTTAACTATCAGTTTTTTCTGTATTTTTGTAGTTAATTTGGCTGCTAATTATAATTATTAAGCATTAGTTATGATAGGTTAAGTGTTTACTTGTAGGGAAAGAACGTATTAGTTATGTTTGAGAGAGTTAAAATAGCTGTTTACTAAATACACTGATTAGAGATATACTTCTCCAAAAAACTGACTACAATTAATGAGAAATTTTAATTAGCGATTTTAGTTCACAGATGATTAATTTTTAAAAGAAAAAAATGGACTTTTCTACTTCACAAATTATATTTAAATATGTACCTCTTCTATAACAAGTAATCATTAGAAACATACATGGAAATCTCATCCATTAATTAAAAAAATCGCCCTTTTACCTCATATTTTATCCTTGAACTCTAAACTTTAATCAACATACAGTTATTCGTAAAGTATCTGTATGCTTTTAAACAAAATTTCAGAATTTTTGTTAATTTTATGTTAAAAATTGCTAATATCCTTAAAAAGTCATAAAATTGTGACTACAAATAAGTCATTTTTTAAAACTTGTTTATGTAAGAAAATAGTTTAATATTTATTGGAAAATTGCAATTTTCTTAAAACAATTTCTATTTAATATTAAATATATAAATATATTTTATTTATATTATAATATTAAATATATAAATATATTTTATTTATATTATAATAAATATAATAATATTGACTGCTTATAAAAAACTAACATAAATATGATAATATTTATGTTATTGAAATGACATAAATATAAAAAAAAAAATTAAACGTATAAAAAGACAAATAATGCTAGAAATTCTTGAAAAAATTTAATAACTCTTAAGTTAAAATTTTCCAACTCGTATACATTTTTAAATAAATAAGCATAGGAAAACTCTGTTACTTTTAAATATATATTTAAAGATAATTTAAAAATTTTGAGCTATGACAAATTTTCCACAAAATTTTACCCTCTCCCCCCTAAAAATTTTTTAAAGAAAAATAAAAATAAATATGGTTTTCAACTTAGTTTTTTAAAGTTTCTAAGAAGTATAAATGTTTAAAAAGCTTCAGAATCAGAAAATTTACACTCTTTCTTTTCTAAAACTATAAGTTTGTGAATTGAAATTTTGATCAATGTTTGAAATTCACATTTTAAATGCATCAAATCGAACTTAATTAATATATTTTTCTTTTGGATACGGCACATTTCAATATGATTGCACACTATTAACATCCGAATATACATGATTTTTTTAATCATTGCAATTTCTTGAGACAGTTCCCTAACACTCATGGAAAAATTGTGATCAGAATAATATTCGGTGTTATTATTAATGAAACCGGTATTTTATTTACGTAGACCACAAACGTTCTGCTTAAAAGTGTTGTCTCCGTTACTAATACTGAGTGCATAAATGGACAACATTCTTTAAAGGTTCGTTAACTGTTCAGATATCGATCGAACATTACCAAAGATCGGGTTTGAGAAGAAGAGTATACTTTATATAGACCGAGAGATGACAGCGCAGATAATCACCTCATCGAGTTTACTGCTGAAGTTACTAAAACTCGATTTGCATATTAAAACACAATCTGTCTGCCAAGTTAAATCTTGGTAGAAAACACCTTAAAACTTGATTTTAGAGGTTGAGTAGTAGGTTTACCATTGTACTTTTCTGCTCTCAGTCCTCCACGTTTTTTATATGTTTGGGTGCATTGACACACAACGATAAACCTACGAGTCAACCGCTAGAATCAAGTTTTCAAGTGTTTTACATCAAGATATGACTTGGAAGAGAGATTGCTTTTTAATAAGCGAATTAAATTTTGCTAATTCTGTATTTCAGTCGTAAACAAGAAGAAGTGATTGTCTGTGGTACCGCCTTCTTACTATTACTATCGCGTACTTTTTACTATTTTTTTACACTGCTGAATTCTAAAATGTTATCATGATGTTGCCACAAAAAAGATTATTATACTTTCTACAGTTTATAAAAAACATATTTCATTTAACTTATCATTAAAAAACAATTTGATTTACGTTTCATGTAAAAATAATAGAATATTAAATGTAATTTTATTTGTGCAAATGCGTGGTTACAGTATAGTACTATTTCCATAATAAAAATTAAAGAGATACATTTTAAATCTCCCGTATAAGACTAGATTGTAATTACCGTTAATTCTGAATCGGTTTAATAATTTGCAAAAAAGATTACCATTTTGATAAAAGAAATTTTTTTTATTACCTATATTAGACAAAATTTTCTATGAAAGGCCTAATGAGAAAATGCTGTAAATTTTAGCTTTATGAAAAATTTGAGTATCCTAAAATAATTTGGGAGCCATGTGCTCAATGTGCATATGCCTTAACCCTTTCAAGTCTGATTTTTTTTTTTAATTTTAGAAAAAAATATTTTTACGTTAATAACATTAAGACTAGATATCCGAATAGATTAATTAAAATTTAACGAGTATTATTTCATTGTCTGTAATATAACGAGTGCTGTTGTTTTGGGTATTATTCAGTTCATGTTCATATGGCAACAGGCATAAGAAGAATTTTCCAAGATGCTTAGAAAGTATTGCATTACGATAAGATTTAACTGATATTACAACTTTAAAATACTTTTTGAGCTTTATTACATATGATTATTTTAGAAAAGTAACCTTTATTTTAAGTTTAAAGAGTGAATTATGTGTTTAAAATAAAAGAATCGTAAACGGTGCAAAGAAAATTAACCAAATATTGATCATTATTATTATTACTAAATGCCTAAATATTAATGAAGTCATAAATAAATGCAGAGATACACACTAACACTACGGCATTTAAAAAGTAACAAAAGTACTTGTTAAAACAAAATAATATTAAATCAAAAGACATATTTTGTTAATAGCACACCAGACCCGCAAGGGTTAATAAGGTTTAGTTTGGTTTGGTTTGTTTTGTGTCGGCCGATTATCTACTCAAGAGATATAGTCCCAAGGGGAAGTGCCCTTCGTGGGGGTCTTTCTAAGGGAACATAAACCGTATTTACGCAAGGTTCGAAGAAAACCACGAAAACTCCGAACGGCTAGGCCGATGCCCTCGACTGGATTCGAACCCAGCACCTGCCGTCTACCAGTTGAGAGGTCAGAACCTCTCGGCCGCTGGTGGGGCAGGGTTAATAAGGACCTGCTCAAGAATAGTATAATTAAAAATATATATTATTCAAATAAATGGCACTTACTTTATCGTGCTTGTAATTTTTTTAACTGGTTATACTAAACTTTTATTCCTGTATTTTTTAAGGCAAAATAGATGAATTCGAAATTTCCTTATACTAAATAATAACTGCTGACATAACTTTAACGTATTAATATTATAGTGTACCCGCAACGCGTCCGGGTAGAGAGTGGCAGGATGTTTGATAAACATACACACCGGACTTACCGCTTCCGTTTTATTTACTGTCAAATATTTTTCTCCAACGAGTAAATACATTACGTTAAAAATATTCCTGGAATGCGAGGTAAAAGTTTCATTGCTTCTTTTCTTTTTTAGATGGAAAAGAGTTACTTTAACACTATTTAAGTTCTCTGATAAAAGTAAGCTTCTAATAAAATAAATAAAATATCTTAAAAATAAATTAGAATTATCCTATTCGGTCCCTGGGTCCCCATTCGGGGATCTCTGTTCTTTTACTTATAAAAACTAAAATGTCTGATTTTCTTACATTTTTTTCATCTACACTATTAAAATACGACATATGTATGTTGTATGCATGTGACGCTATCTCCTCCGATCCCAGAAATGGAGAAACGTCGCGTTGGTTTTGAATTGAAGGGAAAAAAATCTCATGATCCCAAGAGTTGCCCATTTGTCTGTCCATCCGTCTGTCTGCATATAACATCTCAAAAACTACCCAATCGAATCGTTTGAAACTTAAAATATATAACTATTAGATAATTTTGTCAAGTCATTTCAAATTTTATGAAAATAGGATGCATAGTTCAGTTACAGGGACAATCAAAAGAATTCCGATACATTACGGTCAATGGGGAAAAAAGTTTCAAGTGCATTTTAAGGCTCTTATACCCTTTCGAACACAATAAAGTTGATATGCATCTATGAAGTTTATACTACAATATGCATTCTGTACAATCTGTGGAGCAAATAATATTTCTTATTGATTTACAGGGCCACACAAATGTATTCCATTGCATAATTACATATTGAGACATTGTTTGGTATGCATTTTAATACTATTAAACTATTTAATATTTTATGAAATTGATATACGTTGCATAGGATTATACCAAGTTATAGTCATTGTTCAGTCTGTCCGCCATCTGCCTGTCCAGATATAATAGAGCAAAAACTACTCAACCAAATCATTTCAGATTTAAAATATATAATTGTTGCATAATTTTGTCAAGTCAATTAAAAATTTGTGAAAATTGGATATATAGTTTAATAACAGGGACAATCAAAAGTATTCCATCACATTACGGTCAATTGGGAAAAAAAATTCAAGTACATTTTAATGATGGTACACTCTTTCGAATATAATAGAATTGATATTTCGTGTTATTCAAGTTTTCTTTAAATACACCGACCAGCGCAGCGGGCGAAGGCCGCTAGTAACTTCTTAATATATTTTTTTATTGTATGTTTACATTTTATATCTGTATGTTTATATTATGTATGTTTATATATATATATTTGTATATGTATATAAAATGCTTATATGTTTAATGTATATTTGTTTATGTATGTTTTATGTACATTATGTTTGTATGTTTTATTGTATATTTATAATTTTGTATTATATTTTTTTATTGTTTTTTACTGAATGTTTCTTGCGTTGAAAGCAAACAAATAAATGGCTGCATCTAAGTTGAATATCTAATAAAATAAAAGTTATTTTGACCTGAGTTTGCAAAATGCCTTTAAATATCCAAAATACAGCGTGACCAAGAAAATGATGAACTTTCATAATTATTTAACTAAAACCCTTTCACAATAATTTTTTAGGGGGATTTGTAGATTATTTACTTGTTTAAAGCTCTTAAATTGGCGTTTGCGTTAATTTAGATTTTCCCCTTCGCGGCGGGAGCCTTTTACGAAATTTTTAATATTTTGTCAGCGGATCTTAAAAACAGAAATTTGTGCCTTATTAAATCGCGAAAATGCTGCAATTAAATAAGGAAAATTTTACAGTTAAATTTTACTGGTGAGGATTAACAAGGATTCTTAAGCCTTTTTGCGGCACGTATACATGTGGCTAGGCCCGAATGGGTTAATGGTTGTTAAATTGATGTTTTAGGGTCATTTTCAAAAAACTTGTACATTGTATGTCCCCCAACTTTAAGAATTTTTAATAACTAAAATAAAGTTTAAAAAATAAAATTCAAGCATCCACATTACTTTCCTAACTGTTTAGAGTAAATGTGGGCTAAGTATTATCAGAAAATAAAAATAATATTAGTGTAGATATGGTTTCAATGTGTCAGCTATAGCTAAAATGCCATGTCCCCTCTTCCCTTTTTACTTTTTCAACTGCTATAAAATTATAAATCAATTGTCAAAAGTGTAAATTTTTTCAGTTGTGACAATTGTTGTAAGTCTTATCTGTAGCATAGACCATATAATACATTTTTTAATACTTGTTTTTTTATAAAAATGGAACAATTTATTGTTGTCCCCAAATTTTTTCCCCTCTGTTACTTCCACTCTGTTACCATATTTATTGTAATAAATTATTACTACTGAGTGTTCAACACAAGGTTCTGCAGTTCTTCGAACAGTCTATTTTTAGATGAGACCACCATTTTTTAAATTATTAAGTTATTTTCACCGTGGTGTTGAAGTAAAGCATTTACAACGTAAGGATGTTTTATTTAGTTTACCCTCTGTTACCAGCTTATTTATATGAAATTTATTTTTTTATACTTTTATAAAATTTTAACCATAAGATCAAATAGTGCTTCTTAAATAAATAGGCTTAGTTTTTCTTGTTTTTAATTCACTTTGTGTTGCTAAAATTATTTGTAGTTTTTTTCACCTCTGTTATCATTCCCCTCTGTTACCATTCCCCTCTGTTACTATGCTTATGGTAACAGAGTGGAACAAAATGTAACAGAGTAAGAAACTACTAAAAAAATAAGTTTATTTGAACATTGTTCTTGAAGGCTGCACATTCTCGTTTCATGTTCTAAGAACAGAATTAAAAATATGCATTTTTCTTTTTAAATATAAAATAGTTGTTTTTGTGGTGAGCTTGTTGCCATAAACATTAGGCTTTAATTTTCTCAAACAAAATGCTTTTTTAATCGTAGTCATTTATATTTATGAATCAATACTACTTATTTATGAAAAAGTGATGCAGCTTGAAATACCACTATTTTCGAATATTGATTTTTGTAAAAGCCTTTATTTCTTGCTTGGTCTTTTCAAATTTTAGGATATAACACATGATAAAAATGTATTAAAGAAGAAAAGATTATTAGTAGTAGAATAGAATTAATATAGAATAGAATTTAAGTAGAAAAGAATTTATAAAAAAGATACATCGCGTCAAATACTACTATTTTCAAATAGTAATCTATAATATAAAGGCTAAACGTAACTGTGCGTAACGCATACGTCATTTTGCGAATGGCAACAGTTTCCCATGCAATTCGGTTTTGCAATTTTTATGCATCTAAACATCGCACATTCTCAATATTTACATCGGCGTATGGAGAAAAAAAGGTACTTTTAAATGCAATTTGTTTGAAAGCTGTATCTCAATTTATTTTCGAGATATTAATTTTTTTTATAGTTTTTGTCCAAATTTTGTAATCGTGGCAACAAAAATGCGATACTTTCTCTTAAATTAAAAAAAAAAAAAAAAAAAGTATGTAAATTTTGAGAAGATGAAAATGATGACGGGTTTAGATTTCACGTGAAATTTTATGATCGTGTCAATTTGATTTTTTTTTTCATTTTACCAAGCATAAGAGCCTCAATTGATAACTTTATCATAATTACTTATCTTTATCACGTTTTACTTATTACATATGCGATTAAAGTTTAATTTTAATAATTTGGACAACTGACTTTTATAGAAATGGTATTTTGTTATTTTTAGCTTAAAATAATATTTATTTTAGAGTTAAACTGACCAATATATGATGTATTTTTTACTGTAGCTAATTTTGTACGTTGTTATAAACCAATGAAACAGTTCCTTCTAAAATATTTTTTTCGTCGAAGTTCGACGGGTTCCACCTCGTTTCTGTAAAAATTGTTATTTCTTGGGTTAAAGCGTCATCCAATTGGCACGCGAATTTGTGAAAATTTGAAAATCTAAGGCGAACTATTTGAAATTGAAACACAGATTATAACATATGATAAATTTTTTTAAAAACAATGCCACGTGAAATACCAGTATTTTCGAATAGTAGTTTTTTGCAGATATCTTAAATTCTGCCTTGATCTGTTTGAAGCATTGAAACTTCATGGTAGCTTATAACGCATAATAAAAAGTTATATAAAAAAATGCCTGGTCTAATCCCACTATTTTTGAATAGTATTTTTTGCAAAAATCTTAAATTCTTGCTTTAAAGCACCACTACCTCGACTAATATATGATGAGATTTTTTTAAAACTAAGCAGTGCATTTGAAATAGCATATAATATAAATTTACAAAAGAGAATGCCCCGCCAAATACCACTATTTTCCAATAGTAATTTTTGTAAAATTCTTGCTGGATATGTTTGAAACATTAAGATTGTATACAACACATGATATAAACTTATAAAAAAGTATGGCACATCAAATACCACTCTACTATCAATTAGCGTTCCCTTCGGTTACTTTTTTCCCCACTCTGTTACCGTCAATTTAAGCTGGTTTATTTCACTAAAAAAATTATCAATCGTCATTTTGAATAATTAATTGTGTAACTTTAACTAATATTTTATTTATGTAATATTTTTTTATAATTTAACTGAAAAAATGTGAATGCACGTTTAATTGAAACTTATGATTTTTCCAAAAAAGTCACAGAGAGGAAATCCTTTGTATTTTACAAAAATAAAAATAATCATAACAAAACAACAGTTAGGATTTTGAAAGTAGCAATCATGTAATTAAAAAAAATGCGATATTTACTGTTTTAGGTGTTTTATTTTTTTAAATAAAAATTTTTGACTGTTGGTAACAGAGGGGAACATTTTACTGTTGCAAATTCATACTTTATTTTTTATTTGACGTTCCAAATCAAAAAGTGAATTGCTGTTTTCAGTTTTATATACAAGAAATGTTTTAGTATCATCTAATATTTTTATGAATTGTATTTAATTTTTTTTTTTTATTTGTGAAAAATTTTCCAAATGTACAAGTTTTTTGAAAATGACCCTTTAAAGGAATTTGTAGTTTTAGATCTATTTTTCTGAACTTAAATTACTTAGCGGCTAAGAAATCAATTTAGAAAAAAATATTTTTTCTGTCCTTTACAATGTCATTTTATTAAAAAAAAACAATGAATAAGTATTTGTATTATTACTTTATAATCGGAACTGAAAAGGTCAAACATTGGATTACCATTAACACCTTAATTAGTTTTGTAATTGGGTTTTATAATTTGTCCGGAAAATATTATATTTGAGTCTTTTTTTTGTGAATTATTTACTAAACTTGTAAAAAAAAAAAAATCTGTAAAGTTACTAAATTTTTTCTTGGAAACTGTGATTTCTGGAAATTTTTATGTAACGGCAACATGAAAAATTCATGTAACCAGGCTTAGGAGCATATAAGACAAATTCTATTGTTCTTACCAGTATCTTTTTTCGAAAATCTTTATGATAAGTTCGTATTGTATATCTTATAAAAAAGGTACCTTAAAGATTATTGAAAGAAGATACTGGTAAGAACAATAAAATTTGTCCTATATGCTCCGATCCCTGATGTAATAGATACAGATTTGCACTGCAAATAAAAAAAATCTATAAGGTTACTAAAAATTTTTTAGAAAACTGGAATGCCCAGAATTTTCTATGTAATTAAAAACTGGGTTACAAATAAAATTTTAGTAAAATTATTGTAATTTTAGTTGATTTATTTGTAAGTTTTGTAGATTTACATTTTTTTCTTTGTTTAGTGTATAGATTAAATTTTAGTAAGTACACAGATTTCCCTAGCTTTACATTTGTATAATTAGAGATTTTTTTTTACAGTTTACTAAAATTGTAAAGAAATCTATTTATGTTTCTGTTGGACATAATGACATAATGTGACTTATAAATATTTACACGGTGTGTATCCTGAATTACATAATAATAATTGCTCAAAATATGATAATTTTAAATTTTACTCCTACTGTAAAGTATTTACACTGCAAAATAACAACTATTTAACGATACGATACTCTTTTTAATGCTTTTAATAGTTTGAAGAATTAATTACCTACCGTATAAAAAAAGAGAAGAAATGCCAGTTGAGCAAGTTGCAAATATTAGATTAATTCATAACACGTTTATTCAATCGGTAAATGAATTATAACAGTTGTAAATTTTCCAAGTGGCTGAAAAAAGTTCCGGCCAGGATTTGAATCAGGCATGTATTGGTGAAATTGCAAATGCTCTTCCAACTGAGGCATCCCGGATGAATACTGGAGGACTAATTCACCCAACTAGCTTCAAAGATCACACAATTTGGTCTGATACTATGCTCTGTAGAAAAAAATATGTACAGTTACTAAGATTTTATTAGTAGATTTGTATTCCAAGAACTTTTCATATAACGATAACAGCAAAATTTCATGTAATCGAGGAAGGTTACATGAGTTTTTGGTGTTACCGTCACATGAAAAGTTCTTGGAATACAAATCTACTAGAAAAATCTTAGTAAATGTGCATAATTTTTTTTTTACAGTGTGGCTCAGCTCAACAGAATAAATCGAAGGTTATTATATGAAGCTGCAGAAAACGCTGCATATGAAATTATATTAGATTAGTTTATAACACGATTATACAATCGTTAAATGAATTATAACAGATGTAAATTTTCCAAGTGGGCGAAAAAAGTCCGGTCGAGGATTCGAAGGTCTGATAAAAAGTATCAGATCAGACTGTGTGATCATTGAGGTTAGTTCGGTGAATAAGTCCTCCAGCATTCGTCCGGGATGGATCAGTTGGTAGAGCATTGGCGGCTACAGCCAATACATCCCTGCTTCGAATCCTGGCCCGGACTTTTTATCACTCACTGGGAAAATTTACATCTGTTATAATTCATTTACCGATTGAATAATCGCGTTATAAATTAATCGAATATAATTTTGTATGTATTGTTTTTTGAAGTTCCATATTTTAAACTTCGACTTATTCAGTTGATCCAAAGTATTAGACCAGATTGTGTGATCGTTGAGGTTAGTTGGATGAATTAGTCCTCCAGCATTCGTCTGGGATGGCTGAGTTGGAAGAGCATTGGCGGTGTGAGACATTATATCCCTCTGGTTCGAACCCTGGACCAGACTTTTTTCACCCACTTGGAAAATTGACATCTGTTTTAAATTGTAAATAGTATCAATAAAATAAATTATAAACACTCCGTGATAACAAATCAGAACAAAAAAAGGCTTCATCCTCTTAAATGCATGTTATCACAGTACATTGTAAAAAAAAAATCGATAAAATTACTAAACTTTTCTAGGCAATTAGGATTCCTAGAATTTTTATGTAAGGATAACAGGAAAAATTCGTATAACAGAATCGATTGGATGAAATTTTATTGTTAGCATTACATAAAAATTACCAGGAATCTAAGTTTCCTAGAAAAAGATTAATAACTTTACAGTTTTTTTACATTGTGAGTTATATAAAGTAATTTACCAAAAGAATGCTGGAATGTACCAAATGGCAAAAAAAGTTCATGTTGTTGCTGAATTATAGTATGCATTTAAGAGTTAATAAAAGTATTAAGTGCATACTGTCATACGTATATAAAACATAATAATTAACCAAAAGGCCAATATAAAATATGAGGTGGCCAAAAAGATCTTGTAATTGATGAATTATAGCATGCATTTAAGATTTAGTAAAAATCTTAAATTCATGTTATCACTCGTAGGTAATGTATAATAATTCATCAAAAAACGAATGAAAATTACCAAATGGTAAAAAATATCATATAAATCCTGAGTTATACTACACATGTAAGAGTTAATAAAAATCTAGAGTAACTCTACTTGAGTTTCCGAGTATTTTATAGAATACTACTGATTCAAATAAATTTCAAGCACAATCGAATAAGCTGTGTTCGAATACCATTTTCTCGAATCGAAACTGATGACGCTACCAGCGGGGTAATGTTGCCAGGTGTTTCGATTTTCAAAGGTTACGAGATTTGCCCCGCGTAGCTGGTGTGCGCGATTCAAAAAGCCCGATTCTTTTAAAATAAAATATATCTTTTTTCTTTCTTTTTATCCCATGCTATTTATTGATCTGCATCGAGTGAAACTTATTTGAATATTTTTTTTTAAGACAGACCGTTTATAATGGCTATTAACTATTTCATAAACGGTTCCACAGAAATATTGTACAAACTAATCACTTAGATGGAAGCCCGTCTAAAATGGTATATTTATGTTTCTTTGCGTTTTATTTTTGTTTACGTAATATTTTCCCTAGTTATATTATGTTTTTATAGCGTTAAAAATATTTTTTTCACAGTGTGTTGAGTAAATAAAATCTGTCGTTAAGTCATTGGTCATTGGTTTTAAGCCCCAACCCCAGTCCTGATATCGCCTGTAGGAGACACTAATATCCTTTAAATAAATTTAAATGCTTGAATGCAAAAGTTACTTCTGGGTGTTTTAAATAAATGTGTGCAGATCATAAGTATTGATATATAGACTGATATTTTTGAAAATATTTGAGAGAAATTTTAAATAGGTTTTTGTGGTCTTACGTAACATTTGTCTCAAGACTGAGGAGGTTAATAACGTGACCGATTCATGTGATTTTTAGGTATTTTTACATGCTTAAAAAGTAGAAGTGAAACTATAATAAGATCACTTTTTAGTTAGTTTTGGCACATTATACTTACATCGCCTACTAAAATTGTGAAGCGTTCAAACAAGGTAAAAAAAGGAATATCGCCCAGTTAAACTCATGGCATTGAGGTCACAGGCTAAGCACACTAAATGATATCACAGCTTTAAACTTTCCAGGAATAATGACCTTCGAAAAACAAATTTAAAGGGGAAATAGCCATTCAACTGTTCCGACCAACTCTTCATATTTAACCATTGAACCTCCAAAACTACTCATGGATACGCCTTATCATATAATAAACCTATATCCAAAATTGAAAGAAAGTCTGACAATTTTGCATAAAAACCTATTTATATAATTTAAGAGGAATTGTCCCCCATTCCTTCCTTCATACCATTAAATTCCCAAAACTATCCAGAGATTCGCCTTATCAGAAAGACCTACTGCCAAAATTTAAAGCAAATAGGATAATACTGCATATAAACTCATTAATGAAATTTAAACGATGGTTTTTGCCCATACCCCATTTATACATAACAAAAAGAACCCCACAAATAATCAGGGAAGCGTCTTATCACTATGAACCTGAATCCAAATATTAAAGCAAATTGGTTAATTCTGTATGAATAACAATTTATCTAAATTAAGTAGGGCAGTCCGTCCGACCTCATTTTATACTTTTCCAATGAATTTCGAAAACAAATCAGGGAAGTTTCTTATCAGAATGAACCTATATCCAAAATTTGAAGCAAATCGGTAAATTATGTTTGAAAAAGATATTAGTCTAAATTGAGAGGGAGGTCCTCCATTTCCCCCTCAAAAACGATCTTTTACCTTTAGCGCCTTTTAAAAAATGATCCTGTATCTAAAATTCGAATGAAATCTGATAATTTTGCATGAAAAACCCATTTATCTAAATTAAGATTGAGGGTTAGTCTATAAGTATAATGTTCCTCCATTATACTTATTTAATGTACTCCCAAAACGAATCATGGAGGTGCCCTCATCAGAATGATGTCTAAAATTTAAATAAAATCGGATAATTCTGCATGAAAAACCCATTTATCTAAATTAAGGGGGCCCTCTTTCCCCCATCCTTGTACTTATACAATGAACTCCGAAAACTGATCATTGAGGTGCCCTTATAAAAATGATACTATGTCTGAAATTTAAATGAAATCTGATAATTTTGCATGAAAAACCCATTTATTGAAATTAAGGGGGGGGGGTGCCAATTCTTATACTTATCCAATCAACACTCAAAACTAACCATTAAAACGTCTCATCGGAGTGATCCTATATACAAAATTTAAATGAAATCTGATATTTCTGCATGAATGAAAAACATTTATATAAGTTAAGGGAAGGGGTATAAGCCAAAGTTCCCATGCTTATACTTATTGAATGAATTCCCAAAACTAATCAGGAAAGTGCCTTTTCAGAATAAACCTATATCCAAAATATCAAGTAAATCGGATATTTTTATCATGAATTATCGAGTTACATATACGCATACCAGACACATATATGCAGAATGGGCCGGTACGCTCTCAGGCTTTGAAAACCTGTGAACTAAAAAAGAAATAAAATCTGACAAGTTATTGATGAAAATACTAAAGAGTTTCGGTGTAATTTCGGTTCATATTTTCACTAGTTAGTAAGAAGATTTTATACAATCTTTGAATACATTTAGTTACATTTATAACCTATGAAAATTTCAGAGAATTGTGATGATACGAATTACTTTTTTTGTTACTCTAAAAGATCCGATGCAAAAAACAAGAAATAATCGAAATGAAAACATATTTATTTTATAAATAGATACAATATTTTTCTGCAAAATTTTTATACTGACAGCAAAATAGTTATAAACGATGAAAATTTTAAAGTTCGGATAACAAGAACTACCCTTTTTTTTAAAGTGAAACGATTCTAAGTTAAAAAACAAGAAAACGTTTTTCTATAAGAGCTTTTGTCTCTAAATATCAAGAATTTTATCAAGAATGTTTCAAGAAGTTTTCGTTTATATTTATTTACTGTAACAAAATCACGTTAAAGATATTACGTTATACAAATCTGAGATTTATTTAAGGTTATTTTCATGGGGCGGACAATGTTAGGAAGGTCACCTAGTAAATAAATAATTCTTTAGACACAGCAAGAAACATCCAGTTATAGGAACATACAGCCACTGCAATCTGATTTTTAAAACATTAAATAAAGCGTTTGTTCATTCTTGTGAAAAAGATTTTAAGAAGCTTTAACACGTGGATAAGTTACGCCATAAACATTAAAGTATATTGTTCTTTCTGATTCAACATGACGTGAGACTCATTATATTAATGGAAAGTACTTAAGTTCCACACATTCTATGTTACGGGCCATTACGCAATTTCCACATTTGATTAAACGTTTATAGGAATTACATATGAATAAATTTTTCCGAAATCATATGTTTTGTAATTAATAATTTTTTTTTCAGTAATTTCCTGTTTTGTTCAAAATTTAATGTAGAACATTATTGATGTATTAATACATATTGAAAGCGATTATTATAGATAAGCATGGTTGTAAATGAAAAATTTATTTTTCTTGAATGACAATAACAAAAATGTATTTATAAATACGATGACGTAGAAACTTGAGTTCTTGAATTCACATGTAAACTGGGAGGCATAAAATTGATTCTGGCACCGTTAAAATTTTAGAAACTTTATTATCTATTAAATATTTACAAAAAAGAAGATTTTTTATATAATTTTATTAACAATAAATTATAGACATTTCAAACATCGTTGTACAACATTCCATTATATCTGAACTCGTCATCCCGCGTCGTACTCTTCAAAAACCAATCGTCGTTCTACTCACACTTCTCTCACTTCGGTTCTTTAGTGTCAGCCCTTAGCAACGGATTTCGTCTAGTTGCGTGGATATATAGCTGCCGTGCTGTAGGATCTTGTCTTTATCGACAGCGTTTGAAAATGAAGCATATAGCTGCCGTGCTGTAGGAGTGAGAAGATAGCTCCCACAATGATGCCCAAAATTATTTCATTTTTAATTAATAATTTATTTTTTAAAATGTTTTTGGCGGAAAACTTTTGAAAATTCATACACATAATAAGAAAACGGTATGCAAACTAATGATGACAATGACTTTTATCTAATTGTTTCAGATGATTGGGGGATGAAAGCACGGATTGCATATTAGTTAGATTGTGAGAATTGACGACACTTTAAATTTGTTATTGTTTCTAGTAATAATTTTGATAATTTTTCTTGATGATTAATTAATTACGTACCACGTGGAAGAATTTTTACGTGGTTATGTTATCAGTATTATGGTGTCTGGCCGATATTAGACTGATGTGACCAGAGCTGTTTATATTGAAAAATCTACCATTTTGAGACTGTGGCAAAGCCACATTTCAATCGGAAATGCTTGTAGAAGAACTCCAGAAGGTCACCTTTATTCAACAGCGCTATGAGATGACGAATTTGCGACAATAATGGCCCAACACAACCTTCCAATTACAGCAAGATCAATGGCAGCCAACTTAAATGCCGCTGGTGGGTCGATAGTTTCGAGTAAACCCTTTATCTACCGACGGTACTTATAAGTACCATTGTGGAAAATTTAATGAAAAACGTATTTAATCGTCTATTAATAGAAGTTCTTTTTCTTACCACAGAATATACTTTACTCGATCTAATTTAGATAGAATAGAAAAACAGCCGAAGTTAAATATTTTTAAAAAGAGGTAATTTTTTTAATCATTTCCCTTTTTTTCTTTGAAAAAAAAAAGTTATATGAAATATTTTAGACAGTAAAAGCCTTTCCATTTACAGAGATAATCATAATACATTTAAATACATTGCTTTTATAAGAATTGTAATATTTCCATAAGAGTATTTTTAGTTAATTAATTTGATTATTTTTGTAAATACTTTACAAAAAAAATTATAAATACCGATATATTTAATCAGTTTTAAAGAAAAAACACTTCTAAATTTCACATTATTTTTATTTAAAAATTCCAATATATCTTCAGATATTAAAGAAGACAATTACTGATATGAAACCATTTCTTGATAAATAATTTGGTGGATAAAGGATTAAACTGTATACATGTGACTTAGTCAACATCTTCTTTATGCCAGGCTTCCGACAATGTGTGTCCCTTTTAACTCTCATAATAGGTGTGATTATAAGTCATGAAGATATATGCACATTTTGCTTACGTTTAGATACTCATTTTTTAACAGTCTAATGACTAATTTTTATCAGAAAAAGAAAGAAACGCCTTAATCGCAACGGTTACAATTTTTCTTCGCAAAATATATCAATGAACATGAGTTAAAATAATATTTAATAATGTAAAATCAATGTAAGCAAAACCTATCTATAACGGAATTCTGATTTAATAAATTTTATAATCCTGTACTACACAATTATATCTTCTAAGACGGAAAACTGTTTACAACAGTATTTTTCTAATGGGATTCCGCATTGACAGGGCTGTTTTCAAAATTGATTGCTTACGCATCGCTTTCTACAAATTTAGCCCTTTTTCACAAAATAAAGATTTTTTTTAGTTTGCAATAGATTTAGCACTTTAAGAAATTTATTTTCTAAATAAGAAGGCTCTACAACATTTGTTTTCAACACTGACTACTTATGCATTCCTATCTTTAAGTTTAGCATTTTTTCATAGATTAAAGAATTTGTTTTATGTTAAATCTTGTAATCTATATGCTTTAGGAAATTTATTTTATAGATAAAAAGGCACCACATTTGCTTTCAATACCGATTTCTTATGCATCGTTATCTACAATGTTTAGCATTCTTTCGTAGATTAAAAAAATTTTGTTTAACACATGGAATTCGATATGGTTTAGGGTATGTATTTTCTAGATAATAAGTCACTACATTGTTTTGAATATAGATTTCTTATTAACTGCTATCTAAAAGTTTAGCCCCTTTCTACATAATAAAGAATTTGTTTTGTTTTAGAATTTGCAATGACATACTTTAGGAAACATGTTTCTAAATAATAAGGTAGCATTTGTTTTCAATACTGATTTCTTAAGCATTGCTACCAACAAGTTAAACTTTTTTTCATAGATTAAATGTTTAAAAAAAAACTTTGCAACTTATATGCGTTAGGAAACTCATTTTCTAAATAATAACCATGTGTTTATTTAATATTATGTATATAATAAAATAAATGTATGGTAATGTCATTGTGCCTAAATCAGACACAATTTCCGATAGTTTTTCCATATTTAGGATATATTTGACATTTTATTAAATAAATGTAAATTTTATTAAGCAGAAAATTATTAAATATCGTGCCTTTAGTTCAAAACTAATTTGTTTTGTAAAAATAGAATAAATATTTGTTGTTTACACTATATGGCCAAAGATGACCGTCCACTTGCATTTTTAGAAAAATACTTGAGAAATTAGCCTGAAACTCTAAATGTGTAAACATAATAGTACAAGTCATATATTTCTGTGAAGATTTTGTCCCGAGACTCTATTGGAGTCACTAGTAGATTGTCAAGAAATTCAAAGAGAACGAATATCCTTTGTATAGCCCTGTCAAAACTAATGTAGCAAAAGCGCTCAAATTGTAGATTATGATTAAGTGGCTTATTGTAATATACTGTGTTTAATTTTATGTGGATAGTATGTATAATCGTAGAGAAATTAAGGTTTTTATAAAAACAGTCCCGAATTTCTCTAAGTTTTTTTTTTTTTTTTTTTTTTTGCTTATAATTTGCAGAGTTCTTAATATAAAATAATGTTCTTTTCTGAAAATATGACAAACAACATTTTAAACGGTACCCTGTCATCAAATTAAAAAAGTAATAAAAATTGTATGAAAAATGAGCAGGTTCAGTAAATAATTTTTTATTGCGTTTGCGCCAACGATATCAAAATATCATTTGCATATTGTGTTTCTAGATGTATACAGCAACTTCTGTAAAACTTTCAAAAGCATCGCTTGAAAATTCTGAAAGTGATCGTCTATAGATCGTCAACTGAAGCAAAAAAATCAAGGGTTTTATCCAAATATAGTAGTACGTGCCATATTCTGTAATCTATATTACCATTAATTAATGGTTATATGGATAAACCCCTCAACTTTATATCTTTGATTGAAAAACAGTAATGCACAAATTCTTTATCAGTTAATTTTTAGATACTGTTTAGATAAATATTTCATTTTTTATAAGGTCAGAAAGTCTAAAAAAATATATATCTTTAACATTGTAATCTAGTAATAGTAATTTGGAAGATACAATGCTTTTACTGTTTTTAAACTGTTTAATCTATATTGTAGAATTTTTTTATATTTAAAAATCTACGTACGTCTCAACGATCAACATATCTGTTCTTAACATGTTTTTTTTTCTTTTTAAGTTTAGAGATTAAGTACATATTTTAGAACTACAAAGAAAAATCTTGATTTATAATCTAATTTAAACCCCAAGAAATATTTTTAAGTACTTAGATATAAAAGGTCTGACTTAAACATAACTTTTTAAGATATTTTGTTGCTTGAATGTTTTAAAGTAATAATTTTGTGAAACTTCTGTGACATGTTTCATGTCTTGAAAATAGGATTCGTTAAAAACGAGCTATTTTAGAAAAAAGTATTTGTTTTTGACCATTTTTCGTAAGGCTAAAGTATGTATTCTTTTTTTTTTCTGTCATAATTAATAATGCGATGCTGAAATCGTCACAGTTTAAAACATTCATTAAGGAGTTTTACTAAGCTTAAATAGCGGGTGTTCGTAAGTTGTTTTAAAAAGTAAGTGAAGCAATAGCATCCATTAACATGAAAGAAATTCTCAGAAAATGCCAGTTTCATGTCCTAGAGGTCTTGTGGACAAATATTTAAAATTACAATAAATAAATAAATAAATAAATAAATAAATAAATAAAAAATATGCAAACTATCAATACTAGTTATAAATACAAATTGTGATAACATGTCTATAGAAACTAAAATATGACATTAAAATATTTCTTTAATTGCAAATATGATTTCTTTATTGAGTCCTATTCACAAATATATGAAAGAAAGTGGTTTGTCTGAAATTATAGCATGCATGTTTATAATGTTATCTTGTTTAAAAATTCCAGTTAATCATACTTAAACAAGTGCCGCTTACCCACCATTAATGTTGTCTGATGCCCTGTAAGTCGGGACATCAAATGGTTTGGACAAAACTAATATCTTACAGTTTATTTCGCCATCTTTTATCACAGATTATTCGGCAATTGGATAATGCAATAAAAACTAATTTAAAATATTGGTGTCCAGAACATTCGAGGTACCCATTTATATGGGATACTAGTGGTCAGTGAAAAAAATTTTCGAGTGCAAAGGGTTAATTTATGTTTTACACAACGGAGGAAATTAGGACGCTTTTTATAACTGTCTGTAGTAAATTAATATCATTTCCTCATATTATTAGAAAACCGTTAATTTTTTACTCAGTAAATAATTGCACATGCCGAATAAGGTACATATACATGAACATTCTTTGCACATGACCTATAAAGATTTAAATGAGTCTCTATAGGAGTAAAATAAAGAAACTATCTTGTTTTTTTTACTCAATAACATTCTACAATAGTTAACATTTTCAAGTTCAAGTATTAAATAAAAACCAGCGATTTCATTATCGACATTCTCTCATCGATAAAATTTTTAATATAAGCAAATAAAATGTCTTTTCCGTTATTATTATATTATTAGAAATGCGTTTCATAAGATATTTAGATACTGAAAATATAAATAAACCTAATTATCTTTTTAACAAAATGATTTCATGAAGTATTTTACTGTTCCTTCATAATCATTATTCTTTCAGAAATTTATTATATAAGAAAATGTTTTGTATCTATATATATGTGTATATCTACATATATGTCCATATGTATATGGTTCAGTAAAATAAGACTAATTTAATGTAGAAAAAAACAGTAACTTTCCATAGAAGGACCTGTAAATATTTTACTTGGTCTTCCTACTAGCTTTTAATGTGACAGTTTACTCCAAAATTAGTCAACAGATTAATTTTCTTTTTTTAATATTACACGAAAGCTTGTTTTTTTGTTAATATTTTGATACCTAATTTTTACTCATATGACAATTATATAGGGAGATATTGTAAATTTTCTCAATGTACCCATGATTAATTATCCACGCAACTTAAAACTTTAAATGTTTTTTTTTCCATGTTCATATTTTTGCCACTTTCCAGTTTTGAAAATGTTAAAACTTTTTTTCAGTAATATGTTAAATTGCTTTATTCTATTCCTGAATTTGATGTTATCTTTACATACATTTCTGTTTTTTCTGTGATCTCTGTTTGGCGTAAAAATAATGTCTGTATAAGCTGCTGCATTAGAAAAAAAAATATCTGTATGAATAATAATATTCTGCATTGGTTATGCTGCCTCCATTTTATTGAATAGTTTAACCAATATAACTCATGTTAATTACACTAATGTGTAATATTACACTAGTTTAATTTGTAATATTACACTAGTTTTTCAATTTAAATTACATTATTATACAAGTTAAATTACTCCATAAAACTGGAGCCATCATGTTGCCACTAGTTTTATGAAGTAATGTTATATAAATCTTTTTCAAAAAATTAATACAATAAATTTTTCTTTTACATTTTTTTAAAATCATTGTATAAGATAAAAAGCATTTTTCCCCATTAAATAATTTATGGTTTTCAAAATACATTTCGATTTAATTGAATCACGTCCTTTTATTTCCTTAAAATTAAATAAAATGCTAGGAAGTATAATTGAAAATTTTACGACAGTTATTTCCCCCATACATTACCTCATTACTCTTTTTTAAAAATAACAATACATATATGTATCAGATAAGAAAATGCACAGAAGTTAAACAAAAAGGTAGCATAAAACGATACCCAAATTAGTAATAAACTAAGGGAGAACTGTTTTTATTTTCCAAGCTAAATTATTCTGCCATAAATTTTGCCAAAACCAACACATTTTAAAGCAATAAACAAGAGCGTAAATGAATGTTTATATGTGGTTGACAGACTTAGTACATTTTTTAGAGCGAAAACTAATTATTTCATAGATAAAATATTGTGGAAATTTTTTAGGGCTCTTTTAGGAAGCAAATTCATTAGCTATATGTAAAACTGACTTTTAATAGATTTGTCATTAAAACTATTTCACAGAAATAGAGTAATCATTTGATTGTAAAATTTGGCTGTCTGAAAATTAGCCGATATTATTTTAAGGGAGAGGGGGGAGGGTCTAGCATGTGATATCGTAAGATATGTCTTTGAGTAGGGAGGATTGTCTCTAATATCGATATCATTTTTCATTTTTGATCTAATTAAAATTTTCTCCTTTTATTTGTAACATAGGCTTTGCTTCAAAAAAGTGTGTTATCTTTTTTATGTAAATACAAAGTTAATATTCAAATAAGTAAATTATTATAAAATTATTTAATTTCAAAATGTGGAATAATCCCAACGTTTGACATTCCTATTCTTCTTCATATGTTTATGCATATATAATAACGTTTCGGGAAAACCTATGTGACGTATGTTTGAAATGAAGCTAGTGTTTACTAATAAATAAAAGAAAATGAGTGTTGACCACTTGTTTTGTTAATAAGAATTTTTATCCGTCCCCTCTCAACCCCTCCTCAATTACGGGCGAGTACAACAAGACTTTATTGTTGTTGAGTGCATTATGTAACAAAATTATTATAAAATGCGTTTATATAGAATACGTTTATAAAGTGATATTTTACTGATTTCTTTTCATTTAAATCAATAAAGTATGTGAAAAATAAATGTAACCGGTTTTGTATATCACTGGAAACAGAAGATATAAATTCTTTAAAAAAATGGAGGGATGATAATATATGACATCGGAAAAAGAGGAGAAAATGGGTCCAATATTTCCAAAAACTGATAACGTTATATTTGCACAGCCTGTTATCTGTTATAAAGATTTTTATTATTATTATTATTATTATTATTATTATTATTATTATTATTATTATTATTTACTTTTTGTTATGGATTTGATTTCTATAAAATTTGTATTTTTTGATTCTATGAAACAAACACAGGAAAGTATTTCAACTTAATAAACTGGTAAAAAAAAATTTAATAAACTATTACCGAATTTCAAAAACCTGGATTCTTTTAGGATAGTAGTAGCAAATATTTGATAATTGAAAATGTATTTATATACTCATATCTCTATTTAAGTATTATATAGATTAACTTATGTGTATGAGTATTTATAGAAATTACAGATATAACTTATATGTATAAAAGTATTATATTTATATTTATGCATGTTGTGCATACATCTTTTCTCTCGCATGCACTCACGCATACATATCTCCCATGCACACATATAAGTAAAAAAAGCAGCATATACTACTTATAGCTACAGCCTGCAGCTGCCAGAACATCTTAACATCTGCACAGTCCCTAATCAGTATTAACCGAAGAGGGGAAGTAGCAATTTATTTTCCAAGCTAAGTTTTTCCGATACAATTTTTTTTTTTTTTTTTTTTTTTTTTTTTTTAAGAAATACTTTTTAAAGCTATACGTACTATATATGTTTACATCAGAATGACAGATTTTAGTACATTTTGCAGAGAAATAATAATTATTTCATGAATAAAATATTAGAGAAATTATTTTTACGATAATGTTGGGAACACAGCTTTAGCACGGATACATGTAAAATCAAACTAACTTTTTCTGGATATATAATAAAATCTATTGAATGGAAATGATCTATAAGTGAGTCTTGACTGTACAAAAATCAATCAGTTTTATTTGAATCATTAGAATACTTTTTTAATTTTTGGTATGAGTTTGACTTATAAAACGCATGACTGAAAGTAATCTTAATAGTGAATCTGGTAAAAAAGATTTATTAAACTACTACAGAACTTCGAAGATCTAGATTGATTTTACAAGAACAGAAGCAATTATTTGGTATTTGAAATACTTCTGTTTCTTTTTCTTTATATATATATATATATATTATATATATGTATACATTTTGAATACAATATTTTGTATACATTTTTTCTCTTGTTTAAACATTCACAACTTCCTCTCCCCTTCTTTGCCACATACATGTAAGTCAATATAAAGTTGACATCCACTTAATTTTTTTTAGCTGCTGGAGATAGATGGGTAATGTAAAATGCAAAAGGGCTGAAACAAGAAAGAAATGGTTGGTCAAACATAGATCACAAAACACATTCAGAATTCTGCAACAAAAATTTCTGGTAAGTGATATTTTTCATGTAAACAATTTGGAAAATACACAAAATATATAAAAACTCAATTTCAAGTTATCTACTTTTGTGCAGTTCGGCGGAAGAACACCTGATATGTAACCTTCAAATGTTTAAAATTTTGATTTTGCTACTCAGTGTTCTGTACGAAATCAGTAATACATATAATAAATATTAGTAATACATATTACATATTTTTTTGAATGGCCGGCTGCTTTTAAAATATAACCCATTGCTAACAGTACCACTGCCTGTTTTTTTTGTTTTTTTCTTAAAGAGTTATGTTTCTTTTTTTTTCTTGTTTTGTAGGGGAAACCGCTAGATCGAGCCAAGTATATTCTTTTGCTGGCTTACGTTTAACTTGTGTATTTTACCGCAGCATTCAGGCGCAATTCACGTGAATGTATACCGTGGAACTTCAGTTATACGTTTTGCTCGTGACCAGACAATAAAACATAGAACTTAGTGAAACGTACAACTCAATTAATGGACTATCGGAATTATCTTGAAAAATATCTCAAGCAAATTTCTTTTGCAGAAGGGTTTAGGATGTCTTTTATATAAAAAATGGAAATTTTATAAGTATTACTGCGCCTGCGAAAATGGAACAGAGTAAAAAATTAAAGTACATACGAAAAGTACACATGAGGTAATTTTAGTATAACAGCTTTATTAAAAATATTTTTTTGACATACATAGATTACGCAAAATAAATCATTGGAATTGGTTTGGCATGTAAATCATCCATAAAACAGATTTCAGTATTTTCTTAAATTTTATTAAAATAATTACTAATCTTTGATTGTTTTTTTTTCTACAAAGCCGATACTGACTAGTAAACTGTACACTTTTGTTCGTCCGACATGTCCTCAATCCTGCCAGTTACCGTCTCGATAATACTGTTATAAATTAAAATGCAATATAAGCCGCATATAAAGTAGGGTAATTAACTGAATTTTACAGTTTTTAATTATCACTTTTAAATTTAATTTTTTCTTACGAAATCGCATGGTAAAAATCACTTATCTAGTTCTTCTTAAACAGCAACGTTGTCATCGTTAATGCGTGTAATCCGCTTTCCATGCAGGGGCGAGGGGATGGCTTCGAGGAACATGCTTTCGAAGCAATGAGAATGTTAGAGATTTTGTGTTATGGGCCAAAAAGTGCTATCTCCTTTTGAACTCTATAATGCCCTCCAATGGAGCTATAGAAAGCCAGGAGAAAAGTGTCTGAATTCAGTATTGCAGGTAATTCCAGTCTCTTTCCTCAGTCCGTTTATGCAATTCATTAGTTTGGTTCACAGAAACATCAGAGTGGTGGTCGGCAAAGATTGGATGTCAGGCAAAATTTTGTCCGGATGTGGAAAAATGTAACATATAACTGAGAGAAACGTATAAATCAAAAACGTATAACTTAGATAAAACGTACAAATTAGATGTTTGCCATTAAATTAATAATGGCAAACAAATGGGACCGTAGAGATGAAACGTATAACTGAGGCAAACGTACAACTGGGATAACGTATAGTGGAGTTCCACTGTATATGTTTTTGTTGGTAATTGATATATTTATTGCAAGCATAGTTATATCTATAACGTTATTTGTCTGTTTATATGGATGCATGTATATGTACGTGTTTATGCATCGGTGATGCAAAATAGTGAAATATTGGAAAAATTAAATGAAACTTAAAAAAAAGCATTACATCAGAAGAAAGAGAAAATTAAACTTTAAAAATTGTTCTAAATATAATTCACTTCTTAAAAAACTGTTCAATAATTTTAGTATAAATAATACCGAATTCAGATTACGCAGAAAATTTTATATATAAAAAATAAAATAAAATAAAGATATCAAATCGGAAACAACAAGAGTTTATTTATCGATCCATGGGTAAATCAACCTAAAAAGCCCGCTTTGTATTTTCTGAGTTATGCAACTTACAAAAAGAAAAAAAAAAGGTAAGAGGAAAGATTCAGTTGAAAGAAATTTTAAACTCTTCGAATTTCAAAAGTTTTAATGAGTTTGGAATAAAGAATGCATTTCATATTTATTTCAAAATGCATTTATGGAAATATTTTATTCTTATAAAATATTATCAGAGTTCTTTTTGTAAAATTTAACATAAAAGTGTGCTTAAAATTTATGTGCTAAGATTAGAAATTTGTTTAAAGATAACATGGAAACTCGTATCGCTAATGGATGTTCCTAAATTAAGTTTTAAATGAGCTGATTGTTTAACGGAATTTCTTTGAAAAATTTAGGTAAACACATAGGTGTAACTTTAATTTCCAGGGAAATTATTGTATGGCATGCTTACTAATTTTCGCCCAGATTAGTAAAATATATCCACATTCCTAAAGTAGATCTAAAGAGATATGTTTTTGTTAAGTAGTAAAGTTCAGTGATTTTTAAAAAAATAGTTAATATTTCAACCAAAATACTTTTGCCAAATTTTTTAATGCAGCATAGCAAAAATTAAAAAAACTAATAATTTTGAAAACAATAATTTTTAAAACATAACTTTGTTGGGGTAGATGGTCTCAAAATGTAAATTGCTGTACAAAATCTTGGAGAAAAATGATATTCATTGGAATAGCATTTTTTTGTATTTCGGTTTTACTGTTAAAAAAATTTTTGCAAACTCGAACAATCATCATTCTATATTCACACCTCTTTCCTAATTTATGCTTATCACTCACATATTTCCTAATAGAGAGTGAAAGGTTTCTCATAAACTCTTAAAAATCTACAGCTTTTGTTGCATAATTACTCCAACGCTTTAACAGAATATCTCTATTCTGACCAATGAAAATGTTCCATAATATAGTTATGTAACCGTTTTCTATAAAAACGGTGCAGTTACTATGCAACAAAAGTTGCAGATTTTTAACAGTTTAATTGATAGTGTCAATATTGTCATTAGGAAAATATAATTGTTCTGTTTAATATATAAAATTCTGCAAAATTATTCTTCATTATCAAAGCTGATATGATACAACTATAGAATGTGTATAGATTGAATTCTATGAAGATGTAATGAGACTAAACATACCGTAAAATGGGGTGAATAGAAACAGCTGGGTGAATAGGAACGAAACTTCCCGATCATATAAATAAATTCATTATAAATATATGTGATGATATTTTTAGTTGTCAATTTTTTTATAAGAAGGCAATAACATTAAGAGTTGGGAAATTCAGTTTTGACATGTTGGCACCACTACTGGGGTGTATAAAAAACTTCAAGAGGATCATTAAAAACCTTATTTTTTCAACGTCTTCAAAACTTTGTATGTAACTCCGGTATTTTTCGTATTCTAAACCTAAGAGAGAGGAATTTTAATTAATGATAGACCTGTAAACGATATGCTGAATTAAATTCTACTTAGTTCTAAACTATATAATGAAAAAATGAAAAATGGCTTGCAACATCAGAGGCTTGAGGTTTACGGGGTTAATCAGAACACGTTTTCTCTCATGGTTTATTTTTCTATACAATAATAGTTCCATGTAATATATGAAAACATATGTATGAATATGTATTGTAACAATATTCTGTTTGTTATAACTACTTGGAAAGTTTAAAGGTGACAAGAAATTACTTGGTTAAATAAAAAAGTCAACGCCTAATCCAACAGACATGGAACACACAATAAAAGAATTTAAAAATAGCAAATTAGTTAGAAAAACTGCACAAAATTATTCTCAGACATCCACAACATTACACAAATATCTCAAAATGAAACACCAATGCGGAGAAAGAGAGGGATGCAAACAGTACTAAGGGCTGGGGATGAGGGCATATTAGTAGATCGTATTAATACATACAGCGATTGGGGCTACTCATTAGATTCACTTACCCAGTGACTACTAGCAAAGGATAACACAGAACAGGGCTGAATTTGTATTAATTTTTTCTTCTGCAATTCGAATATAATATCTTAAATAAAATTTAATTTTTCTTGATTTCAAAATTGTTTTCTAATTTTTAAAAAGGCATATCTTTACTTGTATATAAAATAAAAGCTTGGTTTCACAGTAACTACGTGTTCCTATTCTGCCCTTATCATTATTACCTGTTTTTATTAGCCCTATTAAAGTTTGAATCGGAATAAATAAATTTTATAACATTTGTTCCGATTCACCCGTATCTGCGTGGTGAATCGGAACACCATTAAAAAAGTAAATAATACATATATAAACAGCAAAAATGTTTCGTTTTTGCTTAAAAAGTAACGAACAAAACAAGACCGAAATTTCCAGTCGAAAAATAAAAAAAATTAAAAAAATCAGTTGATGCTTTTTTTAACGTTAAAGTTGAAAAGTGTCCCGATTCACCCCATTTTATGGTATGCAATTATCATTAATCTTATTTGATCAATTTAAAATTTTAGTGCATGTGCTAAAAATTTTTATTCCATAATATCAACAAAGACATATTTAAGATAGATCCTTTTCATAACTTTATTCGATGCTTTTTATCGAGTTTCTGGCGACATTTGTATAATACGAACTTAAGGCCCAAACAGACCTAGTCACTTCTTGCGGTTACTCGTCGGCTCGTTTGTTGTGGCGACATAGTATTTTTGATCTTTAATGACTCATGTAGGAAAGGGATAGTTGTACTGCAAAACAGGGATCTTTCCATCAGTTAGGTCGGATCTGCTTATCTCCTGATTCTTTGTTCATTCCCCTCCGTTCTATTATGAAGAAACCGCAAATGGGTCATATACGAAAGGCATACAACACCTCTTCCAAGAATTCAGTTGACGGGAGAGTACTTCAATGTGCGTGCAGCCGTATCATCTTATCAAGGCTTGGGATGATTCAGATGAGACTTACCTGTGGCGCACTGTCAATTCTGTGATACTTCTTTTAAAGTCTGTATCAAAGGGAATGGTGTAAATTTCGAACATATTTTCAAACATTGTTATTTGTTTTTTTTTTATTTTTTTAGAATAAAAGATATCATCAGGTAGCGTAGACATTTAAAAAATTGTGTTTTTCTCCGCATTAATACTTTTTAGCTACCCTGTTTGTATGGATTTAATTTCAGTACAAGATATCTTATATTCCAAGCTCTATGTTGAATTTTATATTCAATGCAACGTTTTTTTAAAATGTAAAATTGGAATTCATACAATATAAAATAAAATGCATTACAAATGACTGGTTATAAGTATAAACTACCATAAAAAGAAATAGATGTAAAAAAAGAAAGTAATAAAACGTTATTTCTTTGTATTTTTCTTTTCTTATATTTTAACAAATGTGACATAGACATAAGACGGGTAAACATCCATAAAACCGTCAAATGGAAAATTTAATATCTGTTCTTAGATGTAGTAAACTATTATCTGTAATCTTAACTTCTATTTTGAGTACATTAAATAAAGAACTTTTTCCTTTAAAAATGTCTGATAAAGAAGAAAATAAATTTTTGATAAAACATTCTTTATCATCATAAAGCACATGCTATAGGCTTTCACATACATGTTGTGAAAGGTCACTGTTAGTGAACTGTTATTACTGTTTAGTGAAAGGCTAAATTTGCATTTATTTTTTGTATTTTTAATTTAATTTTAATTGCAATAATTTGCAAATTCAATTTTATTTTTTTTTAAATTAAATATGTTTATTCCAAAGGTTTGATAAATTTGTTTATTCGTTATACGATAATTAAATAATTCGTTTTTTAACAAACGACGAAAATAATAAATTCGCGTTAATTAAAAAGTCTAAATGCCATTTACCCTTATGTTTGTAATTACCTACAAAATGTTTCACAAATTTGCAACTTATTTACTAATCTAATCAACCTTTTTACTAATAAATAATCAAATACCTTGCGAAGATATAATATTTACGCATTAAATTGTGATGGTTCAACCGAATTGTGTTCCGTTGAATTAATCTAAAATATTTATACAGGGTATATCTAAACTCTTGGGCAAAACTTTAAGGGTATACATCAAGACAAACAGTATTAAATATTAAACTAAGGGTCCCAAACGTCTTCCAAATTAGGTGCCATTAAAGTTTAGGGTCCAAAATTTCTAATAATCATAAAAAACGGAAAAATCGGTCTATTGATTTGCGGTTTTCAGTAAAACTATTCTTTATATCAGTATTGTCTTGAAAATAAATTATAAATCTAAATTTCAAAAAATACCGATAGAGGGCGCTTTAGACTTTGGAGTAACGAAAAACTATTTTTTACCGTTATATTTTGCATCTCATTAGATTTTTTTTGGAAGCTTAGACATAAACTTAAAATTTGAGCTCAAAATCTGAATCGCTGCGAGTGGTTAGGTAACGCAAACTATATTCGATGAGGATGGGCAGGTTGAAATTTCAAATGATTATAAAAAACGGAAAAAATGGTCGATTTGTTTCCAAGAACATATTTATTTTCAAGAACATAAAATCGGTCAGTTTATGTTCTTGAAAATAAATTTTAAAGATAAATTTGAAAAATCCGCTAGGGAACGCCTTAAACTTCAGAGTAACCAACAATTATTTTTAACCGTTATTTTTTTTATCTAATTAAATGCTTGTTAATGCTTAGACTTAAATTTTGAGTTCAAATTCTGAATCGTTAGGAGGGGTTAAGAAGGGCAAACTGAACTGTGTTCAGGAGTGGAGTTGAAATGTAACCTCCCCACTCCCCCGACACAGTTCAATTTTGCACTATATAATTACTCCCAAATATTCAGATTCTTAGCTCAAAATTTAAGTGTAAGATTTTACAAGTATTTAATTAGATACAAAAATAACGGTTAAATATAGCTATCGTTATTCTGAAGTTTAAGGTGCCCTCTAACGGAATTTTTTGAAATTTATCTTTAAAATTTACTTTCAAGGAAATGCTGACATAAAAAATAGTTTTAACGAAAACCGCAAACGAATCGACCAGTTTTTTTCCGTTTTTTATAATCATTTGAAATTTGAACCCCCCCCCCCTCCTTGAACACAGTTCAGTTTACGCTACTTAACCACTCCCAACTATTCAAACTTTAAACTCAAAATTTAAGTTTATGTATAAGCTTCCGAAAACATTTAATAAGATGCAAAAAATAATGGGGAAAAATAATTGTTCGTTACTCTAAAGTCTAAAGCGTCCTCTATCGGCATTTTTAAAAATTTATCTTTATAATTTATTTTCAAGACAATACTAACACAAAGAATAGTTTTAGGGAAAACCGCAAATCAATCGACCAATTTTTCCGTTTTTTATGATTATTTGAAATTTTGGACCCTAAACTTTAATGGCGCCTATCTCTTTCGGATGATGTTTGGGACCCTTAGTTTCTTATTTACTATTGTTTGTCTTGATGTGTACTATCACTCCTTAAAGTTTTGATCAAGAGTTTAAATACATCCTGTATTTTGCGAAAAATATATATCCAATGTAATTTCAATTTTAACTGCATCATTACACAGTTTCCGACAAATCTATATTGAACAATTAATAAGTACCATTTGAAAACATAAAAGAATTTCGATGTGAAATCTTTGAAATTTTTTGGTGAGACTTTTTAATTTTTAACAACAGTATTTTACCAAGGAACGTGTTTTAATGAATTTTGAGTATACTGTATGAAAAACGTGTTCAGAAACTTGTGCTGTAATGCCTCTTTTGATGATCTGAGTTTTCGATGATCTGAGCCTTTACATAAGAAAACTGAAGCCTTGTTATTGTAAATAAAATACATGCGTTGAATCCGTTGGAATACTTTCCATTTCACAGTTTGATATTTTTAGCGACATTTAATATAACTTAAGTGCAAGTTTATTCAGAAGGTTGATCAGAATAATGAAGGTTGAAGAAGCAGGTTGATCAGAATATTTAAAAAAAATAAAGGATACAGATATCCACAAACAACATTAGTCAAGTCAGAATATCACATAATTTATTCTATTAAAAGTTATTGTAAAAAAGGATCAGAGGTAGCAATAAATATGCAAGTTAACAATTGATATTAATATATTAACTGAATTAACGGATGATGTAATCGCTTCAGGAATAACATGAAATTTAAAAAATGAATACACGGGAAATACAATTTAATATAATACAACAAAGCACAGCTTTTAGACTACAAGTGAAATATGACTCCTTCTGCTGGTATCTTGTACCTGTTCTTTCTAAAACTTTCAATTTAAAATTTGAAATCATAAATATTAAATAATTCCGTATGGAGATATCACACCTTATCATTTTTATACTAAAGTATTCCGGGGTAGTAACGCCAGGGTGGGCAATAACATTAAGTGCTATTATTGCGTGTAATTATGTATGAATCCGGAAGATGGCACCTTTGGGTTGTGCGGAGAAAGGCTCTGAATATTCTGAATCACAACAGCTAAAAGTTAATTTGTTCCATTTGTAAATCTTTTCACTGGAAGAAGCACGAAAGAGTCAACGTCCGATCTAAGATGTGTGAGTTAAATTTTGTGTAATCTTCAGAATCGGAATACTACATATTGATTAGGAAATGCTCTGTTTATTAAATAAATTTGTAGTGTATTTCATATACTTTTTAAATGGTGTGGAAGGTTTTGGATGTGTTCGCGAGATATAATTTAAAGTGTACTGCGCATTAAGTATACCTGGGTAATAATATCACCCACTGCCGTTTTTATTCCGGTTGATTTTTTTTTCAGCTGATACTAAATCTAAAGAAGATTTATTTTTTATTTTATGCACAAGACAGCATTATTGTCAGTGTTGAAAAACAAAAAGGTTATAGAGAAATTTATATATCCTAACTGCTGGTAATTTTTCCATGTCAGAAAAATAAATTATGAAATGATTATTACTGCATTCTGATATATCTATTAATGGTAAGTAAGAGAAGTTCGCCAATTTCTAGGCCTTTAGAGTTTGAAACTTTAGAATTGGACGTTATAATTAGATCTTTAAAAACCAAGATAATAATTCGCAACAGCTTTTTTCATACTAACTTCACATTCAATTTTATTTTGAGTAACACCTATGCTCATTTTATTAATAAAGTTTAGAATTAAAGCAAAGTTTACACTACACCTTTTGATAACCATTAACGGACGACTGCTTTAAATACATGATTCTAATGATCTATACATCCCTATGTTATAAAAGTAAACTATTTAGTAACTTTCTCTTTCACATGTTGTCAAAGTACAAATAAAAATGTTTCTTTTAAAATAAAGTGGTGTCAAATGGTCAAATTTGGTTTAAAGGTACCAATCCTGCTTATTTGGCAGTATTTGTCCGTTAAGTGTTAATGTTGATAGGTTTCATTTTATTTAACTCATCCCATAAATTTTGTTAGAAAAATATTCTAACCCTTTACTGCACGACTTTATTTTTATGATTTTTTTTTTATTTGGACATCTGTCTATTAATGGAAAATTAGTTAAAAATAAATAAACTTCAAAATTTCAGCTAAAATTTGAGATTTTATACATATTTGCAATATGTATACGATTATGGTTTTTTAATATTGTATTTCTATATTTTTTAACTAAATGAGCTTAAATAATTAGATTTATCTGTTTAACGCTCTGCGATTTTTTTCTATTAATACTTTTAAGTATTCAGTAAAAACAATGAAAGTTAATCTTATCCAAAAATGTGATCGAAATTCTTTTTGTATCTTAAGAACGAATTCTAATTTTTATCTAGTGCAGCCATCTGAAATTAACAAAAAAGGGTTATTTTGTTCTTTCGATTATTTCTGCTCAAGGACAAAGATCATATTCGCCAAATTCATACCACATAATGAAAATTATAATGTTTTTAGACATGTACCAGACAGGCACGGGGTGTTGTAAAGGCCTAAATACTGTATTAATCAGGAATCGAAAAGAAAATAAGGCTAACTGGGACAACTGGACCCGCGAAGTAACTAGTAGCTACTGCTATTTAATATTTAGATTTTGTGAACAATGATTCCTTATCTCTACTTCTTAAAACAACGCATTTTAAATCAATAATAACCCTGTCTTCTCTCTGACCGAAGTTCTGGACAGGAAACTTCGGTTTCTTTTTATAAAGACAACGTCAGCTTCGTTGAAATTCTTCGACTTTTTATTAAAATATTGTAAGTACTTTTATTAAGAATTTTTTTTTTAATTTCAGACATATAATTGCATTAATATTATTAGAAATCTATACATATTTATTTCGTGTTTCATATGTAAGACCAGTGTCCCAGTTCCCCATCAATTTTTCAAGAATGGGGTAACTAGGCCATGCATCAGGAAGCATGTATCACTGAACCATATTAGGTCCAGTTACCCCAATAATTATAAAAAGCTTTTTTTTTTTTTAGTTTCTCTTACTATGGAAAATAATTTCTCTATTTTTTGCGTACAATAAAGAAAATTAAAAATCTTATAAAAAAGTAAGTATTAAATATTTTAGAAGCAAATTGTGAGTATCAAACCAAATTTCTTAATTCAGATAGCCAAATTTTTAAATTTTACGATACAAACGAAGAGGTATACATAAGACAAAGTAACATTATTAGGAAACTATCGAAATGAATAAAAATAGTTTTGTTCGATATAAAAAAAAAATTATAATCTCCACAGCTTTATTGGACATATTCCACTTCAATTGGGGTGAATAAAAAAGAGATTGAGGTACGTACGTAACCCTTTGTTCATAGATTTATCTTGTACTTTTATTTTCCTAAAATGCCCATAAAACTTTAGCAATTATTACCAAAACTAAAGTACATAAGCACCCATTTAATTCCTATGCTTTTGGTACAAATAAATATGATAATTTCACATTTATTCTTTTTTTTAAATACCTTGACAGCAAAGCTTTCCCTTATAACGCTTTTTAGCTCATGTATAATTTACATGATTTGCAAACACAAATATATTTTTTTAAACATTAAAATTAAAATTTTCTGTCGGAGAGAGTGAACCTAACTGAACACATTTACAAAGGTCCAAATTTTAATTTAAATGAATATTAACTTTTGGAAGCTGAATTAGGGGCTTGAAGGGGGAGGGAGTTGGATTCATGAAATTGTGACAGCTTATCACAAGGGGTTGAGAGGGGATTAGAAGAAATGTGACATCCCACATTTTGGTTAAAATGAAAGCATTAAATTTCAGTAGATTAAATTATGAAGTATGAAGTTATTTTAAAATTGAAATATTTTTGTTCGTAAAGATAAGATTTAAAGCTCGATAGGTTAAATTCTATTTCAAATTCCAAATTACTATTATTTCAGTTTTTCTTTCATATTAATAATTTGTTACTATTTATTATTATTATTTTTTGTAAACCATATTTTATACAAAATACGAATCATTTTTATCGTTCAGTTCACAAATGTTATTAAAACACATTAGTTAAAGTTTAAAATTAAAATTTGAAACATGACCTGAAGTATAGAGCTTTGTTTCTGAACTGCAAGTATATATTTACGTAATATAGCGTGACATGTGACAAGAGGGGGGGGGAGGGGAGTCAAAAATATGGAAAAAACGCGTGACATCATTTGTGGATGGCCAATTACCAAAATCGCCACACTGTAAAAAAAAAAAAAAAAAAAAAAAAAAAAAAAAAAAAAAAAAAAAAAAAAAATCATGAGGTTACTGAAAATTTTTTAGTAAATTTGTATTCCACAGAATTTTTTAGTAACCATTCCAAACTTTTTTTTGCAAATGAAACAAACCTTTCTTTTGTAAACTGAACAAAAGAACTTTTTGTATAATTAACTTAAAACTTTTTAGTATGAGCCAGCCAGCAAATTTTAGTAACAGCTCCAAAATTGTTTTTAGTAACCATTGCTCACGGATTCTTAGTAGCTAGTCCAAACGCATTTTTTGCAGCGGTAGATTTCCGGCAACGCCTCAATAGATGACAGCATCAAACATTGCCACCTGCGCAATTTTGATTTCATAATCCCTTTACTTAACGAATACTTATACTGCATACGCTCGGTGCGTCTTTGGTGGTGTCGAGCTTCGAACCCGAGGCCTTTCAGTCTGGAGTTCTGTGCTATGACCACTAGGTTATCACGGCCACACCAAGCGTGTTTTAGTAATAGCTATTAAAAATATAAAACTATTAACTCTATTCATTGCTAGCTTTTTTCTAGTAACTCTTACAGATTTTCTTGTAACTGAGTAAGATTACAAACATTTTTTTAGTAATAACAAGGATCACAAAATTTTTTTTAGTAGATCGACCCTTTTTTTAAAATGCAGAACCGCACTTTAAACTCACGTCCCAGTGTCCCCATAACATATAAGAAGCTTAATCCTAACTTATAAGAAGATATGCATTGCAAAGAAAATTTGCGTAAATTTTAAATATTCTACTAAAGATAGTTGTTGAATGCTAATATATATTCACTTATACTTAAATATTTTATACGGAATTTAAATTGAAAAGTACAAATTCTTTAGCGTAATTATAGGCTTTTATAATTACAAATCGCTAAATTTAATGACAAGTTTAAATTTAATTTTTCAATATACAGTGTTTTTTTTTCTTTTTTAAGAAAAATCTTGCTAAATTTCGGTTAACGTAAAAGTGTACATGAAAATTAGTAATATGGAAAATTTCATGTTTCTGTGACAATTAGTTTTTATACGAGAGCGCGTGCAATGTCAAAATATGCAGTTTTGAGCAAAAGGGCTTAAAGGTAACTTTGTAGCATAACTGCAAATATATTTATGAAAGATATTGTTACCGATAACCTTTTTTCTAACTGAAATATTTCCAAAATTCTCTTTGCACTGGATTTCTAACATACATTATGAGTTCAATAAGATTTAATACATTAAAAGTTCAAACTTTAATTCTTTTAGTGATTTGGTTTTCCGCTAACTTTTATTTATTCTTAATAATTCCTTATTATTGAACATGATAAAACATCAAGTTCAGAAGAATTTTATTTTATCCATCAATATATCATTTTTATACTAAATAGATTATCAAGATAATCAAAAAATTAATTTAATGAAGCATAATTTTATAAGCTACATATAGAACTAGATTAAAGTATTTTATTTTTAATTTATCAAAAGAATGCTGTTAAAAAAAGGTATAAAAGAATAAATAAAAATATTAAGTATAAAAAAAGAAGGAAAATATAAGTTGCAGAATCAAATTGAAATGAAGTTGGAAAGGAATATAAAAGAGAAGTGTTTAGAAAATATTTTAAATTTATGTTGGCGAATATTTTAACAAGGCATAAGATAAATATAACTGAAACGAAATTCATTTTACAAAGCTGAGTCTATGGAACTGAAGACACAAACTATAAATTTTACATTTTCTAAAATAAGGAGTTAAAAAAGTAAATAAAAATCAAACAAATTTTCTAATGAAAAATGTTGTTCAAGATTTATTTATTTTCAATTTTGTTTTTCAGCTTTACAGCAACAAAAGGTATAATCTAACGTATTTAAATGCTTTCAAAAACATTTTCTTTAAAATATTACATAAGAAATAAAATGTGTCTTTATAATTAATATTTTTTTATTACATACTATGATGTTTTTCTAAAATTAAATGAATGAAAAAGACTATGATGAATAATGAAATGTGACTTATAATAAATAATTAAGTGATTTATTTTAACTCTTTCGCTACAACAGCACCCCGTTCCGGCATTTTTTTTTTTTTTTTTTTTTTTTTTTTTAAGAGAGGATTTTTTTGTCACATCAAAAGTTTTGTTTAATTTTATGTGTAACTTCATACATTTTTCGATGGTACAATAATAGAAATTGCACAAAAATTGCTATTAAAGCACTCCCTTTTATCAGAATATTTCCAAATTGAAGAAGGACTTGCTTGCCATAAACAAAAACATACACAAAAAATTTGGTTCAATTCTATGTATGATTTCACACACTTTTGATAGTGTAATGGTGACATACTGGCACACGGTCAGGCAGCCAGACATTTAGTATAAACATGATTTTTTGGTATCTCTGACCCCTAAACTTGCAAATTCGTCTATAATGGAAGTCGAAAAAAATTCGATTACAATGCTTTCATAGAAAAGAGTAAAAAAAAATCAAACGGGAATCCGCTAATGATTTTTCAGTTAATTTATCAATATTATTTATATAAATATTTCATATTTTTACTTTTTAGATTATCATAAATCTTCAAAATATGTATTTTTTTAACAATGTATTATAGTAGCAAGAAGTTGAAAGATACAATGTTTTTACTAATTTTAAACCGTTGAGTAAGTATTTTGATATTTTTGACATCAAAAATAATATTCATGTTTCAAGAATCAACGTACTCTGTAATTAACTTTTTTTGTGAAAGTGCAGAGATTACACACTTATTTTAAAACTACAAAGACGAAGTATATAATCTAGTTTAAGCGAAGAGAAAAATATTTAAGTACTTAGATCTAAAAACATTATCTTTAAAGAAACTTTTTAAAACATTTCATTGCTTGAACATTTTTAAGTATAATAATTTTGTGAACCTCGTGTGACACATTTTATCCGTTGAAAAATGAGATTTGTTTAAAACAAGTCTGCTTCGTAGAAATAAATGTTTGTTTTTAAGAATTTTTCTTAAGCCTAAGGTATACTTTCTCTTTTTTTCTCTGTCATAAACGCCTTGCTGAAGATGTCATAGTTTAAAAAATATCTTAAATCCTTCACTGCGCACAGGAGATTCGTAGTTTGCGTAAAAAAGAGAGGTAACTGAATCTATCAGGATCAGAGTAATTTTCAGAAAAATGGCAATTTGATATCCCAGAGGTCTTTGGGTGCATTTTTATAATTACAAAAAAATATATATATATATATGTAGACGACTAATATTGATTCGTTATATTTATAGACTGTGATAACTTGTTTATCAAAATATAACTATAATATTAAAAATATTTTTTACATACCTTTTTAAAAATTATTACCTTAATATGTCCTATTTACACATGTGCAATAAAAAGTTTTTTCATTGCTATTATAACATGAATATTTATACATATTTAAAAAAATAAATCGTTTAAACATTTAAAAAACAATATATATGTATATTTACAATTAAGTAAATTTGAGCACTTTTTATTGTTGTTACTAGTTAAATGTTATCATTCCATCATATTATTCTAAAACTGCTCCTATTTATTTAGTAATTGTTAGCTCATGCATTATATGCACGTAGGATAATATAAATAAAAACTATTATTAGAATTATAAAATAAGAAAAAATTGAGCTATCATTGTTGATTAGTTATACATATGAACTGTGTTAAGTATAATTAACTATAATATTAAACATATATATATATATATATATATATATACACATGTATATATTTATTTATTTAATGTAAATGTAATTAAACTCACTGTGTCCCATTAACACAAGTACGAAGCATCAAATTTGTATCGTTATAATTTTTTTTTTTATAAAATGCATTAAACTTAGATAAATAGTTACCATTCAATTATACTTATTTTATGTAGTCCAGTAACCTCCTTTTTTATACATAATATCCATTAAACATATTTACATGTACTATATTTATCTACCTAATTATATAATGCTATTCAATGAGGGAAATTAATATACTTTTTATTATTCTTGTCCCGTAATTTGCTTGTTAAGGCATATAATATTAAAAATGTTTTTTAAATTGAAAATATGTTTCTGTCTTCGTGTTCCATTCTCATAAGTATAAGAGAAAGTGGTTTCTTATTGAAATTATATTGAAATTATAACATGCATATTTATAATATTTTCTTTGTTTTATATAATCTATTAAATATATTTAAATATTCCGTCACTCATTTACATTTCGCGTAATAAGAATCATTATAACCCTTTTTGTTGGTGTCACTAGATAATTGATATCATTTCCGCACATTATTATAAAATTTTGTTTACTGAAAATTTGCTATTTATTCATTAAATGATAGCACATGCAATGTGTAGGTCTAGGATAGTGTGTATATGAATTAAATAAAGAAACCATCTTGTTTTCTTTTTGTCAACAACATTCTGCAATATCTAGTACATGGCTTTCAATTATTAAACCTATTTTATTGCTCGTCATTCCCTCACCTATTATATTTTTAATAAAAGGAAATGAAATTTTTTTCTGTAATTATGTTGTTGAAAATGTGTTTCATAAGGATATATAGCAACTGAAAAAGTAGCTAAGCTTAATCATTTTCGTACAAAGTGATTTTTAGTAATAGTTTATCATTCCATTGGAATTTTTTTGTATGAGAAAATGATGTAAACCCACTTATCTACGTGATATAAAATAAAATAAGACTAACCTAATGCAATTTAGTAAAAATTAAGACTCATATTTTTTCACATTTTTTACTCATATTTTTAATATTTTTAATCAGAATATGTGTTTAGAGTAAGTAATCTATTTTAGAGAAAATTACTTTGGACTCAATAAATTCAAAAACAAAAGAAAAGAAATTTTTTTTAGGGAATGGCCCATGAGCATTTTGCTGGTAAAACAGATTACAATTCCAGGATGTCGAATGGTCAGGGAAAAACTCAGTCATAAAAGGCTTAAAGAGCAGTATTTTTTTTAAAAGAGAAATTTACCTTCTTTCATCACTTTATATTACTTGAAGTATTTCTATAAGAAAATACTTGTGGTCCTCTTTTTTTTACTGTGTTTTAAGCTGACCACTCATCACCCTGAATTCACTTTTAAAGTTACATTTATACACATCAAAAAAAAAAGTATTTTTGGTCAAATATGTATTTTTATACATTGTAAAAAAAAATCTGCAAAGGTACTAAACCTTTTCTAGGAAACTGGGATTTAAAGAACTTTTCCTGTAACGGTAACAGCAAAAATTCACATTTCAGAATCGATTACATGAATTTTTCCTGTTATCGTTACATGAAAAGTTCTTGGAATCCCAGTTTCCTAGAAAACGTTTAGTACCTTCACAGCTTTTTTTTTTTACAGTGTAGAGGAGTAACAAAAACGAAGTATTTTCGTGACATTTCCGAAAGATTAACTTTTTTTCATGAAAAATGATGCATTTATGAAAAAGATCACCGTGTCTACAACATTAAAATAGATGCTCCATAATTCTATATGTACATTTAAAAGAAAAAAAAATATCTGTAAAGTTTCTAAAAGTTTTCTAGGAAACTCGGATTCCTAGAACATTTTATGTAACTGCAACAGCAAAAATTCATATAACAGATACAGATTTGAACTGAAAATAAAAAAATCTGTAAGGCTACTAAATTTTTTTTTATGAAACTGGGATTCCTTGAATTTTTTATGTAACTGCAACCTAGGTTACAGATAAAAGTTTATTAAGATAACTTTAACTTTAGTAGATTCATTTGTAAAGTTTCAGATTTCTGTAGCTTTACAAAAATTAGTTTTATAGAGTAACATATTTTCTTGTAGAATGAACACATAAAATGTTAATTAATAAACAGATTTCGGCAATTTTCATCTGTAGGATTACGGATTTTTTTTTTACAGTGTAGCTATCAAAGCGTATAGTATCACTAACTACATTTAAAAAATATAGTATGTAAATTTGAAGGCAGTTGGCTATCGAAATTATCGATGGTCCCCTAACTTTAAATCCCAAAAAGAGAAAAAAAAATAAATTCAGTAACGGGTACATTTTTTTTTCGGGGGTGGGGTTGTTGGGTACACATTAAGGGATTTTAGGTTATTTAAAGTTATTACTTTGGGCAATATTGGGTGAGTCATCTAGCGTATTATAATTTACTCACCAATCAGAACAACTAAACCAATACAATCTTTGTTTATTGACTTCTGCGATATTACAAATAGACGGACGATGGAAGCACAGACAATCACCTCATCGAGTTAAAAGTAGAAATTCCAGAAATAGTTGAAACTCGATTCGCATATTAAAACGCAAACGGGGTGCTAAATCATATCTGCGGAGGAAAACATCCAAAAACCCGATTCTAATTGTTGACTCATAGGGTTAACATCGCCTTCACCCAAAAGTATGAAAACACAGAGGATTGGGAGCAGGAAAATCAGGGTTTTCGGTGGCTTTTGACCAAGATTAGCGATTTGGCAAAACAGAAACAAAAAACATTAGCCAAAAAAAAAAAAAAAAAAAAAAAAAAAAAAAAATGTCAGCAAAGTAGATTCAGCATGAAACATTAAAATATGTATTTGTATCAATTTACTGTATCATTTTATTCCCAAATAAATTAAAATAATCTAATTTCTTGTAACTGCTTATAAAATAGAAACTGGATTTTCCGCTATCGAAATTTGTAAAAATAAGTACATTCTAAATATCTTTTAAATGTGTAAATATTTCGGACGGTTTTTTAGCAGTCTAAATAAAATTTCAAAACAGTTATCTTAGATTTACCTTTGTGAAAATATATAGAAATTGCTATGCTATTTCAACTCTTAACCAATTTAAAAAAAAAAAAAAAAAAAAAAAACAAAAAAAAAAAACAAGCAAAGTAGATTCAGCATGAAACACTAAAATATTTATCTGTAACAATTTACTGTATCATTTTATTCCCAAATGAATTAAAATAATCTAATTTCTTGTAACTGCTTATAAAATAGAAACTGGATTTTCCGCTATCGAAATTTGTAAAAATAAGTACATTCTAAATATCTTTTAAATGTGTAAATATTTCGGACGGTTTTTTAGCAGTCTAAATAAAATTTCAAAACAGTTATCTTAGATTTACCTTTTTGAAAATATATAGAAATTGCTATGACATTTCAACTCTTAACCAATCTCAAAAGAAAAGAAAAAAAAAAAAAAAAAAAAAAAAGGATAATATTTTGCATACAACTAATAAATGGCCACATTGGCTAATTTCAACACAACATTCCAGCAAAACGTTTCTTTTTTGGCACTCGATGCGGGTAATTTTTATTGTATTTTTACTAGCGCTACACCAAGAGTGGGGCAGGAAGCCTCCAAAGATGGCAAAGAATAAAATTTATTTTGAACAAAAGAAGCACATCATAGATTCGTTTGTAGACTAAAAGTAGTAAAACTTTAAACTTTTACATAAGCTATAGAGTAATTTATTAAATAATTTATGAACTTTTTTCAATATTTTTTGTAGTAATTGAGTTAAAAACAAGAATTTAAGATAGTTTTATACAAATTAAATATTTATAAATCATCCACAATATCGCATTTAAAATTCAAAGAAAAAAAAAGCATAATTAATAATTTTAATGATTCTAGAGCAAACCTTAAAGTGAATATTAGCGATTCCCTTTGAAGGAGCCCCACCAGTGGCCGAGAAGTTCTGACCTCAAACTGGTAGACGGTAGGTGCTGGGTTCGAACCCAATCGCGACCGTCGGTCTAACCGTTCGGAGTTTTCCGTGGTTTTCTTCGAACCTTGCGTAGATACGGGTTAGGTTCCATTAGAAAGACCCCCACGGAGGGCATCCCACCCCTTAGGGCCTATATCCCATAGTGTAGATAATTGGCCGACATACATACAACAACAACAACCCTTTGAAGGAATGAATCAATCTTTCTCAGAAAAATGCGCGCGTTACTGTAAAAATAGCAAAAACAAAACTGTTTCTGCTGTCTTAATCCTAACACACACTTTTTCTTTTCTTGTCTTACAGGTCTTAAACTAATACATGTCACGTACACCAACAAAGATGTAGAACTAGAATCGTATAACCACTTTGCTCTAGATCTTTTGGATCGTCCAGTACAAATTCAGACGGAATATGAGGACGGACACGTTTGCTTTTCATTGACGTTTCTGTTTGCTTTTCAAATCGAGAAAATGAAAAAGATCTAAAGTCACTCGTTATTATTTTTAAAGCATTTCCATTGTCTCGCAAGGCTTTTGCTCATCGGAATTTATATTAACATTGAAAACATTTAATTTTATTTTAAATTAAACTATGTGTTCGTAGTTTCTCCAATTATGAAGCTCTGATTCCAAAAAATCATATTACTTTTCAAAAGTTTTTTTTTTTTTGTTAAAACGTTTCATGATAGTCAGTTCCATTTAAATACATTACTTTGTAAAAAAATAACGTGTTAAAATTCGTCTTAAACAAAGAAACAATATGTATTCATGTTTTGCACAACAGTACACTAACAAAAATTTAAGGTTGATTAAACTATAAAAATGACCATACAATTAAAAAAGGAGCAAAAAAGGAGCAAGTATTTCTGACACACTTACCCTTCTAAAACTCAAACTTAGTAGAAAAATCATAGTTAGCACTTAATTCGCCTTAATTCACTACTAAAACTTTCAATGTTTGTATAGAAAGTTAATTTTTTTAAATAAATTTAACAACTATATATTCTAAGTATCTGTATATGTATAAAAATCGTATTAAAACAAATTGAAAGTTAATGAATTATTGTTACATACTTGTAGTTAAAAGTTCCGTAGTAAAAAAAAAAAAAAACTATTAGAGCGAAATTAACAAAAGAATGTTGAAACAAAATTATTGATTTTTTTTTCATTTATTATGAAAGTACAATATGCAGTTTAACTTTTTTCTAAAATTTCATTTTTTCGATTTTTTGCCAGATTTGAAGGTTTTTAGCACTACTGTGTGCCCGGAGCACAGATAGTGATTATCTGATAATAGAGAAATACCTATCGTATAATCCTTTTTGTCTTGACTTTTGCTAAAACGATTTGATTTTGAGTGAATATCGATAAATAGAGCAATGTAAATGATACGGTGCGACTGAACATTTAAAGCAATATCAATTGTTGAGCAAATCGGATAAAAATCTCAACTGTATTAGCATGCATGCAAATAGAGCAGAAATTAAACACTCGTAACTTGGCGAGTCTGATATTACTTTTACTCGCTAAATGGAGCATTTTCTCGTGATTTGGCGCAATGGCGAACGGCAGCGATTCCCTTGAGGAAAACAAGATGTTAAACATACGAGTAACCTAGTATCAGGTTTTCAAGTATTTTCCACTAACTAAGATATGATTTTGAAAGCCGATTGCGTTTTAATATGAGAATAGAAACTAATTCTAAAATTTCAGCCGTGAACTCAATGAAGTGACTGCCTGTGCTGTCGCATCCCTGGCTGAAAGTCTTAACTAATTTCATGCACAAATATTGTCAATCTAAAAAAAACTTGCAAAAAAATTCTTTTTTTTAAGTTTCTATATATCAATTAGATAATGATAGCCAGTAAATTCTCCGTTCTTTCACAGAATTATTTTTAATAATGTGCATAATATTAAAATGCATACAACTTATAATTTTCTTTTTCCATTAACAACAGTCATTAAAGAAATATATTTGAAAATCATTATAGCTTGACCAAAATGACTTAGTATAATAAATTTTTATTTTTTTATTTTTCTGCGAGATAATAAACATTTTTTAACCATTAAATAATTTATGGTTTTCAAAATACTTTTCTATTTAATTGAATCACGTCCTTTTATTTCTTTAAAATGAAATAAAATTCCTGAGAGTATAATTGAAAATTTTACGACAGTCATTTTCAGGATATATATTTTCTCAGTGCCTTTTTTTGTTAAATAACAATGCCTATCTGCATCAGATAACAAAATGTAGAAAAGTTAAAGAAAAAGAAACATAAAATGAATCCCAAAATAGTAATAAACGAGTTAGTACTGTTTTTATTCTTCGTGTTAAATTATTCTGTTATAAATTTTATAAACAAACACATTTTAAAGCTATAAACACGAATGAAATCCAATGTTTATATCAAAGTGACAGACTTGGGTGCATTTGTTTTTAGAGCGGACAGCATTTATTTCATAAACAAATGATTGGAAGATTTTTTTTACGATGGTGTTAAAACTAAACTTATTAGCAAGCAGATATGCAAAACTTACTTTTTCTTGATTTGTAATTGAATGTACTGAATATAAATAGTATTATCAATTCGACTGAAACGCTTTGTTGAATGAGAATAAACCAGTTTAGTTTTATTTTTTAAGAAAATAATTGTTATTTTTAATTATTTTTATAGGTTTGATTTGTATAAAATTTTTATTTTCTGTTTTTATGAGATAAACAGAAATTATGAGATAAAAATACAAAAAGATTGCAATTAATGAAGCTGACAAGAAAGAGTTTATACATTATTACTGAGCTTAAAATAATTGGCTTTATGAGAGTAGTAGATATTATTTTATGTTAAAAAATATATATTTACATTTATCTGTGTACTTATACGTTTTATACATATTTTATGTCTCTTATAGTTATGAATGGTGTCTCCAAAAAAGATGAAACACATTTTAAAATGCATATTGAAAAGGTGTTAAATTGCGAAAGAAAAATCACACGTCAAGTATAGTTTATGAAGTATTTTCAAACCCATTCACACAGCTCTAACAGAACTTCAGCGTTTAAATTAGGTGTAAGATGAATTAATGCATTTTATAAGCTTTTATATTAATGGTAGTCATTAAAAAATATATTTCAAAAATTTTATAGGTCAGTTACATGGTTAGTACAATAAAATTCTTCTGTTCCTTTTTCTTATTTAAATTTGCTCGAGAAATATAAAAGTGATTTCGCCCATTAAATAACTCAGGCTTGCGAAATTTAAACTTTTGAAAAATACAAGAGAAGTTTTAGTTGATTTTTATGTTGTCATGTGTGTTAATTTCTAAAATGACCTTTATTTTTTTTCATCACGTCAGCATATTTTATAAAATCTTGGGGATGAGATTTCCCGCGTTTTTGCGCACCAGTATTTTGGTAGAGAAAATATTATTTCCTTTAATTGGATCATTCTTCATATTCAAGAGGACAGTATTTTCTTTAACAAAATACTGGAGTGCAAAAACGCGGAAATCTCGTCCCTAAAAAACTATATTAGTTTTTTTGCAAAAAGTTTTTTTGAAAAGGCATTTTCCCGAATAATTTTACATATACTATCTGCAATAATAGCTTTTATTCATTAAAATGTATGTAAAAATAATAGTTTCTTAGTGAGGCAAATTCATTTTTCAATAATTGATTATTTTTTATAGGTATAAATGGCTGAAAATCACTGTTTCAAGATAGTATTCCTTTTTGAACCAATGTTGAGTCTTATCACGGCTGTTCGCTCACCAATGAAGCATGGTTATTTTGTGTATCCGCCTTGTTGACCAAGAAGCACGGAGATAACTGTCAAATCACTGCAAATGTTCAAATTGAGATCGCCATATTTTATTTTGTTGAGAACGAGAGCAAAGTTTTCTTAGTGTTCTTTTGAATGCACTGATTTTCCAAATGGTTCAGATGAATACTGGATCCATGATCAAGAAAAGCTTTAACCTCTTGGAGACGAGCGTTAAGTTGTTCAGAATTACTACCGGTAATTATTTATAGTAAATTTTTCCTTACTTAATCCGAGAAATTTTCACGAATCAATTAGACAAAATTTTCTGCTTTAAAAAAACTGGTGATAAATATTAAAAATTTGGCAAAAGACGTTCGTACCAAAGGGGTTAAGACTCATTTTCGATGAATCTCTAAACAGCCTTCATTCCTCTTTAACGTTTGTGATATTAAAATTGCTCTCTAATCAGGGAACAGCAGAACAATAGACCAACTTCTTCTGTTCTTCAATGTGCTTAACAAATTCTTGATTCATATACAAATAGCAATAGGTTTCTTTGGACTACACGTTTTTTTCTTTCAATCCGAAACCCAAAATTTCAACTGCCTGTTTCGAAAAGTTAGATCTTTAGTCAGATCTTTAAGTTCAAGCGGAGAGAAGGACTGAGATGAATCCTTATATTTGATATTGGAGTCTTGAACTTCTGGATAGTCCAAAACTGAAAATTCTGAAGAAAGGACTAGCAATTCAGTTGAAAGCACAGGCATACCAGGTCCATGAGGAATGTTGGTACGGCCGATTGGATGTTCATAAAAATCTAAGAAAAATTGAATTTTTCAAGATAACGTGACGTGAGAAAACTTTTTTATTACTATTTTTTAAATTATTGCCTAAATATACATAAATTTGAGCTCTCAATTCCATTGTATTTTTATCACAGTAGATCTATGGAATTCATGGGTTTCCGAACACATTTTGATTTAATTGAATCACGTCCCTTTTATATGCTCAGAAGTAAATGGAATTCCTGACAGTATAATGGAAAAATTTACGACAGTTCTTTTTAGCGTTTATTTTCTTAATACTCTTTTTTAAAAATAAGAATATCTGTGTCAACTAGAGATGGGAAATATGGTTATTTTTGGTTAACAGGTTTCATCATTCCACCGTAGCACCAGGCTGTAACAACAGGCTTTAACATCCTGTTATTTTTGTAACAGGATACAATAAACAAAATAAACAATTTATAAACTATTGTTAAACATGCTCCCAAATGACGTTTTTATGTAATGCTCAAAAATAAAACTTTGAAATAATTTCAACTTAGATTTACGTTTAAAAAATCCTTCTAATTTAAATTTATTTACATAACGTAGTTAAAAGGTATTTGAACAACAATTGTGTAATGACCAATGGTCTGTTACATGAAATTGCAATCAGCAAAATGACTAAGAAATTTTATTAGGATAACTGAAGAACCTTAAAATATTAATAGACTGTTTACCTGGAAAAAAAAATTACTAATAAACAATATTTAAGTTTGGTTGGCTGGTTGTGTTTATAATAGCCAATTATCAACACATGGAATATGGGCCATAAGGGGGGGGTTGCCCTTCTTGGAGGGTCTTTCTAAGGGAAACCAACCCGTATTTAAGCAAGGAAATCCAAGGCTTGAAGGAAACCACGGAAAACTGCGAATGATTAGGCTGACGGCCGCCATTGAGTTCTAACCCAGCACCCGCCGTCTACCAGTTTCGAGGGCAGAATCTCTCGGCTACTGGTGGGGCAACATATTTTAAGAAAAGATCTATAGGCACATGTATTTTTTAATATAAAATAATGCATCCTATAGGAAATACGAAAAACAGGAAAACTAGACAGGAAAATCAGAAAGTACAAGAAAAAATTTTAAGAAAACTTTCTTTACCATATCGAGAAAAACAAATTTTTCAAAAATCCGTCCTCCTATATCGCGTTTTCTCAATCGCGCTGTTAATGTTTTAAAATTTGAAATGAAACGCATACTGATTTTTTTTACAGCAAGTCAACGCGTGCTGCCACTACCAGAGTGGCTGCAAAACATAAAACAAATATTGACTGATAGGACAGAGAGACTTATGAGATAGAACACTTGGCAGAGAATGATTTTTTTTATTAAGTTTTTTCGTCTATGTTCTTAATAGCAGATATGTATAGTATGCAAGATTGATTGTACGTTGTTATGAAAGCTAAAGAGGGTGCTACAAAAAATTAACTACCATTTACTTCAAATTCATAAGGTAATAGTGTTGCGTAAAGTAAAATATTCTAATACTTTGAACTCATCTAAATTTTATCCTATTATTTTTATGAGTTTCAGAAAGTTGTAAACCTAATATATTGTACTGTATTTTATACTATGTAAATGTTAAAATCTTATCTAAACATTCCAGATGTAATTTATAAGAAATTTAAATGCATTTACTTAGTATGAAAAATAAGTTAATTAAAAATATTTTTTATATAATTTTTTCTCAATTATTCTAATATTTTGAATATGAGTTGTACTAAAATGGTTCAAAAGTTCACTAGTTCATGCTTTTTTATAGGAACACATATATAAATAAAAAAAGGCTTATTTCCACAACATTTTCTCCCCCCCCCCCTAATAAAAGTGACATTCCGGGAGTGCTGATCGCTGTAAAAACTTGGACAATTACGTTTGTATTTTTCAAATTGTCAAAACTTTTTTTTAATCGGCAGGAAACTTTTTATTTTGCAGAAAATACTTTTAAATGAAGTGTTTTTTAAATTCATTATTATAAACTAATACTACAAAAATTACATTACAATTTTCATTCAATGAGCAGTTGTACATGAAAAATAATGCATATTATTTTACATACAAAAATTGCAATAAAAAAAGACGGAGTAATATGTGGCACACATGTCATACACACATGACATTGACACATTTTTTTTTCAGATGCTGATTTGGCAAAACCCCTCGAAGTTTGAGAAATTTAAATTTTAACCCATTATGGGTCCGTAAGGTTTTCCAGAATGACAGGAGAAACATTTTTAAGCTGGATATGTAATGTATGAAGCATAAGCTTTCGATAGACATATTACATTAAAAAAATGAGAAATGCCCCCCTGCATCCCCAAATGATCCTATGAGGAAGACCGGAAAACTGAAATAGCAAAAAGAACGGCGAGGAAAAGTTAACTATGCTAGAATTTTTCTCTCTGCTGTAGCTCCCATCGAAGCAAAGTTATAGTTTTTTTAAGATTGAAATGAAGTGAAGAAATGAACAAAATTAGGTGAGCCGCCTACAGGGGGAGGGTCCATAGCCCCAGGGGTGCCATGTAGCTTATTAAACTTTTAAGTTAAAAATGGTAGAGAACTAAATGAGCGAAATTTTAAGGTGTATACTCTTCCCTTTTTTCTTAGACGAGGCACTCAAAGACAGAACTTAAAAAACCAACTTCCAGCTAACTGAAAGATATAAACCTCTCTGCATTAACAGATTAACAACAAATCATCCATTTGATTTATATAATACCTTTTCTTTACAAATCAAATCCGCAAATCTTGAATTCAACCTTTCTGATATTTAATAAAACGAGACGAAATCATTTTTTAAATTATCCTCTGCTCATCAACAACCGCGAATAAAAACCACTCCTTGTTCCTTTTCAAAAATAGGAACCGAAACTTTAAATTAAAAGTCGTTCGCGAAAACAAAATTATCATGAGATATTATTTATTGCTTGCACTTTTCAATCTTTTCAAATAATTTGTAACAAAACGTTTGAAAATTAGCAAAAGTTACGAAGCAATAAATTGTTATTTTGTAATGAAAGAACTACATTTATTGAAAAACTGGTGGAAAATTTATTAGATATTGAATTAGCGAATATTAGGGAATTATCTGTACTGTGGTTGGTTTCCTGTCGCTGCTTTGAATTTAAATCAATCTGAAGTTTTAATGTAGACGTTTTAAATGAGCTAATTAATTAAAAATACATAGATTCAAGCATTTTATTTGAATGTGACAAAATATTGTTTTGTTAGTTTTAAAATAGATTTTTCAACAAAAATCCAGAATTGAATTTTTAAGGCATTAAATTATGAATAAATGCATTTTAGTTAAATGTAGAAAAAAGGTACTTTTTATAAAATTAATCATTCTGAACTCAAATTTTGCTTTATTTTCGGGATGAAGAGGTAGAAATAATTGCTTTTTTCATTACATAACATAAATGGCAAACATACTAACAAAATCTAAGAATCATATACGCTAGGTTATGCAGTATTTAAAAAGGATTTTCTTTTTAAAATATAAAACTCTATTAATGTAAAAAGCATTTGCAACATAAGATTGCATTTAAACCCATTTTTAGAATATGTTGAATATGCATTTCTGCTCATATTTTTCCTTCATATTTTCACTAAAGAGCAATGATTCATAAAAAGAGATGGTTTATGATTTTCGACTTCCGACTTTTAATGGATTTACATGCTATGGGATGTTTTAAACAGAATTTAATTATTTTTGAATCATTAATCTATGTGTTATTTACAATATATTGATTATAATATATTGAATATAATATATTGATTAACAAAGAAAACATTTCAAGCATGATGTTTTTCTAATAAATTTTCAAATATTTTCTTGATTTTCTTGTTACTAAAAATTTCTGTGTTTTGTGCTCTAGATATTGTGCTCCAGTGTTCTATGCTATCAAAATAGGGGAAAATGTGTTATGATGGTGACCTATCACTAGGCACCAAGGAGAAAAAGTGTTTTAATAGCGGTGTAAGTTATTACTATTCATGCATGTATTCACTACTGGTCATAGTGATTCATGAACTGCAAAGCATTGTAACGTTTTACCTCTTCTGGTTCCGATGTGAAAGGTAGCACGATGACTTCCCATTTTCATGGCAATCATCTTTTTTATTTCAGCACAGGACATTAAAAATTACACTATAAAATTTGACAACTAAAGATTTTACACACATAAAAATCAAACAAGTAAAATAAACGTTAAAATCATCATTAAATTTCAGACACTGAAATCCAAAAGTCACCGTCCCATCCTTCTCCACTCTCTGCTTTCTTTTCGTTTCCAGCAGAAGATTGTACCACATCAGCGCCGTCTGGCAAACACAGGCGAAACAGTTCGGATTCAGAGCAGAAAGTTAAGATCGCTTCTTGCGAAATCATGATTGGGAGTTAGGTGCCACTCAGTTACTAGGGGTCGTTACAGACTCCCCCCCACCAAATTTTGGACGTGTCCAAACAAAGTCCTATATAAAGGAGCCATAACGTGAAAAGTTCTAAGGAACACCAGTAAGTCCTTTTCAATGCATAGTGTCCAAGACTACTTGCAAAATTTGTCACAGGCACTTCTCCCGAAAACCCATCACAGCATTGTGCCGCCCTGACCAAACTGCCACAATTTTACCAATTGTTTACAAATTTTGAATACGCGGCAATATAGCACCCCGCAATATACCAGTCACAATATAAGTTCATTGTTCAATTTACACAACACTAATTTTTTGTAAAATAAAAATACCAGATTTTTCTTATTTAAACTAAGTATTATAACCAATATAATTTCCCATAAATACTACTACAATTAACAGAAAATCATCTTATTTTTCTTTTTTCATTAAAACTTAACATTTTACAATAATGAATATTAAACAATGCACATCTTTATGCTTTTGCACAACTGTAATATACCTTTCTTTTCACAACTATAAATCTGAAAAAAAAAATACATATCTACCAGATTAAAATTATCACAAGAATTTTTTCTACGTTATTATGCAACAATAAATAACATTAAACATACATTTTCCGGAAACAACTATTATCATTAATAAAACTGCACAAAATCTATAAAACTAATGAAAGGATGGGTGCCGTGATAAAGTGGCGGCATTGTTGAAATTTTTTTTTCTCTTCTTGTGATTTTTCATCATTCGATTTCTTCCTGGTTTACATTCAACTGTTCTCTCCCTCCTTTTGCCAATCACTTTGAAGCACTTTCTGTCATCAAAACCATGGCTCCATTTCCCATAAACTCTCTTCTTGAACAGAACATGAACAACTTCGGTTCCCCCTTCGGAAAATTTTCCAGTTTCTTTGCATCTTTCAATTAACCAGTCAAGTTCAAGATCAGTTTTGTCTTTCTCATTAAATGCCCTCCTAACTAAATCAACTGCAATAGAGTTTTGTATCATATCCGTACTCTCTCTCCTCTCCTTCGTACTTTTAGTTTCACCATCAGTTATAAACTGAAACTTTTCGCATAAATTCTCAACATTAAAATTATCTTCCTCTTGAACCTCATCTACAGTCTTCAAATTGTCCTTAGTTTTCAAATTATTTGAAAGAAGAGAGCCAGTTTCATTATCTCTACAGCATTCATCAATATCAACTTGAACAAGTTCAAGATTACCTTCAAACGTACTTTCACTATTAACTTCAGATACATCTCTCAGATTTCTATCTTGTGATAAAAGAAAACACTCTTCATCCTGTTCAGTAACTTTCTCATCATTTAAACAGTTCAGTTTTAAGTTCAACTTATCTCTAACTCTACCTCCATCCCTTATTAATTTTATCTCTTCTCCCTTCGCATTTTGAAGTTCAGAAAGTTCAAATACTTCGATTACATCAATAATATCCACGATTTCCTTTTCAAGAGAATTACTTAATTTCTTAGTCGTTGACTCATTTTCTGTTACTTCACAGTCCTAAGACCTCGTATAGCTGCATAAGGTTTCATCAGTATTACTCTCCACTCCCTCTTTTACTCGATCAACATCAATACTTAATATTGTTTTTCTCTTCTGCGGAACCCCAAACAAACACACAAGGTCCAACAAAATTTCCTCAATATGACACTTTTCCTTCACTGCTTTATCAATCTCAACAATTTTTGATATATTCATTCCCTTCTCAGGAACCTCTAGAATAAACCTTCTTTCATCCGCTCTTTTTCCCTCGAAAGCTTTCTCACGACTTACTCTCTCGTCTATCACAGTCTCAAGCATGTACCTTACAAATTCTTCTTCATACCAAATGCTCTTCGTAATTAATTTATACAAATCAATGAACTTCATATTATCATTAACTTCCTTTCCCAATTCCATTGCAACGATTCTCAAATCAACTTTTTGCCCTCTTCCAAGAAAAGCCATTTTCAATTTCAAGTTCATTGATGGGTGAATCAGACACTTTATAAGAGCAACGGACACCCAACAAACTAACCAAAATTGGATCAGTGCACTATCAAACTATTTATTCACAAAATGAATACTATCAAAGCAATAAATAAATATATACTTCACAAATTTCAAAATAATCTTTGAGACATCTATAATTACTATTTTTATACATTATACAATTAACTATAATTAACTATTCAGAAAAAAATATATATATACCAGTTCAAAACATCAATGCTTCATTACTTTCTATTCCACAGAAATAATACATAAATTTGATAAATTCTCAAGATAATTTTCAATTTCTGAAAACTCATAATTTTGACTAAACCAGTTTGGTTTTAAACACGATGTGTTTCAATGCGAAATGTAATAAACCTGAAATCAGTTTGGCTTCATATATTCAATAAACCAGTTTGGTTTTAAACACGATAGGTTTCAATGCTAAATGTAATAAACCTGAAATCAGTTTGACTTCATTTTCAATAAACCAGCTTAGTTTTAAAAGAACATTTTTCGATGAAAACTACATTATACTTGAAATCAGTTTGACTTCACTTAATCAATAAACCAGTTTGGTTTTAAAAATACATTTTTCGATGCGAAACACATTATATCTGAAATCAGTTTGACTTCATTTAATCAATAAACCAGTTTGGTTTCAAACACTATCTTTCGATACAAATCACACTAAAAAATTTTAAAATCAGTTTGAATTTTTTCTCAACCATTAAATTGACCCAATTATTCAAATCCAGTCACCAACTATTCTTATTAAACCAACATGGTTTTAAACATTCTTTTTCCTATTTACACATTTTATGACAATGAAAAGTACAAAATACAAAATCTGGATATTGCGGCCGCTATATAATTTAAAACAAACCAATCAAGCAAGGATTTTAATCAAATGATCATCACCAATATTTTACGCTTAAAACCGTACGGCACGCTGTAATGAATTTAAAAACATACCTGTGACCACACTTTATTCTCGCCACAAACTCCAAGTCCAACTCTCGGTGGGCAGCTCCAAAATATTAGGCTGTAACGTTTTACCTCTTTCTTCTGGTTCTGATGGGAAAGGTAGCACGATGACTTCCCATTTTCATGGCAATCATTTTTTTTATTTCAGCACACGACATTAAAAATTACACTATAAAATTTGACAACTAAAGACTTTACACACATAACAATCAAACAAGGAAAATAAACGTTAAAATCATCATTAAATTTCAGACACTGAAATCCAAAAGTCACCGTCCCATCCTTCTCCACCCTCTGCTTTCTTTTCGTTTCCAGCAGAAGATTGTACCACATCAGCGCCGTCTGGAAAACACAGGCGAAACAGTTCGGATTCAGAGCAGAAAGTTATGATCGCTTCTTGCGAAATCATGATTGGGAGTTAGGTGCCACAGTCAGTTACTTGGGGTCGTCACAGCATCACATACCTAAGAGAGCAGGTCATAACAAAGGGTGAAGATAGGGTCATGATGAGCGGTAGTGTTGAATTCAGGGGATGGTCCGGGGCAGCGCCGTGCGAAAGGGGGGAGGGGGTGAAGAAGGGTGAAGGAGGGGGCGAAGGTGGCTGCCACCCGGGCGCGGAAGTTTAGGGGGCACCAAATTTATAGTACTAGCGTCATTTTTGTGTTATTACAAGAAAAAGGTGGGGGAGGCGGGGCAAAATTGAGGCTTTGCCCCGGGCGCAGTTTTCTTTTCGCACGCTCTTGGTCCGGGGGGGGGGGGGTTCAAAACCGCCGCTGAACAATCAGATGTCCCCTCGGAAGATTTGAGATTTTGGGTTTTCAATGGTCAGAAAAAGCAATGTATATCCCCCACCTCCCGGAACTAATGTTCCTTTTGAAAAGCACAAAAATATCTCTCGAGAAAAGTGTCTGAATTCAAGATTGTTGAGTAAAAGTCTCAAAAGAAACGATTGAGGGCGTTTTCAATGAATATTATTCTTATTTTAGAGGTACAAAAAATGAAATCTTGATTAAAGTAAGTGAAGGAAGATGCTGTCATAAAAGACCATGTGTTAGCTATTTAACAGGGACTTTTCGGTATCATATTAATACAATATTAGGTTCCAGCGTAGTAACACTGCTATTTATCCTAATACGATAAATAATGCCCAGCCCTAGTATCAACTATTAAAATATACAAAATTTAATTTAAAGGCAACATCAAATGAATCCCAAATTAGTAATAAATGAGGGAGAGCTGTTTTTATTTTCCAAGCGAAATTGTTCTATAATAAATTTTGTCAAAACAAACACTTTTTACATCTATAAACAGGAATGAGAACAAGATTTGTATCAGAGTGACAGATTTTACTACATTTTTTAGAGAGAAAAGGTAATTATTTCACAAATAAAATACTGAGGAATTTTATTTATCATTTTATGTTGGAAAGTAAACGCATTACTATGGAGATAAGTAAGCCTAATTTTTTCCAGATTTCTAATTAATTCTATTGACTATAAATAGAGTTATCTACCATCTGATTGTGAGTTTTTGTTGCATTAAAATCAATCAATTTTGTTTCATTTATTATAAAGATTGTTATTATTATTATTATTATTTTCAGTTTCGGTTATAGATCTAATTTGCATTTTTTTAATGTTTATAAAACAATCACATGAAATACCAAAATATTTCGATTACTGAATCTGATAAGAAAGCTTTAGTAAACTGTCATAAAACTTCTAAAAGCTAGATTGGTTTTCCGAGAGCAGTAGCAATTTTTTCGCAATAGAGAAAAATAATTATGTTTATGTATGTTTTGTATACGGTTTTCTCCTGTAGACACACACTGGATCCGAAAAAAGTTGAAACGCACTTCATTGTTTCACCTATTACAGATTAATAGGAAACGTAAACTGCAAAATTATTAAAAGGAAATAAGTCATGCGTCAAGCACAGATTGTGAAACACATTGAAGCACATTCACTGAATCAAATCATTACCGGTGACTGATAACATATTTAAACAATTTGGAAAACACATAAACTCAATTTCAAAAACTTTTTCAATTTATATGGTATCTACTTTTGTGCTACTTTATTTAGATGCATTTAAGATGCAATATTTTAAAAGAAACTTCATATTGTTTTGCATTAGATTCTACGACATTTTACTTCGTTTTAAAATGCATAGTTTAAAAAAATTACGCTTATTGTAGTATTAACATGTATGAGATGAGAGAAAGTTTTCAATTTGGCACATCTGACTAGTTAATGATTGGAAAGTTATTTGTCATCTGTTTCATTTGTTATAATTCGGTTAATTTTAAAATCGGTATGTAGATTTTTGTAATGATAAAAAAAAAATGTCTTTAAATCGGTCATGAAAGTTTGAAATATACAATTGGAAGAAGGTGTGTATTGTGCTCTTGGGCTTTGTATGACAACCATGCAAAACAATGATGTCAGTGCACAGCGTACTTCTACAAAGAAGTTTTACACATGTTCATTTTGTAATAGTAAAATTAATATATAATGACTCATACATCACAAATGCCTATCGCCGTTGCGCCGAGTCACCCCAAAATAATAATTATAATAATTAAAAAATAAAATAAAATAAAATAAAATAAAATAAAATAAAGTACCATTAGTTGAGAAAATGAAAGACTGAAATTGCCCAATTGAAGGAGTTTATTTTTTTTTTATTTATTGATTTAAGACATGCTAAAATGATGTTATTGAAGAATTAAAGCTTTTTTCATAACTTATTAGTATTTTTTTCCATATGTCATTCACATTTTAAAAATTATTAATTAATTAATTAATTAATTTTTTCCCCTAAACTAACATACTATCACGATTTCTCAGTTAACTCTGGTTTTATTTCATGAGAATATTTAGAAATAAATGGGATGTTTATTTTTTAATTTTTTCCAGTAATAAAGTTGTTTGGTAGTTTCTAGAACGGATATTTTAAATTAAAATCAATAACTATTCTTAAAAAATTATAAAAACTGGGACCACACATTGAAATTAAAGAAAAAATAATAATGTTAGGATGTATAAAGAACAATTCGAGAATCAATGTTTCATAACGTATCATTAATAATGTTACTTTCATTTGGCTACAATTTTTTTTGTGACTGGCTAAATTGCAGAAATTTATGAAAAGTCTTTGAAAATTCTGGTTGTAGTATATATATATGTAATTATTTGTATGTGTCTGTACACACGTGTATATGTGGGTTTGTGAGTTTCTGAAGGAATGAAGACAAATCGTCATCTGAGAGTAATAAAGTTCTATCTGTGTTTTTTTTTTTTTAAAATGACTTATTGATATAGATAGGTTCTATTTGTATCTATGATGGTATTTTTGCATGAAAATGACGTTAGATATAATTTACATATGATTTTTAATCATAATATGACATTATTGTAATCTAGAAATGCCTTCATTGACACAAACAGAACATTTCTATATCAATTAGTTCATTTTTTCAAAAACACAAATAGGACCTTATTATTCTCAGGTGACGGAAAGAAGCATTCGAAAAGTTGCATAAAATTAAATAAAAGAAAATGAATATGAAAAATTTAAAAAATGCACTCAATGTAATACGCACCTTCTTAAAAAATCTTGTCTATTTAATTACATATAAACAATACTAATTAGAAATTACACAAAAAACTTTATGAAAAAGAAATATCGAATTGTAATCAACTATAGTTTAGCTGTCTATTGATTGTTAAATCAACTTGAAAAATACGCTTTGTATTTTCCAAAAGTTATGCAGTATTAAAAGAAAATTGAAATTCGATGGACTTTGAATGTTTTAATGAGTTTGGAAAAAAATACATTTTATATTTATTCGAAAGTGCATTTTTTGAGATATTTCATAGCATTGAATATTATCAGGATTCTTTTTGAAAAATTTAACATAAATAAGTATACTCAAAATTTGTATGTCACTATTTGAAAGTTTTTACAGATAATGTGCATCATTAATGGATGTTCTTAAATTTTGCTTTGGATGAATTAATAGTTTAATAGTATTCCGTTGAAAAATGAACAAAACGCACTCATGTCAATCTAATTTTTTGGGAAGTTATTGTAAAGCCGTCTTCGGGGCCCAAGATTACAAAATGTATCCATTTATATAGGAATACTAAAAATGTATGTTTTCTTTATGTAATAAACTGCAGATGTGGATTTTTTCAAATTAGTTGATGTTCCCCCAAAAAAGTTCGCTGAAAAGTTTAAGGCAATACAATATAAATTAAGTTTTTAGAAATTTTAAGAACGAAAATCTTTCAAGCATTACTTTATTTGAATAAATTTTCTCAAAATATATAAATTTAGAGAGAATATTCCATCTTCTATTACAATATTTTTTCATGTCCTTCTTCGATTTGAACTAGAGCGATGATTCCATGATTAACTGATAATCAGATTCAGAACGGTAAACTTTACTGTATTCTTTATTTAGTGCACACGAGGGAAATCTTTGTTACTGACTAACATGAACAATCTTCAATGGAAAATTATATCACAACCGGCTTCTTCACAAGGCATTGCACCATGCAATTACTGATTATTTACTTCATAATGAAAAAACTTAGCAAAGTAACAATTTCAGACGGAAAGAAATCGATCATTCGATTAATCTAATTTCAAAAAATAATCGATGAATTCCATCGATGACGGGAATCCATCAGCTGCTGTGACAGTAGGCATTAAAGGTGAGTATATTTATTAAGGTTTATATTTATTTTATCTTTAGTAATAAAAAAATCTAAAAGCAGTTAGCAGATTTTTGACACCTAATTTTTGTAATTTTTTTCATAAATTTATAGAGAAACTCAAAATAGTAATGTACATTCAGTTTGCGTTTGACGTTCAGTATTACCGTATTTTATCAAAATCGAATATAACAGCAAATAGTAAAGTGAAAGAATTTTAAATATTCAAATTTTTTAAAAGACCATTCAATAATCATTGTTAAAAGGTGGTTTTACGCTCATTTCATAAAGGATTTACACTTTCTGAACGGAATTTTTTCGCAGAAATTGACGGATCGAGGAAAAGCAAGATGAAGAGAACTTGATTGTTTGGCTATCTTGTTCCCCCAGTAATTTTGTTTTCCATCTGTGATTATGTCAAGAATTAGGTTTTGTACTCTTTATATCTTCCGCACTACAAATATAAATCAGAAATGCCACTCATATTATTAAAATTGATATGCTGCAAAAGATATGATATGAAAAGGATTCTTGTATTCATAGAAATAACGGAAAAAAGTCCATATCGAACATTTTGAAATAGCTGTACATATTCTTGAAAAGTTTTGATATGAATTGAATAATAATGTATTTTATAGTTTCGCTTTCACTATTTATAACAAATGTTATAAATCGAGCAATCAACATTTTGCATTTCAAACCATTTTTCGGATTTATGGTTAAAACTTACATACTTTCCAACAGAATGTGAAAGAATTCTCATAATTCTTCATTGGAACAGTTAAAAAATCATTCGTGTTCTCTTTAATGCACCAAGTCCCGCATTTCATTATCAACAGGTATGAAAGAACTAAAACTGCTATAAAATGTATATAGATCGAATTATGCGAAAAATTTAATTAGATCGCGAAGGCCAATCATATGCAATCATTATTAATATCATAGGAAGAATTAAAAATTTCCAATCCATGTGATAGAAATTTCTATTCCATAATATCAACATAAGATTATTTAAAATAGATCATCTTAGCTGTATTCAATACTTTTTGTCGAATTTCTCGCTGCATTAGGAAAATTAATCAAGATAGAGTGTCCATTTTCATTAAAACTAGCTGGAATTCAGCAAGAAATTTAGATTTGAAGGCTACTTGTCAAAGGTTAGTATTGAAAATATTGGTCTTGAAAAATATTTTTTCGCGCGTACTTATCGAAAATCGCAATAATTTATCGAAACCGATCAGCAAAATTCGTGATCAATTAATAAAATTCACTTTTTATTTCCCTGACTTTTCGAGGGAGGAAATTAGTATTTTTCCTCCCTCGATAGTTTATCGGAATTCGTGGTTTTTATGAGAAATCTTTTTTTGAGTAAAATACTGATTGTGCTGTGTTGATGCCCAAGTTTCTATTTCTAAGAGTTTTAGTTCTCTGTACAAAAATGTTTAACAAATTTTGTATTCTGAGACCAGTTATGAAACTTTGTAAGTACACTCGTGTATAAGTTTCATTGCACTGAATATTTAACGAACAGAAGATCTGAAATAAAAATATTTTCTCATAAATAATATTAGGAAAATGTAAGGAAGTAATTTCGTGTGTAAGTCATTTCCAATCTTTGAAAAAACAAAGATGAATTTCTCATAAAGGTTGACAAGAATTTAATTATTATGTATATCTGGATCTCATTCCGACGCAAGATTTCTCTTATTCCAAGCTGTATTTTGAGTTTTACGTTTGATGCAAACTTTTATTTTTGTGTAAATGGGGCATCCGTGCATTAAAAAAACATATATTAGAACTTACATGTCTTAATTATGAAACATATAAAAAAAGTATAAACCTATATTAAAACTTACATGTCTTAAATATGAAACAAAAAAAAGTACTAAAATGCAAGCAATAAAATGTTTCACACAATCTCAATGTCTTTCTTTTTTTTATATCTTAACAATTATGAGACAGCTATAAGACACGTAAATATCCATAAGAACCTTCAAACGGAAAATATAATAATTTTTTTTTTGCTGTGAAGAAACCATTAAATGTAATCTTAAATTCTATTTTCAGAGCATTAAATAAAGAACTTTTTCCTTAAACATAACTCATGAAAGAGAAAACAAATTTTTGGTGCAACATTCTTTATCGTTTTAAAATAAATCTGTTGTGTGGCTTCATATATATATTCTCAATTTCACATTTTATTGAATGGCAAAACTTGCACTTATATCGCTATAAATTTTCTTTTAAAATCAAATATTGGAAATTAATATATTATCTTTACAGCATTTTACTACACATAAAATAATTCGTAAATTCGCAACTTAGAAAGAAATCTAACGCCATTTTATTACAAATAAATGTTTAAATACATTATATATGTGTAATATTTATGCATTAAATTGTATTGAATCAATAAATTGATCTACAATATTTCAGTTCTTTTGAAATTTATATTTATTAAGCAATTTCAATTTTATCTGCATTATTACATAGTTCCACGCAAACAAATACCGAACAACTGCCAAGTTTATTGAAGTTAAAGCAAAATTATTATAAGAAAAAATGCAATTTTTATTCTTTTCGCAGTTTAATTAATTGACATTTAATGGCATGTGAATAAAAAAAATTGAAAGTAAAGAAATAAGATGCGTTAATGGCAGATTTATTTGGTGGTAATTAATGAATATGTTGAACTCCTATAATGTAATACTTTTTGTCGCAATACTTAGTACATTATGGACATATTTACATACATACTCACAGAATCCATTTTTCATATTTTGATAGATTTTAGAACATAGATCATCTTACAATACATACGGTATACGTATACATAGTGTATCATAATTCATGGATTTAACTGTAAGGGAAAATAAAGTACATAAAGAAGCAATTTTAACATGATAATGTGGGGTCAGAAATGAAAAGTTTTGGCAAAAGACAAAAAATGTGTACAGGGGATGTGTTGTGTAAAGGAAACATGGGTTTTATCGAAATAACTATTAAAATAAGTGCCTATGTGATCTTCCACCCATATGGATGCATACCGTCAAAGTCTAGCAAGTGATTGGCGAAACCTTTCGTAAATTTCAGATGCCTTATCAATAAGACAACAGTTGACCCTTATGAGGGTCTTTTTGGAAGACTTTCAGCAAATACTGCAAATGTTCGTGAAGCACCTGAATTCTGCGAAAAGTTAAGTTAATGACTTGTTAGACGCTGTCAATGGCATATTTGAACACCTACTTTCAGTTGCTGCGTCAATAAAACTCTTGTTTTTATTTTCTCCGCCTTTGTTGTTTTTCTTCGAATTTTTTCATTTTCGACTTCATATTGCGACACAAAAATCGCTTCTTTATGTCGTTCACCGTGAAAAGAATTGACACATCTCCAAAAAAGTAAGTTTCACAGCACAGATAAAATAAAACTTTTATGACTGTAACATGAAACTACAGCAATTAGCTTTGCATAGAAGAATAAAAAGTCCTTTCGGCAGTACCGAGAGGAAGAGGTAGCTTTTATATAACTTATTTATTTATTTATTTATTTTAAATTAAGCTATATTATTCAAACATAAGAAGCTCGAATTAGTTAAACCCGATTATATAAGATTGAATATTAGTTTTTTTCAATAATGAATATGAATGGGGATTTTTAGAATTTAGTCATCTTTATTTCAAGCTGGTTTAATTTTAAGCGATTTATAGGGTCGCCAAATTTCACGATATCATAAAGTGTATGCCATTTTGAAACAACATGACGGATAAAACAAACCAATGATCTTGGTCTAAATCTTAATTCATGTGCACATGCACACTCACATCGAAAACAATTAATATATACGAGTGACGTCGCGGGCAAATTAATTTTTAAAAAAATGTCACCCACATTAGAAATTTAAACTGCAATATCTTATGTGTTTCTTAAGATAAAGACAAAGCAAACAACACTCCGGAATTCATTATTGAGATCAAACTCTTTAGAAAGAAAAAAACTCTTTTTTCAATTTCAATTTTTTTTGTTTGTACATCATTATGCATTTAAAAGATTTTTGACAAACTTAAATGTTCACCATTTTCAAACAAGATGGCGAATGAAGTTGGCCAATGAATTCGGTCAAGACATCGGTATGTACTATGTACATATAGGAGTTATATCCAAATCAGTTTATAAATATACGTATTATCGCGTAAGAACGTTCAGACCGTTTCAAAATGTCAACTACACTGGAAATTGAAAGTTCTATAACTCAGCCATTTTTTTAAGATATAGATGAAACAAAAAATGCTCTGGAATCTTTTTATAAAGGTCAAACACACAAACGAAAAATCTTTTTTTATTTCTTAATTTTTTGCACCTAATTTTAAAATTTAATTTTTTTTTCAAAAGATTAATATTCCGCCATTTTGAAACAAGGTCGCAAATGGAACTGGCCAACAAACTCGGTCCAGACATTGGTATGTATTATGGACTCATCAAGTTACATCCAAATAGGTTTACAAATACGCGTATTATCACGTGACCAAAATCACATCATTTCAAAATGTGAGCAACATTAGAAATTAAGAGTGATATAACTCAGCCATTTCTTAAGATACAGACGAAGCAAAAAATGTTTTGGAATCTTTGTATCAAGGTCAAATGCATAAAAGAAAAATCCTTTTCAGTCTCTCACTTTTTCGTACCTAATTTTAAATTTTAAATTAAAAAAATTAAATGGCCGCCATTTTGAAACAAGATGGCTGATGGAACTGGCTAATGAACTCGGTTCTGGCCTCATTATGTACTATGTATACACAAGGCTACATCCAAATCGATTCATAAATACGCGTGTTATCACGTGACAAAAATCAGATCGTTTCAAAATGTCAGCCATATTAGAAATTCAAAGTGCTATAGCTCCGTCATTATTTAAGATATAGACAGAATAAAAAGTGTTCTGGAATCTTTGTTTTAAGTTCTCCCAAATAAAAAAAATATTTTTCAACTTTTAATTTTTTTAAATTTAATTTTAAATTTTAATTTTTTTTAAAAAATTTAAATGGTTGCCATTTTGAAACAAGATGGCGGATGATGCTGGCCAACGAACTCGGTCGGAACATTTATATGTAGTATCTACATACCAAGTTTCGTTCAAATCGGTTCATAAATACGATCGTTACGGCATGACAAAAATCATATATATATATCATCATCATCATCATCAACCGTTTTCGATCCACTGCTGGATGTAGGTCTCCCCCAGATTTTTCCAATGTTTTCTGTCTAATGCTTTCGTCATCCAATTTACACCAGCCACTTTTCTAATTTCGTCTCTCCATCTTACTTGTGGTCGTCTTCTTGGTCGTTTTACATCTCTAGGATACCACTGTAGTATATTTGTGCTCCATCTATTGTCTTGTCTTCTTGCAATGTGCCCAGCCCATTTCCATTTTAGCTGCTTGATTCTTTCAAGGATGTCAAAAACTTTTGTTTGATTTCTTATCCAGGTTATCCTCTTTCTGGCTGTTCTAGTTATGCCTAGCATACATCTTTCCATGCTTCTCTGTGCTGTTTGTAATCTTTGTATCATCCGTTTTGTTAGTGTCCATGTTTCTGCTCCGTAGGTTAATGCAGGTAAAATACATTGATTAAAAACTTTTCTTTTCAAACAAAGAGGCATATTACTCTTCAGAATAATACTGTTCTTCCCGAAAGCACTCCACCCATTTCTTATTCTTCTATTGATTTCATTCATGATACTATTATCCGATTATATTTCATGTCCTAGGTACACATAACTTTGCACTTCTTTAATCTCAGTGTTCTTGTAGACAATTTTCTTTTTTGATGTAAATGAATTAAACATCACCTTAGTCTTTTCTAAATTTATTTTTAATCCCACATTGATGCTAGCTTCTGCAAGATCTTTTAGCATAATTTCCAATTCTTCAGGACTGTTACTGAAAATTACAATGTCGTCAGCGAAGCGGAGATGACTTAAAAATTCTCCATTTATTCTAATACCTTTGTTTTCCCAATCCAGCTTCTTGAAGATATTTTCTAAGACAGCATTAAAAAGCTTGGGTGAAATGGTGTCTCCTTGTCTTACTCCTCTTCCGAGCTTGATCTTCGCTTTTTCTTTATCTAAACGGATGGTTGCTGTTGCTTTCTTGTAAATCTTCTTTATGATATTGATGTAAGGTTTGTCTATACCAATGTCCTCCAGAGAATCTACTACTGCTGATGTGTAGACGGAATCAAAAGCTTTTTCGTAATCAATAAAGACAATATATATATATATATATATATATATATATATATATATATATATATATATATATATGTCAACATTTGAATGGCGGGTGGTTTTGGGGCCTGGGGGTCATGATCAGTGAAAATATACCAAAATTTACTGGAAGTGCTTTTCACAGGATGGCTGCAATAGGTAGCTTTTTACTTTTTGTTATGAAAGCTACCTAAAACATGAATGAAAGCATAGAATAAAAAAAAAATAAAGACATATGCGGTTTCAAAGCTTGTTTTTTTGTTTCATTTTATGGCGGCCGATTATCTATAGAGAGATATAGGCCTTTGAGGGGGTGCGGTGCCCTCCGTGGGAGTCTTTCTAAGGGAACCTAATTCGTATTCACGCAAAGATCCAAGGTTTGAAGAAAACCACGGAAAACTTTGATTAGGCCGACGGCCGTGATTGGGTTCGAACCCAGCAACTGCCGTCTATCGTTGAGATGTCAGAACCTCTCGGCCACTGGTTGGACGTTTTGAAGCTTGAATAAATTTACCTCCCCACACAATTCACTCCTCTTCTGTCGTCACAAATGGATAAATAGTGTAATCAAGTGATTTTCTTTTTAATTATACTTATGAAACTTTTTGTATAGCAAGGCACACTTATGGGACCTATTCGTGGAATAAAATGCAAAATGAATTTTTTCAAGATGTATGACTTTTCTTGTGTGTGAGCGATGTGAACTTCAACTTCATTTATCCTGACACACTGTATATTTACATATAGACATTCACAATACATAGAATAAAACCATTTCACGAAAAAAAGTAAAAAATGTCTACACTTTGACATTAAGGGTTTATACCGTAACTGTGATTTTAAACTAATACTTATAAATATGTCTTTAAATTCAAGAATCTTTCATGAGGCAGCATATCTTCTAATTGACACAATTTTTTGCAATAAACGTGGAAAATAGTAAATAATCTTTGGCGAGCAAAACAGTTTAAATGTCAATAAGTGTAATTTATAATTTCTCCGTAAAGAATTAATAAATAAAACACAATTTGAATTAGTGACACATATGTGCGTCAATATAATGCTCAATGTGTGTTACAAAAACGAAGGTATTTAACCAAGGCTTCACGGGTTACAACACATATTTCGCGGTGTACAGAATATTGATAAACAGCACATTTTAAAGTTTAAATTCTAACAGATTTTTAGTTTTAGTACAACACCAAAAGGCATTTTTATATGAAAAATGTCCACTACGTATCAAATAAAATTTCGAAATTTATTAAAACCAATACTCTCGTAATAGTTGGTTGCATATTCATGCAGGAAATATAAAAATATCATTGTTAATAAATGTCACACAATTCATATTAAGAATTTGCAAAGAAATCGTGCAATGGCCTTTTTTATTATGATTACTATAATGTTCCAAAAGAGGATTATCATATCTCGGATCTCAGTTGGATTATCAAATCTATAAAATGTGTATTTATTTATATAATTTTTAATTTAATTTTTTTATTGATTAAGTTTTAATTTCTTTATCGAATATTATTCGAAAACAGATGTTGAAGTATTGTTTTGTTTTAAGTGTAAATGAATTAATCTTTCATTCTGGGTTGCACGCGATACAGATACATAAAAATATACTTGAAAATAAGTTTAAGGCGTCTTACTTTTTATCTGTTGGTGCGATTTAGCAACATTTGATTTTTTTCCTCAGTCCCTGTGAAACAGAAATTCGTGATTTTTTTAATATAGATAACTTATTATCTCTCCTCTTTAAAATATTTTTTTAATTTTCTACATTTAAAATTTTATTTTATTTTATTATTGTTTAATTTTGATAAAAAATTTAAAATTGCTTTTTTACTTGCACCCACTGCACGCAAGATTATTGCAAAACTGTTGATTCACCAAGATATTGATAATGATTTAAAACTAATGTATCTTAAATGTATACTTTATTTTTAAGCAATTTATTTATTTAATTATTTAAAATTTCAATTTCAATTAAAATATTTTGAAAAAAAATCATTTTTTATAGAAAAATTGCCAATTTTAAATAATTAAATAAATAAATAGCTTAAAAATGAAGTATAATTTTCAAGATACATTAGTTTTACATCAATATCAATATTTTGAGAGGCTCTTGAACCAATAGGTTTGCTAAAATCATGCGCGCAGTGGATGCAAGTTAGAAAATGATTGAAATTTTTTTTATCAAAATTAAACATTGAAAAAAATTAATATAGAATATTTAAACAAATATTTTAAATAGATGAGATACTGAGTTGTCTATATTAAAAATTTTATGAATTTATGTATCATAGGGACTAAGAAAAAAATATAAATGTGACATGTTGCAAAATTGCACATCAGGTAACAAGTAAGACTCCTGAGACCCCTTAAGTAAAATCCTAAAAAAAAAAAAAATGAAAAAAAGAAAAATATATTGAGGTGCAGTTTTCAAAAACTTGCATTTCAGAGAACATTTTCTTTCCAATTAGACGGTGTAAAATTTTAAATTGTGAATTGTTTAGAAGTTTAAAAAATGTACTAAAACTAACAATTATACCCTGTTCACACTACGGATAGTTAAGATATATCAGGCCTGGAACTCTCTCAGAGAGTTTCAACTCGACCAGGCTAGATACAGGAACAATCACTCACTCTCATTGGCTAGAAAGCTCCACTTTTACAAATTGGTTGTTGCGGCCGTCTTTACTTCAAGCGCATGCGCATACATTACATTTGTTCAGTTCAGAGATGCAGTGACATTCGATGAGATATCTTAGGTGAGTTTTCCCCCTAATTTTTCAATGTGAACAGGCATCCAATTCCTGAAGGGTCCACTTCAAACACGGCGATCTTAAGGCGTAATTTTTTTTCCGAGCACCTTCGTCGTTCCAAGCCCAATCTCGCACGCTGATTGGTTGTTGCTCTCGGCACTGTTTTCATGTAACTTGGCGATAATCATACTTCGCGTAGCGATAGATGCTTCCGTCGAGGAGTTTGATTTCCTTCCGAACCGAGTACAAAGTAACTTTTTCCGTTTATTAATAAGTAAAGCATTAGCCATTTTATAAAATAACACAAGATAATAATACACAAGAGCACAAAATGAAGGAAGAATAAGAATGAGTAGGTTAGGTTTTAGGTTTACTCGTTCACTTACGAGCGAAGTATTTTTCGCCAAGTATGGTTATCGCCAAGTTACGTGAAAACAGTGCCGAGAGCAACAGCCAATCAGAGTGCGAGTTTGGGCCTGGAACGACGAAGGTGCTCGGAAAAAAAAAATTTCGCGATCTTAAGATATCTTATGTTTTTAATGTGAACAGGGTATTATAGCTCAGATCACTGCAAGATTCAGGATGATGTCAGTGCTACTCTAGGATTATGTTTTTATTTTACAATAAAAACACAATGCTTTTTTAATGTTATATTTTACTGACTCCACACTTGAAATGATTAGTTTTCCATTGAACTTTTCATGACCGACTGAAAACTTCAATTTATCTTTGGAATATATCTGTGGCTTGCGGTAATAAAAAGGTAAGGCACATTTTTGAAAAAAAAAAATGAGATAATTTGGGAAAATGTAACTTTAAAAGAGTACTTTCATCTGCCATAGTACTGAAAAATAAAAATCGAATACATCGTGTCATAGGGCGACTATAAATTTTCATTTAAAAATTGAAAAAAAAAATTAATTGGTTCTCAATTAATAAAAACCACTTTTATATAACTATTTTGACAAAAAAAGATGTTCTTATATCCTAATTGAATGTAGTGAAAATAATTAAGTTCTAATCTATTTTATAAAAGTAATGATAAAAAGACATTTGAAAACTTTAATAATTAATTACTCAAAATATTAAAAATCTGCCTTACCTGGTAATTAACAGAAGCCACAGATATAATTTAAAAAAATTAAATTTTAACAAACTTTATTTATCTGATTTATTAGATTATTCGATTGAAATTATCACGCAATGCTTCATTTAACATATTTCTAAGATGCAGCAACAAGGAGTTATATTTTACCTTATTTAAAAACTATTTTGGAAAGAATAAGTTATGGCATTTTGTCACCACATGTAATGATTAACGATGCCAAAGAGGAATTTTTCTGAAAATTAAAAGATGTTTTAAAAGGATATAATTAACGTATTAGAGAACAATATTTTTTTCTTCTTTCTGCGATAAAATATATCGTTGTATTTATGCTATGAGATGCTTTTAATTGAAGACATTAATTTATAAAATTAAAAGATTTTAGTCACGAAACCTTTCATGATTATATTTAAACAATTTTTAATAAAATTACTCATGTTTGTTTGAAAATTATTTGTGTTTTTTAACTCATAAGTCATCAAAGCTTGAGAGCTAATATGCCAGCAAGTTCTTTTTCTACGTTATGTACAAGTTCTGTATGCAATAAAAATTTTATTCTGAATATTTTTAAAATCTTAATGATCAAACATTATATTAAAACGAGAACGAAAAATCATGCATACAGCATAGCTTAAAAACACTTTCCGATACATTGAGAATACCAGCAGAAAAATGCATAACGCATTTGAGAACTCGACTTTTTTTATTACCAGGAATAGTCACTAAAATATGCGATTTTTTGCGCAGCCCTGTATATTATATATATGCATGCAATATATTATACTAAAAGTCAGTTCTGATGTGTAGCACTGTTGAAAATTTCTATCAATAAGCGGATGCTCTTGAGTACTTTTTTGCGTGTCACATGATCTATAGAATTTATACATACGACCTACCTCTACCTATACGGCCTACCACAACTGAAAGCGTACTTTCAGAAATAATTTTTCGTAGGCTTCAGTAATTGAATTATTGCTAATTTTCTTCTATAGTCAAATTATTTTGTGTGTCTTTGTAAATGAACCATAAGTTCTATTCACATCATGGTACAGAGTAAGAGTCGTGTAGTATACCTCAGTGATGTATATCAGTGTCAATATGCTTAAAATATTATGATATCATTCAAATTCATGTTAAATGATTTTTCCATATACATCGTAATGAAATGTAATTGGCATGGTAAATAAACAGAAAATGCTACACATTTCATTTTCAATACCGAACATACTATAGTAAAACCCAATAACATACATGAATTTTACGGCAATCGGACAATATTTACGCAAATTAGACCGCAGACAGACATAGGGGAATAAATGTCAGATATAACTAATTCACAAGCACTTTACTACTATGTTACAAAGTGTTATAAAGAAAATATTGAGTATTACTTACCCATCATACGTAGTATAGGGTAAGTCTTGCAATCGTTTTGAAAATCGAAAAATTTTTTTTGACGGATTTACACGTTTTAGATAGTGGAGATTCCGAAAAACATATTTTTAGAAAAAAAACATTTGCCGTCCATCTGTCTGTCTGTCTGTCTGTCGGTCTGTCTGTCTGTCTGTCTGTCTGTAAACGCTCTATCTCCTGAACAAATTGAGATAGAGACTTTAAATTTTGTATGTAGTTAGTATGTAAGAATGGGACGAAGCCTATTTAATATCAGCAACCTCGATTATCCGGAACTATTTTTTTCGGACCCTCGAAAAATTCGTTCTGATGAAAGGTATATAAAAATTTTCGAATTTCTTTTGTTTTAAGGAATGGACGTAAAAGGCAATAAAATAATACACATTTTTCATATAAAACGAAGTCAATCAGATTATTAGTTGCCGAGATATTTGTAATCCTGTTTTCCACATTCTTCGATTTTTCATGACCCTGTAGATCATTTAAATTTCAATTCACAGATATATTTTAATTGGAAATGAGACGCTTAATCCGACACAGTTAATTGTTAGTTAATATAATTATTATTTTTGGAGTTATAAGGATGTTTCTTTTACGCAGTTCGGTACTACCTGAATAGTTTGGCGTTTTATATAATTTGTCGAAATTGGTACATCAGCAGTTCTTTAATAAAGCATTACTATGTATATTAACAATATTTAAATTTTGTTTATGAATTGCAATGCATTGTATAAATAGTTTTCACATGTTTTATTTTCATATACATATCCATGATGGGTAAGTATTACGGTGGCCCCCAACGACTAGTTTTTCTGTTATTTTTCATTTTTTCCTGTACAATTATATATTTTTTATTTTATTTTAACATTTCAAAAGAAGAATGAAATATTGAAGTAAAATGAATAAGTTAATTAAATAAAATATTATTTTGTTTTGCTAGTATAAATATCTTTCATTCAAAGACATTCGACGTTTAAAACAAAACATTACTTTAGAAAGTGAGCCACGTCCATAGGCACATAAAATCATGATCTTTTTCAGTTAAGACACATAACTGTTGTCGCATATTAAATTTACCTGAAATATGATCACAAAAGATATATAAAATAGTTTTATTATTGTTTACAAGTTTCTTTAAATATACAAATGAAAACCAGTAAATATATAGGAATAATATATGTATATATACAGGCTAAACTTAATACGGTGAGATTTCAAAGCATTTTTGAGAGAGATATGAATTAAATATGAATTTAGTCAGTTTTTTCTAAAACGGTTTTTTAGAAACAGTTTTTTCTAAAACGTAATATACTTGCAATCAAAATCTGTGAATGCATGCATTCTTAAAATGTAATACATCTAAAAAAAAAAAAACATGTACAGATTTATTAACTTTCAGCGTATAGCTTGAAAACAGCGAAGGCATTTAATTTACAACACTTGTCATGAAACTATTAACTTAACTACATTAAACCAGCTGTTATGTATTTATAAAAAATCTATAGGATGATCCAAATGAATTCTAAAGTCATTAATCTGCCACTGGATAAAGTTGTGGGTGGGAAAAACAAACTTTTATTTTTGGTTATATGCCTGCATTTTGAGAAATTTCGTCAGTATGTGATGTCAAATAAGAATGCAATAAATGTCATGATAGCCTAATTCAAGCTTGCCGAAAGTGCAAAAATTGCGGTATGGGCAACAAATTTTTGCGTTAAACAAAACATCCAGAAACGAATTCAAGAGAAAACAATAAAATTAGGATTAGAGTTTTGCTTTGGGACAATTATCCAATTCAACTCAAATCCAACCGACATGCACATTATTTAATTCGGGATGGTAAATTTAATAAATTAAACTATTTCATTAAGTTTCGGGGTCTTGCCAGATTTGTGTTGACTTGATTTATCAAGAGAAAAAAAATATCATCTCTGGTTAAAAATTGTGCGAATAAATATTAATAAATGTATTAAAAAATGTTATTTTTTTACATAAAAGATAAAAATTATATTAGACATAAAATTATAGACTAACTTTCTTCAATTGAATTAAAATAAGAATTACTTTTCTGACTTTTCGAATTCCAATTCAAGTTTTTCGGATTCGAATTGAGATACATCGGTTTTGGGGTCAATGAAAATTTATTTTGTCTGGTTCAATCTAGTTTCGGGTAAATGAGATTCTCATATTCTTTTTGAATTTTGCATCATTTAAAATAGAATTTTGAATTTCGGTTCGTGTATATACCTGCAAGGATATCAGAACAGGATTCTAAAGTAGGATTATAATTAGAAACATTAGTACTTGTCACGCCTATTACAGAAACTTCTCAAATTATCTAATTCAAACTTCTCAGTTTTCAAAACAACTTCTCAAAAAATCATTCTATGTAATTTGTTCATTTAAAGAAAGACTTCGAATGATAATTGAAATAAAAGGTATTCAAACTAAAAATATATCTATACATATATTTAAAAAATAAATAAATAAAAATGATTTTTAAATGTCTGACGCATTTTAAATTTTGTTTCAAAGTAAATTTGAAAATATTCAGCCATTATTTTAAAAGTGTTAAGAAAACAAAAAACTTGATCAGCTAAGTATGGCTCAAACTTTATCAATAAATTATAAAAAAAAAGATACCTGTGAGTTAACCTGAATTTGGCATAGTATAAATTATAGAAGATGATAAAGCATCAAACTACTCTCTTCAAAAGTCTGCCACAAAATAGCTCAAGTTGAGCTGAAATCCACTCATCTCAATGTTGAAAGGCAGCTTCTCAAAAAAGAGTTAAAATAACTCGAGTTTTAACCAATTTAAATGAAGTTGAGCTATTTAAATAACCAATTTAGATCAAGAAGATTTAATCGTTTGAAAAACAACTCTTTTATGATCGAAAAAATTACAGCTCTTTCATGAGAAGCCAAATCAGCTCTTTCGTTTTAAGAGTGTAGAAGACTTTTGTTTTACTCATCAATATGTCCTTTTTTACATCATGTGAAAAATCAAGATAATCATTAATTTAAATTTAATTAAAGATAGTTTTCCAATCTACAGGCTACTTGCATTTCGGCCCTAGAACTCTCCACGTGGCATTTGACTGTTTTCGGCACCCAATTTATTTCATTTCCCACTCTACCAAATACATTCTCGAATCAATTTTAAAGACAAGTCCACGCCAACAGTTAGGCAACAGAAAGTCCAGTTTCACCATTCCTTCCTCCCCGTGGCATTATTTATGGATGTTTTGTGTAGGAGTAGAAAAACAATGTTATAATATTTAAGTAACTGGCACAACAGAACAAACAACAAAGTCAAAATCTTTGCAGAAATGAAGGCCAGGGCGCTTTTCAATTCTGGTTATCGGTTTAAACCGGAAGGTAGCAACACAGACAGTTACCTCATCAAGTTGTAGACTAAAATTCAGAATTAGTTAAAACTCAATTCATCTGCGAAGTCATATGTTGGTGGAGAATACATGAAAATCCAAATTCAGTGGTTGACTCGTAGATTTACCACTGTGTTTTCATGCTTCCAATCCTCCGTATTTTCATACTTTTTAAGGGCAGGAAAACACAATGATTAACTTATGAGTCAACCTTTAAAATCCAATTTTCAGGTGTTTTCCACCAAGGTATGACTTAGCAGACCAATTGTGTTTTAATTATGGGAATCGAGTTTTAACTAATTCTGGAATTTCTGCTTCGAAGTTGATAAGGTTATTGTCTGTGCAGTCGCATTCCCGTCTAAAATGGTGCAGTCGTATGTCATCACTTACGCTAAGGGCTCTGTCGTAAGTAAAGTCTGACATGGGCATAAAGTTCTCCAAGTTCACTGTGAATTATACCTCTGGAGATGCTTAGTCAAGTAAAGGTATCATCACTTGTTCAAGATTCTAAATTACGAAACCAAATCGAGTACCAAGAGACGCTATTCGGTTGCTCGGTACGATGTATAGGAATGTGATGCAACGTAAAATTACATAAGCAAATCAAATTTAAATAACCAGTCAACATAGAACCAAAAAATAAGGGAAAACAGAGCTGCCATTATGAAGGCATAAATGCTCGTTCATCAGACCGCACTGCTATGTGGCAATCAGGCGATTTCGCCCTGTTTTCAAGCACTCTAACCTATAAAACTGGGTTATAGCTCAGTAGATAAGGGTGGTTAAAAAGGTTGAAAGCATATGGTGTTCAGTTAGAGTTGATTCTTTTTTTTTAATCTAACAAAATGATGCTTCTGAAAAAAAGAAGCTTAAAAATATAAATGAAAAAGCGTGTGGAAAAGGAACGATAAAAATATAAGCAGAACAATCAAACTAAAATGAACTTGGTAAAGTATATAAAAAGGTACCATGTGTATTTTGGAAAATCTCTTAAATTTAAGTTAGCAAATATTTCAACAAAGCTTAAAGTAAATCTAACTGGAATTAAATTCATAGTATGAAGAGAGTTCTATAATAGTGAAGACTCAAACTATAAAGTTTTCAACAAAGAGAATTTTCTTAGAAGTAAAATAAAATAAAACGAATTGCCTGAAAAAGAAGTTCATAAAAAATTTATTTATTTATATTTTTTTCAACTTTACAGTAACAAAAGTTATTATGTGTTCAGTTTATTTATAAAACATCTTCTATAAAATATTTTATAAACATTGAAAGATATGTTTTTAAATCATGAAATTTTTGATATCGTACATTGTAATATATTTTTTAAATTGTGTGAATCAACAAGAATAATCTAACAAATGATGATACAATTGAATAAATAATTCAATTCAAGACATTTTATATGTTAGGCTTTCGAAACAGAGCAAAAACTATATTCTGATTACATGTTATGTTCATATTGTCGACGTAATTTTATTTATTTACTTTTTTATTGAATATATACGTCTGACTTGTGGGCTTGACATTACAGCCCATTTATAAGTGATCGTCAATATGCAAGGACGAGATAGCACAAAGAAATTTATACCACAAGATAATTACATCCGGGAGGTTTACAAAAAGGTGAAAGGAATCAGTGGGAGTTGAAATAGAAACGTACCCACGCTCTCAAGAGATTGACGACGTAGTGTCTTTACCACACAGCCACGGTGGCCTATTTTTTTCTTAAAGTGTTACCTTTTACACGAAGCATATTTTGAAAATTTTACAATCAGTTTTGGTTAGATTTTTAAAATATAAAAATTTCTAGCTGATGAAGAATAAAACAGGCATAGAATTTTATTATTAGTGTGCATTTTCATTAATATTACATTTTTAAAACTATATTTTACCCTAAAAAAGGCTTAACGCAGAGTAATGTAGAATAAAATGCAGAATAATTTTAATATATTCTCTTTCTATCTATTGCTTTGTCACAAATCTTTGTTTATATTGCTAATTTTTAAATCTTTGTATGTATGTTTTTTCTAAATTGAGATTCTTAAATCCTGCCGACCGCTAATATGAATTTTTTTAAAAACATAAATTTTATAGTAACGAGACAGCTTACATTTATTAATAGAAAATGTATTCATCTAATGTAACAAAAATTAAAATCCTGTAAAATTCAAATAAAATTGTAAATGTTTATGTAATCATAGCGGACATAGCAGATATCCGCTAAAGTTGCTTTATTAAAACAGTATTTTGAATGTTAAAAGGGTTTGTAATGATTCTTATTCTTATGACATTCCGAGTTTGTGGTTAGAATTACTTAATAAATATTTAAAGGGTGAGTCTAATAGGAGGAGCCGCGGTGGCATTGGCTATTCACGATCATAGAGGGCGCAATATTTTGTGTTTTGAGTTTTTTAAATTATCTTTATATCCAGAGTCATTTAGTTTTTCTACTTTTATTAATTTTAATTTTATACATATTAAATTTAATATATGGTCAAAATTTATTATATTTATATGCCGCGGTGGCAATGGCTATATTCACGATCATAGGGGGCGCAATGTTTTGTTTTGATTTTTAAATTATATTTATATCCAGTGTCATTTAATTTTCTAGTGATTTTATATGTTATGAATACGGTTCTTATGAATGAACCGAAACATGTCAACTTTTTAATTTAATTTTTATTTGTGACACCTTCTAAGTAAATAAATATGAAATGTTTTTATAAGTATTTTGAACGTTAGTTTATTTATTACAAAATACTTAAATAGTTCTTGTTTCTTAAACATTATTATTTGCTTTTTTCATTCACATACTTACATTACTAATTGTCTTTCATTTATTGCAGAAGACAGATCTATATTGCACATACTTATATTTGTTATTTATTACACATAATTGCATTACTTATTAATACTTATCACATACGAGCCTTATTTATTACATATTGTTATTGTGAAATTTGCTCTTGCTTGTTTGAAATAAATTCAAAGATTTTTAGTTCTGGTGTCGTTACAGGCGGATGTAGAATCGTGTTTACTTCAACCTGTTTCGAGTTTAACTATTGTAATATATGGTGTATAAAAATGTATCTTTGGTAGAAATACATTGTAATTCCATTAAGTAATGAAACTCAATTTTTTGCGCCAAGTTTAAGGCCGAAGGGAGGGAGTTTGCAAGTAATACGTGCAGTGGAGTTTATCAGATACGGATTCTTGCAGAAGTCAGTTGACCTTGAGCCTTTGCAGCGCACGATCACTCATAAAGCAGACACGTGTTTGAAAGTTAGATTTTCAGAATGATGAAGAGTGTCGAGCAGAGATATGCCATAAAGTTTTGTGTAAAATGAATTAATTGGCTACTGAAAAAACGTCCTATGTTGTAAGAAGCCTACGGGAAGGATTCTTTGTTCAAATCACAAATGTTAAAGAGAAACACTGTCCTCAAAGACGGAAGAAAGGACATCGAAGACGATGAATGTTTTAAACGTCTATGAAGTTTCCGAAAAAAGACGTTTTTAAAATGAATATGCATTTGATCTCTGATCATCGGATAATCTCCAAATGATTGCAGAGACGTTAGGACTTATGAAAGTGATTGTACATCGAATTGTAGCGGAAGAACTTCAAATACGAAAAATGTGTGACAAGTTGGTTTCAATACATCTTCAAATTGTCCTAGTTCCTGACAAAACACTTCGTCGCAATGATGCCCCAATCGATGTACAGCCTCAATCTATCATCCCTGGAATTTTTCTATTCCCTAGGTTAAAAGCCAGATTAAAAGGTAATGACAATCTCGAAAAGATTCAGAAAAACGCAATGTGCGTTCTGAACGGCATTTCAATGCAAGATTTCCAAGCGGACTTTAATGAATGGCAAAATAATCTAAAACGGTGTATTAACGCAGAAGGAAGTAATTTTGAAAAATTAATAAGTATTTGTAAAATTAATTTCAAATATTTTTTTTATTTATTCAGTCTCATTATTTACTGGACAGACTTCATATATTGTGAAAAATTAAATCAATATTCTTACAAGAATTAGTGTTTTTTGTAAATTTAATCTATAACTTCTATAACATTTTATAATACTTGAGTCCATTTTTGTTTTGTGGCTCCATCTGTACGTACCCGAATTTTTTTTTTTAATTTAATTCCATATTCCATTAAATTAGTATTCAGTTATTAAAAACATTTGTAAAATCTCAGTGATAGTTGCTCTATCAAGAAATTTGTGCGAACAAAGTCACTCTTCATGTAACTTTTCTTCCCATTCAACCACACAAAACAAAGGAGAGGTGTCCTGTTACTTACATTCTTAGATTCATCAATTTGAATAAAGTGATGATTTTATGTACCAATTTTGTAATTTGATTTCGATTACCTTCGTACGGACCCTCGGTTGAAGACCGCTAACTTGGAGCATTATATTTTCTTGAAGATAGTGTACATAGCTTCTACAGTTATTTTGCCGGGCAGCACACTGATATCGCAGCTAATCTTCAGATGTTACATGATAGTAATACATCAACTTTAAACCACATAATTAACATTACTCTTTTTTTGCTTTTAATTACCTTGCACCGAAGTTTATATATCGGTTTAAATCGGCTTAAAATCATTGATAATAATTGATAAAAAATAATATTGATAAAGTTATTTGATTTTATCATTCACGCTAAAAATTTTTTTGCTACGGCTTTTTAAGCGTTTCGTATTCAGATTGATTCGACGCTCCGAAAAAAAATCCTAGAATTTTTTTTTTTAAGGAAAAAATTATAATCAAGTATTAATGAATGTATCTGCGCTCATTTTTATAGGAAAATTAAGCAACATTTTCGCAACTCTATTGCAAAATGGATAATTTTCTTTAAATGTCGGCTTGGATCAGTTTGGGAATAAAGTATTTTCAAGCTTTATCAGGATTTAGGTTGACACTATTTTTGTTCGGATCGAATTTCTGGTTTACTGTAACTTTTTTGCATCGGGTTAGATATAATCTCTATGACCCTAGAGAACTGTATTTTCTATTACTTACCGTTTCTTTTCTCGTCATGTCAGTTTTTATTATCTTTAAACATTCTCCTCAACTCTCTACTCTTTTTAAGTCTTTGTGGAATAAATTTCATCACAAAAATTGGTATAAAATGTTTTTTTACATTCTAATTGAAATATTGTTATAAATGAACCATAATTTACGTATAACATATAATATTTTATTAAAAAAAACAACAACAACAACATAAATAAAAAAAACCCTTAATACTTTTCTTAAATAATAACAACAAAAGTATTTAAAAATTTATTTAGATTATTTCAATTTAGGTTCTAAATGAGATGACATGAGGCTATCTAAAATCATAAATGATATTTAGATTTCAAAACTTTTACGAAAAACATTGTGGAAATCAAATTTACTTTCACTCTTTGTTGCATAAAATGTTTTATTAAAGTACCGAGTTCGATAAGTTTTAGGTTTGGGAAAATTTGCAAAAGCCTAATTTATTTGCGCATTAAGTTTTTATTTTTCAAAAATATTATGCTTAATACTTATTCTGAAGTGAATTTTCGAGCTTGCGAGTCTATAAAAATAAGAAAAATAAACTTCGTAATAAAGTTAATGCGCAGTATTTTCAGATTACATGAATATATGCATAAATTGCTTTTACGTATGGAAAATCTTTAGCTTTACTGTAAAATATTCTATGAAAAACATACAATAGTTACTGTAAAAAGGTTTTAAAGTTAACAAACATTGTAAACAGAAACTGAACGTTAATTTTTGAATTAAGTAAGTTGAGTTAAACAGAACTTTATGATTTTAGCGTTTATAATAAATCAAGGGTTGAATATATTTAATATGTGGTAAAAGAAGTTAGTCTGAATCTGAATTTTACGTTAGGGTAATTTCTACTTACTAATTCCAAATTTAAAATTCTCTATAGCAATATATATAATTATCCTACAAGTACAAATGTATGATTAACTGTCTATTAAGCACAAAAATATTTTCATCTAATACCACGTAAGGGAAGTTATACTAATTCACAAACAGAAACTCTGCAACTCGAAATTTAATTATTTCTCAGATATGCTTTCTAAATTAAAGAAGACGAATGACAGAAAAATGAAAATTGCTTAACAATCGTCAAAAACAATAGAAATTAATTAACGATTAAATGCAACATACAGAAATTAAAAGATTTTCACAAAAAAGTGAGCATTTTAGTATGCGTAACATATGGGTATCAAACAGAAGATTTAGTATGAATTAGTCAGTATATAAACTCGGAAACTGAATTAAAAATAATAATAGCATCAACTAAACTTAATTTAAAGTAAGAAACAATTATTTTTCTAATGTCAAATTTATTTTTAGAAGATAAAAAGATCTTTGACTTCCTCGAGAGGGCCAGAAACATTTTTCGAAGTCAATCCCAAGAACTAATGTATTTCAATTTCCCCAAACTTTGTATTTTGTTAGAACTTGGTTTGAATTGGTTCTGATTAGGTTTTGGTACAGATGACGCTGCAATGCTGTCTTTGTCAAGATTTTTATGAGGGTCAGCCACAGAACAATAATGTAGGGAATTCCGGCAAATTTTATATTTTGTGATCTTGATATGAAGCCATTTGTGTTTATTGCTATAGCGCTGGAAAAAAGTTTTGAACCGATAACAAAAACAATAAGCTATTTTTTATATAAAAAACCCATATCGTTGCAAGTTTATTCACGTTAAATTATACAAGTTTTGTTATCTCTTTAAATTAGAATAATATACTTAAAAAGAGTAACAAAATGTAATTTTTAAATAATACAATTTAGTGGGGAAATTTTACGACTAATATATTTAAAATCTAATTTACAAATGTAAATAATTTGTACAATTAATATTTTTTTTGTAATTTATTTGTAAATTATTTGTAATTAATTTCTAATAATTTTTATTATTTTCTTTGTTTTCATTTAACACTGATGAGCTCTAAGCGACCCTCTCGGAAAGATTTGGCCTTTTTTGTGGAAATAGGTATTTGTTTTGATATTTCCAAAATAGCTTTTTTCAGTTCAACAGTCCAATCAAACCTCTTTCTCGTGGTATAAACTTGACTAACCAAGATTCTCCACATGATTTCTGTAGGATATACGTGACGCAATGAGATAATGAACCACTGGATTCATCGCAGCATTAAAATAGTAAATGTAGCCTTTGTGCAAAAATGGTTAAAGATAGAAAACTAACGATTATAAATGCACAAATAATGCATAAAAAGGTAGCAAACAGCTGTTTCGAATCTACTATAGAGATTCTTCATCAGTGCAAAACTCAGCGAGTTAGAAAAAGCAAAACTGAGCAAAGAGACAGAGAAACACAGGCCTATATACCCTTTATGGACCGATCCCGCCAAAAGAAAAGCAACCAATGAGAAGAAAGCAGCCTGAACAATTAGGTGGACAAGTAGAGACATCTACCGGAGAACAAACAAAACAAAAAATAAAAAGCAATATAAAAAACAGCTTTAATTTATTTGTGCATTTATAATCGTTGGTTTTCTATCTTTAAACATCACATCATAATTATGTTTTGTCAAAAGAAGATGATCTTCTCGTTCTACCGTACAAGAATCATGGCTTACTCACAGATTTGCGAGTGGAATCGTTAGTTTGAAGGAAAATCAAGGCAAATTCTGATCCATAAATTCATGTTTAAGTGGAACAAAATTATTATCAGAAATACCTTTATAATTAAAGAAGTTCATCTTTATCTCGGTCAAACTTGTTTTTAATTTTGCATTAAAGACTGCCGAAATCGCGACTATGTCGGCAAATTTGGAACACGTTTCGAAAGCAGATATGTACCATTTGGTTAATCATGCCAGTAATATTTTAAATCTTGTGTACCAAAAAAGGAAGAATATTTTTCCAGTAGTAAAAACCTACTGACGCCATAGATAGAACTTTAAATTTTCTTCGTAGTTTTATTCGAAAAATCTATACAAAATTATAAGAACGCACATGTTTTAGAGTGAGCTCTTAGTAACAGCAGAACGTTATCAGGCATCAATTTTCTATAATAACGCTGTTTAAACTTAATTTTAAAATATAAATTATCATTGTGCTCGATAGCATTGGTTTTCATTAAAAATAATGGCTATAAAAATACGCCTGACAAGTGTTTTGAATCGGCTGTGGCATGGCAAACGCTGATATTATTACAGTATTGAATGAATTCAACCTTTTCAATATTTTATTTTCTTGTTCTCAATACCTAGGATAAGCCTCTAAAAATAAGCCAGAATTGGTATTAGTTTTTGATTTATGCACCACTTTTTAAATCACTGAATACTGTAAATTTGAGATAAATTTTAAGAAAGATACTATACTTTGTACTTTTTGGTATGTAATTGCTATTTAAATTAATATTTGAATATCATAAAAGAAAATTTTGTGATATTCCCAACGTACGAATTTTAGTTTAAATTTAGAAAGTTTAATCCTAATTTTTTTTTTTTTTTTTTTTTTTTTTTTTTTTTTTTTTTTTTTTACAGGAGGGTAGTAATTGAATTGGAGCTCATATATATATATATATATATATATATATATATATATTTAATATATTTGGTGCTTTTTAACGTTGCTCATTTTTGTATTCCACTAATCGAATTATACCTATTCCTGTACACATATGAGAAAAAAAGATATGATTATTTTATATTTTTATTGAATAAACATTATTGATGTCATTTTCCAATTATAATTAAAATAAATATACATTTTGAAGAGATTCGGTTTAAAAATATTAAGAGGTTTAAGAATTCTAAAAACGATCTAAAATATTAAAAAAAAAAAAAAAAAAAAACAAAAAAAAACATGCATTTAAAAACACGAATTTGTAATATCTATCTATAACACTGGTAAACAAGGTTTCTGTTTCTAACTAAGTATGTGGTGACTTTTATATTTTAAGTGGTGCTGTGAAAGAATATGAAATTAAAAAGTTTCCATCACCCACAGATTTTTTAAAAATTCAAAATCTTGAAAATCTGAATTTTGTAGCATTTATCAACACATATACCTTATGAAATTTATCATTTGGTATTTTAGTAATTACAAACTTTTAAATAAACACTCATAAAACTTAAAATTAATATTTAAAACACTGAAAGTATGCATTGTTTATAAAGTTTCAGAAAAATATAGAATATTTTTCATAAAAAGAAATTACATTAATAAGAAATTTCATACTTTATGTAGCGGTAAATGTCTTATCTGTGGCTGTTCTCTTATAGGCCATTGTTCCGAGTTATATTGACGATTTAAAGCTGACATTAAGCCACCTATATCATTACAATAGCATAAATCATCTTTTCTTGAAAAAAATGTTGAATATTTCTTATGTCATTCTCGATAAATAGATATCTTTGAACTGTTTTTCAGGAGATTCCAACCTTGCAATCTTGATACAAGTAATTCTGAGTTTTTCTTTGATAAATTTAAGTCTCTCACAAAATAATTTAATTCGTTTTGTGTAATTAGGTGTGGTTCTTCATTTATGCCAGGAGAATAGTTCATATGAGATGTAGAAGAAGTTTCAGTTTCATCAATTTCCATTTCTACTGCTGCATCGTCATATGTAAAATTTCTGGAGGTTTCGGTATTTGTAAATAATCATTATGTAATGCTGGTCACATTGCTGAATCTAAGTTTGGGTACTTAATTTTATGTTTACTTCTTGCAGAGAATCCTTTAATTTTTGTAATACATTAGTAGCAGTCAGTTATATGATCCTTCGGCATGCGCCATATCATGGGTATAGCAAAGGCCATACACTTTTTTGTACCTTTCATCCACGCGCGGAGATTTGTAGCACATCGTGTACCACAAGAATGAGGTGCCGATTTCTTATCTTGTTCACTACTTTACATCCAAAATACATGTGATAGGCAGTCATTATTAACGGCGTGAAAGCGCATCGATGATTTTTCAAAGTTAGCTTCCCGCACACATAGCAAAAAGAATCGGGTTCATTAACGCATCCTCTAGACATGTCTTACATATTGTAGAGGAACATAGGATAATTATAATAAAAGTTCAATTAAAAAGTCTTCAGAACAAAGAAGTAGTAGTACACTCACCCCGAAAGTTTTCAACTGTCATGGATTTGCGTTAAAGTCAAATACTGTGGGGTGGCTAGAGCTGTCTGTTCAACGTCGCTAACATAAAATTTATTAGAGGGACATCTGTTTCTACTCTCTTGCTGTATCTTCTATCACTGTAATAAGAAAAAGGAATGTTTGTGTGAATCAAATACATGAAAGAGAATAATGTAATATAATTATAATGCCTATACGATGCCTACATACTCCAAAACGTATAAATGAAATTTCTCAAAATCGGAGGGTGATAGAAAATTTTTACAAACATATTCTTTTTCAGCAGCTTGAAATCTATAAGAAACACCCAACGTATATAGAGAAACAGATAATTCGTTAAAATTTGTTTATCAGTGTAATTACATCAAATACATTACATTATGAGAGATTTTCTGTGTACAAGCTTTGAAATTAAAGGCGAAATGTTGCGAAACAATGTAACTAAAGGAAGTTTCACATGTGAAAAAAACATTATTTAAAAAAAGAGTTTTTCTATACGTGCACTAGTATGAAAAAAAAAAAAAAACAATGAAGCAATTTACATTAACGTTCATTCTTCCTACATGAATATAAGATACAAAAGGGTTTAAAAATTATTCTATCCCAGCAAGCACATAACTTTCGGCATACGATCGGGCCGGAGCCATCAGTATCGGTTAAGTGTCGGTAGCAGGTTGGCACCTGAAACTTAAGAATCTGCTATTTTGACAGCCGGTTACGGTAATCGGTCTAATTTTGGTTGTATAACAAGCGACTTATACCGGTAAGTGACGCAGGACCGATATCTGAGTTTTGATAGTGGACCGATCAGATTTGCCAACATTGGTCCGAATTCAGAATATTTAGTCTTAACCGATTCTTTTCCATTTTCTCAATTTTATTCGAGTTTGAGTTTTGATAAGAAATGTATATTTCATGCATTTCATTAAAAATTCTGACAGTGATAAACGGAAAATATGTCAAGAATAACCTTTATTTATTTATTTAAAATTATTATTTTTGAATTAATTTTTAAAATGACTTACAATTATTTTTTTCACAAATAAATTTTTAAATTATTTCCTTTAAATTGTTATTTACTAATAGGAAATTAATCATAGAAAAACAGAAAAAATCTTTGTATGATAATTGAATTTATTTTCTATTTATCTATTCATTTTAAAAGCAATAACTTAGTTTCACTTTTTATTTTAATGTTAATTACTAGAAAGTGCTTGAAATTATTTTAGAAGGTAAAACATATAAAAGAAATCTACCCATTTTTTAACATAAAAAAATCAGTTTTTTTTCTAAAATATTTTCTCACAAACGAAAAATAAATTAATATTACTATTTTATTTTAAGATTTAAAAATTATTATTGCAACAATTATTCAGAATTAATATTGATGCATAAAAAAATATTCTGTATTAAATTATGAAATGTCTTAAAGTGAATAATTAGAGTGATTAATTACCAACTTAATTTTTTTTATTAAATTAGTTATTTTATGTTACAAATATATATTTCTTTTTTTATTATTATTTTATTATTTTATTATTTACTTTATTATTACATTTAATTACGTTATAATTCTCAAAAAAAAAATTGCATTAACAGAAAAACCACCCAAATTCATTTATTATATCCAATACTTATGCATTTTTAAATTTATAAAAAGGAATATGAAATATCTCCTATTTAAAAAAAATTGTGTATAAAAAGATAATATATATATATATATATATATATATATATATATATATATCTTATTTTTTACTTAATAAATATACATAATCAACAAAATAACATTCCAACATAGTCGTAAAACATAAATACTAATTTAAATCATCAAATGGCGTAACATAATTTTTTATTCTACTTAAAAGTTAATTATTACCAATTTATTATTATTTAAAATAACTTTTTCTACGTTAAAAACACATACTTTAGAAATTAACGCAAAACATGTAATTATGTTACAGTTTTTAATAAAAAATATTCATTTAACAATACTTCTGAAAAAAAATTATTTTGAAATTTTAAATATACTACTTAATGATTCTAAAATTTATAAGAAAAACAATTCGTTTACTTTAATTAATTTGCTAATTCATTAATTTAAATATTAAATTAATTTTAAAAATTAGGCGCATAAGACAATTACAAGTAAATGAATACATAAATAAAATAAAAACACTTTAATATTACAATTTTCCAATCTGTTATTTACGTCAACGACATTTGCCATTCACATAGCACTTACTGAAAAGCCACACCCTTATTACCACACATAAACCTCCTCTAACCAGGTCTGACTTGTCTGGTGGTTAAGGTGTTCATCTTATGAGCTAGGGATTGCGAGATCAAATCCCGCCTGTTCCCGCACTGAAGTATGTTCATTGGCTTTCAAAACACTTGCTAGAGTGTTTAACAGATGGCGCCTCCAGATAAATTTTTTTGCTTGCACCGGGATTCAGATTGTATTCATGTGGTTAGCTATCGGCATAGTTTTATGCCGATACCGGACCGGCTGCGTGCCTCATGAATCGGGCGGCATTCGCGCGGCGTATCAAAAAAGATACGGAACCGGTAGCGGCAAGTGGCATCGGTCTAATACCGCTGGCATTGGCAAGCGGCTATTGTCCGATTGCTTACCGATAGCTCTGCGTTTGCTGCTACACTACAAATAATCCTAGTCACATAAGGCGATGTGTTTCTGTCAATGAGAATGGCGTCATGTTTATGAGAAGACATAAATTATTTTCCATAAAAATGTTACATTTCACTGCAGTTGCATCGAAATGATTTTCAACAATTGGTATTTCTCAGTTACTACGTTTGAGACTCTGGAGCATTAAATTTGTTGCGGTATGGTTTAGAAAATGTCATTAAAAGTTTGGTCATTTTTCCTTATTATAGAATTTTTTCTTTTTCAATTTTGCGAATGAAAATTAATAATTTCGACATCTATGTATTTGCACTGATATTGCATTGGTGAAATTGCTTCATCGTTCAGCAGTTAAATTCCTCCATTTAGGAACTGAGCAAAATGGTTTAATGTATGAAAATAACATAATCTACTTATAATAAAATCTGAGTTGAGAAATGTGTTGGGAACGATTCTGGTACGAACCATTCTGCTCTATGAATCGACAGTTGCTATACGCCCTTTTAGGCTTAATGGAAAACATATGTTAACATATGACAGCTAAATGCTAATTTCTTCTTTTTGAAATAATTTTTGTTGAGCAAATTTCCCTTTATAACATATATGTCATATCCAATTACAATATTTTAAATTCCAATTTAAAAGTAATCTATTATAAACAAAATAAACAATCTATGCTTTCACAAAAAAGACTGCGTGATTTATTAAAATAATAATAATAATAATAATAATAATAGTAATAATAATAATAATAATAATAATAATAATAATAATAATAATAATAATAATAATAAAATTAATAATAATAATAATATCCAATTATGATTTCAAGGTATTTGTAAAATCGTATTAAAACCTTTAAATATATTTTAAATTACATTTTTCACTTTCGTTTACATTTATTATGGGCAGTAAGTTTACAACATTTCAAAATAAAATATATAAATAAATGATTTTTTCAAGTCATTGATTTTTTCATGGATCATGCTCTGTGGACTGACTTCACCTTTTATTGTGCTGCCATCTATTTGCATCAGTATAAGTGAAGAATTTTTTCCATTGAATTTATAGTAAAATAATAATAATAATAATAATAAATAAAATTTGCAAGATGTAATAATGTGTAGGACATTTCTCTTGAACGTTTCAGTTACATAATTTTAAAATACCCTTTAATAGGTTGAAATAAATGGAATAATTTTACTATGATTTCTTTGATATAATTTAAATTTTGTTTTATTGTTATTTTTTTAAGATGTCCACTTAATTTTTGAAATTTTGTTTTCCATTATAAAGAAATTTTTTTTTTCTCAACGTGTAATGGATATACGAGATATTATCGTGACTGCATTAATAAGACTGAAAATTATTTTTCCACATTCTATTATTAAAATATATTTTTCTGACTTTTCAAAGCAATTATATTCGAAAATTACTATGCTAAAATTAAAAAAATTACCTGCTTTGTTGTGACTAGTATATTTTATGCATGACTATATTTTATATATGATATTCCTCACATATTAATGACATTTCATAAGAAATGAAAGTTTCGTTTACAATGTAAGCACATTTCAAGTGGATATAAGTTAAGCTTTTAAAAACTGGTGTAATAAAATTAAATTTTTACGAAGGAAATAATAATAACGATTTTGGTTTTCATTAATAAAGAATGAATTCTTAAAGACACATAATTAGAGGTTTTAAAAATTGATTTTAATCTAAATCAATGCATCTTGGTTCTGCATATTTACTATATGAAAGTACGATTTTACCAAAACTTTTTGCTGTTGTTGTTTGTTTATATTAACTGCTACTAAATGGCGCCAAATCCATATATGAAAACAAAGTATAAAGCTTCATAAATCGATGACCTAGGAATCATATCCTTCTTATATATGACTAAAATCGCTGCGGAATTGCTTTTTATAAAATAATGCATTTCAAAAAAAAAAAAAAAAAAAAAAAAAAAAAAAAAAAAAAATCAATATTTAATTGTAATGTTTACCTAAATTTTCAGAAATTGTGTTTTACTTTTCTAATTATTTTTATTGTTGTGATAAATACTGCTGTGTTGTTTTGCCCAATTTTGAACTATTTCAGAAATTTAATATGAGGTTAAAAAAAATCTTATCATTAGTATTGCTATTTTAAAAACATGCTTTACTACAATACAAACTCTTTAATTATAAAATTTTATTCTGTTTGTTTGTGTGGAATCTTACGAAAATGAAACGCAGGTCGAAATGCCGTCATTTTTGACGGGGGTTATATACTAGTACTTAATGAAAACCGTACTTTTTCATTAATAAAACTGAAATTGAGATCTCACTGATAAACATCTTTGATGGATTGTTTTATCTACGTCTTTTATAAGTCATAAATTAGATTAATATAATATATTTTTTGACTTATAGTGAAAATTAAAATTCATAAAAATAGTTTTGCGATAAATATAACTTAAAGTCTTTATTATTATTTTTTGGAGTTGTACTAACAAATTTCTATATTTTTTATAGGAATAATTTTTCTCGAAATATGATAATTTCACTAAAAATAAGCTTCCAGAATCTTTTTTGACTGAAAGGTACTTGAGAGCAGAAATTCTGAAACAATCGATAGTGATTATACCGTCTCTATTTATTTTATATACTGAACAATCTTTTGGAAATCCGAAAAAAATTACATAGAATACGTTTACAGAAAAACTAATTAAAAAGTTCTGAAGAAATAAAAATTGAAAGAAAAAATATATTCTATTGTGTTTTTAATTCGAAAATTTTAAACTGCTTCAAGAAATCTTTTAATAATATTCTAAAATAAAGTTTTTTAAAGAATAGAAAACCCCCATAACCTTTAATATTTATTTAAAAAACTTTAAATACTTAGAATATAACATATTCTCTTACAAGGTATAAAATGAAAAGTATCTAACTATTCTATACCTTTTCAAAAAGGCTCATACTGTAAATATTGACTCTAACATCTAAACTTGTTATACCACATTTTCTTTTCCTTTGAAACAATAAAATCGCAAGAGTATGGTATTCCTAAATCAAATAAACAATACATCCAAAAACGTGAATGCAGAGAAAAATATTATTGGAAAAATACTTTTATTTTATTTGTCTCATGTAAAAATAGATTTTAGTGTTATATGGAGAGATTATATGTCGATTTAAATTCGTGCACGTAAAAGAAAAAAGATTGGAAGGGAGCTAAGATATTGGATCAAAACTATTTATACACGAAAACTGACATGGAAAAAAAAGTTAAAGTGATTGACCTTTGAGAGATTATTTAATAAAGGTACATGAAGATGTTTGAAGGAAAATGGAACATATATGCCTGATAAAAATAGGGATGAGTAACGGTTCAGAAACATTTTGGTGTAAGGCTAAAATTCACCATTGAAAAAATTCCATTTGAATTTCTATATGTTCCATGAATTTAAACTGGAAATTCAGAAACAGACGTCAAATTATCAAAAATGTTTGACTAAAGCATTGGTCATAATCAATTCTCTACACGAATTGACATGCGCCACTTTCATTCGCAACCACGAAGAAAGGTATTCCACATTACAATTTAATGAATTACTTTATCTACATCTTTCATAAGCTATAGATTAGAATAACATAGTACATTTTTTGAAATAAACTTAAAATATATAAAAAGTGGTTTGGAATTTATAAAAAGTTGCGATAAATGCGCCTTAACAACACTACATTTTTGTAGTTAGACCAACAAAAGTTCTTCTAATTTTATAGAGGAATAAATTTTATAGAAATATAATAATTTCACCTAAATAAGCTTCTCGAATCTTTTTGCCTAAAAGGTATTTGCCACCACTAATTTCTAAAAGATCGATGGTCATTTTATGGTATCTATTTATTTACAAACTGAAAAATCTTTTGGAAATCCGGACAAAACAATTGCATAAAATATTTTCACAGAAAAAAATGATAAAAAAAATTCTGAAAAAAAAAAAAAAAATAAATAAAAAATGAAGGAGAAAAATTTATTCTACTATGCTTTTAATTTAAAAATTTTCAACTGCTTGAAGAAATCCTTTAATAATATTCTAAAATAAAGTAAAGTTGTTTAAAGAATAGAGAATCTTCCTAACTTTTAAAATTTATTTAAAAAAAATTGCGTACTTAAAATATATTCTTATACAAGGTATAAAATGAAAAATACTCAACTATTCTATCCCTTTTCAAAAAGGCTCATATCGTAAATATTGTTTCAAGCATCTAAACTTTTTCTTTTCCTTTGAAACCATAAAATCGTCAGAGTATGGTATTCCTAAGTCAAATAAATAAAAGTCCTTCCGGTAATGCCGGGAGGAAGAGGTAGCTTTCATATACTTATTTATTTATTTTAAATTAAGTTATATAAATCAAATATACGAAGCTCAAAATAGTGGAACACGATTATATAAGATTGAATATCAGTTTTTGTCAATATTGAATTTTAATAGGAATTTTTAGAAATTGGTCATCTTTTATTCAACCTGGTTTTATTTTAAGCGATTTATAGGGTCCTCAAATTCCACGATATCCATTTTAAAGCAGCATGGTGGATAGAAAAATCCAATGAGCTTGATCAAAATCTTAATTCATGTGAACATGCTCACTCACATCGAAATCGATTAATATATACGAGTGCTGTCGCGAGCTAATTGACTTAAAAAAAAAAAAAAAATGTCACCCACATTAGAAATTCAAACCGCCATATACCAGGCGTTTTTCAAGGTAAAGACAAAGCAAAAAATACTCCGGAATTCATTATTAAGATAAATAGTTTAGAAAGAACCTTTTTTAAATTTCTAATTTTTTGTTTATACATCATTATACATTTAAAAAATTTTTGACAAATTTAAATGGCCGCCATCTGAAACAAGATGGCGGAAAAAGATGGCCCATGAACTCGGTCAAGACATTGGTATGTACTATGAACACACGGAGTTATATCGAAATCAGTTTATAAATATGCGTATTAACGTGTGATAAATTTCAGACCGTTTAAAAATGTCAATCACACTGGAAATTGAAAATGCTCAAACTCAGCCATTTTTCAAGATATAGATGAAACAAAAATGCTCTGGAATCTTTGTATCAAAATCAAACCACAAAAGAAAAATCTTTTTCAATTTCTTACTTTTTTGCACCTAATTTTAAAATTAAAATTTAAAAAAATTAATGTTCCGCCATTTTGAAACAAGACGCCGCGCCGATTGAAAACTGGCCAACAAACTCGTTCCAGGCATCAGTATGTCCTATCTATGTACCAAGTTTCATCCAAATCGGTGTACAAATACGCGTGTTATCACGTGACGAAAACCAGATCATTTCAAAATGTGAGCAACACTAGAAATTAAAAGTACTATAACTCAGACATTTTTTAAGATACAGACGAAACAAAAAATGCTTTGGAATCTTTGTATCAAGGTCAAATGCATAAAAGAAAAATCTTTCTCAATTTCCCATTTTTTTTTTACCTAATTTCAAATTTTAAATTTTTTAAATAAAAATTTAAATGACCGCCATTTTGAAACAGGATGGGGGATGGAGCTGGTTAACGAACTCGGTCCAGGCTTTATTATGTACTATGTACACACCAAGTTGCATCCAAATTGATTTATAAATACGAGTGTTATCACGTGACAAAAATCAGATCGTTTCAAAATGTCAGCCAAAGAAAAGTTTAAAGTGCTATAACTCAATCATTTTTTAATATATAGACAAAGTAAAAAGTGTTCTAGAATTGGTGTTTTAGGGTCTAACACATAAAAAAAAATATTTTTCAACTTTTAATTTTTTCGCATTTAATTTTAAATTTTAATTTTTTTTAAATTTTTTAAATGGCCGCCATTTTTAAACAAGATAGAGGATGATGCTGGCCAACGAACTCGGTCGATATATTTGTATTTACTGTGTACATACCAAGTTTAATTCAAATCGGTTCATAAATACGTTAGTTATATCATGACAAAAATCAGGTCGTTTCAAAATGTCAGCCATAAGAAAAATTCAAAGTGCTATAACTCAATCATTTTTTAAGATATAGACAAAGTAAAAAAATCTTCTGGAATTGGTGTTTTAAGATCTAACACATAAAATAAAAATATTTTTCAACTTTTAAGTTTTTCGCGTTTAATTTTAAATTTTAAATTTAATTTTTTTTTTAAATGGCCGCCATTCTGAAACAAGATGGCGAATGATGCTGGCCGACGAACTCGGTCGAGATATTTGTATGTACTATGTACATACCAAGTTTCATTCAAATCGGTTCATAAATATGTTAGTTATAGCATGACAAAAATCAGATCGTTTCAAAATGTCAGCCATAAGAAAAATTCAAAGTTCTATAACTCAATCATTTTTTAAGATATAGACAAAGTAAAAAATGTTCTAGAATTGGTGTTTTAAGATCTAACACATAAAATAAAAATATTTTTCAACTTTTAATTTTTCCGCATTAAATTTAAATTTTTAAATTTTTTTAAATTTTTTAAATGGCCGCCATTTTGAAACAAGATGGCGGATAATGCTGGCCAACGAACTCGGTCGAGATATTTATATGTACTATGTACATACCAAGTTTCATTCAAAACGGTTCATAAATACGTTAGTTATCGCATGACAAAAATCAGATATATATATATATATATATATATATATATATATATATATAAGTGTCAACATTTCAACGGAGAGTGGTTTTGGGGTCTGGGGGTCATGATCGGTAAAAATATACCAAAATCTTCTGGAAGTGCTTTCCTGTTTGTAATGAAAGCTACCTAATACATCCAAAAACGTGAGTGCAGAGAAAAACATTATTGGAAAAAGACTTTTATTTCATGTGTCTTATATAAAAACAGACTTTAGTGTTATATTGAGAGATTATGTATCGATTTAAAATCGTACACATATAAGAAAACGATTGAAATGGATTTAAGATGTCAAATCAAAAGTGTTTTTTCCTGAAAACTAACATGAAAAAAAAAATGACTTTTGAAAGATCATTTAATTAAAATACATGGAGATATTTATGGGAAAATGAATATACATACATGTACTAGCAGCCTTCGCCCGCTACGCTGGTCAGATTTTCTAAAGAAACTATGAATCAAACAAAATCTTATATCATATTAATTTTTTGTGCGTTGATAAACTCGAAATCCAGACTTTCTTTTACATATATAAATTGAAAACGTCAGGTTTTTGCGCCGAAGAAATCGCCAAATTAGGAAAATGTGAAGTATCTCACGAACTACTGGATTTAAAAGAATTTGCTTAGTACCATTCGATTCAGCATAAAAAAATACACTGAAAAATGCTATCAGTTGAAAAATATCTGTAAGTTCCGATTTTTAAAGAATTTTTTTTAAAGCTCGTTCTTTTTTTTTACCCGCCCTTATGGGTGGAACTTTGAAAATCCCTTCTTAGCGGCACTCGTCATTATAAGAAGTATTTTTACCCCAATTTGCAAGATTTTTGATTCGGTAGATTTTTTTGTGAGGTGATTAATATGAAATCCAGACTTTCTTTTATATATATAGATATAGACTGTCTGTCATCGGTGAAAAATCAGTTATCTAAACGGAAAGCTCAATGTTAGTCACCAATGAATGACGTAGAGCTCAACATATTAACAATTTTAATCACATAAAAATTCATTCAGCGGAACTTTTAAAATAAAGCCAAACTTTTGTAATTGGGTTCATGGGATAAAAAAATTTTCCTAAGTATCCAATTAAACAACGTAAAATGCTATATTTCATTTGTTACAAAATTTCTGAAAAATTATCCATCTAACAATGTAAAATCCATTAAAATCTATCTTGTAGAACTTAAGTTATAAGCGGCCGCAATGAAATTTCACTTTGCGTGTTATATATATTGAGATAATTAAATATAGCTTACATAATCATGTTAACCTGATTATAGAACTCCCTTTCAAAATTATAGGTTCAATGAATTTTTTTGTGCTGTGATTAATACGAAATCCAGACTTTCTTTTATATATATAGATAAGGATTGAAAATTTCAGGTTTTTGCGCCGAAGACACCGCCAAATCAGGAAAATGTGAAGTATCTCCCGAACTACTGAACTTAAAATAATTTGCTTGGTACCATTCGACTAAGCAGGAAAAAATACACTAATATATGTTATCAGTTGAAAAATAACTACAAAAGCCGATTTTTAAGGAATTTTTTTTAAGTTCGTTCTTTTTTTAACCCCCCTTAAGGGTGGAATTTTCGAAAATCCCTTCTTAACGGCACTCGATGTTATCAGAAGTATTTTTACCCCAATTTTCAAGATTTTCGGTACGGCAGAATTTTTTGTGCTGTGATTAATACGAAATCCAGGCTTTTTTTTATATATGTAAATAAGGATTGAAAATTTCAGGTTTTTGCGCCGAAGACACCGCCAAATCAGGAAAATGTGAAGTATCTCGCGAACTACTGAACTTAAAAGAATTTGCTTGGCACCATTCGATTCAGCATGAAAAAATACATTAAAATATGTTATCAGTTGAAAAATAACTGCAAAAGCGGAATTTTATGGAAATTTTTAAAAGTTCGTTCCTTTTTTTAACCCCCTTAGGGGTGGAATATTCGAAAATCTCTTCTTAGCGGCACTCGATGTTATCAGAAGTATTTTTACCCCAATTTTCAAGATTTTAGGTTCGGCAGATATTTTTGTGCTGTGATTAATACGAAATCCAGACTTTCTTTTACATATATAGATAAGGATTGAAAATTTCAGGTTTTTGCGCCAAAAATATCGCCAAATTAGGAAAATTTGAAGTATCTCACGAACTACTGTTTAAAAAAATTTGCTTAGTACCATTCGATTCAGCATGAAAAAATACACTAAAATATGTTATCATTTGAAAAATAACTACAAAATCCGATTTTTAAGGATTTTTTTAAAAATTCGTTCTTTTTTTTAGCCCCCTTAAGGGTGGAATTTTCGAAAATCCCTTCTTAGCTGTACTCGACGTTATAAGAAGTATTTTTACCCCAATTTTAAAGATTGTTGGTTCGTTAGATTTTTTTGTGCTGTGATTAATACGAAATCCAGACTTTCTTTTATATATATATAGATTAAGAAGTCGGAAATTGCACGTCAGACTTAGTAAATGAGGTGAGTTCGTATTATAACGAAGTTTTTGAAATATACTGTACTTCGGATGCAAGACAGTATCAGAAATCCTGTATGGGTCCCAGTAAATTTTAAATGCTTTCTAATATACGGGAAGTTACTTGTAGTAACTTCTTGTTTCTATTATACAGAAAATACTTATAGTAACTTGTGTAGCTTTTATCAATCTCTTAAAATGTGAACTAGCATTAATATAATTAAAACGCACCCCAAACAATGTTTCCCTCTATACCATTATGCAATATTGTAATTTTCTCTGGACCTGTATATTAGTAAAAACATTTTTTGCATCGCTGATTATACAAAATGTTTATTTTAGTGCATATTTCTAGACGTATATAAATTGTATTTTTTGGAAAAAAGTGTAACATCATTAAAATGCACTTGAAACTATTACTTCCCATTGACCGCATTGTAAAGGAATACTTTTGCTTATCCCTGTACTTGAACTATACATCTGATTTTCATAAAATTTGAAATGATTGAACAAAATTATGTAATCATTTTAGATATTATTAGATGTAAAATGATTCGACTGGATAGTTTTGCGTTGTTAAATGTAGACAGACGGACGGATTGAATAACAACTATAGGTGCTACGTATTTACATATTTACAAACTAACCTAAAAATAGGGAATGTAACGGCTAAGAAACCCATTGGTGTAAGGCTGAAATTCACCATTGAAAGAATTCCTTTTGTAGCTTTACTAATTCTATGAATTTAAATAGAAAAGTCAGAAACAGACGTCAAAATTTCAAAAATGCTTAAGTGAAGTATTGGTTGCAATTAGTTCTCTATGCAAATTAGTATGAACCACTTTTAATTGCAATCACGAGGAAAAGTTTTCCACACTACACTCTAAAACATAAATGTGTGCATTAGTCACTCTTACATTACGTATGTATATGAGTAAACTTATAAAATTACATCTTCTTCATAAAATTTACACACTTGTCGTTAAAGTTAATCTGTATTTATGTGTATTTATTGGCTTAAAATGAGTGTGTAATTTGTTATTCCTTCAAAATTTCAAACAACTGTATAAATGTAACAAAATGTTATTGATTTACCTGAATTGGTGTCGTAATGCCTACTAAGTCCACAAAATCCATCTCTTTTGTATATTACATACATACTAGTTGCTACCCGTCAAGATTTGACGATAAACATGTTAAAATATTAATTAGAACCTGTAAATAAAGTTTTGAAAACTTGATTTATTTGAATGTTATCTATGTGATTCCAACAGATTTAAAGCTTTTCATGGTTCTATCAGTTTAACCTACTCAAGTAATCATCTGAAAGAATTTAAGCAGAGTTTTAAGAATTTTAACAACGCTTGCATTTTAGTAGAAGAATAACTAAAATTAATTGAACTGATATTTATTTTGGTAAATTTTCTCAGTGTTAAAAAAAAAAAAAAAAAAAATTAATACTTTTCCTTATATGCACACAAATATATATCTTCCTTGTAATGCTCATACGAAATATAACAAAAATTGTAGATTAGTTTAATATATTTAAAAGATAATTAAATGAAAAATACTTCAGCTTAAATATTTTAAGTTAAAATTGTTAAACTATTTCTAAAATATTTTAGCATACTGCTCAATTTTAAAGATTCAGATATTACTTCATAACGGCACTCGGAATTAAAAATCAGTTAATATATGGTCTAAATGATGTATAACATTTATTTATTTATAAATTCACGTATATTACAGTTTAAAAATGAATTACTTTATCTAAGTTTCCATGCACATGACAGGAAATTGGAAAATTGCTGCTACTACCTAACGACAAAATAATGTTTAAATATTTACATTTTCTAGAAAATAAGAATGCATTTTTTCAAAATATTGCTAGAGTTAAATTAAATTTTACGACATTTTTACAATTTCTATTTTTGTTTATTATTATTTTTTAAGAATGCAATTTCTAAAGATTTTCAATAGTTTTATTCTTACAAATCTTTGTATCTCTAAAGCCCTGAATTCGTAATTGGCTGTTTATACAATCTAATAATTACTACGTTTTAATTACTTGAAATATTTTAAAAATAAAATTGTTACTTAAAAAATCATTGTTGAGTGTTAAATTTTATTTAGTTATAAAGCATCAAAATAATAACAATAACAAAAGAATAAAAATTATATAACTTCCCCTCGTAGAAAAATGTATCATTATTCAATATATATATAGCCGAGCGTTGGGATTGAACCCTAGTCCTCTACAAAACCTCAGAGCTATAAATCCGTGGCTTAAACCACTCAGCTAACCAGACTTACAATGATGATAAATAGGAGGTCAAATATAAGCTTTGTAATCTTCAAGTTTCAGAAGAATCTGACATGTATATTTTTAAATATTCAACAAATTGTCTAAAATTGAAAGTAGCCGGTTATTAATGGGCATATAGTATATATATATATTTTGATAGCATTCTCACAAATTTTACCAAAATACCTTGCTTTCATATCATTATAATTTGCCCTTTCCCAGTGAAATGTTTTGAAAAATGATTTTATTACACTAATCTTTGTAATGTTTTAAAAATTACAAACCTAAAGAATGATATAGGTTGAAATATTTTCATTATTTGGATAATACAATGTGCAAAAATCTCAATAAATTTTTAAATAAGATTTAAAAAACTATACTTTACCTTAAAAATAAAGACAATATTTTAGCAAGATATGTTTTACAGAATCGTTAAAAAGTTACATATGTTTTATTGTATTTGCCATTCTAATAAGGACTCTTTTATTGTTGCCATTTGACGTCTCAGTAACGTTTATAAGGAAATAAGGAAAGCTTACAAAAGAAATAAAACTATTTCACTATCACAAGAATAATACATTTATTGCACCTAAATAAATATTTATTGTTATAACATTGTGCAATTTTGTATATTTTTTTGTTGAATTTATGGTAGAAAATACACTAGCTATACAAAAGAAAAAAAATATTTTTTTAAACGTTAAAGTTTTAAATGGGATGTAATATTCATAATTTTTTTATGCATGAAAAAGCAGTATATATATATATATTTTTTTTTTTATAAAGGATCCAAAAATGAGAATAAGTAGTCCTTGAAATAGCTAGAGATAAATCTTAGAGGTGTATTAGATATGCATGATGCCTATAATTAAAAGTTCCTTTTTGAAATGGTTATAAAAGGAAAACTATTGGACCAAATGTTATTAAATTTGGTAATAGTTTAAAGGAGGTCATAGAAATTTATTTCAAGTAAAAAAAAATCTTATCACCAGGGGGGGGGGGGGGATAGCGTTTTATGTAATATTGTTAAACGTAATAAGACATGAAGACATTGGTGTAAAATGTGTTTATTAGTTTCCGAAACGTGTTCCAAAGTAAATTTAATGTAGCGTACGCAATAGTGATTTGCGATCTTAAATTTTATGATAACTAATTTGTAGTTTGAAGTTTTAAAAACACGAACATACTTTATTATAGTTATGACTCAATCGATTTTTGTCGCAATAAACGCCTTTAAATGGTAATTTAATTATGTCAATATTTTGTTAAGGGTATAAAAAATGTTATACCCATGTAACAAAAGAGTTAAGTTAGATTAGGATTAAGTTAGATTAGGTTAGATTAGATAATTTAACTTATCCGAGCGTTGTAATGTTGTTTTCTTTGTATTTTGTTTTCAATGCTAAATAAAATATGCTTTTAAAAAAATACTAACCGACTTCAAAAGAATGAAGCTTGGCGACAACTTGGCGCTAACGCACATGAATGCATACTTTTAATATGCTTATGATTTGAAAACGGTTGGCACAATGAAAGAAGATTTGCAACTAATAATTTTTTTTCTCAAATCCATATTTTTTCATTAAAAATTATAATCATCAAAATTTAATGAAATTAAAATGCTACCACATGGGTATATTATACTTCAAACAAAAAAAGAATTATCAAAATCGGTTCATATTTACGAAAGTTATGAGTGAACAAGAAATACATTCAGGTCGAAATCATAACCTCCTCCTTGAAGTCGGTTAAAAAGTATGATACTTTCAACTAATGTTGAAAGTATCATAATGTAATAATAATGTAATGTATAATGTTGAAAATTTCAATATTACTTTGAAAGTAATATTGAAATATAATTATTTCAAAAAATCTTAATTATAAACATGAATATAATCCTTGAGAATATTAATCATTCTTCAATGATTAAAAATCCATTAAATATATAGAATTATATTATTTTATATATTGCTTATATTGCAGTGAAATTTGAAGCCTAGTGAGCCGAATATTACGTTCCAAACACTTAGACGGTTAATAATATTGCATAGAGCGCCTTTCTCTCCCCCCCATGATTGTGAGTATTTTAATTTTAATCTCAATTTTTTTTTCGGTAGGAAATACATTTCTACGACCTTCTTTAACTTATTACCAAGTTTTACAACATTTGCTCCGGTAGTTTTCCTTGTATGACCTTTTTAATGAGGAACTTTATTTATAGCCAACCTGTATATTATTAATTTGTATTCTTTTTCTTTTTTACAATGAGGCCGTTGATAAATATAATATAGCAGCGATTACAAAACTATGGGCCGCAACCCACTGGTGGGTCGCGGCGGCTATTATAGTGGGTCGCGTAAACAATCGAGTTTTGTCACAAAAAATATTTTGTATTTCATCTGTTAAAAAAATATAACAATTTCAACAACAAATAATATTTCGAATGAAATTCCTTAATTTCCATAAGAAATGTACAAGCAGATTACCCAGAAACATTTAAATGAGCTTTGAGCTCCTTGATGGAGTTCAACACAACATACTCGTGTGAACATGCGTTTTGTACGGCTGTTTTTGAAAAACAAGCTCAGAAAAAACTGTGTGCCGAAAGTGAATTAAGGTTGAAATTAACCAGTTTTAACCCTCATATATAGATGCTCTCATCGGTAAAAACCAGTACCAGAAAAAGCACTGATTATAAAGTTATCTTTTGAAAGGAATTAAGTATTTTTAATTATATTTGTAGGTTGTATGTAGTGTTCGTTATTATTCCGCTTAAGCACATTCTAATTACGAATTGTTGTTTTCATTGATAGTGAATCCTTCGTACGAAAATTTGCCTTTAACGTAGGATAGTTGCCGATAGCTTATCCTCTTCAGACCTGACACATTTTAAGCCATCATAAAAATTACTTCACAGTTTGTTCCATCTATTTATATGTATAGAAATATAAATTTGTAATAAAAATAAAATAATTATTATTAGTTCCTATTTACTAGCAGGCACACATACGTGCACCTCGGGTTCATACTGAAAAAAAAAACTTTATTTTTTAAAAAAAATTATTTAAACAAGGAATTTGGTGGACAATTGATAGCTATAAGTTTATTTTACATGCTATTTTCGAAAGAATTATTAATATTTTTTTAAATATAGAGATATGTATTGCACTTTGTACAAATAACTCTATTTCTTGATTTGCAGCCTTCATACTTACATTTTGAAGAAAATTTATCATTTGTTGAACGAGGAAACTGTCTAATCTTGTCTTATCTAATATAGTAAAGTAGCTGCTGAATATCCTTACATTGCTTTCGCTGTGGTTTATTGTCGAAATCGTCTTCAGAATCATTTTCAGATGAATAAATTTTGCGTGGTTTCCCTGTTCGTCGTTCTTCGCTTACTTTGCCCTTATATTTCATCAGTACTTATGCAATCTCTATAAATACCGTAAGAGAGACAATCTGTCTTTTTGAGGAACTTCACCTGCTTTGAAATTTCTGATATACATTATCCAACAAATGGAAATAACCAAATCTATAAAATAACAAAAAATGTTGTTGACTACTTTTTTGTGCAAATAGCACAACGGTAGTAAGCTAAACACCTATCGTTTAAATCTGTACCATACATTCACCTATTGTATATATTCACAATTGCAGGTTGTGTTACATTGATTTTACAGTTTTGATCTTTAGACCTCTCGGGATCGCTACCTATGCAAGTCGAAAGCAAAGTTACACATTTGTTATCTTTCCATTTTAGTATGCACATATACTTCCCTTCCCTCAGTCTCTCATCCTACTCTTCGATTTACAAATCTCGATCATTCTTGATTTTTTTATCTGCTCCCCCAAGTCTTTTGTTCATAATCCTTCCAGTTTGGCAGACATTGTTGCTCAGTAAAAAATCGGAGCATTTTACATTAGTAAAAAAATCTGTCCGTGTAAATCACCCGCGTGTTGTCTTTTGGTATAAATTTAAGAAGCAATTTGACAATGCCTCCGCCTATGACTAATCATAATTATTTTGAATCATCAGATGGTACAATTTTTTTTCGGTGAGATATTTCAATAGAACCTTGATTGGAAATATTGTAAAGTTACCATGAGTATGTGTACGCCTACAACTTTTATAATTTCATATTCAGATGCATTTATTGAACTATAGTTTCGTGTTTGAACGGAATATAAATTGGTTTCATATGAAACTTTTTTCCAAAAATCTTCATCTAACTAATCTAGAAATGATTGTAAAGGATTTACGATGCTCGAATCTCCTTTTAAACAATCCTCATCAATCTATGGCCCTCGAAATATCATTAAAAGAAAAAAAGATTAATATTTGCAAAAAGATAATGTTTTATTCTCAGCATTATTATTCTAGTTTGCTGTAACACAAGTTTTAAAAATGTACTTATTTTCAGCTTTCCATAACAAAGGTCTTTTAGGATAAATTTTATTGCTATATATATATATTCGGGATAGGAACTGGATGATTATATCTGAGTCATCTAAATTTTCATTGTCAGAAGACTCTTCATCTCCATTCACCTCATCAGTATAAAAACTCTTATGAAAATATAATGATTATGATTTTTAAAAATTAATGTTTAATTTTAAACATCGACAAAATGAATTCTTATTTATAATTAAGTATAACTTTTGAAGCATTCAACAGCTTTAGCAATTTTTTAGTGAGATGACTTCTTTCCAAAAACACAGAGTTGAAGCCGGATGTGCACACACGTGCACCTTACAGATTACATCTAATTTAAATAGATATTATGGTCTAACTAAAAAATTATATGATTTATGCAATATTGAAGAGTTTATAAGCATTCTTAAAAATTCTTGTGAATAAATATTAATTTTCTAATTATCAAAATGTACTTACTTTTTCGAAGTCTTATATTTTTCGCCATTGCTCATTTATTTCCTCCAAAATTATATGAATTAAGATTGCTAGCGCCATTTCTTGCTGAAACTAGAAAAGGCTAACGTACACATATGACATCTTCTCATCTCAATAAAATAATTTCAAATAATAAATGAGATACGCAGTTGAAACCCGAGGTACACAAATGTGCACCTTGGGTCTGAAGAGGTTATAGAGGTCATACAACAATTTCAATACTGGTGTACACCATTACATTAGGTGGGTCGCAAAAATTTTTTTTGCTTAAAGATGGGTCGCGTACCAATAAAGTTTGGGAACCGCTGTAATATAGCAATTAAATAAAAATAAACACTTCAAGAATTTCGAAGGTATCTTTGAATAAAATATTTTGATATGATCGTTCCATAAATTTTAAATACATCGTAAATTCGACATTGTAAATACTTTTTTCACGAAATCTCAAGATTTTGAAACAATAATATTTATGTCAATTTTCGGATTAACTCAATATATTTTATCTTTGAATTTACAGAAAAATTTAATTTGAAACCATTGTTCTAACCTGAAATATATAAATTTTTTGCTATGGTAGTGAAAACGCGCTTATCCAAATTTAGAAAAAAAATTGATCAACTGCGAATATTACTTGCATGTAGAGGGTTCTGTACAATAAATATGAAAAGTAACTGTAATATTACGAAACATTACTGCTAAAAAATAAGAAGACTTTGTAAAAAGTTAAAGAATATAGGATTAGGTATAGCTATGTATACCAGAAAAGTATAGACAATATATCATGAACATTCTGAAAGATATGACACTCAAGTAGTATCACATATTTACGATTCTGTATGCTACTGTATTACGATTCTGTATTGAAAACACCACTCACTGTAAACTAGTCGCGAATCCCTAAGTAATTACGCGATTAATTCTAATTAATATATATATATATATATATATATATATATATTTAACTATTTGTTTATTGTTTTTATAACCCTACTGAGAATTGCATTATACAAGTATATTATTAAAAATTGCTATTTAAATTTTAAAAATTGATTGAACTTAGAATATCCTCCCCTGTATTTATATAAGGCCGAAACGTTCGTGTCTCTAGAAGTTAATATCCGAGTTAATTAGCGAAATTTTTTTTCTAAAGTCATTATGAGATGTAGGAGGAATTAGTATCAGGCTTAAAGGGAATCAGGGAAACTTCAGAGGCAACCTTTAACAGAAAAAAATATTGCAGGTAAAACATTAGATTGAAAATAATTCTTTACGCATTTCAAGAATCAACCGTCTACTGAGTAAAATTATTTATAGCATTAGTATGTAGTTTACTCCACTTTTTAGCAATTTTCGAAATTCCAATTGTCAAAAAGTGATTCTAATTACCCTTATCTCCCTTATCAAAAATCCTTTATGCATATTTTTGCATTGTATTTTGGACGATGTCTTTGAAAATATAGTGCCGGAAATTAAAACATATATATTTTTGAATTTATCGTACGTGAGTTTTCACACGGTACTCCACAAGCGTGAATGTTTCAAATCGCAAGTGGCCGATCATTTTTGGCCATATAGTGTAAACTAGTAGAAAATTTAACGTTTTTATGCTATTATACAGTTTTTGCTTATAATTTACAGCGTTTTTGATAGAAAAAAAATTCTTTTCAGGAACTATGACAAATAACATTGCACACAATATTTTGCATTCAGAACTAAATCATAATAACAATTGCATGAAAAATGAGAATGTTTACGAAATGATATTTCACTGCGCATGTCCGAGTACAATCAAAATATCATGCGCATAATGTATTAGCTAAATATAGAGAGTGAATTTTCTGAAAGTCTCAAAAATATAGCTTGAAATTTCGGAAAATTATCGTCGAGAAAATGAGCTCGAAATTCATTGTTGCAAAAACGAAACAAAAACATGAGGGATTGTATCCAAATATAGTACATGCAATATTGTGTACTGGAAAAAGTGTATAACATAAACTATATTTGCATCCTCATTTTTTTTCTTTCTTTTGGGGACAAGGAATTTCAAGTTTGTTCTATCGGTGATTCTTTTCAAAATTTTTAAAGTATATTTTTGAGGCTTTCACAAAGTTTCTCAATACATTTAGCTAATACTTTATGTGCATTATATTTTGATTGCATTCGCGCTTGCGCAGTGAAACGTTATTTAGTAAACCTGCTCATTTTTTATAAGTTTTTTATTGTTTTTTATCTTTGATTACAGGATTTTATGTTTACGAACGATATCATACAGAGATACAAGCATGCAAATAGACCAATGTACAATCTTAGAGAAAAAAATGAACAGCTGGCAACTAATTGTTCCAAGATAAAATTATAATTTTTGAAAATATAAATAAAAATATATAAAATCTTTTAATATTAAAAGATAAGAATTTCGAATATCTTTCAATCCAAAAACTTTCATCCACGTGGCTTAAGAATTTGGTATTAATCGTAAATTTTAATAGGAGTACATATAATTTTACAAAATAGGGTATTATCATTAAAGATTTAAATGATTGATTACATTTCAGTTAGTTAAATACTGACTAACCCCAAACGCTAGTTCATGCAAATTAACAGACTGTATTTTTAATCTGTTTGTACCAGTGTCAATTTGAAGCAAAAAAGGGGCTAGCGATGTTGTGTGTATACGTCTTTAGCACAATGATTGTGTTTGCAGTTGTAGATCTAAAAAGATTTGAAATTGAATCAATGATTAAAAAAGTATTAAAAAAGTACCAATACCATAGCTATCTACTCGAAATGTTTAAAAAAGCAAGTATTCAAAAATTTACATTCGAAAATCGTATAACCTTTTTAAAAAACACAAATTTTTAAAAATTATATGAAAAATACAAAAACTATTTGATTGGTGTTCCTCTGATACCCTCCTTTTTATTTATAACTTTTTTTAGTATTGCATTTGTAAACGTGACTATCTGTAGAGATGTTCAAAGGAAAAGAATAAACTAAATTTCGAAATTCCTTCCGTTATTCCAAGAATAAAGTTTATTACAAGAGCTTTCGAAACACTATCGTCTAAAGAGAAATATTTCTTTCGGGTACGTGAGGTTAAGTTTAAGATACATAATTTAAATACATCTGGGTGCAAACTAAGCAGTATATTTACTTTTTTCTACAATATTATTGATGTGTAGATTTTAAAGTAAAATTTATAAATAGCTACATACAATAATAAATAAAATATTTTAATATTTTTTATTATAACTTTAATATTAATCATGTAATTTGGCAAAATTTGGTATCTAAAGAAAATACGTTACTGAACAAAGTAATAAAAGATAACGTATTTTAATTTTTAAGCAATTGAGTTGCATATTTCTGTCACAAAAAGATACTGTGCCTTTGTGATCTAAGTAATTTTTAAGCAATAATTAAAACTAACTTTAATCGATTGTTCTTTATTTTGTTTAGAACTATATTTACTATCCACGCCAGTGGCTTTTTTTTATGAAATTTTAATGTTTTATGAATATTTTTTCTTTTACATTTATTGTTGTTCACAAACTTGTTTAACCACATTGTTTCAAATTCTGAGGCTTAGTTGGAGATGATATTATATATATATGTATATATTTTCACATGTCTCCTAATAAAAGCTATATCCAATAAAATGATAATTTAAAAATCTATATAGCAGTGTTGCTTACCTTAAAATTATAATCAAATCTAGTGGTTAATTTTTTATGAAAATTAAAACATAGAAAGTTTTAAACGAAAAAAAAAGTCTGGCAAACAAACAAACAACAACAAAAAAAAAAAGTAAATGACAAGATTAAAAAAATAGATTTTCAAAACTACTATGCATATTATAACAAGTGCTAGATTAATAAAAAGGAAAAAAAGTACAAGTTTTCATTGCCATTGCTCAACACATGGCTATACTCTCTTAAAATGAGATAGTTCAAAATAAAAAGGACCGCAATTATAGAGAACAGTTATTGTGTATTAGAATAGACAAGGTTTATTTTGTCGTGTTACATCATAGATCGTGTTTATGAACTACCAAAGAAAAGAATCATTGAACTCAATGAACGCATCCGTGCTACACTAACAAGGGAACCACCTTTGGTACTACTCGAATCTATCATTGAGGTCTGGAAAATTTTAATAGTCAGATTGATAATTGATAATTTTTTTTCCGTTAAAATCATACTTTTAGGTAGATTTCGTATGAAATACTATCTATTGCGATCGCTCTCATGTTGGAATTTCTGAAAAATGTTTGCAGATCTACACCGATCATGTCTCCTAGACCCCAAAACTACCACCAGTAAAAATCTTTATCTATCTCTCGGTCTCTGTCACTTTTTATGGACACGATAACTTCTTTAATTCTGCTCAGATCTCTTCCAAACTGACACATAGAATCAAGGGGTATAAAATCTCGGTCAAGCTAGTTAATGGGCAAAATCGGACCAGGAGAAATTTTCTGTGAAAACCGAAAAAACCCGAAAACTTCTTTATTAACCCTTTTAGGGGCAGTGTTTGCAGTCTGCAAACACTTGATATTACTGTTCCAATTGTGAACTGGCACCAGTAAAATTTTAATAAAATTTCGATTTTATAATATGCGCGAAAAACAGCTCTTGATTATTTTCAAATAAGTCTGTTCTTAAATTGTGGTGTGAATCAATTATTAGAGCATTTTTGGAGCAGAAGTACCATGTCCCTGAAAGGGTTAAAATAAATATTGAATCAGTTTAAAGTTTACATTACTTCTAAAAAAATAGGCCAAAAGTTTCTGCATAACAGATTTTTGATAAAATTAAAAATCGGCTCAAGAGTCGAAAAAGATGAGTTTTCAGGAGTTAAAAATTCATAATTTCATCATTTCTCAAGATATCAAATCCAACTACTTTTTTTTTTTTTTTTTTTTTTTATAAATACTCTTATCTAAAACTTTTGTATTGACAAGTTTTTGACAAGAGGAACTCTTATTAAAATAAAATAAAATAAAATAAAATAAAATAAAAATGGAAACAAATTCGCTTAAGATGATTCTGATAAAAGCAACCCTTGCAACAATGTTTATATCTAATTATATTTTATTTTTTGTTGTTGCTATGAGAACTTAACTTCGAAATCTATCTCCGCCTATAGGCCAAACCGACAGGGATTTATCTATATACATATGTATAGATATATCACTTTTTTATAGACATGATAACTTCTATAATTCTGCTCCAATCTCCTCCAAATTTATACATAAAATCAAGGGGTATAAAATTTCGGTTGAGTTCATAAATGAAAAAAATCGGACCAAGGGGTTGGAAATAGGGAGGGTTTTTGTGAAAACAGAAAAAACGCCATAAATTCTTGATTAAAATAGATATCGAATCAGTTTAAAGTTTACATTACTTTTAAAAAATGGGCCAAAAGTTTATACATTACAGATTTTTGATAAAGTTAAAAATGGCCTCAAGGTGCGAAAAAAATAGAGTTTTTGAAAGAAAAAAATCGTAACTTCGTTAATTCTTGAGATATAAAATTCAACTAATTTTTTTTTTAATTTTCGCAAAATTATCTATAACTTTGGTTCTTACAAGTTTTTGATAGGATTAACTCTTACTGATAAAAAAAATTTAAAACGAAATCAAAAAGGGAATGAAAAACGCAAAAAATTCATTACTTCGTCTATTCTTAAACTATCAAATCCAATTAAATTTATTATACATCTTCTCAATAATATCTACAATTTTTATACTGACAAGTTTTTCATAGGACCAATTCTTATCGCAAAAAAAAAGAAAACTTGGAGTTCAAGAAAAAACCTCTAATCAAAACTGATTATATTGAAATATTGACTCATTTTGAAATTCATTTTTCATTTTAAACGCATCCAAATGGCAGGTTCTCTTATTTAGGAACTATACAATGTGACATATTGGCCAGTTTTTTGATAAAGGCAGAATATATTTATAAAATAAAAAGCTGTCAAAATGGGTATTTTGAACAAAATTTCTCTAAGTGATCGTGATTAAAAATTGAGGAAGAATTGAGGAAATAACAAATTGCGTTTTTTCTCACTCAATTTTATATCTAATTTTGTTCTAAAACTCATCCAATTGACTAGTTCTCTTATTTAGGACTGTATAATGTGCGGTGTTCTTCATTTTTTTTCGTAAAGGCAAAATATATTAAAAATAATAATAAAGCTGCCAAAGTGGGCATTTCGTGCAAAATTTCTCTAAGTGATCATGATTGAGGAATTGAGGATATATTCAAATAACAAATTTCTTACTTTATGACTCATTTTTAAATTCAATTTTACTCTCAAACGCATCCAATTGACCGGTTCTCTTATTTAGGACTGTATAATGTGCTTTTTGACAGTTTTTTGATAAAGACTGAATCGTTAAAGAGGAATCTAAAGATGATATTGCATAAAAATCATGTATAATGCAGATTTTTTTCTATTTTATTTGCAAAATTTTAATGACTTATTAATTGACAAAGCAGAGTATGTAATTCAATATTATATATTACCTTTAGAAAATTAGTAAAAGGATCTTTGTAAATCTAGTTTGTGGAATATGAGGGAGTGGGCACCAAAATCCATGTTATCCCTAGTGAAAAAACGCTAGTTTCGGCCCTCAGCCTCACCCTCTGAACGGGTAACATCCTGTATAATACCTTTGGGATCAAGGTCAAGAAAATATAGTTGTACACTGTAGGCAGTGATCCTTAATGGATGGTAAAGCAAAGTTAGGGGTACTTTTATTTATGGCTTCAAAAAAAAAAAAAAAAAAAAAAAACCACTGGTTTAGGTCAGATGACCTTGAAAATTTTATTAGTTGATCATTTTGGGTCAGTAAAAGGGAATAATTGTCAATGAAAATGAAGGTTAAAACCGTTATTATTCAGTTGTTCAACAATTGGCAGTAAACAAAGTAGCTTTAACAATACGCCAAATTCTTCACAATTCAGCAAAATATTGGCGACATTTGGCGGGAAAACCAACTTAAAGATTACCTAGGCAAAAATGCATGCTTGAAACCAAGTGAATGAATGCCTCTAAATTTCATGATATTTGGAGAAAAAATAGGCTTTCCAATGTGAAGAAACTTTTTAATAGGTCTCTTCCGAATGAAAGGCGAGATACATAATTCAACCAATAAGAATCCAACTAAAAATGTAGTTTTGAAGAATGCTCCTTTGTTTTCATGTAAAAACATATTTTTTTTATTTGTTTAGTAACATTTCTGTTCTTTATTTACCTAATTAGCAAATAATTTTCAATAAATGAATAAAAGTTATGGATTACGCTATCAATTTAAAATAAAATGAAGCATAATGTTCATCTGCATATTAAATATACATAAAACAAAAATAAAATTATGCACTGAATTAAACAATGCATTTAAATTTAAAGTGTAATTATTAATTTATTTTTGTAATAAAGAATTCAGAAAACATAAGTTGCTAGATTTTACAAAATTTAAGATATTAGAAAAATTCAGCACAGCATTAAAAAAAAAAAATGTTTTCAAGAATGGCTTCACAAAAATTTTGTAGTTATCGCGTTATTATTAGCTTTTTTCCTTCTTTTATCTATGAAGATGGGATAAAATTTTTAGCAAAACATGTAAACTTTTAGATTCTTCAGAAGATATTAAGCTACACCTTTTTCTTTTTGCAATATGCTCATGGGTGAGAAATTTTATGCTTTCTAATTTAAATTTCAACCTGCTTGCGGTGGTTTTTTTTTTTCTCTTCGGTTACATTTTCTTTTTCGCCTTTTTGAACTGTTTGCCTGCTTAAACCCAAAAGATATTTCCTCTGAATCTGTTCCCAGACTCTTTTCCAACTTAATTTAAAGTCTTTTAAGTTCGGTTGAATAGTTTTATTTTTATAAGTTTTTTAACTTTATGTTTTGGAGCCGCATCTGCATTTTATAAGACTGCTAAGGGAAATTGCTTAGAATTTTATTTCTTCAAAAATTAGGAATTCGAAAGTGACCTTTTAGAGAGTGTTTGAACGATATTTTGAACTTTCACATTTTATTAGCAATAAAGCAAAAATTTAATTAATTTTTTTCCTTCGATTGAATGAGCGGAATGTTCACAATACATTGGAAATAACTTTGCAATTCTTTTTATCACACGGTTTACTAAAACAAGTTGAAAATTGTACATCAACGGTGGCAAATGGGATGCATTCGTACTATTAGTTTGATAAATTTTCAGATCTTCGTGCAAATAGTTTTTTCACTTCTATGCAAATTCGCATGAATAAATATATTATTACGGTTATATATAATAAATTCAGTCATACGGAAATAATACGGCTTCATATTAAACAAGACGTAATAAACATGGCAATCTAGAATCATTTCCTATCATGGGATATTATTGAATTATTTACGTTTGATGGGTTTAAAAGAATGATGAAAACTTTTTAAAATGCCTTTCTCAGTTTTTATTTGATTTTCATAAAATTTGAAATAACTAGATAAAATTCTGCAACGATTATACATATTAAATTTCAAGCCATTTGTTTCGGTATGGGATAACCAAAAAAGTTCTTGCAGGTTTAGGAGCAGTTATTTTCGCCGCGTAGCTGTGGTCAAACTATTTCTGATGACATCATATTCGCATATTCGCTTGAAACCTCATTCAATTAAGAGTGGTTTAGTACATGACATATCTCCTCTCTCAGCTTTGCAAGAAATACAATCTTTAAATTTCTATTCCATTACTTAGCTTGACTAATTAGCAAATATTTTCTAATAAATGGACAAAAGATATGGGTTACGCTACCTATTTAAAATAAAATGAATCATAATGTTTATTTACATTTTAAACATTCATAAAACAAAAATAAATTCGCGCGTTTATCAAAAATGTAATTATTCATTTATTTTTGTAATAAAGAAATTGGAAAACATAATTTGCCAGATTTTACAAAATTTAGGATATTAGAAAAGTTTAGCACAGCATTCAACAAAAACGTTTTCAAGAATAGCTTCACAAAAATTTCCGTAGTTATTGCGTTATTATTTGCTTCTTTCCTCCTTTTTTTTCTTTGAAGATAAGATAAAATTTTTAGCAAAACATGTAAACTTTTAGATTCCTCAAAAGATATTAAGTTACACCTTTTTCTTTTTGTAATATGCTCTTGGGTGGGAAATTTTATGCTTTCTGATTTAAATTTCAACCTGCTTGTGGTGTTTTTTTCCTCTTCGGTTACATTTTCTTTTCCGCCTTTTTGAACTGTTTGCCTGCTTAAATCTAAAAGTTATTTCCGCTGAATCTGTTCCCAGACTCTTTTCCAACTTAATTTAAAGTCTTTTAAGTTCGGTTGAATAGTTTTATTTTTATTAGATTTTTTTAACTTTATATTTTGGAGCCGCATCTGCATTTTATAAGACTGCTAAGGAAAATTGCTTAGAATTTTATTTTTTGAAAAATTAGGAATTTGAAAGAGACTTTTTACACAATGCTTAAACGATATTTTAATTTTCAACTTTTATTAGCAATTAAATAAACATTTTTATTAAAACATTTTTTCCTTCGACAGCTTATGCATTTGAAGAATGCTCACAATAAATTTGCTATAATTTTACAATTTTTTTACATGTTGCACTGTAACAAATCGAAAATTGCACATCAAGCGTAGCAAATCAGGTGAGTTCATGCTAATGGTTTTATATATTTTCTGATCTTGGTGCAAATAGTTTTTGGTCTATTAAGCAAAATCGTATGAACAAATAAATTACTACGGCTATATTTATTAAATTCAGTCATGCGGAAATAATGAGTCTCCATCTTAAATATGACGTAATAACCATGGCAAGCTGGAATCATTACCTATCATGGGATATTACTGAATTAATTGCGTATGATAGAATTTAAAAGAACGAATAAAGCTTTTAAAATATCTTTTTAAGTTTTGATTTAATTTTTATTAAGCTTGAAATGACTCGACAAAATTCGTCAATGATTATATATTTTAAATTCCAAGCCATTTTGTTATATCTCAGGTAGCCAAAAAAGTTTCTAAAATTTTGAAAACCGTTATTTTTGTCGCGTAGCTGTGGTCAAACTGATTCTGATTACGTTATATCTGCATATTCTCTAGAAGTAAATTTCAATCAAATGTTGCTTAGTGGATCACATGTTTCGCTCTCAGTATGGTCAGAAATGCGAGCTTTAAAAGCATATAATGTTGACAAAACTTATTTTGAGGCCTTTTATGTTTTATGAGTTCAAATTAGGAAACAAAGCTACAGAGACCGCTACAAGAAAATGCTTCGCATTTGACGGGACTTTTGTGAGTCGACGGATTTCTCAAATGTATTTCAGGTTATTTTCTAGCAGAAATGAGAGAGAAACACCGTATTGGTTGTCCATCCCTCCTTTTCCTTATACAAAGTCCAGCTGGAGGAGGAAATCAAGTTGAATCTTCAGCAAACCTGCCAAGAGCGCATATGTTCGGAATAGCTGATGAAACCACCAACTGCATTTCCATATATTAAGGTGACGTGGAAACCTAGCAAGTTGATTCCTCGTGTTGTGCTCGATATACAGAGTCTTTACGTTTGAACATGAACATGTGCTTCTTATTTCTTTCAGACTAAAAAAAAGTTTCGTTCTTGGATTAAAAATTGACATGGGACGGAAAATGGGGGATATATGATAGTTCGGAAGAGAAAATTCCATTGTTCTATTTTTGATTCCGTCGCATTTGCCGCCAAATCGGACATTCATTAAAACAGAAAATGCTGTGTATTTAGTGGGACAGAAGTTGTAAAGTTCTCAAAAAATTATTAGAAAGCGGGTAAACCATCACAGTTAACATATAATCCTCACGATTGTAATGGGTTTCAAACGTGTGCTGCATAAGCGCAGGCACTGGTAAACAGAAGATCAGTTCTTTTTCACCAGGATAATGCCAGTCATCGTACGGCGAACTCGATCAAAAACGTGATCAAAATAGTTGGTTTGCAAATTTTGACTCGTTCTCCTGACTCCCACGATGTCGTCTAATCGAAACTATTTACCTGTTTTTAGTCATGTATAATCACCTTTAGGAACAGCAGTTCCTAAACCGAGGAAGTCATAAAGGGTGCTATACAATTTTTGGGCTCTAAAAATTTTTTTGTTTTAAAAAAAGAGCATTTATAAGCTTGTGTCTCATTGGAAATGTGTAATTGAAGTCTATGATAATTCTTTTGAAGAATAAAATTAAGTTTTTAAGAGTTTTTTTCTAATTTTATCTTTATTTGTGTCTGATGAAAAAGGGCACTAACTTTCTTCGTTAACTGATAATTTTGGTCCTATTATTTGCGACCAGACGGACGCTTTAGAGATCGATTATAAAAGATACGTATATATATAATTAAGAACGCACCTATAGATAAAGGCGTTTTTTAAATCTTGGAAAATATACTTTAATATGAAATGTAACTTAAATTAAGTATATAATAGTTTCTTCTAAATTGTCCACGATCCTGAAAAGATTGCTTTATCTTCATAAACTCAAATATCAATTTGTGAAAATGAAATATCTTTTACTCTCGCTATTTTCCGAAAATTTTCTTAGTATATTTTAGCATGTATGATTTTTTTTTTTAATTCAGAATATAGGTTTTTATATGCAATCAATTTTCAAGTAAACGTTTTCATGTTCACGAAACATGTTTTAAGGATAAATATGATAAATTAACAGCATTAATATTAACATGAAAATCAAAGTTATCTTGCTTGCTTGAATAACTTAATGTATGTAGCTAAGAAGACATTTTAATAAAAATTTTATTTTACTTAAGAAAGGTGTTATAATAATTAAAAATAAATGACATTGACATGTTTCGGATCCGTCTAATAAGATCCATAATCATAATAAAAATAAAAATTAAATTTCAAAACATTTCACGGTCAATACAAATGACACTCGACAATGAGATATAAACAACAAAACACAAAAATCACGCCCTCTATTGTAAAAAATTAAATTTAAATAGACCATGAACTTTACGAATTACCAACATGGTTCATCCCATTCAAGCTCTCACGAGGAATTTATTTATTAATTCTAACCATAGCTTACATAACCGTCGCTGTAAGCGACCATTTTCGTCGGCGACCTCTACCTACGACCCGAATTGACCTAGTCTCTTGCGCAAAGCGCTGTTGCCTGCAGGCGACCACGGATAGCGCCAAGATTTCTTACTTATGAACCTAATACTCTTGGACTCTTAATAACTTTAAATAATAAGAGAAATTGAAACCGGACAAATTTAACAGTAAAATTACACAAATTAAAGATATTGAAAGACGGTTAGTGGGTGGGCGGGGCTCTGAAGCTAGCGATTTCTCCTGCCTTCATCCCGAATATATATCTCGGACTGCGGTTAGGGGTGGGTGGGTGGGCAGGCCAACCGTCGCGGTGAGTGACCAATTTTCGTCGGCGACCCCTACCCACGACCCGAACCGACCCAGTTTCTTGCGCGAAGCGCTGTCGGCTGCAGGCGACCACGGATAGCGCCAAAATTATAACATATTTATATTATATAACATCATTATGACAACGGATAGTACCAAAATCCTTTACTTACGACCCGAATAGCCCTGTACTCTTAATAGAAAAAGAAAAAAAATACCAGAAATTGAAACTGGACAAATTTAACAGAGAAATTAGACAAATTAAAGATATTGAAATACGGTTAGAGGCGGGCGGGGCTCTGAAGCTATTGATTTTCCTTGCCTTCATCCCGAACATATATGGTTAGAATTAACGAATAAATTCCTCGTGAGAGCTTGAATGGGATGAACCATGCTGGAAATTCTTTTAGACCATGGTCTATTTTAATTTAATTTTTTACAATAGAGCGCGTGATTTTTGTTTTTTGTTGTTTATATCTCATTGTCACGTGTCATTTGTATTGACCGTGAAATGTTTTGAAATTTAATTTTTATTTTTATTATGATTATGGATCTTATCAGACGGATCCGAAACATGTCAATGTTATTTATTTTTAATTAATAGAATACCTTTCTGAAGTAAAATAATTTTTTTATTAAAATGTTTATATAAAAGGTGAATCTTTTAAAATCTGGTGATTTAAAAAATCTATTGGATTTAATAAAATTTTTATCGTAGCTAAGAAGATTTAATTTACAATTGAGATACATAGATAAATATGATATTCTGATGGTCAAAACTTATTTAATGCACTATTAAGTGTATTTGAAAACTTTTTTATTAATTCGTGACAGTAAAAGAAATTTTCGCTTTAGAAAATACTTTATATCTCAAACATATAATAACTTATAACGTTTGTTAAAATGAAGACCAATTTTTATAATTTTACGTAACTCAGGTGAGATTCTTCCGTAATTATATTACATTTTCGTAAATTAAAGTATTTTAACAGCATAATTATTAGCTTTGAAAAACTACAAAAATAATAATTCTCACGTAGCAGAAATACGGAGTTAGAATACCCGTAATTTCTGCACTGTGCGAATTGGTAAGGAAATTTCAGATTTTAATAACATCATTTACTTAGTTTTCATTGTAAAGAATGGAACATGATTTTCTTCATATTGCTAAATCCGAAAGAAAAAATCATAAAGTGCCTTACCTTTGGCAATTTTGGTTTTAGGAGAATTTTTTGAAAATGTGATTCTTGCAATAAAAAAGCACTCAAAAAAATAATAATAATTTTAATAATTTTTATTTAGATAAGGTTTTTCAGAATGCAAATTCCGTTTTTATGTTTCTGCATGAAATGCACTGCTACTTTTAAACCACTTTTTAAATAAAAAATGTAAAGACGAGTACTTTTCTTTTAAATGATTTTAAACACATATTTAAGCAGCCAGTTAAAGAAAAGTATTATTTCTGGATTAGGCCGGAATTCATAATTTATTAATTAAACACAGTTTAATTAAACACGTTATCTACTCTAAAAGTAATTTTTATACAAAATATGGAAATACCATATAAACTTATTTCGTAAACCTTCTATAAATAACGTTGCATTTATATTAGTTGCTTCACCGCAAATAAATACCAGAAGTCCCCTATGCACCAAAAGGTGTAGTATATTTTATAACTCTAATTTGAAAACTGCTTGCCTATTTTTGAGCTTATACCTCAGATAAATTAAACTGACGTTGTATTCTTTGACGTCCATGAAGTTATTTGATCTTCAAAGTTGAAAAAGAAAAACTGTGAACCATTTTCGAGATTTTTTTTTAAATATTAGTCGAGGTAGAGGTACAGGGTGTCGTTCATTGTATAATGAACGACATGTATTTTAATGTGAAGTTTTTTGTAAAAAGAGGTTAATATGAGAAAGATTGCTTTGGATTTTGTTCCTTAAGATTGTAAGACTTATAATACAGCATTTATTTAGATTCTAGCATTAAGATTTTGAGTTAAAGTACATTGTCGCATTCAGGGATCGTCACATTTTTGCATAATGGCCGTACTTAATTAATTTCTGTTTTGAACCCCAAAGAAAAAAATGTGCAAAACAGCAGTTATTTTTTTAGTAGATATATTATTATCTTGGCTAAAAAAAATCCTTCTTAAAATAAAAAGTTTACTATTTGAAAGGAGTCATATTTGAAAATAAATAACTAATGTTGCATTTTAAAAAGGATAAAAGTAATGTACCTGACCCCTTACAAATATCGAGAAACAAAATTAAGTCTCCTTATTTGCATAAGTATACAAAGAAAATTTTCCGCTTTTAGAAATTTGCTGAGTAAAGGTCTACATAAAACTATTTTCCAATTCTATTCCGAATTTTTCCAGCTGTTCACTCACAAAGATTTTGTCACGTTCGTAATGAATAGTGCACAATACTTTAGGTCACTGAATGTAACTGTTACATATAAAAGACAACATGATTTAGCAATTTCTATGCATATGGAAGCTGAGATGTTAAATTTGAAAGTAAACAACAAAATGTCAAAAAGTTATATAATGTTACTTTACTTTCACAAATAACATTAAAAAAATTAGATGCACACTGAGAAAAAAATGTGGCTTTGGCATATAGAATCTAAGTAATGGCTCTAGAAAAAATAGTTCCATGTCATCCCTATAAATTTTAGTTCCATTTCTTAGAGAGTTCCAGAGTCTCTTACTAGAATTCAAGCGCGTTTTCCTATATTTTTGTTGTCAAATTTATCTAAAAATCTCTTCAAATAGATGCGAACACAATAGATTTGATTTAGTAACTAGAATTATAGCTTAAGAAACTATTTCTAAAATCAAGCGATAATTTCTCGCTACTGAAACGGTTCAATGTAGTTTCGTCTCCTAGAAAACATGAGACTAGAAATGTCAAGTCATTTCGCCTATTCAGCTTAGTTGTTTACCCTACTCGCATAGTTTGGACATCTATATTTCTAGTTTAGAGATTCAGAAAGTGGCTAACTATTCATTCTAGTTGAAGGCGGCATATTTTTTTTCTCAGTGCACATTAGAGTTATGAAGAGTTTTATAATGCAATATAAAATGCCTGAATATAGCATAGAAATAATTCATATTAGTAATGTACAGATATATTTCAAAATTTTAACCGCTTTTATATATTTTGTTAAATTTTATGAAAAGAGATAAGGGATAGCGGAATATAAAACAGCACACCTTATAATTACTTGTTCCTTGTTGCCAGAATTTCGAACAAAATGTAAACTAGCTTTGTGTATATATTCAATACTTATCATTATGTCACATATTCGTCAAATATAAGATTCGTCAAACATATTTTCATTAATAAATTATCTATAAAATGTCAAATTGTCCGATCTTAATTCACTGAAACATTATAGATAAGTCAAACTTACATAAAAGGAAAAAGATTAGACGATCTTTTATACAAAAACGAAAAAACATGCGTCTAGCACGTATTATAAAACACATTCTAAAGTATTCAGGTTTGGTTTGATTTTATTTATGACGGCCTATTATCAACGCAAGGGAATTTGGCCATAAAGGGGAGATGCTCTCCGTGGGGGACTTTTTAAGGGAACCTAATACGTGTTTACGCATGAAATCCAAAGTTCGAAGAAAACCACGGAAAACTCCAAACAATTAGGGCGGCGGGTGCATTTGTGTTCAATCCCAGCACCTCTCGTCTACCAGCTTTGAGAGCAGAATCTCTCAGCCGTTTTCGTGTCCCAGCGTATTCAACAATTTAACAAATCTTTATTTATTAAAAGGGAAGATCAAGTTGATGATTACAAAAGAAAAAAAAAGATATTTTACAAATTTTATAATAGATACCTTCAATAGTTACAAATCCACTGCAAAAAGAAATTTACAAAAACACCAATTAGAATAGAAGTTATGGCTTAAAATATCTTCTATAACAGTATTTGCTGTAACGTTATAAGCCAACTTTGTAGCCTTTGTATAAAAATAAAGTTTTCGGTATTGCATGCACTCTAATTTAAAAACTAATCTTAATATTACACATATTTCTAGTTAAAATGTTTTTTAAACCACAATTAAGTTTGATTTTTGTCACAGAATATTGTGAACGGAAAAAAAGCATAATCTTTTGGTGAAATTTAGGGAATATGTTTCGAAAAGCCTTAATTATGCTAAAGAATTTGAACACACTTTCAAATTTAGATTCAGTGTAAAGTATATTATTAAAAATAACAAAATATGAAATACTAAAGAAATATCTGCGGTAGAATCCTCAAAATCTTGCGAGCAAAATGCATATTTCAGTGTTCATATTTTTCAAAAACCACTTTTGTCATTAATATTTAATTAATGTTTATTAAATGCATGTGTATTTGAATATTTAATCAGATAATAAGAATGTGTGAAGATAAAAAAAAAAAATCCGTTTCATTCATTGGTTAAGAAACTACAGAGTTTTTCGTGCTGCTTTTAATACAAGCATTTTCTGGTTGACCAAAGTGATTTGCACCCTAAATACTGTAATCTAATTGAGCAGCTTGAAAAACACATAATACATTCGAAAACCAGATTTCAACAATTATCCTATAGCCGGACTCCAATTATTTTGTGCAGCTACTTGTATGTTCTATAAATTTATATGGGTTCTACAAGGTCTGTTTTAATTTAGAGTAGTAGGTAAACGAATTAAACAACTAAAGATTAACCTTCAGTAACTTATACCAGTAAAGGAAAACGTATTTGAGTTCTTTTAATGCCCTCTATATTTCATACAATTTTATATACATCCTTATAATAAGCTAAAATTTAATACTGGCAACGCTTAAAACAACTGAAATCATAATACTTACAAAAACTACTATTCATAGGCGACCATGCATTGCGCCCTGTTCTTTACGTAGCTCCGTATATGATTTTATTGACATGCAACAAACTTCGCTTAAATATATAGAGCTAAGCTTGAAAAAGCATAATTAAAATAATAATGCAAAGCACTTTTAAGTAATAAAAACGCTCAATCTCAGTAAAAACGAATTCGTCTGTGTAGTTCTATATAAAATCGATATAATTCTTGTACACCACGTAATATCCAAAAATTTAGTTTAAATGCCATACTATAATTTAAAATGCACCTTCAGCAATCATAGTACCGCAAATAATATTTCTTCATAGACTATATTTATCGGAATACTTTTGAGTCCACCTCTAAGCGTATGAAGTGGTACACTTATTATGCGCAGAAAGTACATGGTCTGCGCATTAAGTTATAAGACTGAATTTTTCACGTCAATCATAATGCCAAATGGATGGCGAATGTAAGTGATACGTGTAGTGGGATCTGTCAAGCAGAGATTGTAGTGGAAATCAATTGGTTTTGAGCCTTTGCAGCGCACGGATCACTCATGAAACAGTCCCGTGTTTCAATGCAGCATTAGTTTTGTAAAATGAAGAAAATTAGCAAGCAGCGATAAGCCAAACATTTTGTATGAATATGGAAAGACTAGTGAAAGTCTTCCCATGTTACAAAAAGCCTAGGATAAGGGTTCTTTGTCCACATCTAAAATGTTCAGGTGGCAAAAAGCTTTCAAAGAGGGAAGAGGACGCCAATGACAAACAACGCGTTGGGCGCCCATCAAATTCTCGAACTTCAGACAATGTGGCTAAAACACAAGTGCTAATGGTCTCTGATTGTCAGATGAGTGTCTGAATAATTGTGGTGGCGTTGAGACATAAAAAAAGATTGGAGATCAAACTGTCACGGAAGAACTTCGAAAGCGAAATTTTTGTGATAAGCTGGTTCTACAAATCAGCCTAGTTGTTGAAAAAATACAGCATCTCAACGCTTAAAATGTCGTTATTTTGACAATTTGGAGAGCATGCAGAAAAACGTAACAAGCATTCTGAACTGCATTCCAGTTTTACATTTCTAGACGTTTATAAATGGGGGGCAGAGTTGTTTAAAACGGTGCATTAATACAAAAAGAAGCTGTTTTGAAGAATGATAAGTTTTTGTAAAATTATATTCAAATAAAGAAATTTTATGGAATCGAAATGGAAAGAATTGATGGAATGAAGAAATGGAAAGAAGTGATGGAATGAAGAAATGGAAAGAAATTTAATGGGCAGGCCATGTATTTTATAATAACGCTTTTCTAATAAACCTTAATACTGTATATAAATTTTATTATTTGGATTTTAATTGGATTTTGTTTGGTTTTCAAGATTCCATAAACCGTAGTCGTTGAGGCTGGTGGCTGTTTTCTAGATTAATTAAGTCAAATCTACATATAACTTAGAAACTTAGATAATAAAAAAATCTTTTAAATTTGATATTAAAAATATATCGCTTTAAACATGTCGTTTTTTACATAATTAAACGCTTTTCATACATCATAATTTAAAATTAATTTTTTTAATATTCATATGCAAATTTATTTTTCAATTTAAAAGCGTTTGAAAATATTATTTGTAGGATTTTTATAAAACTGTCAACGGTAAATGATATCAAATTAGGAATTAAGTGTCTATTCGGATAATGTGACTTTAAAAGAAAAAAGAAATTAACAAAATTATACAAGTTTAAAAATTATCGAAAAGTAGAAACCTGTCTAATCAAGTCTGAAAAAAGTGGTTAAATTGTTATGTTTAGATTTTGATCCTATAAAATTTATGCAAATGAGCAATTGGAATGTTTTTTACATTAAATATTGCTTCGACAAATGCTTCGATTTAGAAATTGACTGCTTCAATGCACCTCAATACGTATATTGATTTCAACACGTTTTAAATAGTGTAACGTAATTAAAATTTACTGCGAATAACTTTCCCAATGGACTTTAATGTAACGAAATTCTTTTAAATGTCCCTGCAAATGAACTGGAAATGTTTACTTTATTAACACTTTATTTTCAACACCGAACATGCCACGATAAATCTCAAAAAGATATATCACATACATATGGAAAATCCAGTAAATTTACGCGAGTTAGAGTACGGATAAGAAGACAGTTAGACGAGAAGACAAAGCGAATTCATAAATAGATTCCAACAATGGTGGAAAGCATTAAAAAGTGATGATAAATCTAAAATTCAATCAATCTACATGCTCATTTTAATTTTATGTACAAAGATCTATAATGGATTGAATTAATAAATTTGTAAGTTTAAAAGTTAAAAATTTTTTGATGTATATAACCTTCTAACATTTTCTGTTTGCGGTGAGTCAATATTACAATTTTTATAACTTGGCATAAATAAAGTTACCTAATAAAAAAAAATCTTTTTTTTTCAAGTTTAGTTTGATTTGAAACGCATTTAGATGATGAATGTCGAACTTAACCTCACGTTTTTAAAATATATATTATGTCTCACAATAAATGTGTTCCACAAACGCTTGTAGTAAACTATAAATTTCAAATGACCAAAAGAATTTTAATGTTTAGTTTCTTGCCTTATCCGAAATCATGTTTACTTACAGTCACGTTTTAAAGAGAAATTCAAAGTAATGCAATAAATAAAAAAAATTAAAAATGACTCAATTGTTCCATTGTTATACACAAATTCGGCAGTATCTTTAAGTTGAATGGGGAAAAAAGCATTTTGATAAGGTAAAAGAAGTAAAAAATGTAGTGAAGTATATTAAAATATTAATTCATTACTTTCAGTGTCACAAATGATTGATAATTTTTCGCAAACTATACAGTAGTCTGCTAAAGTCCGTTCCCAGTAATTTCTGAACGGCAAGAGATATAGCCATAAGATTGGGATCTAGGTATAGTAGAATGAAACCGCCTATGGCACCACCTGGTGGAAGATTGCGAAGTTAGAAAACCTATCTCGGAAACAAAGAGAGATAGGGAAGAAGTAATTTAAGGTAAATGCACTAGTAGTGGGCCACTTACAATTCATCTATTTATTATTAAAGTATTAGTGAATTAAAAAAAAAAACATATTTTTTAGCCTAGTCCTTACCTTTATGTATTCTCTAGAATATATATTCTTCTCGTCTTATATATTCTCTAGAAAAAATGAAAAATAAAAAATGTTACCTTCCTCTATGCGCCAGTAGTGGACATAGTAAATTTCTGATGCTCCAGTAGGGGCCCCCTAGAAGTGGGCCATTCCATTCTTGAGTTTAATGCATACTGTACAGAAGTTATAATTTCTTTACATTTCTACACTTAAATATACACAATAATGAAATCATATTTAGAAGTTTTGATGATTACGTAAAATAATTTTAGCTTCTATTTAGTTTTTTCGTTTAGTCTGTAAAAACACCCTTCCTGCTCAAAGACTATGAGAACACAGAAGTTGTCCCTTTGGCTAATAACAGATAAGGGTTCCAGACAATCAGCAATCAGTTTGTTATTTGACAGGGGTGACTAGAAAACTTGTTTTTAAACTTTGAAAATTGGTGGCCCACTATCGGTACATGGCCCACTACTGGTACACTTACCCTACGATGTTTTAGAGCATCATCGATTTAGTACGGAAAGACACTTTGTGAACATTAATGCGGAGAATAATACAGTTTAAACGCGTATTTGTTTTTTATGATTTCCTTAACTGCGACGCGACAAAGCAATCTTAAAAAAAAAAAAAAAAAAAAAAAAAAAAACTATAAAATATATTAGATTAATTTTAAACACGATTATTCAATCGGTAATGCACCTTTGCATAATTACCCTAAACCTTTGCATAATTACAGATGTAAATTTTTCCATTTTTCATTTTTGGTTGAAAAAAGTCCGGGCCAGAATTGTTTGCCAGGAAGTGATCGTTGAGGTTAATTGGGTAAAATAGTCCTCCAGTATTCGTGTCCGGGATAGCCCAGTTAGTAGAGCATTGGCGGTTTCAGCCAATACATCCTTGGTTCGAATCCTGGCCCGGACTTTTTTCTCCCAAAAATGAAAAATGGAAAAATTTACATCTATAAAATATATTTTTGTTTGACACGTTCAAACTTCTAACCGTCAGCTGCAAAGCTCATCTAGATGCACATTTTTCGAAAGATAATAATTTTTACTTCCGTTAAAGTTTCCTAACCTCACAGTATAGGAAATCAGGAAAAAAAGAATGAGCATTTTAATCGTTCTATTCCTCGCATTATTGTCCACATGATGTTTTTCGTACTATATATACGTTGATTTACAATATATTTTTTCTTCTTTTTCTTTCGGCTTTCAAGACTGAAATATTAACTCCGCAATCAGTCACCAATTGGAGTCGGATTATTTAGTAGTGCATGACATTTTCACTGTACTTAGACTCAATGTTTCTGACTATAGCTTTTGCCATTCATAAATTATCTGTGTGACAACGGACTTTTTGCGAGCACATTGCCAGACTAAATTTCTTTAGGTTTTAACAAAGCGGATGCAATTTTTAAAGAACATAATGCAGATAATTTTTACTTTAACCATTTCACTGTCCAAGGATTTCTATATATTTTTTTTATAAAATGCTTGTGAATCCAGGAATATATATTTTCCATTTTTTCTTTTAGGCTATAATATATACTATCTACCAAAAAGTATTTGTACACTTTCAGTTTTTGACATTTTGTCAAATATTTAAAAATATACTGGTCGGATTCTTCTGGAACTTCAGAAATATAAAGATTATGTTTCACTTTATATTTATTTACATTCATTTGTTAAGCGGGTAATTAGGGGGCCGACAAAAAAACAAAGAATAATAGAAATATTTGGGATCGCCCTGTACATGAAAATGCACGAAACGACTTATCGCTTTAGAATACAAATATATGAATACAGTAGAATATGTACACTAATTTTTGTGAGAATAGCATGTATATTTATGGCGATAGAGCGATTTTTTTGAAAAATTCAAAAAATTCTGGTATGTTTTTTGTTTATATCATGCTGGGTTTTTGACCAAATTTAACGCAAATTTCAGAAAAATTGGCAAAATGCAGTAGAAAAAATGTAGCGCAATTGGAATATAAATATATTAAATATTTTATGAAATATGAGTAGTTTTATGAAATAATTTTTATCTGCGCATGCGCGAACGATAAAAACAATTTTTTTACATCATTTAATAGTCAATTCTATGGAGTAACTTATAAAAAAAATCCAATGAAATATCGTGAAAATTCAAAAAGATATCATTATTATAAGTAAGCTGTTTTTACACTGCTCTCTAAAAACGGCTGAATGATAAGGGATTCTCCACAAATTGACATTTTTTATTGACTGACTTTTAGGAAAAAATTAGTATTTAATGCATACAATATCTAATACAATATTTCTGTTAATAAGTATCTTGACATCTGTGATGGAAAAGAATAAAAGCCCTTTTTCTTTTCTATCACAGGTGTCAAGATACTTATTAGCAGCAATATTGTATTCATTAAATAGTACTAATTTTTTCCTAAAAGTCAGTTAATAAAAAATGTCAATTTGTGGAGAATCCCTTATCATTCAGCCGTTTTTAGAGAGCAATGTAAAAACAGCTTACTTATAATAATGATATCTTTTTGAATTTTCACGATATTTGATTGGATTTTTTTTATAAGCTACTCCATAGAATTGACTATTAAATGATGTAAAAGAATTGTTTTTATCGTTCGCGCATGCGCAGATAAAAATTATTTCATAAAACTACTCATATTTCATAAAGTATTAAATATATTTATATTCCAATTGCGCTATATTTTTTTTAATAGATTTTGCCAATTTTTCTGAAATTTGCGTTAAATTTGGTCAAAAACCCAGCATGATATAAACAAAAAACATACCAGAATTTTTTGAATTTTTCAAAAAAAATCGCTCTATCGCCATAAATATACATGCTATTCTCACAAAAATTAGTGTACATATTCTACTGTATTCATATATTTGTATTCTAAAGCGATAAGTCGTTTCGTGCATTTTCATGTACAGGGCGATCCCAAATATTTCTATTATTCTTTGTTTTTTTGCCGGCCCCCTAATTACCCGCTTAACAAATGAATGTAAATAAATATAAAGTGAAACATAATCTTTATATTTCTGAAGTTCCAGAAGAATCCGACCAGTATATTTTTAAATATTTGACAAAATGGCAAAAACTGAAAGTGTACAAATACTTTTTGGTAGATAGTGTATTTAATTTCACTTTTTTATATATATAGTTCAAAATAAAATTCTGTTTAAAATATTTTTTTCTACTGCAAATATAACATAATTTCAAGAAACTGAAAAATCCGAAATCTGAAACTAGAATGTTAAAGGATTAGTATGGTAAAAATTTGTATATACAATCTATTAGACGGAATGAAGCAAAATAGATGTAAAGGTCATTTATTTAATACGCTACTGATGATAGAATCACATTTAAAATTAGAAAGCATTGCAAATCAATGCTATGACATTTAAGACATTTTGTTTACAAGGGATAGTGCTTTTGAAAATACTAAATTTTATAATTTATGTGGCACCCTTTTCCTAAAAATTGCTTTTAGAAAAATGCTGCATTTCATGTGAGAAAAATATTTAAATACCAAAAACGTACAACCAGATCTACCACGTTAGGATTCTTTAATTTTTTTTTTAATTTTTGGAGATTTCAAGATCTAAGAATGCACCTTTGCATATTTAACCCTTTGAAAGAAAAGCAAATGCATTGAAAAATATATTTCAAAATCAGGAAAAGCAATTTCACAACTTCTTTCGACCAAAGTTAGAAACGTAAAATGTAATGAAATTTTCCTGGTGCAAATCTTCATTAATTGTAGGTTGGATATAATATATTCTACCACCCCTCAAGGGGTTAAGACATGGACAGGTCTTCTAGAAGTACTCTATGCTATGTATGCTAACCTCGAAACAATTTTTAATACTTTGTTCATTAAAAGAAAATAGACAAAGATATACAAGAAAACGACTTCTGGGACAATAATCATGAAACTCGGATCGTATTGAGCAAGTTAATTCTAATTTCCCCATAGAAATTTAGATACCATCAGCGAATAAATCATTCTGACTGGATCAATTCCCCTAATGTCATGATCAAATCTATAAGAATAATCGATTAAGGAAAGAAGACAGAGATTTACCCCTTAGGGCAATCGAAATGGATGGAATGGAAATTTTCAGCAACTAAATATGCTGCGCAGATATTATTTCAATTATTGGCTTTTGCTATAAATACAAATGATGTTGCTTTATAAACATTTCTAGAGTTTTAAAATGTCACTGTTGCTTAATTTATGTAAAACTATTGGATATTACAACATCCGCATCGCGGTGAAAGAATAATACGAAAAAGAAATAACAGAAAGAGTAGTTTCAGTTTAAAAGTGTTAATTTTAGTTTAGTGTAAGTGCAAGTTAAGTTTACAAGTGTTAAAGTTTTCTTTTAAAATGTCACTGTTGCTTAATTTATGTAAAACTATTGGATATTTCAATATCCGCATCGCGGTGAAAGAATAATACGAAAAAGAAATAACAGAAAGAGTAGTTTCAGTTTAAAAGTGTTAATTTTAGTTTAGTGTAAGTGCAAGTTAAGTTTACAAGTGTTAAAGCATTGGCCTTTTTAGCGAAGAATCTGGGTTCGATTTCCGACCTGAGCAATTTTTCGCTCAGTTGAAAATATTCAACTCGTATTCAACTTGTAACCTCTATACAATTATTAACATTTTTATCGCTTTTTTAAACAAAATGCTAATTTTTTTAATTTTATATTGTGCATTTAAAAAAAAATAGTATTCAGAATTTCAGATATGAAATTCTATATAAAATTCGATCTGATTTAAATTTCAGATATAAAATTTTTAATTACTCTACTTTCGTTAAAGTAATTTGAAAAGAAATCTGAATTCAAAATCTAAAAAGTAAAAACTAGCCCGGCTGTAGATCATCTTCATCTATCCTATGCAAGTAAAATCATCGAAAAATGTTAAAATTAAAGGGGGAAATTTAAAAATAACGCTCCCATAGACTTTAGAATAGCGTTCGAGCTTATCCGTGTGACTAGTGTGACCTCTAAGGAAGCTTTCTGGTAGATTCAACGCATACCATAACTTTAACTGTTTTCTCATTGATTTTTTATTCAAATTCATAAGCTACTATTGGGTAATAGCTTAAACGAAGTATTCTTTCTGTAGAGACAAAAGGGTTTTAGTGTCTGTGGCTTTACAAGCTTGTGGTTTTGTATGTCTCGTGACTGCGCAACAACAACCTGTCTGTACTTCAGTAGGTATGTTTATGGGATAACCAGAATCAGATGTATAGTTTTTGGTTATATTTCACCTATTCGTTCAAAAAAAAAAAAAATAAATAAATAAAGAACATTTCCTTTTATATCAAATGTTTTTCAATAGAAATTCAGAGGATTTTCAATTTTTAGTATAATATATAAGGAAATATGGCGCATTGGGATAATTGATTTAACTTTAAAAATTATGTATGATAAAACTTCAAAATTTAAGCTTTAAATTATTCCGAATAGTTTGAAATTTTGTAAATACTTATGTTGTTAATTACAAATTATTTATGCATTTTTTTATTGTAAATTTAAGCATCTTATTAAAAAATATAATGTATTTTAACTTTTCAATTTTGGATTTTTTGCAGTTAATTTCATTTACTTTAATCGGTCTCTTTAATTTTTGCCAAAGAATAGCATATAATAAATTAGAAAAAAAGAAAATTTATTAAAATGTATTAAGTTAAAATTTATTAATTAAATTTATTAAGTTGCCCATCGTTACATGCCCGATAATAATAAGTATTGAAAAAAAGCTTAAATGAATAAAAAAAGTAAGCAATTTTTTGTGATCGGATTCTACAGAAAGTTAGCATCAAGCAATAAAGTTCCAGAATCTTTTAAAGAGAATATGAATATAGTTATAATACGGCCACACTATTGCATGAAATCACGGATGTTAAAATACGACTGTTATTATTTGACCTAATTATGGTAGATTTTGCAATAAATTTAAACGTCTACGCATAAATTTGTACGTTTCAATACAAGTAGACTATTTGGTGCATCACAGCCAAACAAAATAAATTAAGAAGATTTTATGAAGTTCCTAACTTAAAAGCTGAAGTATTTTATCAACAGAAACAACAAACAAACAAAATAACAAAATGCTTCAATGTTGATATTTTTTCTCATAATCTTTATTGGTTTCTCTTCATTCGGAGTAGAATGCAATAGCGAAATTGAACTGAATTTAAAGTCTTTTAGAAGACAAACTTCTTTTAAATCGGAAAGCATCTGTAAACAAATCTGTCATCTTGGTGTTGTGGTTTCAGACTCTCAACTTTGAAACTCCTTTGCGCACAAATATATGTAAGCTGTGTGAACTAATAAAATCTTTTTTGTATTCTATTTTGATTTATGTTTTTGTTGTTTTATGATTTTTCTTAAGACGAGATGTACGATTGTACGCATTTATAAATTGAATAAAAAAAAAAGAGAATTCATATAGTCTTTACATTTGTTTTGCCTATTAAATGTTTTTGTTTCGTGCAAATGGATATTTTATGAAGAAAAATACTTGGAATTAAGACGAGATATACCAAATAAAAGCGTAGAGAACCTACACTGAGGCAAGAGGATTAGATTAATAGAGAATCTAGTATTTTTTTTTACAAAACTTGATATAAGATTGTAGATTAATTTTGAAAATTTTCAATAAATAAAATTTCCGGTTGAAAATATGCTCCTCCTGGAACAGATTCCCGCAAAAATAAGAATTGTTGCCTTTTATGATTTAAGAAAGATTAAGTAGGTCAACGCAGGAAGATATTTACATCAAAATTTTAATTGAAACATTTTAATTGAAAAATACATTTTTGTGATTATTTCTTTACATTGAAAGAGATGTAAATTTCATTCAATAAGGGCGTTTTTAAAAAAATAATAATTACCAAACCTGCTTTTATTCCGATAAAATATTATAAAAACGTTAGTATTTTTTAAAAATTTGCTATAAATCTCACATGAACAATTTATTACCTTGATTTTATACAACTTCTGTGAAAATTTGCGGTATTTTTTTGTAGTTGACATGTATGTCATTATTATTACTGCAGGATAAAATCTCATCTCATTGTAATAAAATATAGTCTAAAATCACTCATAATAAAGATAGCGTGCATGGAGAGTTGCATGCATTCCTGTTTAGTATAACTAGAAAATCGAACCCGGGCTTCAGTATATAGATGAAGATTTTTTTTTAATTGAAAAGTATCATATATTTATTTCATTTAATATATTTGTTCAGATTACTTCACTAACAACACTCAAAATATGCAATTATGTATGCAAATAAAGTTTTGAAATTTATTAAAAGAAATCGTTTCGTGGAATATAAACGAATGCTGAAAACAAATGCTGAATTATTTGCATTATTTTTAATTATTTCATAATTTTGTGCATGCAATAGAAATATATTTTGAAGAATGTATCATGCTTTTAAATTGTTTTTAAAACTATAAAAAAAAAAGATTAAAATGCGATGCACTTATAAAACAAATTACTTTGATTTTTTAAATTGTTTTTAATGTTTTTGTTATTGTTGTTAATTTATTGTTTTTAAAAAAATTCCGAATAAAAGCAATTTTTTCTGTATTTGGTGAGGTAAAAATTTAAAATGTGCAAGGTTTAGAAGTTTAAAATATGGTATTAAAAGCGAAATTTAGTCTTCTTCTGTTGCCAATTTCAAAATGGCCACATCGTTACGCTCAGACACTTTTGTCCTTTAATATATGTTTTAAGTTAGATTTTCTGAATCTCTGAAAAAGCCTTAAAAATATAAAAATTACCCAAAGTTATTAAATTTCGGATTGCAAAATATTAACTATTGTTTAAAGTGAGTTAAAAATGATACGATCTGGTGAAATACACATTGACACCCATGAACTGTAGATTTACTAGTATTATAACATTTTAATCTAGATAATCCCTTATAACCAACAAACGTTATTTGATTTGATTAGCGGTTGTTATGCCCATCTATAAATCACACTTCGTCTCTGTCTCAACCATCCCCTATGAATTAATCTCTTCTGACAATAAAATGCGGTTTGAATATAGGGACTGATTCATTCATGAATAAATCACGCTTTTTTTACTCTTTAAAATATTCTGTCTTAATTTACAATCTATCATGAAAGTACCGCAATGAAATTTATAAAAGTCACTGCAATAAGTTCCGTTCTTATAAATCTGAAACTTATCAGTTAAAAAATATTATTTTCTTCTGTCTTTCATGAATTAAAATAAGTTTTTTTCCCTTTTTAAAAGAGTTTTTCGTGGCATATTATAAAAGAGTGCTGTATTTTAATTTATGATGGAAGCTACAGAATTATTTATTGGTATTAAGTTTTAAGTGCCTTTTTTCTGCTTAATCGAAGCATGAAAAACTGTGGCAGACTTGCATCTTAAGAAATATGGCAGAATATGCAGTGAAATAGCATTTAAATTACAAGATTTACATGTGTCGTAAAAATGAAAAGCCTTGAATTCCAAAATTAACAAATGAGAATCAATCACCAGAAATTTATTTCAATGCTAAGTACAATTTCTGCAACCATTGTAATGCACTAAATTTTAGTAGGGCAGCGAAAAGGGGATATTTTGATTTGTCATAACGGCTTCATTTTTCTATTAAGTCTTACTGTACTGAATTAACTAAAACTGTTGGTGCATAATAACTCAAATTTTACATTAGACTAATTATAATACAGTTATTTAATCTTGTGAATAATTCATATGATTTGTAATTCAACAACTAGATGAAAAGTGTCCGGGTCAGAAATCATATCAGGACTTCTTGACTTAAAATACGTCTTATTAACCAATATATTTCCTTTCTTTCATGGTTCGTTATAGGACCAGCGTTGCAGGCGTAACCTGCCAGTTCTTATACAAAATTGCACTGTTCCATCTTCTTTGATAAAAGGTATTTCATGTATTCCTGATTATTGGTTTAGTCTTATTGGGTTTATTTTCTTAAAAATTTCGTTTTCTTATTTTGAAGATGATTTTACAACGATATTTATTGAGCTTATGTTGAAATCTTTTGAAAAAATCCAGGAAAATATTTTAAAGAGGGTAATTTGGAATTTTATACTTTGAAATTGCCTTTATTTTTATTACCCATGCTCTTAATTAATTAATTTAATGTGCTTTTTTATAGCCCTTGTTTCTTGCAATTCCATACATTATATTTATTTTGTTGTATAATTGCTTCAGGGTAGAGAGAGTGAAAACGGTTTTGATAGAATGTCTAAATGCAAAATTTTTTGTATAAAAACGGCACTTGAACGTTACGACACGAGGTATAGTACTCTGATTGGCAATGTTTTTCCTGTAAACAGCATGTCCTATTCTTTGATGCGTTTTGATTAGTAATACATCCAAATAAGGTAGTGCATCATTTACTCCCATTTCCAATGTAAATTTAATTTTAGATTCAACGCTATTAATCTTCGTTCAGTAGGTATTAGTGATGTATCTAAAAGTTACCATATGATAAATATGTCATCTAAGTATCTGATCAATGTACGTGGGGGGTAGGGGGGGTGTTATCCAATTTATTGTATAGATCTATTTTTAGAGGTCTTACTATAAGTTCTGGTTAAAAGGCCTGATATAGGAGAACCCATTGAATCCCCATTATTTTGTTTATGGATTTTATTGTCAGGTGTGAAATAACTAGATTGAATAGATCCTTTTTAATGCCTTCCAATATAGTTGAAAAGTGTACATTAATATGTTTCTCTGTCCGTGCACTTACTCGCGTAAATATAGCTCGCACGGCATAAAATTGATATATGCTATAGAAGTTTACAATGTATATTCGGTATAAAAATGAAATATGTAGTTTGTATGTGAAATTACTGGGACGTTCAAAACAATTTCTTTACGTTGTGGTCTAAGAGGGAAATTTGTTTGCTGCAAATTTTAACGATATTACAGTATTTTAAACATATGTGACTAAAAAACATGACTGATGTGTACAACAATGTTCTTACTACAGAATAGGGCGTGCATACAACTTATCATTAGTACACATGGACACCCAAAAGAATTTAACTTTAGATGAAAATGACCAATAATTGAACTATTGAAACCTACGAATAATAATTACTGGAATTGTGTTTTCAGTTAAGGAGTACATTTTTCAAATTAACTATTTTTTAAACACTACTTACTAGGGAACTGCAAGAAGTGTAAGTCACCAATGTTGACGAAAGTGGTATCGTTGGAAAGATCTCATTGAGAGCAGCAAAAAAACTCAATGGAACTACCTGTCGCAAATGAGCCGTTTTCGAAATATCTGACAATTTATATTACGTAGCTAGTGCACACTTAATGAGAGACCGCGAAAATTTTTTGATTCGATTTTAACGAAAGTGGTATCATTGAAAAGATATCATCGTGAGGATTAAAAAACTCAATGGAATCACCCGTCGGAAATTAGACGTTTTTGAGATATCCGACAATGTGTGCCACATTGCTAATACACACTGCTGGGAAACTGCATTAAGTGACATAAACTGTCAGATATCTCGGAAACTTGCTCATTTCAGATGGGTAGTTCCATTGAGTTTTTTAATCCTCACAATGATATCTTTGAAACGACACCATTTACATCAAAATCAAGAAAACAATTTTTTTCGTCCTTCATTAAGTGTGCTCTAGAACAGTATGCACTAGCTACGTGATATAAATTATCAGATATCTCGAAAACGGCTTATTTCCGATGGGTAATTCTATTAAGTTTTTTATCCCTCATGATGATATCTTTTTAACGATACCACTTTCGTTAAAATCGTGACAAAAAAATTTTGCGGTCTCTCATTACGTATGCACTAGTTACGTGTCATAAATTGTCGGATATCGCAAAAGCGGCTCATTTGCGACGGGTAGTTCCATTAAGTTTTTTCTGCTCTCGATGAGGTCTTTCCAACGAATTTACTTTCGTCAAAATCGGTGACTTACACTTCTTGTTGTTTCCTAGTTAGTGTGTATGAATTCTACAGATCACGTACAAGTTCACAAAAAATTTCTAACATCATTCGTACATCATCCATTTTTTAAGGAGATTGGTACACTGTTAAAAATATGCAGCATTTTGTCCAATCGTTCGACATTTTTTTGCAAAAACGGTTACATAACCGTAATTTAATTCTATTATGACTATAAAATGGGAAAAAATAGGATCATAATACTGTTAAATTATGGTTGTGTAACCGTTTTCGAGAAAAACGGTCAAATGATTGGACAGAATACTACATATTTTAAACCGTGTGAGTAAAAATTTTCAACTGTGCTCTGTATTTAATTAAGCTAATTTTCAGTATACTATATTGTACGCATACTTATACCCAAATCATCGGGAAAATACAACAAAATCGTATATTTAAAAGACTGTTAGTGGCTATGGCAGAAATCGGGGGTGCATTATGCGCTTTCCAATTTATTTAGACACCATGTTTTACCTTACAAGAAAACTTTTTTTTGGTGAACACATGGTATATATTCAAACCCTATAAAAGGAAGTGTGAGAATCGAAAAATAATCTATAAAAATCATATTTTTTTATTTTGCAATAGCAGCATAACTTTCTGAAAATGCTATTTACAAGGTCACTTATCGGACAATTAACATTTTTGCTTTCTAAGAAAGGCATTTAAAAATATAAATTATATAATACAAAATACAAACTATTGAAACAATTTTAAAGATTCCTTCAAATACCTACGAATTTGGTTTTGAAAAATTACGACATTATATTCTCTTTTCCGGCGGCGAAAAAGTTGTATTTTTAAAAGTAGAGTTTTCCGGCAACTCTACCCGAATGTCGAAACCCTAAAATAAGGCAAATAACGCAAAATTCGTAACGCTATATTTGGCGACTTAATTAATTTTTCACATGAAATACGCTGTAAAAAAATCCGTTAAATTTACGGCAAAAATTGCAGCCAGCAATGTTGCCAGCAGTTTTCGCCGTAAAAATTTCAGTAAAATTAGATTTAATAAAAAAAATTACATTTAATTTAACTACAGTTTTTGCCGTAAATTTAGCATTTTTTTTTTTTTTCAGTGTAAACATCATAAAAATTCAATGATGAAAAAAGTAAAAAAAAATACATATAATATGGTGATTTTAACAGAGATTTTTTATCCATTCTCTAACTTTCATGTATAGGGCTAAAAAAATGCACTAGGTCTCGGTTCTAAGTGCAAGCAACACCAAAAAAGGTTCCCTTGTTATAGTATTCCATGTGTTGGAAAATATTTCATAATCTATGTGGAATGATTGTCCGTTTTTGTTTCTTATACAATTTATTTTTAATGTTTGCTCCACTATCTCTTATTGTGCGTTTTGAATCATGGTATTTTAAAGAATTGTAATGTGTAATTTAATTTTCTTCTTTTACTGACCTTCTGCTGAGCGATTATTTTATATTTCTTTAAAAATATGTTCGCATTTTAGAGATTATTTAATTTTTAAATTTTTGAAACATTCGTAGAAAATTCGATAAGAAGCCATTTTACAATAGTGATATTTACTTACTCAAAAGTATTATTTTTGGCAGAGACTTCCAGTGCATAATTTCTATTTTCAGATTCGTAAGTTCTTTTAGAATTTAAGAAATATGAATTTATTTGAATCAAATATTTATTTTCCTTTGCCTCTTTCTGCTGCATTTCGTAAAGCGTATTTCAAAAATAGATAATGATGAATTTCTATCGATTTCTATATTGTCGCTGCACAAAATCATATTATTTTCGAATGAATTCGCTTCATTTTACAAAAAATGCAATTTGACATTCTGTAGAATCATTAATCTGGTTGTCGTACATGCAATCATAATGTATTTTTCTAAATAAAAAAAATCAATAACATATTAAATTGTCTTACAAATTATCTTGAATCAAAATTGTTTTCAATGGCAACGTTTTTAAAATTTGTTTTATGTAGTGATTTTAAAGTAGAAGCAATGAAAATAATGTTTAGGGATTTATTTTCTCTTAGGATAACGTATTGCGTTGATATTATTATCTTAAACATCAATATTTGTTCATGTTCCGACCTTTCTAATGCATACATTAAGAAATAATAACATGACTATGCTTCATTAACCTTTAGAAGGAATTAAAACTAACAGAAAAGTTAAAAAAATGAATATATGGATTAAATTTTTACACGTAATTTTGTAATATACAGTGACTGTAACGTAACAGAAATCTGAAGAAAGTTTAGTGATTAATATTCATTTAACCCTCTCACCGCCACGAACGGATTTATCCGTTCACTAAGTTGTAGATTTTACTGCAATAGAATCATTATTTAACTCATTATAATTCTACAAATATAATCCAATTTAAAAAAATAATAGGTTATCATTAACACTCTCAAGGCTTAGGTGCCTAATTAAACGTTTTCATTTATTTCTAAGATTATGCTATCCAAACAATTTTATACCACCAGTGGAATAAGATGGATGATTTAAAATTTTTTTAAATACAGAGCTACAAAGTTTCTGGCTTTTTTTTATACCAGTATTTTAATATAGAAAACGTTGTTTTATTTAATTGGAATAATTCGCAGATTCAACAACACCAGATTTTGTCTAAGATAATAGTGATGTGCAAAAAGCCGGAGACTTGGCAACTCTGTAAATCATTATTTATTGATAACGATGTGATTATTTAATCATGCACTTACATGATAGTCTGATACAAGCTTAAGAGTAGAACATATGTACACAAGGTTATTTAAAATTTTGTAAGAAATTCTGGATTCAAGAAGTAATTAATAATAAGGCATTAGAATGTTCCTTCTTTCTTGATAATTTTTGAATTATGGTTACATTGTGGTTAAAGAAATTTATAAAAGATAGAGTGTGCGAGCACATTGGGTGAGTACCCAGTATTGCCTATAAAAGGCATCATTCTTATATGCTATCATCTTCTGATTGCAGCACCGTAGAGATTGCAATAGTACAGGTAATGCCTCGGGGACATGAAAGAGCTGGATCATTACCGACTTCAAGACTGCCATAGAAAAGCCTTTTTGACAATGTTTTCATCTTAGTGCCTTAGAGCGAAGTTCTTGGAATAAGAGTGTTATGCATCAAAGTTAATCAAGCAATCAGTATAATTAGTAAATTACTCGAAAGTTTTGGAACAAACGGTCATTTAAAAGTATGCAATTTGCTCTACTGATTGAAGCAACTATTGTAGCTCTTTTATCAATAAAAAAAGGAAAGTACAATATACAATTTATATGTAGGATTTTAAATAAGTTCAATAAAACCTTATAATATAATCATACCCAGCACTAGTTATTTAAAAGAATTAGACACTCATACACCAGTCAGAATAAGTTGCAAATACATCACCTTTCTAATTTGAATTTAATTTTTTATACTGACATGATCTTTAGTTATTACTAATACCTAGAAAATGTCGTTTACCAAATTCTCAAAGATAAAATACAATCGGATGGGTAGCAATAGGATTTCCACAAGATGATGCTGCTAGTTGCTATAACGTGTCTATTATGTCCGAAAGATTTTGAGATAAGTTAGAATACAATAATCCAAAATGAAGAAAACCTGTTACAGATCATCTGCATGGTTACAACCCCTTCGCAATTTTGCCTTCTAGCTATTTCGACCTAAAGGTGGAGGAGGGGATAACACTATTGTGGGTCAACTAATTTTAGATCCTTGCATAGCAACAGGGATTTTATAATCTGCTAATATGGTGCACAGACATTTTCCAAATTAAAGACTCTTTCCAAGATGATCATCGCATGTGTACCTCTTAATTGATTACACATAAATGCACAATAACATTGTTTAAAAAAGCATGTTACATGGTCCAGGTAACAATGAGCTTCTATACTCCTCATAAATGATTAACAATTTTTTTTTGGAAAACGATTAAATTCGTGTGTTGATCTGGAGAGAACAAGGTGCTAGATGCTGCCGATGTATCAGCCTTGAAAGTCAAGTAACAGAGAAAGTGGAATTATGATTTGAGATAAATTATCTTACGGTAGTTACAATAAGTTGCTGTTACATCAGTGAGGAATTTTGATTACTGTGAGACATCAAGACGAGATCTTTCCTTCACATGACACATCGTATGTTGGTATTTGTGGTTATAAATTCATCTTAACACATTCGCTGCCGATATGGCGTCAATGATGCCGATATGGCGTCGTGATATGGCGCCAATGTTGAGAGGCCACTCACGCGCCAACGCGTGATGTGGGGATGTCCAATAGCCAGAAAGCCGCTGGCGCGGGAAAATCTTTCACTGATTCCTTGTTATAAAAAGTTAATCGGCGTCTGAGAAAAGCCCACTTCTACAGTGCGGCATTAACTATCATCACATCTTCACGTAAGCGGCAGCGAACGTGTTAATGGATGATAATCACTGATCCAAACGATTTAGACCTGGAATGCCCAACCAATTTCTGGATAATAATTCAAAAGAGAATCTTTTGGACTACATTGAAAGGCAGATAGCTGTGGTAAATGACCAGGAACAAGCATTGCTCCATGTTTAAGTAATGTCTCCAAATTTCACTGTTCGGTGAATTAATTGACAGTATAGCAAGTGGATGCTGCAACTAAATTAAAAGTAGGGACGCATATGTTCTTTTTTAGATTTTTTTAAAATTTGATTTTTATTCTCAAAAACCTATGATTAATTCTTTTTTATCGAACTGTGGATCTATAAATAAAAAATGTTATTTTTGATGTTATGTAAAATATCATAGATAATTATTTGAAATACAATTCTTACAAATTTCATGTTTTTGTGTTGTTTTCCAATAAGACGCAATGACTGATTTGATTTTAATTTTGTAATGCAGCCTATTTGGTATCGAAAATATATTTGACCAAAGATGCAAAAATTCCAATAATTTATTTTAAACTTTATTTTTTTTTTTGTAATGTAAAACGATTTGAAAAAATAATTTGTGGTATTCGCCATTCCCTAAGGATGTTTTACCAAATTTTGCATCATTCGAATTTTCTATTACATTATTTCTACACACAGACAGATAAGGTTTTGTAAAAATTCAAATTTAAAATGCTTTTGAATAAAGTTTTCTGCTTTATTCTGATTTTGCATTAAATAAGATTAAAAGGATGTAACTTTTGGTTGGCAATTCATTTACAATAATACTGAAAAGAGAAATGCATTAAAGGACAAAATGTTTAAGTAATACATTTTGAATGTAGCTGTAACAAATATTTCAATATTTTTATGTTCATGTATGTCATGAAAGTGTTTTATTGCTTTTTTATGCGAGTTTTATTTTAGTGTTTAAGAATGCTAAACTGCCATAAGAGAAAATTTTTCTAAAATAGCCCTTAAAAAAGTTGTGTTAAAAAGTATGCGCAGAATTTTGAAACACAGCCGAACGTTTTTCAATTAAATATTATTTGTAATGTTGTAAATTGTGCAATAGATTCTTTTATTTGTGAATAGCAGACTTTTATTTCTGAATAAATAGTTAAAACATAATTTAGCATGATAATTATAAAAAAACGTGACACATGATAATGGGTTTTAGATAGCAAAAAGCTTTTACACAAAATCAAAGTATCAAATGTCGAATTTCGGGTTAATTTTTTTTTATTGAAAACTCTAATATATGTTACACATTTAATGTGTTTTTTAGATTGCTCACTGACAACAAGAAAAATGAATTTTTATATGCAATATTTTATTCATGCATACAAATATAGGTATGAAATTTATAAAAAACAATACGTAATAGACAGAGGTCTGTAGCAAGTGAATGTTTTAAAGATTTCGCCACTTAGAGCAGTCTTTTTGATTCTGAGTGTTTAAATGTTGAAACAAGTAATTCGATAACATATGTATTTCTTTAATTATTTCATTTATATTATGATGAAATACTAATTTCATTGTGGAATATTAACCGGAAAGAAACGATGAATTATTTATGTTTTACGAGGTGTAAACGAGTTGAATCACCATAATCGAGCTGCACGAAATTGCAGCTCCTGTGCAGCTGTTGTGTGTTAAAAAAAACAATCTTCCAATTGAGTCATTCCTGACGAATAAAATTGCGCTATAGATTAATCAAATGTTAAAATAAATCATTTTTGAAAATTATTTTAAAAATAGAAGAAAAAAAAAAAAAAAAACAGAAAATTGGGATGGTTTTCAAACATATTGTATTTGGAAGTCATTTTTATCTATATTTGACGATGTAAATGTTGAAATTATGCGCTATTTATAAGTAATTAAATTTGTGAAGAAAAAAATAAATGGGTTGCTTAAACAGTTGTCCCTTTTGATATATTATGAGTATTATTCATGGACATGATAATGCTTCTTAATATAGATGTTAACTTTTAATATTTCATAAATCATTATAAATGTTTTACACGAAACTATTTCTGAATTCAAGTTATATCTAGTAGATATATAACATATATTTAACCCAATAACCTTTCCAGAATACATTGCTGTACCATTAAATTCCTACATACCTTCTTTGTCATTAAGTTACAAAAAGAAAGTGAATCATGTTATTTGACTTTTGCGGCTTTATAAGTTCTATTATCATTTTTATAGAATCTGGCAAAAGTAAATATCTAAAATCCTTAGTCATAGAAACTTTTATTTCTATGACTGTTAGAATGTGTATAAATATTTTAAATCTTGTATGAGCACAGTTTTTGGAATTTTTAAAATTCTGAGATTCATGAGATTAAAAAAAATTTCTTCACAAATAGAGTATTTGTTATTTAGTAAATTGTCTCAAGGAAGATGACGACATTATTTGATTTGGGCCGTTTTATATGAGATCTGATTTTAGAGAGCGTATACAGGTTTCAAAATTTATGATAGTTCTAAAAAAAAGGCATACTTTATGTTTTTTGGAGTCGCTGAATCCAAATTTTCAACTTCTCATCAAAATTTCTCCCGCAACCCTAAGATTTTGATAAAATGCCCCTCAAAATAAGTAAAAAAAAAGCCACCTTTTTTATAGTTTTAGTGAAAAAATATCTAGAAATTTAGAAAGTACAGAAAATTTGCAACAAATAAGATTTGCGACTTTATGACGTAGAAGGAACGGGGAGGGGAGAGTCTGCCTCTCAACATTTACTTCGGTGCTAAGTGCACTAAGTTATGCAATTCCCATAGTTTACTTTCCCTGTACCATTTCCCATCTAAACTTGTATTATAAGGCTTACTTTTTTATGGTAAGGATTTAAACATTCGAATTTAGCGAACCCCTCCCCCCCCCAAAAAAAAAAACTTAAAATAAGCCTTATAAAGAGAGTTCAAAGGGGAAATGGGATGTTGAACGCAAACAATGCGAGTGGTTAAGCGAAATTGTATAACCTAGTGTCATAATGTCATAAATATTATTTGTTGCCTTGTTGCTATTTTACCATTCTTATTTCACCACTTTTGGAGGGTAAGGGGTTGTTGCCGGGAACAATTTTGATGGTAAATGATGAATTCGGATTCAGCGACCCAAAATACATAAATTAAGTTGATTTCTAGAATTACCATTAATTTTTCTGGTAAAATCCTCTATTGCCTGGACAAAATATTAAAATACAGATAAAAAACCTTTTATTTAAATACTGTAAACTGAGGAATAATTATGCTATTTCTGAACAATAGGTCAAAATTTCTCGAACGTGAGTACAATTCATGAAATTTTAATAACATTAAGATTTGTATATTTTCTTTACATATTAAGTTTTTATTTAATCTTTTAGTTAAACCGTTCGGAGAAGTTGAACCTAACCGTTCGGAGTTTTCCGTGGCTTTCTTCGAACCTTGGATTTTATTGAATAAATACTGGTAAGGTTCCTTTAGAATAACCCCAACGGAGAGCAACCTACCTCCCCCCTTAGCGTCTATACCCACATGTAGATAATCGGCCAACATAAAATAAACGAAACCATAAAAAAGAATGATACTATTTGGGTTATGCGGGTGTAATGTGGTCTTAGCCTTTTAATAAATTCTAGAACATTAAAATTTCGAAATAATATTAGTTTATTTACAAAATTCTTGCAGTATTTTCGCAATTTTAAGGATGGTGCAAAATGTTGTATTTTTTTATATTATTTCTGCTTAGCCTTTTACTTAGTAATTAAAGAAAAGAAAAACACTACATTGGAAAATTTTTGTAGTGGTTTGAAAGAACTTTCGGTACTGCAGTATCTACAACAGAAAGATGGAGTAACCTTGCTATAATATTTGAAACCATGATTCAACCGAAACATCAAATGTTGTAACTAGATTTCGATGTGCTATAGTTTCAGCTACGTTGCATCAAACCTCGTGCAATTTATCACAGTTTAATTTTTTTTAAAGTTTTAACAATGTATTTAATGTCTGCAGTCGTCTTAAATCTTCGGAACTATTAAATCAATTATAGAGAGTTGAACTGTCAATATTACAGACCAAAAATACAAATTTTATAGTAGTTAAAATGAATATATAAATTTTGCATTTGCAAAATGTTTGGCTTGTAGAATTATTAAAATTCTTTTAATTTTGGCTTGTAGAATTATTAAAATTCTTTTAATTTTAAGATTTTCAAAATTACTTTTCTTATTAAGTTTTTAAAACGTCACACTAGTCACTGAAAAATACCCCTATGATTATATTAAGTCTATGGAGCATTATTTTCAAATATCGCGCTCAAATTTTAATATTTTTACATGATTTTTTTTCCATACACTGTAAAAAAAAATCTGCAAAGGTACTAAGCCTTTTCTAGGAAACTGGGATTCCGAGAACTTTTCCTGTAACGGTAACAGCAAAAATTCAAGTTTCAGAATCGATTACATGAATTTTTCCTGTTGTCGTTACATGAAAAGTTCTTGGAATCCCAGTTTCCTAGAAAATGTTTAGTACCTTCGCAGATTTTTTTTACAGTGTAAAATATCTGAGAACAATCTACAACCGGGATAGTTTTAATTTTTTCGATTTTGCTTTTAGATTAAAAAAGTAAACTCTTAACTTTCAAAACCGGTTCTGAAACTGAACCTGTCCTAGTATAAAAAAATATAACCAAAATCGAAAAAGAAAAACTACCTTGGTCGTGGATTGTCCTCTTCTATCCTATAAAAAAAGTATCAAAATTTGAGCGAGATATTTGAAAATAACGCCCCCATAGACTTAACATTATCATCCGGGTCTTTATCAGTGACTAGTGTAGCGTCTTAACATGTTAATGATCGCTTAATTTTTTGAAAAGTATCTTAAAAAAAGATAGATGTTTGAATGTTGGATTACACTAGTTTTTAAAAATGATTTTGTAAAATTAGAATAAATTTAATATTTATTCTCTGTGAAATAATAAACTCTCAATCTGATGAATATAAAACAACAACAGCAGCAGCAATAATAATAATAATAATAATAATAATAACACGTAGTTGGAGCATTTCGTTTGTTGGATAATCTCTGCAATCGCCAAGCCCATATCAAATATATTAATAGTAAAATTATGGTGATCGTCTCGGTTACACCATACGCAATAGCACCATTTTATATCTCAGAATTGTTTCCCATGACATAAAAAAGAAAGAATTGCAAGAATCGTTCTAAAATTGCGGTTTATGCTTTTTTGTAAAGGTTAAAAACTTAAAATTTAACATGATGACTAGTTTTAAGAAACGATTGGTTACCAAGAACAGTTTCTGAAATAGTCGAAATTTAAAAGCGTGAAATAAGAAAAACATTTTTAAATATTCTAAATTGCGATTTATTTGAGTTTGTGAGCGATAGAAAATGGAAAATTTCATACTATTATTACTTTACAGACATGAATGCTATTGCAGAAAAATAAATAACAAAATAAATAATAATAATAATAAAAAACGAAATTTAAATGATTGCAAGAGCAAAAATGTTCTAAAACTTCGATTTTTATGATACTTTCACAACTATAAATTTTTATATTTGCATGGTGGTTACATTTAAAACTTAATGTTGATAATTAGAAATTTAAATGTGTGAAATGATTGAAAGTTCTTTTAAAACGGTTTATTTGGAATTTTTAGTACTAAAAATTTGGAAGTAGTCATGTCTTTTAGTTAAAGACATAAATGCTTGCCCAATACAGCTTCTTAAATATAATACTTTAAAAAGTAAAAGGAGAAGAAATTATGTTAAAATCAAGGTTACTTTGGAACTATTAAATGGTTTTCAAAAATCCTTTTAAATAGTACTAATAATGTTCCCTCATTTAGACTGGATTACTCTTATCCTATAGCGATAAATGATCTAAAATGACGTTATAGATGAGTTAAAGCTAGGAACTTGAAATATGACGTGGTGATTACTTTTAAGAAGTAAATACCCTCAAAGAAAGATTCTAAAAATCATTGAAATTATAAACAGTGACTAATACCAAATTTCACTAAGAAATTTATAAATTACGATTTATTTGGAATTGCTACGAATAGATAATTAAAACGCTACACGATAGATTTTTTTAAACGTACATGCTTGCTTAAAACAGTTTTTAAATTATCTAAATTTAAAAGGAGAAACTGAGTGGTAATCTTAAAACTGCTCCTGAAACTACTGAAACTAAAATCAAATTATTTTGGAATAACTTAGCTAATTTTAAATCATCTTTCAGGACAATAATGATATTAAAATCTGCTTAAAAATAGGCTGTACTTACTTTCCTCAAAATACCAAATGAGCGGAAATTGTTCTAAAATTTATTTTAAAAAATATTGAGGCAAAAAACATGAAATGTTAAATATTCGACATTTAAAAAGAAAAAGCTCTAAATTATGATTATTTTGAAACTACCGCTGCAGGAAATTTTAAATTTCATTTGCTTCACTTTTCTATTTAGGCTTGATATTCGTAAAAAAAAAAAAGTTTAAAAAGTAAACAAATTTCGGAATGTTTGAAATTGGAGGAAAAGTTTTATAGTTATACTTTTACTATGATTTCTCTAAAACTTGCAGCCTAGAAACTTTGAATTTGGCGGAAAGATAGTTTTTTAAGATATAGATGTGCAGGAAGAATGTTTTAAAGCTGAGTAAGAGCAATATAATTTTTTAATTTAAATTTTAAAATCTAAAAACATAAGAAACATAAGCTTTTAATATATCATTGCTAGATGTAACACTCCTGAATAACAAGATAAAACGCAAGCATCAGTAACTGTTATAAATAATTAAAATGACAGTTATAAAGAATCATGATTACCAACTAGGTATAAACATATTTTATGTTTAGCCTTTCCCGTACAAAAATGATAGTTAAATGTACTAAATAAGTATTTTACTTAACGGAATAAAGGAAGTTTGTTACATTAAAAATTCTCGCTATAAAGACTGTACAGTTTAAATTAAAATATTAGTTGTCAAGTCAAACAAAGTTGGCCGAATAAACTGGTATATACATTTCATAAAAGAAGTAATTTAGACTGCACTAAAAAATCGAAAGATTTTACTTATATTGCGCTAGCAACTGGGACGCCATTACAATTCCCTGTTCCCTAACCAAACAATTTCCGTGAATTCCAAAAGAATTATCATTTTTTTCGTCCGTTATTTTTACTGTGTATAAGAGATTCAATAATGTGCAACCATGTAGTTACATGCAGATTGCTTTTTCTAAAAATACTTGTGCTTCTTACTTTCGATCCCTCAACTGAAATAACTGAGCTTTCAACATATTTATTAAGATACTAGAAATAAGCACTGGGAAATATTTATGTAGTTGCAAAAACAGAGACAAAAATTAATCCAGTGGTGCTTTCAATGTAAATAAAGTACATACTTATGTTTGAAATAAGTACTTGTAATATTTATTGATATTCAGATTTATAAGTTTTTAAATTTGTGCACTAGTGAACAAAGATTTTCTTTTTGTTTAAGCGTTAAAAACCAAAAATTTATATAATTATACTGTTAACGTTTTAACATAGAAAAATTTATAGAAATTTTCTACCGTTTTAAAGCTAGAAAGAACCGTTGAGCAATAAAGCAAATAAGTTTTTAACCCCCCCCCCCCAAAAAAAAAGAGATCTTAAAAAAATGTTTTATTTTTTGAAAGGGAAGGAAAATTTAATTAATTACATTTATACACATAAAAAATTTTAATTGCTGGGGTAATCAATAATATATAATCATTTAATAATTACATTATCACAAACAGCATTGCAATTTTTATGGCAAATTAATGTACAGAGTGTCCAGCGAATAAAACTCGGATTTCAAAGTTAAATTTCTGAAAAATTTTCAATCATTTCGAATTAAATTTTTTAAATTTCGAAATTCCAAAAATTTATTTCAAAATATCTTTAAAATATGCAACTACATGCGGAAAAAATCGTTCTCTGCAAGTAATCCAAAACAAAAAAGAAAAAAAATGTCAAGTCAATTATTTTTTGCAATTAGAACAAAATCTTTTCAACATATGCACGAATCAAAACTTCTGTATAAAATATTTACAGTTTACCTAATAAACAAATCATTTACGGCATAATTTTATCGATTTTTGTTTGTGAGAGATTTAATTTTGAAATCATGATCTTATTCGCTGGACACCCTGTATATTAACACCGTAAAAAAATAAAAGTTTACTTGTAGAAATTAGATCCTGTACCTACTGAACCGTTTTTAGAAGTTCTTTCAATGTACGATAGCTGATGATTAGTGTTCCTTAGCAGGTTGCATTGTATTTTAATTTTCGTAAAGGATGGATTCAAATTTGTTCGAATAAAGTTATTTCCTAAATTTATGTTTCATATTCGACCAATGCAGACAAATATAAAGTTCTCTCAAAATTTGACTTTATTAGTAGCATTTAAATCATTCACATTAATATAATTACCCCTAATGTCAATAAATAGACAAATTTCACTTGGTATAATTTGCAAATCTGAGTGCGAAGTCACAATTTTCGTAGCTTTATATAAATCTTTTGATAGTGTAAGTCAAATGAATAATCTAAATTTTTTGAAGACTGTAAGGATATTTATAAATGCCGTATCATTTTTCAGACTCATTACTATAGATTAAAAACACAAGAATCTGGTTAATACAACATTTTATAATTTAAAAATATATCAGACCAAATTTAAATATTAACGATTGTTTCAATTAACAAAATAATTATTTTCATTTTACTGCTCATTTTAAAATTACTGTTTTCGAATATAAATGTATAATATAAATGTGTTTTTATTATGATACATTATAATAATAACCGTCATTATACATTATGCTTATTGTGTTATATTTATTACACATAATAAAATAATAATAATTATTATTATTTTTATAGACAGAATATTTTATTAATCGCAATAAAAAATGACTGTGAATTTTATCTCAGTCTAAATAGGCACAGAAAATTAAATTGAAAGATTTTTTCTTTTGTTTTTTGAACTTTAAAAGAATAAATTTACATTTCTTACGTGAGTAAAATTTTATTTAATTGTTGATAAATATTTGTATTACATTCTGGTGATTTTCTTTTTCAACATGCTTTTTGACGATATGAAGTTGTATAAAGGAAAAGAAAAGAAAGCATATAAAATAGGGATTGCATTCACACTTTTAAAATGAAAATACATATTCGAATATAAGCTTTTAGAAGTCTTCTCGTCTGTTCAGGACAATTACAGTAAAATGTGAGAAATCTTTCAAAAACATCATTCAAATAGTTATTCTTTATTCTTGAACAACAACAACAACTACTACTAAAATAAATAAATAAATATATAAATGGGAATGAGGAAATGTACATAATTTCTGTAAAAGGAAGTGCTAATTTTTTAAGGATCCATACACCGTATATAGAATACGATTTACTTAGCTAGTTTATTTCTTGAGTCTATTCTGCATAAATAAGGTATCCCTGAAAATATTGTTCTTAATGCTACTTAATGAACTTTAAGGTTCTATCAAATTTCACGTTTAAAAAAAAAATGAAATATGTGATTTTATGCAGCAACATATTGACTGTGTATACAATAAATAATATTTTGACAGATGTGTGTTCATAAAATATAATGGCGTGATTTCTTCATCATTGCTATTTGGCGTTATACTCCATGTAAACAAAACTATAAAATAGGATGGAATAATAGCATATAAAGTGCCCAATTCTAAAGATACAAAGATACAGCCCTAGAAATTGACAAATTTCTCTCCTTAATATTAATGCGATATCATAATTTAGTAATAATCATTTCAAATTTTATTCTCATGGCATGAAAAAATAGCAGCACTTACGGCATATAAAATTGTCTGTGTCCTTTTTGGTTTTCAACAATGACAATAATGGCTTCTCGTGTATAAAAAAAAAAAATCCTTTTAAATGCAGTTTTAGCACTAAAAGGATCAACTGGACTAATAACATCAAATGATGGCGTTATAACCCCGGTATACCTATTACGCAATATGTTTTAAACTACATTCTATATAACGAACACACTCCAAATCTTTTACAACAACTTGAAAACATATGAAGTACATTAAAAATTTATATAATACACAAAGTATTTCTTTATAAATATATAGTCTTCAGATCACCGAGCTTACCTCGCAAAAATTAAGCGTTGACTTTTACCAGTTTCTTCCAGCGATAAGGTTTATAAATGAAATAAATTAACTTTTAGCGGTCATTTGTGATTCAGATAATTCAGAGCAATTCTGTGCAGAAAATAGGAATTTACGCAGAACAATTCTGCGTAGGTGCCATTTCCCGGATTCCTTCATATTTACTCATAATATTAGCACTTAGCGTTATGACCCGACCTAGCGTTATTAATCCAAAATTCCTCATGTTTATTATTCAACAAATTCACATTCATCTTTCAATCGCAAATGAACGAATCAACAAATTGTGAAAAGATATCAATTTAATTGAAATGAATTTTGATCTTTTCATCAAAAGAAAGGAAATAAACGAAAGGAAAGCAATAACAAATTTGTGAACGCAATAACATGAATGAAAAATCATTAGTCTAGCATACATTATGCAATCCTTTCAAACATATTCAGAACAGTTGAACAAAACTACACAGTATTTTAAAGTGAAAGAACTAAATAAACAGTTTAAAAAACACCCAACGCATTTGAAAACCCAATTTTGATTAAAAATATGAAATAATGACATCTAAACTGTCCTATTCTAAAGATACAAAGATACATTCCTAGAAATTGACAAACTTTACTTAAACACTACTTTACAAATGATATGATGTTTTTTCAACAACAAGCAATACGTAAATCAGTCGTTTAAAAATCGAGTTTTGTAATCTTCTGTGACTTCTTATAATAATGTTATTTTGTTTGGACATTGAAATGATTAAAGTATAATAAAATGCCTGATTTATTATTACTTACGGCCATTTATGCATTTTACTTAAAAGCTTGCACATGCAATAAAATTATAAAAAAAACAAACAAACAAACAAAAAAACAGATATAGTGTCTAATTTGCTCTAAAATGCGTTTAAATTATGTATCTTAAATTTAACCTCACGTTCTTGAAAAAAAAAAAAAAAAAAAAAAAAAATACTTCTCTTTAGACGATGGTGTTTCGAAAGCACTTGCAATAAACTTTATTCTTAGAATAACCGGAGGAATTTCAAAATTTAGTTTATTTTTTTCTTTTAAACATCTCTCTTTTGAACATCTGTCGTTCTTTTGAACTCTCTTCAGATAGTCACGCTTTCAAAAGCAATATGAAATAGCGCTGTAAATAAAGTACGCAATGAAAAATAAAAAGCGAGCGTATAAGAAAACATCGATCAAATATTTTTAGAGTTTTTTCCTAATTTAGTAAATAAAAATGTTACGCAATTTTAAATGTCCTAATTTTTTAAAACAATTATTCGTTTAAATGTTTTTAGTAGAGGTTCTTGGAACCTGTACTTTCTTTTAAAATAATTTGTTTTCTCTTGGTTTAACTTAAATGAATGTGGAATTATTAACATTGTAAAAAATATATTAAAGGCCAGTCGATTATGATCCATAAAATGAAAATATCATCAATGAATCGTACACAAAATGTTTATTTAAAATGTTATTAGCCAGGTTACAAAGAACGGATAATTCTGTAGAAAACACATTTATCCACTCGAAGGAGGGTAATATCCCCCCCCCCGTAACCCGTCTTATCTAAAATAACCTTCATTCAAAATTTTAAGAAATATTATTATTCTGCTTAAAATTCCTTTTTGTCTAATTTATGGGGGTTGGGGAATAATTTTCTATTACTTTTTTTATACTTAGTAAAAGAACCCTAAAAAGTAATCTGAGAACCGCCTTATCAGAATGAACCTATATCCGAAATTTGAATGAAATGTGATAATTCTGGATGAAAAATATTTGTTTACATAACAATTTTTGAAGAAAAAATGAAGTGTGTCGATATTTACAAAATGTGTAGGGAAAATGTAAATTCACCAATTCATTAACTTTTAATTAAAATCCTGCAAAAGTTTTTTAAAAAGGCTTCTCATAGGCCTTGTCACATGGGTTAGGTAAAATCGTTTTTTAATTGTCCTGAGACCAAAAATCACAAGAAAAATAAAATGTGCAAAAACATAAATATCCCCAGAATAAATTAGCAGCAATCGATCGAAAGTTTTTAAATTTCTTTCCTTAAACGTTACTTGACAAATGACACAACATTTCTTCAACAACAAGCAATGAGTAACTCAGTCACTTAAAAGTCGAATTATGTAAATTTCTGTGACTTCCTATAATAATATATATTGTTCGGACAAATAAATTCATAAAATACAATAAAATGCCCGATTTATTACTACTTAAGGTCATTTATGTACTTTGTTTAAAAGCTTGCACATGCAATAGAATTATCGATAAAAATGATATGATACTTAGTTTGCTTTAAGAGTCGTGGCAAGCGAGGAGAATAAATAAATAAAATAAATGTAGACACTTCATTGAACTCACATTGACTGCTCCAAAAAAGTTTATTCAAGTGCAGGCATATATAGCGGAAAATGCTCTCTTGCAAGCCGTCTTGAACAGAATCCACGAAAGAAGAAAAAAATATTCCATCATAAAAACATTATTCCGCAGTTCGTTCTAACCAAATCATCGGAAGAAAAAGAAAGAAATATCCGTTAGCATCTCTCTTAGCTTCTCCTTCTTAAATCTAAAAACAAAACTTCTAGAATATTTTAAGTCTCTAAACATGACTTTTACATGTAAACAGAATTCATGTCCAGCGTCGAGATTAATTTCATTCAGACGATGTTTTTAAATTATGTATCTTAAATTTAACCTCACGTTCCTGAAAGAAATACTTCTCTTTAGACGATGGTGTTTCGAAAGCACTTGCAATAAACTTTATTCTTCGAATAACCGATGGAATTTCAAAATTTAGTTTAATCTTTTCTTTTGAACATAGCTTCAGATAGTCACGTTTTCAAAAGCAACATGAAATAGCGCCGTAAATAAAGTATGCAATGAAGAATATAAAAAAGAGGGTATAAAAGAAATCTAGATCAAATATTTTTAGTTGTTTTGTGTTTTTGTTTAACCCAATTCCGTAAATAAAAGAGTTATGCCATTTGAAATACCTAAAAATTTTTAAATTAAGTATTCGTTTAAATATTTTTACCAGATGGTCTTGAAACTTGTACTTTCTTTTAAAATGACTTGTTTTCTCTTGGGCTCAACTTAAATGAGTGTGAAATTATTAACATTGTAAAGAAAATTATTAAAGGCCAATCGATTGTGATCCGTAAAATGAAAATAACATCCATGTAGCATACACAAATTCTTTATTTAAAATGTTATTGAAGAGTTTAAATATTGATTACCTGGTTTATTTGCGTAATTTAAATTGAAGTCAAGCGAGAAAATCTCATGCGGTAATATTGAAAAAAAAGAATATTGTTCAAACCGATGACATAAAACTCACAGCTTATTCAATGTAATTGCATATTATAGCCTTATTTTTTCAAAGGATAATGTCCCTAGTAAACAAATTAAGGAGAGAGAAAGTGGTATCATTGAAAAGATATCATCGTGAGGATTAAAAAACTCAATGGAATCACCCGTCGGAAATTAGACGTTTTTGAGATATCCGACAATGTGTGCCACATTGCTAATACACACTGCTGGGAAACTGCATTAAGTGACATAAACTGTCAGATATCTCGGAAACTTGCTCATTTCAGATGGGTAGTTCCATTGAGTTTTTTAATCCTCACAATGATATCTTTGAAACGACACCATTTACATCAAAATCAAGAAAACAATTTTTTTCGTCCTTCATTAAGTGTGCTCTAGAACAGTATGCACTAGCTACGTGATATAAATTATCAGATATCTCGAAAACGGCTTATTTCCGATGGGTAATTCTATTAAGTTTTTTATCCCTCATGATGATATCTTTTTAACGATACCACTTTCGTTAAAATCGTGACAAAAAAATTTTGCGGTCTCTCATTACGTATGCACTAGTTACGTGTCATAAATTGTCGGATATCGCAAAAGCGGCTCATTTGCGACGGGTAGTTCCATTAAGTTTTTTCTGCTCTCGATGAGGTCTTTCCAACGAATTTACTTTCGTCAAAATCGGTGACTTACACTTCTTGTTGTTTCCTAGTTAGTGTGTATGAATTCTACAGATCACGTACAAGTTCACAAAAAATTTCTAACATCATTCGTACATCATCCATTTTTTAAGGAGATTGGTACACTGTTAAAAATATGCAGCATTTTGTCCAATCGTTCGACATTTTTTTGCAAAAACGGTTACATAACCGTAATTTAATTCTATTATGACTATAAAATGGGAAAAAATAGGATCATAATACTGTTAAATTATGGTTGTGTAACCGTTTTCGAGAAAAACGGTCAAATGATTGGACAGAATACTACATATTTTAAACCGTGTGAGTAAAAATTTTCAACTGTGCTCTGTATTTAATTAAGCTAATTTTCAGTATACTATATTGTACGCATACTTATACCCAAATCATCGGGAAAATACAACAAAATCGTATATTTAAAAGACTGTTAGTGGCTATGGCAGAAATCGGGGGTGCATTATGCGCTTTCCAATTTATTTAGACACCATGTTTTACCTTACAAGAAAACTTTTTTTTGGTGAACACATGGTATATATTCAAACCCTATAAAAGGAAGTGTGAGAATCGAAAAATAATCTATAAAAATCATATTTTTTTATTTTGCAATAGCAGCATAACTTTCTGAAAATGCTATTTACAAGGTCACTTATCGGACAATTAACATTTTTGCTTTCTAAGAAAGGCATTTAAAAATATAAATTATATAATACAAAATACAAACTATTGAAACAATTTTAAAGATTCCTTCAAATACCTACGAATTTGGTTTTGAAAAATTACGACATTATATTCTCTTTTCCGGCGGCGAAAAAGTTGTATTTTTAAAAGTAGAGTTTTCCGGCAACTCTACCCGAATGTCGAAACCCTAAAATAAGGCAAATAACGCAAAATTCGTAACGCTATATTTGGCGACTTAATTAATTTTTCACATGAAATACGCTGTAAAAAAATCCGTTAAATTTACGGCAAAAATTGCAGCCAGCAATGTTGCCAGCAGTTTTCGCCGTAAAAATTTCAGTAAAATTAGATTTAATAAAAAAAATTACATTTAATTTAACTACAGTTTTTGCCGTAAATTTAGCATTTTTTTTTTTTTTTCAGTGTAAACATCATAAAACTTCAATGATGAAAAAAGTAAAAAAAAATACATATAATATGGTGATTTTAACAGAGATTTTTTATCCATTCTCTAACTTTCATGTATAGGGCTAAAAAAATGCACTAGGTCTCGGTTCTAAGTGCAAGCAACACCAAAAAAGGTTCCCTTGTTATAGTATTCCATGTGTTGGAAAATATTTCATAATCTATGTGGAATGATTGTCCGTTTTTGTTTCTTATACAATTTATTTTTAATGTTTGCTCCACTATCTCTTATTGTGCGTTTTGAATCATGGTATTTTAAAGAATTGTAATGTGTAATTTAATTTTCTTCTTTTACTGACCTTCTGCTGAGCGATTATTTTATATTTCTTTAAAAATATGTTCGCATTTTAGAGATTATTTAATTTTTAAATTTTTGAAACATTCGTAGAAAATTCGATAAGAAGCCATTTTACAATAGTGATATTTACTTACTCAAAAGTATTATTTTTGGCAGAGACTTCCAGTGCATAATTTCTATTTTCAGATTCGTAAGTTCTTTTAGAATTTAAGAAATATGAATTTATTTGAATCAAATATTTATTTTCCTTTGCCTCTTTCTGCTGCATTTCGTAAAGCGTATTTCAAAAATAGATAATGATGAATTTCTATCGATTTCTATATTGTCGCTGCACAAAATCATATTATTTTCGAATGAATTCGCTTCATTTTACAAAAAATGCAATTTGACATTCTGTAGAATCATTAATCTGGTTGTCGTACATGCAATCATAATGTATTTTTCTAAATAAAAAAAATCAATAACATATTAAATTGTCTTACAAATTATCTTGAATCAAAATTGTTTTCAATGGCAACGTTTTTAAAATTTGTTTTATGTAGTGATTTTAAAGTAGAAGCAATGAAAATAATGTTTAGGGATTTATTTTCTCTTAGGATAACGTATTGCGTTGATATTATTATCTTAAACATCAATATTTGTTCATGTTCCGACCTTTCTAATGCATACATTAAGAAATAATAACATGAATATGCTTCATTAACCTTTAGAAGGAATTAAAACTAACAGAAAAGTTAAAAAAATGAATATATGGATTAAATTTTTACACGTAATTTTGTAATATACAGTGACTGTAACGTAACAGAAATCTGAAGAAAGTTTAGTGATTAATATTCATTTAACCCTCTCACCGCCACGAACGGATTTATCCGTTCACTAAGTTGTAGATTTTACTGCAATAGAATCATTATTTAACTCATTATAATTCTACAAATATAATCCAATTTAAAAAAATAATAGGTTATCATTAACACTCTCAAGGCTTAGGTGCCTAATTAAACGTTTTCATTTATTTCTAAGATTATGCTATCCAAACAATTTTATACCACCAGTGGAATAAGATGGATGATTTAAAATTTTTTTAAATACAGAGCTACAAAGTTTCTGGCTTTTTTTATACCAGTATTTTAATATAGAAAACGTTGTTTTATTTAATTGGAATAATTCGCAGATTCAACAACACCAGATTTTGTCTAAGATAATAGTGATGTGCAAAAAGCCGGAGACTTGGCAACTCTGTAAATCATTATTTATTGATAACGATGTGATTATTTAATCATGCACTTACATGATAGTCTGATACAAGCTTAAGAGTAGAACATATGTACACAAGGTTATTTAAAATTTTGTAAGAAATTCTGGATTCAAGAAGTAATTAATAATAAGGCATTAGAATGTTCCTTCTTTCTTGATAATTTTTGAATTATGGTTACATTGTGGTTAAAGAAATTTATAAAAGATAGAGTGTGCGAGCACATTGGGTGAGTACCCAGTATTGCCTATAAAAGGCATCATTCTTATATGCTATCATCTTCTGATTGCAGCACCGTAGAGATTGCAATAGTACAGGTAATGCCTCGGGGACATGAAAGAGCTGGATCATTACCGACTTCAAGACTGCCATAGAAAAGCCTTTTTGACAATGTTTTCATCTTAGTGCCTTAGAGCGAAGTTCTTGGAATAAGAGTGTTATGCATCAAAGTTAATCAAGCAATCAGTATAATTAGTAAATTACTCGAAAGTTTTGGAACAAACGGTCATTTAAAAGTATGCAATTTGCTCTACTGATTGAAGCAACTATTGTAGCTCTTTTATCAATAAAAAAAGGAAAGTACAATATACAATTTATATGTAGGATTTTAAATAAGTTCAATAAAACCTTATAATATAATCATACCCAGCACTAGTTATTTAAAAGAATTAGACACTCATACACCAGTCAGAATAAGTTGCAAATACATCACCTTTCTAATTTGAATTTAATTTTTTATACTGACATGATCTTTAGTTATTACTAATACCTAGAAAATGTCGTTTACCAAATTCTCAAAGATAAAATACAATCGGATGGGTAGCAATAGGATTTCCACAAGATGATGCTGCTAGTTGCTATAACGTGTCTATTATGTCCGAAAGATTTTGAGATAAGTTAGAATACAATAATCCAAAATGAAGAAAACCTGTTACAGATCATCTGCATGGTTACAACCCCTTCGCAATTTTGCCTTCTAGCTATTTCGACCTAAAGGTGGAGGAGGGGATAACACTATTGTGGGTCAATTAATTTTAGATCCTTGCATAGCAACAGGGATTTTATAATCTGCTAATATGGTGCACAGACATTTTCCAAATTAAAGACTCTTTCCAAGATGATCATCGCATGTGTACCTCTTAATTGATTACACATAAATGCACAATAACATTGTTTAAAAAAGCATGTTACATGGTCCAGGTAACAATGAGCTTCTATACTCCTCATAAATGATTAACAATTTTTTTTTGGAAAACGATTAAATTCGTGTGTTGATCTGGAGAGAACAAGGTGCTAGATGCTGCCGATGTATCAGCCTTGAAAGTCAAGTAACAGAGAAAGTGGAATTATGATTTGAGATAAATTATCTTACGGTAGTTACAATAAGTTGCTGTTACATCAGTGAGGAATTTTGATTACTGTGAGACATCAAGACGAGATCTTTCCTTCACATGACACATCGTATGTTGGTATTTGTGGTTATAAATTCATCTTAACACATTCGCTGCCGATATGGCGTCAATGATGCCGATATGGCGTCGTGATATGGCGCCAATGTTGAGAGGCCACTCACGCGCCAACGCGTGATGTGGGGATGTCCAATAGCCAGAAAGCCGCTGGCGCGGGAAAATCTTTCACTGATTCCTTGTTATAAAAAGTTAATCGGCGTCTGAGAAAAGCCCACTTCTACAGTGCGGCATTAACTATCATCACATCTTCACGTAAGCGGCAGCGAACGTGTTAATGGATGATAATCACTGATCCAAACGATTTAGACCTGGAATGCCCAACCAATTTCTGGATAATAATTCAAAAGAGAATCTTTTGGACTACATTGAAAGGCAGATAGCTGTGGTAAATGACCAGGAACAAGCATTGCTCCATGTTTAAGTAATGTCTCCAAATTTCACTGTTCGGTGAATTAATTGACAGTATAGCAAGTGGATGCTGCAACTAAATTAAAAGTAGGGACGCATATGTTCTTTTTTAGATTTTTTTAAAATTTGATTTTTATTCTCAAAAACCTATGATTAATTCTTTTTTATCGAACTGTGGATCTATAAATAAAAAATGTTATTTTTGATGTTATGTAAAATATCATAGATAATTATTTGAAATACAATTCTTACAAATTTCATGTTTTTGTGTTGTTTTCCAATAAGACGCAATGACTGATTTGATTTTAATTTTGTAATGCAGCCTATTTGGTATCGAAAATATATTTGACCAAAGATGCAAAAATTCCAATAATTTATTTTAAACTTTATTTTTTTTTTGTAATGTAAAACGATTTGAAAAAATAATTTGTGGTATTCGCCATTCCCTAAGGATGTTTTACCAAATTTTGCATCATTCGAATTTTCTATTACATTATTTCTACACACAGACAGATAAGGTTTTGTAAAAATTCAAATTTAAAATGCTTTTGAATAAAGTTTTCTGCTTTATTCTGATTTTGCATTAAATAAGATTAAAAGGATGTAACTTTTGGTTGGCAATTCATTTACAATAATACTGAAAAGAGAAATGCATTAAAGGACAAAATGTTTAAGTAATACATTTTGAATGTAGCTGTAACAAATATTTCAATATTTTTATGTTCATGTATGTCATGAAAGTGTTTTATTGCTTTTTTATGCGAGTTTTATTTTAGTGTTTAAGAATGCTAAACTGCCATAAGAGAAAATTTTTCTAAAATAGCCCTTAAAAAAGTTGTGTTAAAAAGTATGCGCAGAATTTTGAAACACAGCCGAACGTTTTTCAATTAAATATTATTTGTAATGTTGTAAATTGTGCAATAGATTCTTTTATTTGTGAATAGCAGACTTTTATTTCTGAATAAATAGTTAAAACATAATTTAGCATGATAATTATAAAAAAACGTGACACATGATAATGGGTTTTAGATAGCAAAAAGCTTTTACACAAAATCAAAGTATCAAATGTCGAATTTCGGGTTAATTTTTTTTTATTGAAAACTCTAATATATGTTACACATTTAATGTGTTTTTTAGATTGCTCACTGACAACAAGAAAAATGAATTTTTATATGCAATATTTTATTCATGCATACAAATATAGGTATGAAATTTATAAAAAACAATACGTAATAGACAGAGGTCTGTAGCAAGTGAATGTTTTAAAGATTTCGCCACTTAGAGCAGTCTTTTTGATTCTGAGTGTTTAAATGTTGAAACAAGTAATTCGATAACATATGTATTTCTTTAATTATTTCATTTATATTATGATGAAATACTAATTTCATTGTGGAATATTAACCGGAAAGAAACGATGAATTATTTATGTTTTACGAGGTGTAAACGAGTTGAATCACCATAATCGAGCTGCACGAAATTGCAGCTCCTGTGCAGCTGTTGTGTGTTAAAAAAAACAATCTTCCAATTGAGTCATTCCTGACGAATAAAATTGCGCTATAGATTAATCAAATGTTAAAATAAATCATTTTTGAAAATTATTTTAAAAATAGAAGAAAAAAAAAAAAAAAAAAAAAACAGAAAATTGGGATGGTTTTCAAACATATTGTATTTGGAAGTCATTTTTATCTATATTTGACGATGTAAATGTTGAAATTATGCGCTATTTATAAGTAATTAAATTTGTGAAGAAAAAAATAAATGGGTTGCTTAAACAGTTGTCCCTTTTGATATATTATGAGTATTATTCATGGACATGATAATGCTTCTTAATATAGATGTTAACTTTTAATATTTCATAAATCATTATAAATGTTTTACACGAAACTATTTCTGAATTCAAGTTATATCTAGTAGATATATAACATATATTTAACCCAATAACCTTTCCAGAATACATTGCTGTACCATTAAATTCCTACATACCTTCTTTGTCATTAAGTTACAAAAAGAAAGTGAATCATGTTATTTGACTTTTGCGGCTTTATAAGTTCTATTATCATTTTTATAGAATCTGGCAAAAGTAAATATCTAAAATCCTTAGTCATAGAAACTTTTATTTTTATGACTGTTAGAATGTGTATAAATATTTTAAATCTTGTATGAGCACAGTTTTTGGAATTTTTAAAATTCTGAGATTCATGAGATTAAAAAAAATTTCTTCACAAATAGAGTATTTGTTATTTAGTAAATTGTCTCAAGGAAGATGACGACATTATTTGATTTGGGCCGTTTTATATGAGATCTGATTTTAGAGAGCGTATACAGGTTTCAAAATTTATGATAGTTCTAAAAAAAAGGCATACTTTATGTTTTTTGGAGTCGCTGAATCCAAATTTTCAACTTCTCATCAAAATTTCTCCCGCAACCCTAAGATTTTGATAAAATGCCCCTCAAAATAAGTAAAAAAAAAGCCACCTTTTTTATAGTTTTAGTGAAAAAATATCTAGAAATTTAGAAAGTACAGAAAATTTGCAACAAATAAGATTTGCGACTTTATGACGTAGAAGGAACGGGGAGGGGAGAGTCTGCCTCTCAACATTTACTTCGGTGCTAAGTGCACTAAGTTATGCAATTCCCATAGTTTACTTTCCCTGTACCATTTCCCATCTAAACTTGTATTATAAGGCTTACTTTTTTATGGTAAGGATTTAAACATTCGAATTTAGCGAACCCCTCCCCCCCCCCAAAAAAAAAAAAACTTAAAATAAGCCTTATAAAGAGAGTTCAAAGGGGAAATGGGATGTTGAACGCAAACAATGCGAGTGGTTAAGCGAAATTGTATAACCTAGTGTCATAATGTCATAAATATTATTTGTTGCCTTGTTGCTATTTTACCATTCTTATTTCACCACTTTTGGAGGGTAAGGGGTTGTTGCCGGGAACAATTTTGATGGTAAATGATGAATTCGGATTCAGCGACCCAAAATACATAAATTAAGTTGATTTCTAGAATTACCATTAATTTTTCTGGTAAAATCCTCTATTGCCTGGACAAAATATTAAAATACAGATAAAAAACCTTTTATTTAAATACTGTAAACTGAGGAATAATTATGCTATTTCTGAACAATAGGTCAAAATTTCTCGAACGTGAGTACAATTCATGAAATTTTAATAACATTAAGATTTGTATATTTTCTTTACATATTAAGTTTTTATTTAATCTTTTAGTTAAACCGTTCGGAGAAGTTGAACCTAACCGTTCGGAGTTTTCCGTGGCTTTCTTCGAACCTTGGATTTTATTGAATAAATACTGGTAAGGTTCCTTTAGAATAACCCCAACGGAGAGCAACCTACCTCCCCCCTTAGCGTCTATACCCACATGTAGATAATCGGCCAACATAAAATAAACGAAACCATAAAAAAGAATGATACTATTTGGGTTATGCGGGTGTAATGTGGTCTTAGCCTTTTAATAAATTCTAGAACATTAAAATTTCGAAATAATATTAGTTTATTTACAAAATTCTTGCAGTATTTTCGCAATTTTAAGGATGGTGCAAAATGTTGTATTTTTTTATATTATTTCTGCTTAGCCTTTTACTTAGTAATTAAAGAAAAGAAAAACACTACATTGGAAAATTTTTGTAGTGGTTTGAAAGAACTTTCGGTACTGCAGTATCTACAACAGAAAGATGGAGTAACCTTGCTATAATATTTGAAACCATGATTCAACCGAAACATCAAATGTTGTAACTAGATTTCGATGTGCTATAGTTTCAGCTACGTTGCATCAAACCTCGTGCAATTTATCACAGTTTAATTTTTTTTAAAGTTTTAACAATGTATTTAATGTCTGCAGTCGTCTTAAATCTTCGGAACTATTAAATCAATTATAGAGAGTTGAACTGTCAATATTACAGACCAAAAATACAAATTTTATAGTAGTTAAAATGAATATATAAATTTTGCATTTGCAAAATGTTTGGCTTGTAGAATTATTAAAATTCTTTTAATTTTGGCTTGTAGAATTATTAAAATTCTTTTAATTTTAAGATTTTCAAAATTACTTTTCTTATTAAGTTTTTAAAACGTCACACTAGTCACTGAAAAATACCCCTATGATTATATTAAGTCTATGGAGCATTATTTTCAAATATCGCGCTCAAATTTTAATATTTTTACATGATTTTTTTTCCATACACTGTAAAAAAAAATCTGCAAAGGTACTAAGCCTTTTCTAGGAAACTGGGATTCCGAGAACTTTTCCTGTAACGGTAACAGCAAAAATTCAAGTTTCAGAATCGATTACATGAATTTTTCCTGTTGTCGTTACATGAAAAGTTCTTGGAATCCCAGTTTCCTAGAAAATGTTTAGTACCTTCGCAGATTTTTTTTACAGTGTAAAATATCTGAGAACAATCTACAACCGGGATAGTTTTAATTTTTTCGATTTTGCTTTTAGATTAAAAAAGTAAACTCTTAACTTTCAAAACCGGTTCTGAAACTGAACCTGTCCTAGTATAAAAAAATATAACCAAAATCGAAAAAGAAAAACTACCTTGGTCGTGGATTGTCCTCTTCTATCCTATAAAAAAAGTATCAAAATTTGAGCGAGATATTTGAAAATAACGCCCCCATAGACTTAACATTATCATCCGGGTCTTTATCAGTGACTAGTGTAGCGTCTTAACATGTTAATGATCGCTTAATTTTTTGAAAAGTATCTTAAAAAAAGATAGATGTTTGAATGTTGGATTACACTAGTTTTTAAAAATGATTTTGTAAAATTAGAATAAATTTAATATTTATTCTCTGTGAAATAATAAACTCTCAATCTGATGAATATAAAACAACAACAGCAGCAGCAATAATAATAATAATAATAATAATAATAACACGTAGTTGGAGCATTTCGTTTGTTGGATAATCTCTGCAATCGCCAAGCCCATATCAAATATATTAATAGTAAAATTATGGTGATCGTCTCGGTTACACCATACGCAATAGCACCATTTTATATCTCAGAATTGTTTCCCATGACATAAAAAAGAAAGAATTGCAAGAATCGTTCTAAAATTGCGGTTTATGCTTTTTTGTAAAGGTTAAAAACTTAAAATTTAACATGATGACTAGTTTTAAGAAACGATTGGTTACCAAGAACAGTTTCTGAAATAGTCGAAATTTAAAAGCGTGAAATAAGAAAAACATTTTTAAATATTCTAAATTGCGATTTATTTGAGTTTGTGAGCGATAGAAAATGGAAAATTTCATACTATTATTACTTTACAGACATGAATGCTATTGCAGAAAAATAAATAACAAAATAAATAATAATAATAATAAAAAACGAAATTTAAATGATTGCAAGAGCAAAAATGTTCTAAAACTTCGATTTTTATGATACTTTCACAACTATAAATTTTTATATTTGCATGGTGGTTACATTTAAAACTTAATGTTGATAATTAGAAATTTAAATGTGTGAAATGATTGAAAGTTCTTTTAAAACGGTTTATTTGGAATTTTTAGTACTAAAAATTTGGAAGTAGTCATGTCTTTTAGTTAAAGACATAAATGCTTGCCCAATACAGCTTCTTAAATATAATACTTTAAAAAGTAAAAGGAGAAGAAATTATGTTAAAATCAAGGTTACTTTGGAACTATTAAATGGTTTTCAAAAATCCTTTTAAATAGTACTAATAATGTTCCCTCATTTAGACTGGATTACTCTTATCCTATAGCGATAAATGATCTAAAATGACGTTATAGATGAGTTAAAGCTAGGAACTTGAAATATGACGTGGTGATTACTTTTAAGAAGTAAATACCCTCAAAGAAAGATTCTAAAAATCATTGAAATTATAAACAGTGACTAATACCAAATTTCACTAAGAAATTTATAAATTACGATTTATTTGGAATTGCTACGAATAGATAATTAAAACGCTACACGATAGATTTTTTTAAACGTACATGTTTGCTTAAAACAGTTTTTAAATTATCTAAATTTAAAAGGAGAAACTGAGTGGTAATCTTAAAACTGCTCCTGAAACTACTGAAACTAAAATCAAATTATTTTGGAATAACTTAGCTAATTTTAAATCATCTTTCAGGACAATAATGATATTAAAATCTGCTTAAAAATAGGCTGTACTTACTTTCCTCAAAATACCAAATGAGCGGAAATTGTTCTAAAATTTATTTTAAAAAATATTGAGGCAAAAAACATGAAATGTTAAATATTCGACATTTAAAAAGAAAAAGCTCTAAATTATGATTATTTTGAAACTACCGCTGCAGGAAATTTTAAATTTCATTTGCTTCACTTTTCTATTTAGGCTTGATATTCGTAAAAAAAAAAAAGTTTAAAAAGTAAACAAATTTCGGAATGTTTGAAATTGGAGGAAAAGTTTTATAGTTATACTTTTACTATGATTTCTCTAAAACTTGCAGCCTAGAAACTTTGAATTTGGCGGAAAGATAGTTTTTTAAGATATAGATGTGCAGGAAGAATGTTTTAAAGCTGAGTAAGAGCAATATAATTTTTTAATTTAAATTTTAAAATCTAAAAACATAAGAAACATAAGCTTTTAATATATCATTGCTAGATGTAACACTCCTGAATAACAAGATAAAACGCAAGCATCAGTAACTGTTATAAATAATTAAAATGACAGTTATAAAGAATCATGATTACCAACTAGGTATAAACATATTTTATGTTTAGCCTTTCCCGTACAAAAATGATAGTTAAATGTACTAAATAAGTATTTTACTTAACGGAATAAAGGAAGTTTGTTACATTAAAAATTCTCGCTATAAAGACTGTACAGTTTAAATTAAAATATTAGTTGTCAAGTCAAACAAAGTTGGCCGAATAAACTGGTATATACATTTCATAAAAGAAGTAATTTAGACTGCACTAAAAAATCGAAAGATTTTACTTATATTGCGCTAGCAACTGGGACGCCATTACAATTCCCTGTTCCCTAACCAAACAATTTCCGTGAATTCCAAAAGAATTATCATTTTTTTCGTCCGTTATTTTTACTGTGTATAAGAGATTCAATAATGTGCAACCATGTAGTTACATGCAGATTGCTTTTTCTAAAAATACTTGTGCTTCTTACTTTCGATCCCTCAACTGAAATAACTGAGCTTTCAACATATTTATTAAGATACTAGAAATAAGCACTGGGAAATATTTATGTAGTTGCAAAAACAGAGACAAAAATTAATCCAGTGGTGCTTTCAATGTAAATAAAGTACATACTTATGTTTGAAATAAGTACTTGTAATATTTATTGATATTCAGATTTATAAGTTTTTAAATTTGTGCACTAGTGAACAAAGATTTTCTTTTTGTTTAAGCGTTAAAAACCAAAAATTTATATAATTATACTGTTAACGTTTTAACATAGAAAAATTTATAGAAATTTTCTACCGTTTTAAAGCTAGAAAGAACCGTTGAGCAATAAAGCAAATAAGTTTTTAACCCCCCCCCCCCAAAAAAAAAGAGATCTTAAAAAAATGTTTTATTTTTTGAAAGGGAAGGAAAATTTAATTAATTACATTTATACACATAAAAAATTTTAATTGCTGGGGTAATCAATAATATATAATCATTTAATAATTACATTATCACAAACAGCATTGCAATTTTTATGGCAAATTAATGTACAGAGTGTCCAGCGAATAAAACTCGGATTTCAAAGTTAAATTTCTGAAAAATTTTCAATCATTTCGAATTAAATTTTTTAAATTTCGAAATTCCAAAAATTTATTTCAAAATATCTTTAAAATATGCAACTACATGCGGAAAAAATCGTTCTCTGCAAGTAATCCAAAACAAAAAAGAAAAAAAATGTCAAGTCAATTATTTTTTGCAATTAGAACAAAATCTTTTCAACATATGCACGAATCAAAACTTCTGTATAAAATATTTACAGTTTACCTAATAAACAAATCATTTACGGCATAATTTTATCGATTTTTGTTTGTGAGAGATTTAATTTTGAAATCATGATCTTATTCGCTGGACACCCTGTATATTAACACCGTAAAAAAATAAAAGTTTACTTGTAGAAATTAGATCCTGTACCTACTGAACCGTTTTTAGAAGTTCTTTCAATGTACGATAGCTGATGATTAGTGTTCCTTAGCAGGTTGCATTGTATTTTAATTTTCGTAAAGGATGGATTCAAATTTGTTCGAATAAAGTTATTTCCTAAATTTATGTTTCATGTTCGACCAATGCAGACAAATATAAAGTTCTCTCAAAATTTGACTTTATTAGTAGCATTTAAATCATTCACATTAATATAATTACCCCTAATGTCAATAAATAGACAAATTTCACTTGGTATAATTTGCAAATCTGAGTGCGAAGTCACAATTTTCGTAGCTTTATATAAATCTTTTGATAGTGTAAGTCAAATGAATAATCTAAATTTTTTGAAGACTGTAAGGATATTTATAAATGCCGTATCATTTTTCAGACTCATTACTATAGATTAAAAACACAAGAATCTGGTTAATACAACATTTTATAATTTAAAAATATATCAGACCAAATTTAAATATTAACGATTGTTTCAATTAACAAAATAATTATTTTCATTTTACTGCTCATTTTAAAATTACTGTTTTCGAATATAAATGTATAATATAAATGTGTTTTTATTATGATACATTATAATAATAACCGTCATTATACATTATGCTTATTGTGTTATATTTATTACACATAATAAAATAATAATAATTATTATTATTTTTATAGACAGAATATTTTATTAATCGCAATAAAAAATGACTGTGAATTTTATCTCAGTCTAAATAGGCACAGAAAATTAAATTGAAAGATTTTTTCTTTTGTTTTTTGAACTTTAAAAGAATAAATTTACATTTCTTACGTGAGTAAAATTTTATTTAATTGTTGATAAATATTTGTATTACATTCTGGTGATTTTCTTTTTCAACATGCTTTTTGACGATATGAAGTTGTATAAAGGAAAAGAAAAGAAAGCATATAAAATAGGGATTGCATTCACACTTTTAAAATGAAAATACATATTCGAATATAAGCTTTTAGAAGTCTTCTCGTCTGTTCAGGACAATTACAGTAAAATGTGAGAAATCTTTCAAAAACATCATTCAAATAGTTATTCTTTATTCTTGAACAACAACAACAACTACTACTAAAATAAATAAATAAATATATAAATGGGAATGAGGAAATGTACATAATTTCTGTAAAAGGAAGTGCTAATTTTTTAAGGATCCATACACCGTATATAGAATACGATTTACTTAGCTAGTTTATTTCTTGAGTCTATTCTGCATAAATAAGGTATCCCTGAAAATATTGTTCTTAATGCTACTTAATGAACTTTAAGGTTCTATCAAATTTCACGTTTAAAAAAAAAAATGAAATATGTGATTTTATGCAGCAACATATTGACTGTGTATACAATAAATAATATTTTGACAGATGTGTGTTCATAAAATATAATGGCGTGATTTCTTCATCATTGCTATTTGGCGTTATACTCCATGTAAACAAAACTATAAAATAGGATGGAATAATAGCATATAAAGTGCCCAATTCTAAAGATACAAAGATACAGCCCTAGAAATTGACAAATTTCTCTCCTTAATATTAATGCGATATCATAATTTAGTAATAATCATTTCAAATTTTATTCTCATGGCATGAAAAAATAGCAGCACTTACGGCATATAAAATTGTCTGTGTCCTTTTTGGTTTTCAACAATGACAATAATGGCTTCTCGTGTATAAAAAAAAAAAAAATCCTTTTAAATGCAGTTTTAGCACTAAAAGGATCAACTGGACTAATAACATCAAATGATGGCGTTATAACCCCGGTATACCTATTACGCAATATGTTTTAAACTACATTCTATATAACGAACACACTCCAAATCTTTTACAACAACTTGAAAACATATGAAGTACATTAAAAATTTATATAATACACAAAGTATTTCTTTATAAATATATAGTCTTCAGATCACCGAGCTTACCTCGCAAAAATTAAGCGTTGACTTTTACCAGTTTCTTCCAGCGATAAGGTTTATAAATGAAATAAATTAACTTTTAGCGGTCATTTGTGATTCAGATAATTCAGAGCAATTCTGTGCAGAAAATAGGAATTTACGCAGAACAATTCTGCGTAGGTGCCATTTCCCGGATTCCTTCATATTTACTCATAATATTAGCACTTAGCGTTATGACCCGACCTAGCGTTATTAATCCAAAATTCCTCATGTTTATTATTCAACAAATTCACATTCATCTTTCAATCGCAAATGAACGAATCAACAAATTGTGAAAAGATATCAATTTAATTGAAATGAATTTTGATCTTTTCATCAAAAGAAAGGAAATAAACGAAAGGAAAGCAATAACAAATTTGTGAACGCAATAACATGAATGAAAAATCATTAGTCTAGCATACATTATGCAATCCTTTCAAACATATTCAGAACAGTTGAACAAAACTACACAGTATTTTAAAGTGAAAGAACTAAATAAACAGTTTAAAAAACACCCAACGCATTTGAAAACCCAATTTTGATTAAAAATATGAAATAATGACATCTAAACTGTCCTATTCTAAAGATACAAAGATACATTCCTAGAAATTGACAAACTTTACTTAAACACTACTTTACAAATGATATGATGTTTTTTCAACAACAAGCAATACGTAAATCAGTCGTTTAAAAATCGAGTTTTGTAATCTTCTGTGACTTCTTATAATAATGTTATTTTGTTTGGACATTGAAATGATTAAAGTATAATAAAATGCCTGATTTATTATTACTTACGGCCATTTATGCATTTTACTTAAAAGCTTGCACATGCAATAAAATTATAAAAAAAACAAACAAACAAACAAAAAAACAGATATAGTGTCTAATTTGCTCTAAAATGCGTTTAAATTATGTATCTTAAATTTAACCTCACGTTCTTGAAAAAAAAAAAAAAAAAAAAAAAAAAATACTTCTCTTTAGACGATGGTGTTTCGAAAGCACTTGCAATAAACTTTATTCTTAGAATAACCGGAGGAATTTCAAAATTTAGTTTATTTTTTTCTTTTAAACATCTCTCTTTTGAACATCTGTCGTTCTTTTGAACTCTCTTCAGATAGTCACGCTTTCAAAAGCAATATGAAATAGCGCTGTAAATAAAGTACGCAATGAAAAATAAAAAGCGAGCGTATAAGAAAACATCGATCAAATATTTTTAGAGTTTTTTCCTAATTTAGTAAATAAAAATGTTACGCAATTTTAAATGTCCTAATTTTTTAAAACAATTATTCGTTTAAATGTTTTTAGTAGAGGTTCTTGGAACCTGTACTTTCTTTTAAAATAATTTGTTTTCTCTTGGTTTAACTTAAATGAATGTGGAATTATTAACATTGTAAAAAATATATTAAAGGCCAGTCGATTATGATCCATAAAATGAAAATATCATCAATGAATCGTACACAAAATGTTTATTTAAAATGTTATTAGCCAGGTTACAAAGAACGGATAATTCTGTAGAAAACACATTTATCCACTCGAAGGAGGGTAATATCCCCCCCCCCCGTAACCCGTCTTATCTAAAATAACCTTCATTCAAAATTTTAAGAAATATTATTATTCTGCTTAAAATTCCTTTTTGTCTAATTTATGGGGGTTGGGGAATAATTTTCTATTACTTTTTTTATACTTAGTAAAAGAACCCTAAAAAGTAATCTGAGAACCGCCTTATCAGAATGAACCTATATCCGAAATTTGAATGAAATGTGATAATTCTGGATGAAAAATATTTGTTTACATAACAATTTTTGAAGAAAAAATGAAGTGTGTCGATATTTACAAAATGTGTAGGGAAAATGTAAATTCACCAATTCATTAACTTTTAATTAAAATCCTGCAAAAGTTTTTTAAAAAGGCTTCTCATAGGCCTTGTCACATGGGTTAGGTAAAATCGTTTTTTAATTGTCCTGAGACCAAAAATCACAAGAAAAATAAAATGTGCAAAAACATAAATATCCCCAGAATAAATTAGCAGCAATCGATCGAAAGTTTTTAAATTTCTTTCCTTAAACGTTACTTGACAAATGACACAACATTTCTTCAACAACAAGCAATGAGTAACTCAGTCACTTAAAAGTCGAATTATGTAAATTTCTGTGACTTCCTATAATAATATATATTGTTCGGACAAATAAATTCATAAAATACAATAAAATGCCCGATTTATTACTACTTAAGGTCATTTATGTACTTTGTTTAAAAGCTTGCACATGCAATAGAATTATCGATAAAAATGATATGATACTTAGTTTGCTTTAAGAGTCGTGGCAAGCGAGGAGAATAAATAAATAAAATAAATGTAGACACTTCATTGAACTCACATTGACTGCTCCAAAAAAGTTTATTCAAGTGCAGGCATATATAGCGGAAAATGCTCTCTTGCAAGCCGTCTTGAACAGAATCCACGAAAAAAGAAAAAAATATTCCATCATAAAAACATTATTCCGCAGTTCGTTCTAACCAAATCATCGGAAGAAAAAGAAAGAAATATCCGTTAGCATCTCTCTTAGCTTCTCCTTCTTAAATCTAAAAACAAAACTTCTAGAATATTTTAAGTCTCTAAACATGACTTTTACATGTAAACAGAATTCATGTCCAGCGTCGAGATTAATTTCATTCAGACGATGTTTTTAAATTATGTATCTTAAATTTAACCTCACGTTCCTGAAAGAAATACTTCTCTTTAGACGATGGTGTTTCGAAAGCACTTGCAATAAACTTTATTCTTCGAATAACCGATGGAATTTCAAAATTTAGTTTAATCTTTTCTTTTGAACATAGCTTCAGATAGTCACGTTTTCAAAAGCAACATGAAATAGCGCCGTAAATAAAGTATGCAATGAAGAATATAAAAAAGAGGGTATAAAAGAAATCTAGATCAAATATTTTTAGTTGTTTTGTGTTTTTGTTTAACCCAATTCCGTAAATAAAAGAGTTATGCCATTTGAAATACCTAAAAATTTTTAAATTAAGTATTCGTTTAAATATTTTTACCAGATGGTCTTGAAACTTGTACTTTCTTTTAAAATGACTTGTTTTCTCTTGGGCTCAACTTAAATGAGTGTGAAATTATTAACATTGTAAAGAAAATTATTAAAGGCCAATCGATTGTGATCCGTAAAATGAAAATAACATCCATGTAGCATACACAAATTCTTTATTTAAAATGTTATTGAAGAGTTTAAATATTGATTACCTGGTTTATTTGCGTAATTTAAATTGAAGTCAAGCGAGAAAATCTCATGCGGTAATATTGAAAAAAAAGAATATTGTTCAAACCGATGACATAAAACTCACAGCTTATTCAATGTAATTGCATATTATAGCCTTATTTTTTCAAAGGATAATGTCCCTAGTAAACAAATTAAGGAGAGATTAGCTCCCCCATTTCTCCCTTTTATATATAACCGTTGAAATTCCAAAACTAATTAGAGATACACTTTATCAGAATGAATCTATATCCAGAATTCGAAAAACGGATAATTCTGCAAAAAACACATTTATCTATTTTAAAGAGGATAGTTCGCCCCCTCCCCCTGTAACTTTACCATTAAATCCCCCAAAATATTCAGAGATTAGTTTTATTTAAAAGAACCTTCATTCAAAATTTAAATAAATATTATAATTCTGCAAAAACTTACTTTTACCTAATTTATAGGGGGGGGGGGGGGAATAACTGTCCATTACCTTTTTTATACTCAACTAAAGAACCTTAAAAAGTAATCAGAAAGAACCTTATGAGAATAAACCTATATCCGACATTTGAATGAAATCTGACAATTCTGCATGAAAAGTATTTGTATACTTAATAATTTTGAAGGAAAAATGAAATGTTTCGATATTTACGAAACGTGTAGGAAAAAATCAAATTCACCAATTCATTAACCTTTAATTAAAATTATAGAAAAATATTTGAAATAAACAAATAAATATTTAGCCTATTTCATAAAGTTATACATTCTTTTTTCTTATACCTCAATATATATCAGGAATGTATTTAAGAACTAACAAAAAGAAAAAATACACACCCACACACACATATATATATATATGTGACATTTTAAAGTGAGAAGCTCAAAACATCTTCACCGGTTTACCCCTTTTTAAAACACAGAGTCGTGGCAAGCGAGGAGAATAAATAAATAAAATAAATGTAGACACTTCATTGAACTCACATTGATTGCTCCAAAAAAGTTTATTCAAGTGCAGGCATATATAGCGGAAAATGCTCTCTTGCAAGCCGTCTTGAACAGAATCCACGAAAAAAGAAAAAAATATTCCATCATAAAAACATTATTCCGCAGTTCGTTCTAACCAAATCATCGGAAGAAAAAGAAAGAAATATCCGTTAGCATCTCTCTTAGCTTCTCCTTCTTAAATCTAAAAACAAAACTTCTAGAATATTCTAAGTCTCTAAACATGACTTTTACATGTAAACAGAATTCATGTCCAGCGTCGAGATTAATTTCATTCAGACGATATTTATTTATTTATTTATTTATTTAAGACGTACGCGTGATTTGTGTGCTTAACATCAAAGCCCAATTATAAGTCATCGTCAATATGCAAGGAAGAGGCGCAAAGAAACTTACACCATCTGGGCATTATATCCGGGAGCTTTACAAAGAATGTGCATGGAGCAAGCGGGAGTTGAACTAACAATCCGCCCACGCTCTCAAGAGATTAACGACGTGGTGAATATACTACTAAATACACTGTTTTTCCTTGAAGTGTTATCTTTTACAAGAGGAATATTTTGAAAATTTTACAATCAGTTTTCGATAGATTATCAAAATAGATAGATTTCTAGCTGGTGAAGAATAAAACATGCATAATACTTTATTTTTTTTTATTATACATTTTCATTAATATTACATTTTTTAAATTATATTTTACCAGAAAAAAGTCTTAATGCAGAATAATTTTAAAAAGTTCTCTTTTTAACTATTGCTCTGTCACAAATCTTGTTTATATTGCTAACTTTTTAAATCTTTATAAGTATATTTTTTGGAAGAATATTTGTGTATAACATCTATAGTTATTGTATGTGATTGCAAAAAGTACATAAGTGTAAGCTACTATTTTATGGTACACTGTAAAAAAAAGGGGTCGATCTACTAAAAAAATTTTAGTTTCTCTCCATAATCTTTGCAATTACTAAAAAAATTTCTGAAATTTTACTCAGTTACAACAAAACTTGCAGGAATTACTAGAAAAAAAGCTAACAATGAATAGAGTTAATAGTTTTATATTTTTAATAGCTATTATTAAAACTCACTTGGCGTGGCCGTGATAGCCTAGTGGTCATAGCACCGGAATCCAGGCTGAAAGGTCCCGGGTTCGATGCTCGATACCACCAAAGACACACCGAGTGTATGCAGTATAAGTACTCGTTAAATAAAGGGGTTATGAAAATCCTGTCGTAGCAGTTACCATGGGTAATGGTCTCTGGGCTTTCCCTCACCTACAGAAGCATATCAAAATAGAGTAGGTGACAGTGTTTGGTGCTGCCATCTATTGAGGCTTTGCCGAAAATTTTCAGCTGCAGAAGTCTGTCTTCTCACCCACTGGATGCAGTTCAAAGGAAGTTCTTACCCTTCGGGCACCCGTCAACAACCAACTCATTTGGTGGTTCTCGCTAAAAATTTTTAAGTTAGTTATACGAAAAATTTATTTATACAGTTTACAAAATAAATGTTTGTTTCACTTGCTAAAATTGCGTTTTGAATAGTTACTAAGAATCTGTAAGTAATGGTTACTAAAAATAATTTTGGAGCTGTTATTAAAATTTCCTTGGTGGCTCATACTAAAAAGTTTTATGTTAGTTATACAAAAAATTCTTTTGTTTAGTTTACAAAAGAAATGCTTGTTTCATTTGCAGAAAAAAAGTTTGGAATGGTTACTAAAAAATTCAGTGGAATACAAATTTACTAAAAAATTTTTAGTACCCTCATGAATTTTTTTACAGTGTTCGGATGTATGTTAAATGCGTTGTTTGTGAAAGCTGGTGGTAATAAAATTTTAATAAAAATTTGTTAGTCACTTAGAGTCTTTGTTGCCAATCTTAACTGTCAAAACTTTAAAACTTTTGATGCAACTTCATTCCGCCGCTTTTATAGAAAACGATAGTTTCACTACATTATGAAGCATTCTCACTGGTCAAAATAAGGTTATTCTATAAAAGTCATGGAGTCACGATGCAGTAAATGTTTCAAAATTTTAAGTGTTTCGGAGCTTACAGGGTCACTAAATTGCGATTCTCAAATTCTGACCGCTAATGGGAAATTTTAAAAATATATAAATACTATAATCAACCAGAGAGCTTACATTTATTAGGAGAAAATGTACTTATCTAATGCAAGAAAATTATAAATTCCTGTATAATTCAAATAAAATTGTAAATGCTTATCTAATTATGGCGATCATAGCGGATATCTGCTAAAGTTGTTTAATTAAAGCAGTATTTTGAACGTTATTTAATTCTTGCAAAATACTTCAATCGTTTTTGTTTCTTGCAAGTTATTATTTGCTTCTTTTTTTACACAAACTTACCTTAGTAATTGTTTTTTATTTATTCCAAAAGACAGATATATGTTGCAGATACTTATATTTGTTACTTATTACGCATAATTACATTACTTAGTAATATTTATTACATACGAAGCTTATTTATTACACATTGTTATTGTGAAATTTATTCCTACTTATTAGAAATAAATTTAAAGATTTTTGACTCTGGTGTCGTTAGAGGAAGATGTAAAACCGTCTTTACTTCAACCTGTTTCGAGTTTTAACTACAGTGACATATGTGTGTGTATGAAAAATTCTCTTCGCCAGAAATACATGATAATTCCTTTAAGTAATGAAACTGAATTTTTTGTGCCAAGCTTAAGGCCCTACTTCTGTAACGCTCCGAGATAGGACAGCTAATGTTATTTCAATGGAAGAAATTTATCACTTTCTTTCCTTTGCAATTTACTCAAATTTAATAACTCTTGTTGTTTTGAAAACCTGTAGGTTTAAACTATGCACGTCATTTTGAAATTTTGCTTCTTTTTTTAATTTTAAGGCGATACAAGTACGTTATTTTATAATCTTTAAAATTCACCTTTAATGTCTTATTACGAAAAATCTGTTTGACATTTTAAAATTTGGTAAAACAGCATGCAGAGTTTAATTAGTTAGCTTTCAGAAAATGTTTTTTATTTTGATTTTTAAGAAAATTTAATCTATGCTATTTGTATAAAAAGTTGAAACACTTTGATTTAAAATAGTTGAAAAGGCCGTAAAACTCCACCTCCAAAAGGGAAACACCCTAAAACCCATTCGCGTGTAAGGTGATAAGAGATTACTCTACGGGGAGTCTTGCAGGGAAGTGGGTGAAATTTCTTGCCTCTGGCTATTAGTAAAACGCTTTTGGTTATTGTAGGCTCAAAAGCAAAATAAAAAAAATCCTTCATGATATTTCACGCAAGAAATTGGATTAGAAATGACGTAAATAGATGTTGATTTCAAAAAGTTTGTTTAACTAGGCAATCTCAAATGTACTTTAAAAGCATTATTGATTTCGAATAAAAACACATTTACCATTTTTATTATTTTTCTTTCATACATTTGAAGTTTAATTTCTAAAAAGATTCTTTAATTGCACCGAAAGATCTCAGCTATCCCATGACAAAAAAAATGATTTAAAAATATTAAAATGTAGAAAAGATATTTTTATAAATTTCTAGCAAAGGATTTCACTTGACTGAAGTAGCTTTTTTAAAATTCCCCTAAACAAAGTCGAGAAAGTACAAAACGGTCTTTGTACCAAAAAATCTCAGCTGTCTCATGACAAAAAAAAAAAAAAAAAAAAAAAAAAAAAAAACATTTAAAAATATTAAAATGTAAAAGAGATATTTTTATAAATTTCTATCAATGGATTTCACTTGACTGAAGCAGCCTCATCAAAACACCTGTAAACAAAATCAAAAAACTACAAAACGGTTTTGCACCGAAAGATCTCAGCTATCCAATGCCAAAAAATTATTTCAAAATATTAAAATGTAGGAGAGATATTTGTATAAATTTCTACCAATGGATTTCACTTGACTGAAGTAGCTTTTTTAAAATTCCCCTAAACAAACTCGAAAAAGTACAAAACAGTCTTTGTACCAAAAGATATCAGCTATCCCATGACAAAAAAAAAAAAAAAAAAAAAAAAAAAAAAAAAAAAAAAAAACGTTTAAAAATATTAAAATGTAAAAGAGATACTTTTATAAATATCTACCAATGGATTTCACTTGACTGAATTAGCTTTTTTAAAATTCCCCTAAACAAAGTCGAAAAAGAATAAAACGGTCTTTGTACCGAAAGATCTCAGCTATCCAATTACAAAAAAATCATTTAAAAATATTAAAATGTAGAGGAGATATTTTTATAATTTTCTACCATTGGATTTCACTTGACTGAAGTAGATTTTTTAAAATCCCCCTAAACAAAGTCGAAAAAGTACAAAACGATCTTTATATCGAAAGATCTCAGATATCCCATTAAAAAAAATATTAAAAATATTAAAATGTAGAAGAGATATTTTTAAAAATTTCTACCAATGGATTTCACTTGACTGAAGTAGCCTCATCAAAACATCTGTAAACAAAATCAAAAAAGTACAAAACGGTCTTTGCACCGAAAGATCTCAGCTATCCAATGCCAAAAAATCATTTAAAAATATAAAAATGTAGGAGAGATATTTTTATAAATTTCTACCAATAGATTTCACTTGACTGAAGCAGCTTTTTTAAAATTCCCCTAAACAAAGTTGAAAAAGAATAAAACGGTCTTTGTACCGAAAGATCTCATCTATCCAATTACAAAAAAATCATTTAAAAATATTAAAATGTAGAGGAGATATTTTTATAAATTTCTACCAATGGATTTCACTTGACTGAAGTAGCTTTTTTAAAATTCCCCTAAACAAAGTCGAAAAAGAATAAAACGGTCCTTGTACCGAAAGATCTCAGCTATCCATACAAAACTAGTCGTTGGGGGCCACCGTAATACTTACCCATCATAATAAAAAATATAAAAATAAAACGCGTATAAATTACCTATGGCAATTTTAAAATGAAATTTAAACGCATAAATAAATAATTCTACCATACATAATAATGCTGCATTAATGAATTGCTGATGAGCCAATTTCGACAATTATATAAAAAGTCAAAATTCTCGAGCAGTACCGGATTGCGTAAAAAAAAACATCCTTTTAACTCAAAAAATAATAATCATGTTAACTAAAAATTTACTGCGTTGGAATAAGCGTCTCATTTCCAATTAAAATATGTCTGTGAATTGAAATTTAAATGAAATACAGGGTCATGAAAAATCGAAGATTGTGGAAAAAGGAATTACAAATATCTCGGCAACTTTTGATCCGATTGACTTAGTTTTTTATGTAAAATATGTGTTATTTTATTGCCTTTTACACCCATACCTTAAAATAAAAAATTTCGAAAATTTTTATGTACCTTTCATCAGAACAAATTTTTGGAGAGTCCGAAAAAAATAGTTCCGGATAATCGAGGTTACTGATATTAAATAGGCTTCGTGCCATTCTTACATACTAAGTACATACAAAATTTCAAGTCTCTATCTCAATTTGTTCGGGAGATAGAGCGGTTACAGACAGACAGACGGACGGACGGCAAATTTTTTTTTCTAAAATTATGTTTTTCGGAATCTACAGTATCCGAAACGTGTAAATCCGTCAAAAATTTTTTTTCGATTTTCAAAACGATTGGAAGACTTACCCTATACTACGTATGATGGATAAGTAAAAATCATTTAAAAATATTAAAATGTAGAGGAGATATTTTTATAAATTTCTACCATTGGATTTTTACTTGACTGAAGTAGCTTTTTTAAAATCCCCCTAAAAAAAGTCGAAAAAGTACAAAACGATCCTTGTATCGAAAGATCTCAGCTATTCCATGACAAAAACATCATTTAAAAATATTAAAATGTAGGAGAGATATTTTTATAAATTTCTACCATTGGATTTCACTTGACTGAAGTAGCTTTTTTAAAATTTCCCTAAACAAAGTCGAAAAAGTACAAAACGATTTTTGTATCAAAAGATATCAGCTATCCAATGATAAAAAAATCATTTAAAAATATTAAAATGTAAGAGAGATATTTTTATAAATTTCTACCACTGGATTTCACTTGACTGAAGTAGCTTTTTTAAAATTTCCCTAAACAAAGTCGAAAAAGTACAAAACGATCTTTGTATCGAAAGATCTCAGCTATCCAATGATAAAAAATCATTTAAAAATATTAAAATGAGAGATATTTTTATAAATTTCTACCATTGGATTTCACTTGACTGAAGTAGCTTTTTTAAAATTTCCCTAAACAAAGTCGAAAAAGTACAAAACGACCTTTGTATCGAAAGATCTCAGCTATTCCATGACAAAAAAAAAAATCATTTAAAAATATTAAAATGTAGGAGAGATATTTTTATAAATTTCTACCATTGGATTTCACATGACTGAAGTAGCTTTTTTAAAATTTATCTAAACAAAATCGAAAAAGTACAAAACGATCTTTGTATTGAAAGATCTCAGCTATTCCATGACAAAAAAATCATTTAAAAAATATTAAAACGTAGGAGAGATATTTTTATAAATTTCTACCATTGGATTTCACTTGACTGAAGTAGCTTTTTTAAAATTTCCCTAAACAAAGTCGAAAAAGTACAAAACGATCTTTGTATCGAAAGATCTCAGCTATTCCATGACAAAAAAAATCATTTAATAAATATTAAAATGTAGGAGAGATATTTTTATAAATTTCTACCATTGGATTTCACGTGACTGAAGAAGCTTTTTTAAAATTCCCCTGAACAAAATCTGAAAACTACAAAACGGTCTTTGGGCCGAAAGATCTGAGATATCTAATGCCAAAAAATTATTGTTTGGTTTGAATGCAGTAACCTCTTTAAAATAAACAAAATTGAAAAAGCAGAAAACTGTATCTGTACAGATCAACATCAGATAGCCAATGCAAAAAAAAAAAAAAAAAAAAAAAAAAAAAAAAAAGATTAAAAAACATTGAAATGAAGATGAGATATCTTTATAAATTTAAATCATAAGATTATGAACGATTGGGTTGCTTCAGTTGAATGAATTAGCCTCTTTAAAATATAAGTAAAAAAAAAATGATTTAAAAACATTGAAATGCAGATGAGATATTTTTATAAATTTAAATCATAAGATTATGAACGATTGGGTTGCTTCAGTTGAATGAATTAGCTTCTTTAAAATATAAGTTTTAAAAAAAACGCAGATGAAAAACATCTAAATTATATCTTTCTTAGCACTAAAATTATAGAGAAGGTGTTGTTTGGTTTGAATGCAGTAACCTCTTTAAAATAAACAAAATTGAAAAAGCAGAAAACGGTATCTGTACAGATCAACGTCAGACAGCCAATGAAAGAAAAAAAAATGATTTAAAAACATTGAAATGCAGATGAGATATCTTTATAAATTTAAATCATAAGATTATGAACGATTGGGTTGCTTCAGTTGAATGAATCAGCCTCTTTAAAATATAAGTTAAAAAAAAAACGCAGACGAAAACTTTTAAATTATATCTTTCTTAGCACTAAAATTATAGAGAAGGTGTTGTTTGGTTTGAAATGCAGATGAGATATCTTTATAAATTTAAATCATAAGATTATGAACGATTGGGTTGCTTCAGTTTAATGAATTAGCCTCTTTAAAATATAAGTTAAAAATATCTGTACAGATCAACGTCAGATAGCCAATGCAAAAAAAATTATTAAAAACATTGAAATGCAGATGAGATATCTTTATAAATTTAAATCGTAAGATTATGAACGATTGGGTTGCTTCAGTTGAATTAATCAGCCTCTTTAAAATATAAGTTTAAAAAAAAAAGTGGAAAACGGCGTAAAAAAAAAATCAAAAATATTAAAACGCAGACCAGATATATTTATAAACTTCTACCTTAGGATTATCATAAGCTAGTGAATTGTTTAGTTTGATTGAAGTATCCTTTTTAAAATATCCGTAAAATAAATCGAAAATGAAAAAAATGGCCTTTGTGCGAATCGACCTCAGCTATCTAATGTAAAATAATAATAATAATAATAATAATAATAATAATAATAATAATAATAATAATAAAATGTTGACGATATATGTATGTAAATTTTTGTCAAGACTATCATTAGCAAGAGACCGCATCTACCCTCTGCTGAAATAACATTTAAAAATATTAAAATGCAGACGAGATATCTTTATAAATTTCTTTCATAACATTAAGATTATCAAGTGTATTGTTTCGCTTAACTGAAGTAGCCTTTTTAAAATACCTGTAAACAAAAAAAAAAAAAAAAAAAAAAAAAAAAAAAAAAATAGAAAACTGCTTTTATACAGATCGATTTCATCTATCCAATGCAAATATGTATACATATTCATAAGTGTGTATATATATGTGTAAGTTAATATATATTTATTTATTTAAAAATATTAAAATGTCAACTATATACGTTTATAAATTTCTATTGTAAGACTACCACTTGCAAGTAGGTTGTTTTGCTCAGCGCCGAAACTAGCCTTTTTTGCGCCCGGGGCAAATATGGATTTTGGCGATCCCCCCACCCCCGACATATATGCATTCTTTATATCAAACACACCAAACAAAATCTTAATTTAGCGCCCCCTTCAGCTTCTGTTCTGGTGGCACCCGGGGCACGTGCCCCCTCTGCCCCCCTCTAGTTTCGGCCCTGGTTTTGCTTGTCTAAGCCAATATCTAAACAAAAAATCCAAATTGTAGAAAACAGCCTTTGTGATGATCGATCTCAAACATCCAATGCAAAATAAATAAAAAAACAAACAAATAAGTAAATAAAAAAATTGAAATGCAATCGAGAAGAGGCTACTTCAGTAAAGTGAAAAAGCCCATTCGCTAATGCTGATCTCATGGGAGAAATTTATACAGATACATCGGTTCCATTGCATTTTTTTTTCGAATGATAGCTGAGATAGATCTGTACAAAAGCCATTTTCTACTGTTCCGATATTCATTTAAGAATTTTTTTATGGGGATGTTTTTACTTACGGGAACCGAAAAAGAAAATGGCTCGAATAAAAATATCTGTAAATGAATGTCAAATGAACAATAAATGGCTAACAGATCGATTTCAGCTATTCAATGAAAACAATCATTTAAAAATTTTGAAATGTAACTGAGAAGTAACTGCTTCAGTCAAGTGAAAGAACCCATTTTTAATGCTAGTTTTATGGACGAAATTTATAAAGATGTCGCAGTTGCATTTCAATATGTATCTTTTTTTCCTCATTGGATTGGAGACCTTCATTTTTCGATACGGTTTTAAAAATGAATTTCCATAAAAATATTCTGCAATCAAAATCGAATTATTAAAAAATAGAAAAGTAAAAAACGGCCTTTATATAGAATTTTATCCTCTTTAATATTCTATTGGACAAATAGCAAGCTATGGCTACATGTCTCGAGATATTTAGGAATAATAATTAAAAAGGTCCAAAAATTTTGTAGGATTTTTTTTTTTTTTTTTTTTTTTTTTTTTTTTTTTTTTTTTTGTCGTAGAAAACAAGGCTGCAGAGTCAGTAAAAGAAAAAAAAATGGCCAACTCCTACTTTAGAAATTTTAACTCCGACTTCGAACTGGCTAATTAATATACTAGTGTTGCTTTTGATTAAAATTATAAGGAACGCATGAAAAGGTAAGGCGAAATTTTCACCTTTTCGGTATTAATTCAGTTCTTAGGACTTTGAAAAAATTATACTTAATTCCGTTTTACTAATTTTTCAAATTCGCGTCCCACAAAACCAAAAAATTCAGCTATCGAAAGCTATTGAATAAAATAAAATAGAAATTTTACTGTTTCATATCTTCGGTGGATTTGGAAAGGGGAAATTTTTACAATTTTGTTGTTAATTCGTATCCTCTAGAGCAGAAAAGTTTCGATGGAAAGAAAATAAATGATTAAAAAGTGAAAATTTTAGTAGCCCGGAAATAATTTGGGTTCTATATGAGTTTTTCATTAAAAACGGTTTTCATCGAACGGTACGCCGGGCAGTATATGAGAAATCTTCAACTTGGATAGCATGATAGAATCCAATAATAATAATAATAATAATTTTATGGATTTAAAATTATATGCAAATGGTTTAATTTCACTTCAAACTGGCTAATATATTAGGTCGGAGTCGACTTGTTTTAAAACGGATCCGACTGTTTTGGTCAGAAATAAACCCGAAGAACCTATCCAAATTTAAATAGCCTCGGGCCATCAGGACTGAAAAGGTGCGAAAATGTTGTCTTCGTTTAGTATTTGCTAATGACTTTTTTCCAGATGGGGTATCAAATCCCCTTTATTTTTCGCCTGGAGGGAAAATGTGACATGAGATGACCATTTTTCTTGTCAATTATAAGCCTCGGAAATATCATTGGTCTTTTAAAGTGTCAATCTTTGTGTTTGGGATACGCCTTGCGGTGGCAACTCGCATAGCTTCGTGAGAGGATTTTGAGTTCCGGTTTGAGTGATGTAGGCTCTTAAGGCCGAAGGGAGGGAGCGTGCAAGTGATACGTGCGGTGAGGTTTATCAGATACAGATTCAAACAGAAGTCAGTTTACTTTGAGCCTTTGCAACGCACGGATCACTTATGAAACAGACACGTGTTTAAAAGTTACGTTTTCGGAATGAAGCGGAGTGTCGAGCTGAGATACGCCATAAAGTTTTGTTTAAAACTAAATAAATTGGCCACTGAGAAGCTACCCAAGTTACAAGAAGCCTACGAGAAGGAATTTTTGTACAAATCTCAAAATTTTAAGAGGAACAATGCCCTCAAAAACGGAAGAAAGGAAATCGATGATGATGAACGTGCATGAAGTTTTCAAAGAAAGACAATTTTATTAAAATGAAAGTGCGTTGGATCTCTGATCATTTGATATTATTCGCATGATTGCAGAGACGTTAGGACTTAGGAAATAAATTGTGCATCAAAAGGGAACGGAATAATTTCAAATGCGTAAAATTTGCCAAAGTAGGTTCTAATGCATCCTTCAAAAAATTCTTCTTAAAAAACACAGCATCGCAACGTTTCCCCAACCATTGTACAGCCTCAGACTTTCATCCCTGGACTTTTTGTATCCGCTAGGTTAAAATTCAGATTAAAAGGTAACCATTTTGACCATCTGGAGAAGATGAAGAAAAACGTCATTTGTGTTCTGAACAGCATTTCAATGGAAAACTTCCAAGTCCGCTTAAAAGGATAGCAGAGTAGTTTAAAACGGTGTATTAATGCAGAAGATAACTATGAAGAACGGTGTATTTTATTGAATTAATAAATTAAAATTATTTTTAAATGAAAGAATTTTATTTATTCAATTTCTTTACTTACTGGACAGACTTTGAATGTTGAAAAAATAATTGAATTAATAATCTTATTCAGAAATAGTGCTTTTATCGAATTTAATTCATAATTTATGGAACACTTTATAATACTTCATATAGTATTGGAGAAGTTTATTTTAGCCTTAAGTTTATCATGATGAGTAATGGAATGAACAGTCAAAAATGAGGGAACCAACATTTTTCACCTTTGTACCGATTCGTGAAATATGTTCATTTGTGTTTTGTGGCTCCATCTGTACATATTTGAAAACATTTTTTTTTATTTAATACCATATTCCATGAAATGAGTTTTAAGTTATTAAAAGCATTCGAAAAATCTCAGTGATAGTTGTTCTATCCAGAAAGTTGTGCGAAGAAAGTCATTCTTCATTAACTTTTTTCACATTCAACCAGATAAAACAAAGAAGAAGTGTCCTGTTATATATATTCTTATATTCATCAATTTGAGTAAAATAATGATTTTATGTACGAGTTTTTTAATTTGATTTCGATTATCTCCGTACGGACCATCAGTTGAAAAGCGCTGACTTGGAGCATGTTTTTTTTTCTTGAAATTAGTGTACGTAGCTTTTATAAATATTTTACAGGGCAGCACACTGAAATCGCAGATCATCTCCAGATGCTACATGCTAGTATCAAATTGGAGCTAGTGTCAAATTGCAGGTAGTAGTTGGAGTCAAAATGCTATATGCTAGTATCTAGTATGGATCGGTTTCGGAATAAAGTATGTCAACTGTCTGTCAGGCTTCAGGCTGAGGCTATTTTTGTTCGGATCGAATTTCCCGTTCATTGTAACTTTTTTTACATCGGGTTAGATGTAATCCCTTTGATTCTGCAGGACCGTATATTCTACTACTTACCGTTTCTTTTCTCGTCGTGTCAGTTTTAATTATCCTTAAACACTCTCCCTAACTCTCTACTCTCTTTAAGTCTTTGTGGAATAAATTTCGTCATAAAAATTGGTATAAAATGTTTTTTACATTTGAATTGAAATATTGTTATAAATGAATCATAATTTACGTATAACATATAATATTTCATTAAAAAACAACAATAACAACAAAAATAAAAAACCTAATACTTTTCTTAAATAATAACAATAGTATTTTAAAATTTATTTAGATTATTTCAATTTAGGTTCTAAATGATAACGTGAGGCTATCTAAAATCATAAATGATATTTAGATTTCAAAACTTTTGCGAAAAACATTGTGGAAATCAAATTTACTTTCACTTTTTGTTGCATAAAATGTTTTATTAACGTTACCTAGTTCGATAAATTTTAGGATGGGGGAAATTTGTAAAAGCGTAATTTACTTTGCACATTAAGTTTTTATTTTTCAGAAATATTATACTTAATACTTATTCTGAAGTCAATTTTCCAGCTCGTGAGTCTATAATAATATGAAAAATAAACTTTGTAATAAAGTTAAATTGCAGTATTTTCAGATTACATGAATATATGCATAAAATGCTTTTACGTTTGGAAAATCTTCAGATGAACGGTAAAATATTCTATGGAAAACATACGATAGTTACTTGTAAAAAAGTTGTAAAGTTAAGAAACATTGTAAACAGAGATTGAATGTTAATTTTCGAAGTAAGTAAATTTTGTTAAAAAGAATTTTATGATTTTAGCGTTTATAATAAATCAAGGGTTGAATGCATTTAGTATATAAAAAATATCTGAACCTGAATTTTACTTTAGAGTAACTTATATTTACTTATTCCAAAATTAAATTGCTATATGACAAGACATATAAATATCTTACATGTATAAATGCATGGTAATAATGTATTAAATGTAAAATATTTGCATTTAATATCACACAAGGAAAGATAAAGGAATTCACAAACAGAAATCGTTCAAATCGAAAATTAATAATCGAAAATTAATAATTTCTCAAATATGTTTCCTAAACTACAGAAGGCGAAACTGATAGAAAAATGAAAATAGAATACTGAATAATCATCACAAACAATAGAAATTAATTAATTATTAAATGCAGGATACAGAAATTAAAAGATTTTCACAGAAAAGGCAGCATTTTAGTACGTAAATGCTCATGCGTAACGTGTGTTTGCCTAATGAAAGAAGTTGAGTCTTGAATTAATTAGGTTATAAATTCCAAAACTGAACTGAAAATAATAATAGCATATTTACCTTAAATTAGAGAAAAAAAACAATTATTTATCTAAAATCAAATTTGTTTTTAGAAGAAGTGTAAGATCTTTGACATCCTCAAAAGCAGAAAAAAAAAAAAAAAAAAAAAAAAAAAAAAACTTTCTAAGTCAATCTCAAGAAAAGGATTTCCTAAAATTTTGCATTCTGTCAGAAGTTGACTTGAATTGGTTTGGATTAGGTTTTGGTGCGCTATATGCTGTCTTTGTCAAGATTTTTTTCGAGGTTCATGCACAAAGCAATAATGTAGAGAATTCTGAAAAACTTTATATTTTGCGATCTTGATATGAAACTTGTTATGATATGATCTTGATATTGTGTTTGTTGCTACAGCGCTGGAAAAAAGTTTAGGACTGCCAGCAGAAACAATAAAGCTTTTATTTTAATGAAAAAACCATATCAATCAAAGATTATACACGTAAAGTTATAAAAGTTATGTTATTTTTTAAAAATCACAATATATTGAATAGGATATAAACGTAAACTAGTTATGAAAAATGGCAATGACACAATTTACATTGGCGTTTATTCTTCCTACACACAGATAAGTCTAAAAGCATTTTAAACTTCCTCCTCTAATACAAAGGATCTTAGTCGCATAAGGTGATATGTTTCTGTCAATGAAAACCCATCATGTTTAGGAGAAAACTCATTTCTTTTTCTATAAAAATGTTACATTTTACTGCAGTTGTATCGAAATGATTTTGAACTACTGTTATTTCTCACTGACTACATTTGAGACTTTAGAACTTGAAATTTGTTATAGCGGAATAAAATGTCAGTAAATGTTATGCCATTTGTCACTATTATAGTATATATTTTTTAAATTTTTCGAATGAAAATGAATGTTTTTGACGTTATTGCATTTGCATTGACGTAGCATTATTGACATTTTTCTAATAAAGAAGCGAAACTTTTTATCAAAAAAAAAATTGAAATATTTCATTAAAAATCTATCGAAACGATACAAATTTCTGGACTTTTTATGCTGCCAGTACTCCGATTACAATCCAGGACGTGCAAAAATCACTCGAGGCAAACTTTGCTCAGGTATAATTTTTGTAAACTTACTACTTTAACTTATTAATATATCTATTAATAAGTAACGCATATGGAAAGATACATAGATAAAATATATGAAAACTATGTATGTAAAACTGTGCGAGTAACAGTGACGTTATGTTCATTTTCTAATATATTTTTTTCACTGAATGAAAACTGTTTAATTAATAATTGTTTTAAATACATGCAATGTTTATGTTTCATTTCATAATTATAAAAATTAGAATTGTAGAATGATATGTATAGGTAGGTGAGATCTCAAATTTCTCAGAGTAATGCTAAACCCAGGTTGTATAATGCATTCTTATTTTTAAATTACACCATGAAAAAGATAATATTAAAAAAAATCAGTTTATCTTTCGCAAAAAAATCTCTCTCTTTTTTTTTTTTTTTTTTTTTTTTTTTTTTTTAGTTGATAAAACATTTTAAAAATGTGTGTTTAATTTAAAGTTTTTTATGTCAAGAACTGACGACCTGTGAGCAAGATTTCAACATTTTAAAAGAGACAACGTTTGAAAATAGACAAACAGCAAAAAATAAATATAACGTTTTCCCCATGAGCTATTGAAAAAAAAAATGAATATCACCATAAGTTTAACTTTAACATAAGAAAATATAGATCTCATTGATTATCACATTTGATGGATTATTTTTATCTACATCTTTTATCAGCTATAGATTAGATTAATATATTATATATTTTGACTCAAGTTGAAGATTAAAATTTATGAAAATGGTTTTGTGATAAATACAATTTAAAGCCATTATTTGTTGTTCGAGTTAGACTAATAAATGTCGGTCAAAATTTTTACGGGAATAATTTTTCTGGAAATATAACAATTTCACCAAAAGTAAGCTTCTAGAATCTTTTTGCATGAAATGTATTTGCCACCACAAATTTCGAAAAGATCGAAGGTCATTATATCGGCTCTATTGATGTTACAAATTGATTAATCTTTCGGAAATACTTTCCGAAAAATTTCATAAAATACTTCCACAGAAAAAAATTATGAAAAATTTCTGAAGAATAAAAAAATGAAAGAAAGAATAAAGTAAAAAAATTATTACACTCTGTTTATAATTTGAAGTTTTTAAACTACTTCAAGAAATCATTTAATCATATTCTAAAATAAAGTAAAGTTGTTTAAGGAATAGAGAATCTTCATAATTTTTAAAATTTATTTAAAAGACTTTGAGTACTTAAAATAACATGTATTCTTAAACAAGGTTTAAAATGAAAAGTACCTCACTATTCTATCCCTTTTCAAAAAGACTCATATCAACTCCAACATCTAAACTTGTTATACCACTTTCTGTTTCCCTTTGAAACCATAAAATCGTGAGAGTATGGTGAGCCTAAGTCAAATACATCCAAAAAAGTGAATGCAGGGGAAAATATTATTGGAAAAATACTTTTGTTTTATATGTCTTACATAAAAATAGATTTTAGTGTTATATGGAGAGATTATATATCGACTTAAAATCGTGCACCACAAAGAAAAAGATTAGAAGGGATTTAAGATATTCGATCAAAAGTGTTTATACTTCAAAACTGACATGGAAAAAAAAGTTAAAGGGATTGACCTTTGAGAGATCAATTAATAAAGATGTATGAAAGTGTTTGTGAGAAAATGGAAAATATAGCCTGATAAAAATAGGGATAAGTAACGGTTCGCAAACATATTGGTCTAAGGCTTAAATTAACCAATTAAAAAATTTCGTTTGAAGTTTTACTTGTTTCATGAATTTCAATAGAAAATTTAGAAACGGACGTCAAATTCACAAAAATATCTGAATAAAGCATTGGTCATAATCAGTTCTTCACCCAAATTAATATGCACCACTTTCATTCGCAAACAGGTGGAAAGATTTTTCACACTGCGATATACTTTATCTACATCTTCTATAAGCTATAGATTAGGTTAATTTAGTATATTTTTCGGATAAGTTTTAAATTAAAATTTATAAAAAAAGATTTTGAGATAAATGTAACTTAAAGTTATTACTTGTTTTTTATAGTTGGACTAACAAATGTCGGTCTTATTTTTTGAAGGTATATTTTTTCTGGTAATATGAAAATTTCACTAAAAAATAGCCTTTAAAATCTTCTTGCCTAAAAGTTACTTGCTGCCACAAATTTTGAAAAGATCGATGACATTATATCGTTTTTATTTATTTTGCAAACTGAACAAATTTTTTTTAAATCCGGTCGAAAAAACTGCATCTAATACTTCCATAGAAAAAAAAATAATAAAATTAAAAAATGAAAGAGAAAATAAAGTTCAAAATTTATTCAATCGTATTTTTAATTTCAAAATTTTAAACTGCTTCACGAAATCATTTAATAATATTCTAAAATAATATAAATTCTTATACAACATATAAAATAAAAAATACCTACCCTTTTTTAAAAGGCTCATGTTTAGATATTGACTCCAACATCTAAACTTCTTATACCAATTTTTCTTTTCCTTTGAAACCATAAAATCGTGAGAGTATGGTATTCCTAAGTCAAATAAATAATACTTCCAAAAACGTGAATGCACAGAAAAATATTATTGGAAAAAGACTTTTATTTTACATGTCTCATATAAAAATAGATTTTAGTATTTAATGGAGAGATTATATATCGATTTAAAATCGTACACGTAAAAGAAAAAGATTGGAAAGGATTTAAGATATGAGATCAAAAGTGTTTATAGCTGAAAATTGACATGAAAAAGAAAGTGAAAGCGATTGACCTTTCCGCGATCATTTAATTAAGGTGTAGATGAAGATGAGGTGAAGATGTTTATGGGAAAAGGAAAATATATAACTGTAATGAAAATAGGGATGCGTAACGGTTCAGAAACATATTGGTGTAAGGCTGAATTTCATCATTGAATAAATTCCGTTTGAAGTTCTATTTGTCCCATAAATTTAAATAGACAGTTCAGGAACAGACGTTAAAAGATAACAAATTTCTAACTGAAGCATTGGTCAAAAATCAGTTGCAAATTAACATGTACTATTTTCTTTCGCAACCATAAGATGAGGTGTTTCACACTACAATCCAATGGATTACTTTATCTACATCTTTTATAAGCTGTATATTAGATTGATATAATATATTTTTTGAAATATCTTTAAAATTAAAATTTATAAAAAATGGTTTTGTGAAAAATGTAACTTAAAAACACTACATTTTTTGTAGTTAGACCAACAAACGTCGGTTTAATTTTATATAGGGATAATGTTTCTGGAAATATAAAAATGTTACCAAAATAAACTTCTAGAATCTTTTTGCCAGAAAGGTATTTGCCACCACAAATTCCTAAAAGATCGGTGGCCATTTTATCGTCTCTATTTATTTTACAAACTGAACTATTTTCTGGAAATCCGGTTCGAAAAATCGCATGGAATATTTCTACAGAAAAAAAAAATTAATAAAAAAAATTCTGAAGAATTAAAAAAATAAAAGAGAAAATAAAGTTAAAAGTTTATTCTACTGTGCTTTTAATTAAAAAAATTTAAACTGCTTCAAGAAATCCTTTAATAATATTCTAAAATAACATTCTGAAATAAAGTAAAGTTGTTTAAAGAATGGAGAACCCTCATAACATATTAAATTTATTTTAAAAACATTAGGTACCTAAAATATATTCTTATACAAGGTGTAAAATGAAAAATACTTAACTATTCTATCCCTTTTCAAAAAGGCTCATATCGTAAATATTGATTCAAACATCTAAACTTTTTCTTTTCCTTTGAAACCATAAAATCGTGAGAGTATGGTATTCCTAAGTCAAATAAACAATACATCCAAAAACCTGAGTGCAGAGAAAAATATTATTGGAAAAAGACTTTTATTTTATGTGTCTCATATAAAAATAGATTTTAGTGTTATATGGAGAGATTATATATCGATTTAAAATCATGCATTTATAAGAAAATGGTTGCAAGGGATTTCTCTGGTTAATTTGTCCGGTTTCAATTGAACTTTTTTTTTATGTGAAATCAAAAGTGTTTATATCTGAAATATGACATATAAAAAGTTAAAGCGATTGAACTTTGAGAGATCATTTAATTAAGGCACATGATGATGTTTACTGGAAAATGAAAATATATGCCTGTAATAAAATAGAGATGTGTAATGGCTAACAAAGATATTAGTGTAAGACTGAAATTCACCACTGAAAAAATTCCATTTGAAGTTCTACTAATTCCCTGAATTTAAATAAAAAGTTCAGAAACAGACGTAAAAGTTTCAACAATGCTTAACTGAATTATAGGTTATAGTTAGTTCTCTACGCAAATTAACATGCACCACTTTTAATTGCAACAACGAAGATAGGTTTTCAACGCTACACTCTAAAACATAAATGTGTACATTAGCCAACACACTTGTCGTTAAAATTAACCTGCATTTAAGTGTATTTATTGGCTTAAAAGGAGTGTGTAATTTGTTATTTTTTCAAAATTTCAAACAAGTGTGTAAATGGTAGACAATGCTATTGTTTTACCCGAATTGGTGTATTAATGCATACTTTGTGCACATTCGTCCTTTTTTGTATATTACACATATATATGCTTACTTATGGGCAATTTACAAGTTAAATTGTGTATTTTCGGGTTATCTAGTAAAATTTTACAAACTTAAGCTGCTTAATGCGCCATGTAGGAAAATGTGTATTTTGAAATTGACATAGGAGAGCATGTATTTGGTAGTTTAGCAAGTCTTTTTACACATAGAGGCAAATCGTTTTTCTATCATTAGTATACCAGTGTTAATGTGTAAATTTACGAATTTTTGTTTTCGAGAGTACATCTGAGTACATCTCAATCAAGTGGTAATAAACTGAAAAATATTAGGTCTTAGGATTTATTATATTGCAGGATTGATTTCATTTGGGCGCAAAATGATATTATGCTCCTAAGAAAAGTTTAATTCAGTGCTAAAATGGTAATCCTAACTCATGTGTACATTGATTTTAGAAAGTTAAAGAATGATTTTAATTAAAGACATTAAAGAATGATTATAGTGAAAACCGCAAACGAATCGACCCTTTTTTCCGTTTTCTATCATCGTTTGAAGTTTTGGACCCTAAACTTTAATGGCCTCTAGCTCCTACAGAAGACATTTGCGCCCCATGGTTTCCTATTTAATAATGTTTGTCTTCATGTGTACTATCATCCCTCAAAGTTTGTCGGTCTGGTAGCTAAACACCCTGTATATATATATATATATATATGTATATTGACAGCATTTTCACAAATTTTAACACAATAACGTGTTATCATATCATTATAATTTGCCTCTTCCCAGTAAAATGTTTTTAAAAAATGATTTTATTATTCTAATCTTTGTAATATTTAAAAATGACAAATTTAAAAAAAGATACAGAGGTTGAAATATTTTCGTTATTTGGATAATATAATGTAGAAAAAATCTCAGTAAATTTTTTAAATAAGATTTTTAAAACTATATTTTACCTTAAAAATAAAGACAGGTAATACTTTTAGCAAACTAAGTTTTGTTTTACATAATCGTTCATGTGTTACATGTGTTTTATTATATTTGCCATTCTAATAACGACTCTTTTATTGTTGCCCTTTAATGTTTCAGTAACTTTTATAAGGAAATAAGGAAAGCATGCAAAAGAAATAAAACTATTTCACTGTCACAAAAATAATGCTTTTTCGCCCCTAAATAAATATTTATTGTTATAACATTTTGCAATTTTGTACATTTTCTTGCGGAATTTATAGTAGAAAATACTCCAGATATATACAAAAGAAAAAAAAATAGTTTTTTAAACGTTAAAGTTTTAAATGGGATGTAATATTAATAAATTTTTTATGCGGAAAAAAGCAGTATTTATTTCATTTTAAAAATGATCCGAAAATGGGAATAAATAGTCCCTGTAATACATAGAGATAAATGTGAGAGGTAGATCAGGTATACACGGTGCTTATAATTAAAGTTTGATTTTGAAATGGTTATAAATAAAAGAAAAATATAATATAATGGTTATAATTATAAAAGAAAAATTATAGGACCAAATGTTATCAAATTTGGTTATAGTTTAAAAAAGGTCATGGGAATTTAACTCAAGTGAAAAAAAATTCGAATTCTCACCACCAGGAGGAAAATAGCGCTGTATGCAATATTGTTAAGGAAACAAGACATGAAGACATCTTTTTAAGATGTTGTTAATCGTTTCTGAAACTTGTTACAAAGCAAGTACAATGCGGCGTCCACCATAGTGGTTTACGATCTTAAATTTTGGGATCGCTAATTTGTAGTTTGAAGTTTTAAGAAGACGAACGAATTTTATTATAGTTATGGCGCATTTGATTTTTACCGCAATTAATGCTTTAAAATGGTAATTTTATTACGTCATTGTTTTGTTAATGGTACAACAGATGTTAAATCCGTGAAACAAAAGCATTAAGTAAGATACGATCCTTATTTAATTTAACCCTCCGAGCGTTGTAATGTTGTTTTTTTTTGTATTTTGTTTTTAATGCTAAAAAAGTATGATTCTTTCAACATTATATTTAAAAAATCTCAATTATTAACATGAATGTAATCCTTGAGAGTATTAATAATTCTTCAATGATTAAAAATCCAATAAATCTATAGAATACCTTATATATTGCATATATTGCAGTGAAACTTGAAGCCTAGAGAGCAGAATATTACGTTCCAAATACTTAGACAGTTAATAATATTGCATAGAGCGCCTATCCCCCCTCCCTCTGATGGTGAGTATTTTAACTTTTATTTTTATTTATTTTTTATTTTTTTGGACGGGAAATAAATTTTCATGATTATCTTTTAACTATTACCAAGTTTTAAAACATTTGGTCCGGAAGTTTTCCTTTTATGAGCTTTTGAAAGTGGCACTTCAACCACCATGTATATTTTGAATTTGTCTGTTTTTTTTCTTTTATATAATGAGGCGGTTGAATAAATATATTATAACAATTCAATAAAAATGTAATATTTCAACAATTTCAAAGATATCTGTAAATAAAATATTTTGATATGATGGTGACATTGTGAATGTCTTTTTCACGAAATGTTAAGATCTTGAAACAATAATATTTAGTTCATTTTTTGGATTAACTCAATACATTTCATCTTTGAATTAAAAAAAAATATTTTGAAACCATTATTCTAATATGAAATATACAAATATTTGCTAAGGTTGTGGAAATGCGCTTATCTTAATGTAGAAAAAAATCGATCAATTGCGAGTATTACTCGCATACAGAGAGTTCCGTACAATAAATATGAAAAGTAACTGTAATATTACAAAACATCGCTGCTAAAAAGTAAGAAGACTTTGTAAAAAGTCAAAGAAGATAGAATTAAGTATAGCTGTATATACAAGAAAAGTATAGACGATATATCATGAACATTCTGAGAGATATGAAGCTCAAGTAGTATCAAATATTATTATTCTGTATAAAATACAATGAGAATGCCACTCACTGTAAACTATTCGAGAATCCCTCAGTAATTTCGTGAATAATTCTAATTAAATTATTCTTTTTTTTTAACTATTTGACGTTTATTGCTTTTATACCCCTACTGGGCTTTGCATTACACAAGTATATTATTAAAAGTTACTATTTAAGTTCTAAAAACTAATAGAGCTTCAAGTACGTCACCCTGTATTTATATAAGGCCAAAACTTTTGTATCTCTAAAAGTTAATATCTCAGTTAATTAGCGACATTTTTTTTCTAAAGTCATTATTAGATGCAGGCGGAATTAGTATTAGGCTTAACGGGAATCATTGAAACTTCAGAGGCAACCTTTAACAGAAAAAAATGGCACTTAAAATATTAGCTTGAAAATAATTCTTTACACATTTCAAGAAGCAACTGTCTACTGAGTAAAATTATTTATAATATTAGTATGTAGGTTACTCCACTTTTTAGCAATTTTCAAAATTCCAATTGTCAAAAAGTGATTCTAGTTTCCCCTATCTCCCTTATCAACAATCCTTTTATGCTTATTTTTGCATTGATGAAATCTTTGAAAATATAGTATGGAAAATTAAAACAGATGTACTTTTGAGTTCATCGTACGTGAGTTTTCACACGGTACTTTACACGTGTGAAAATTTAAAATCGCAAGTGGTCGATAATTTTTGGCCGTATAGTGTATATTCGAAGAGACTTTAAGGTTATTATAAATGCATTTTTTGCTTATAATTTACAAAGTTTTTGATAAAAAACAATTCCTTTCAGAAACTATAACAAACAACATTGTACACAGTATTTTGCAGTCAGAACTAAATCATAATAACTATTGAATGGAAAAAGAATATGTTTACGAAATAATATTTCCCTGCGCATGTGCGAATACAATCAAAATATCATGTGAATAATATTTTAGTTAAATATAGGGAGTGAATTTTCTGAAAGACTCAAAAATATAGCTTGAAATTTTAGAAAATTATCGTCGAGAGAATGAGCTCGAAATCCATTGTTGCGAAAACGAAACAAAAACATGAGGGGTTATATCCAAATATAGTACATGCAATATTGTGTACTGGGAAAAGTGTTTAACATAAAAAATATTTGGATACAGCCCCTCCTTTTCTTTCTTTCTTTTGGGAACAAGGAATTTCAAGTTTTTTCTGTCGGCAATTCCTTTCAAAACTTTTAAGGTATATTTTTGAAACTTTCACAAATGTTTCTCACTATATTTTGCTAATACTTTATATGAATTATATTTTGATTGCATTCGTGCTTGCGCATTGAAACATTATTTGGTAAACCTGCTCATTTTTTATTCATTTTTTATTGTTTTTTATTTTTGATTACACGATATTGTGTTTACGGAAGATATCATATAGAGATACAAGCATGCAAATAGACCAATGTGCAAACTTAGAGGAAAAAAATGAACTGGCAACTAATTGTTCCAAGATAAATTTATAGTTATTGAAAATATAAATAAAAAATACATGAAATCATTTAATATTAAAAGATAAGAGCTTCGAATAATTTTTAATCCAAAAACTTTCGTCCATATATGGCTTAAGAATTTGGTATTAATCGTAAATTTAAATACGAGTACATATATTTTTTCAAAATAGGGTATTAGCGTTAAAGATTTAAATGTTAGGTCAAATTTCAGTTAAATACTGTCTAACCCCAAAAGCTAGTTCATGAAAATTATGTAATAACAGATTATATTTTTAATCTTTTTGTTCCGATGTCAATTGGAAGTAAGAAAAGGGTTATCGATGTTGGGCGTATACGTCTTTAGCACAATAATTGTGCTTGCAGTTGTAGATAAAAAAAGATTTGAAATTGAATGAATGATTAAAAAAGTACCAATACCAAAGCTGTCTACTCAAAATGTTTAAAAAAGCAAGTATTCAAGAAATTTACATTCGAAAATTGTATAACCTTTTTAAAAAAACATAATTTTTTAAAAATTATATGAAAAATACAAAAACTATTCGATTGGTGTTCCTCTGATACCCTTCTTTTAATTTATAACTTTTTCTTTTTACATTGCTTTTGCAAACGTGGCTATCTGAAGAGATATTCAAAGGAAAAAAAATAAATTAAATTTCAAAATTCCTTCGGTTATTCCAAGAATAAAGTTTATTACAAGTGCTTTCGAAACACTATCGTCTAAAGTGAAATATTTCTTTCGGGTACGTGAGGTTAAGTTTAAGATGCATAATTTAAATACATTCGAAAGCAAACTAAGCAGTATATTTACTTTTTTCTACAATATTACTGATGTGTAGACTTTAAATCAGAATTTATAAATGGCTGCATACAATAATAAATAAAATATATTTTTTTTAAACTTTGCTATTAAGCATGTAATTTGGTATAATTTGGTATCCAAAGAAAATACGTTACTATAGAAAGTAATAAAAGATAAAATTTTGTTTTTTAAGCGATTGAGTTGCATATTTCTGTCTCAGAAAAAATACTGTGCCTTTGTCATCTAAGTAATTTTTAAGCAATAAGTAAAACTAACTTTAATCGATTGTTCTTTATTTTATGAAGAATGACATTTATTATCCACGGCAGTGGCTTTTTTGGTGAAATTTTAAGGTTTTATGGATATTTTGCTTTTACATTTATTGTTGTTCACAAACTTGTTTGACCACATTGTTGCAAATTTTGAAACTTGTTGGACATGATATTATATATATGTATATATTTTTACATGCCTGCTGATAAAAACTATATGCAATAAAATGATAATTTAAAAATCTGTATAGCAGTGTTGTTTACCATAAAATCATAATCAAATCGAGTAGTTAATTTTTACGAAAATACGAATATAGAAAGCTTTAAAAGAGAAAAAAGTCTGGCAAACAAATAAAAAAAATTCATAAATGGATGACAAAATTAAAACAGATAGATTTTCAAAACTACTATGCACATTATAACAAGTTTAGATAAAAATAAAGAAAGAAAGTACAAGCTTTAAATGCCATTGGTCAACAGATCGCTATACTCTCTTAAAATGAGGTAATTCAAAATAAAAAAGACGGCAATTAAAGAAAATTGTGCATTAGAATAAAAATAGGCAATGCTTTTTTGTGGGGTTACACCATACATAGGTCGTGTTTATGAACCACCATTGAAAAGAATCATTGAACTCAATGAACTATGAGTGTTACACTAAAAAAGCAACCACCTTTGGTATTACTCGAACCTATCATTGAGGCCAGGTGAATTTTAATAGGCAGTTTGATAATCGATAAAATTGTTCTGTTAAAATCAGATTTTTATACAGATCTCGTATGAAATACTACCTATTGCGATCGTTCTCATGGCTGAATTTCTAAAAAATGTTTGCAGATCTACACCGATCATGTCTCCTAGACCCCAAAACCAAAACTACCATCAATGAAAATCTTTATCTATCTACCTATCTATCGGTCTATATAACTTTTTATGAACACGATAACGTCTTTAATTCTGCTCATTTCTCTTTCAAACTGATACATAAAATCAAGGGGGATAAAATCTATGTCAAGTTTGTAATGGGCGAAATCGGACCAAGAGAGAGTTTTTGTGAAAACCGAAAAAACCCAATAACGTATTTATTAAAATCGATATCGAATCAGTTTAAAGTTTATATTGCTTCTAAAAAATAGGCCAAAAGTTTCTGCTTAACAGATTTTTGATAAAATTAAAAATGGGCTCAAGGGTAGAAAAAAAATGAGTTTATAGGAGTTAAAGATTCGTAATTTTGTCATTTCTGAATACATCAAATCCAACATTTTTTTTAATATATAAATGCTCTTAATACTATCTAAAACTTTTGTATTGACAAGTTTTTGATAGGAGCAACTCTTATTACAAAAAAGAGGGGGGAAAAAGAAAAATTTAGAACTTCGTCAATTCTTAAGATGTAATATCCGATTAAATTTATTTTGTATCTTCTTATAATCACTTTTTTTCTGACTCATATTAAAATCATTTTTTTGCTCTCAAACGCATCCATTGACAGGTCCTCTTATTTAGTAACTATATAATGTGACGTATTGACCAGTTTTTTGATAAAGGCAGAATATATTTAAAAAAAAGACGCAGCAAAAATGGGTATTTTGAACATAATTTATCGAAGTGATCGTGATTGATAATTAATAAAGTATTCAAAAGACAAACTATGTTTTTTTCTAATTTTTTAATCTTATTTTGTTCAAAAACTCATTAAGTTGACAAGCCATCTTACTTAGGAACTGTATAATGTGCGGCATTCGTCATTTTTTTTGGTAAAGGCAAAATATATTTAAAAAAAGTTTGTCAAAATGGGTATTTCGTGCAAAATTTCTCAAAGCGATCATAATTGAGAAATTGAGGATATATTCAAATAACAAATTGCTTACTTTATGACTCATTTTTAAATTCAATTTTGCTCTCAAACGCATCAAGTTGACAGGTTCTGTTATTTAATAACTTTATAATGTGCCGCATTTGTCAGTTTTTTGATAAAGACTGAATCGTTAAAGAAGAATCTAAAGATGATATGGCATAAAAATCATGTTTAAAGTAGAATTTTTTTCTATTTAATTTGCAAAATTTTAATGAATTAATATTTGACAAAGCAGATTATGTAATTCAGTATTATATATTAGCTACTAGAAAATTAGTAAAGCGCTCTTTGTAAATCTACTTTGTGGAATAGAAGGGAGTGGGTGCCAAAAATCCATGTTGCTTCTAGTGCAAAAACGCTATATTCGGCCCTGAACACCACCCTCTGAACGGGTAACATCCTGTATAGTATCTTTGGGATCAATGTCAAGAAAGTACGGTTGTGCACTGTATTCATTGATCCTTAATGGGTAGCAAAACAAAGCCAGGGGTATTTTTATCTAGAAAATGACTCTAACGATTTTGACTAAACTGTATACCCTATCGTTTTTGGCTTCAAAAAGAGCACTGAGATAGGTCACATCGCTGAGAAAATTTGATTAATTGATCATTTTGGGTAGTAAGAGTCAATGGTTTTCAATGGAAATGAAAGTTAAAACCGTTATTATTAAGTTGTTTAACAATTGGCAGTAAACAAAGTAGCTGAAGTTTTAACAATACACCAAATTCTTCAATATTCAGCATAATGTTGGCGACATTTGGCGGTAAAATCAATTTAAAGATTACCTAGGCAAAAAAAGATGCTTGGAACCAAATGAAAGAATGCTTCCTAATTTCACGATATTTGGAGAAAAAATAGTCTTTCACAATGTGAAGAAATTTTTCAATAGCTCTCTTCCTAATGAAAGGCGAGATACATGATTCAACCAATCAAAGTCCAACTAAAAATGTAGTTTTGAAGAATGCTCCTTCGTTTTCATGTAAAAACATATTTTTTTATTTGCTTAGTAAAATTTCTGTTCTATTATTTACTTAATTTGCAAATAATTTTCAATAAATGCATAAAAGTTATGGGTTGAATATTCAATTTAAAATAAAATGAAGCATATTCTGTTCATCTGTATATTAAACGTACATAAAACAAAAATAAATCCATTCACTGACTAAAACTATACATTAAAATTTAAAATGTAATTATTCATTTATTTTTGTAATAAAGAAATCAGAAAACATAAGTTGCCAGATTTTACAAAATTTAGGTTATTAGAAAACTTCAGCACAGCATTCAACAAAAAATGTTTTCCAAGAATGGCTTCACAAAAAATTCCGTAGTTATTGCGTTATTATTTGCTTCTTTTCTTTTTTTCTTTGAGGATAGGATAAAATTTTTAGCAAAACATGTAAACTTTTAGATTCCTCAAAAGATATTAAGTTACACCTTTTTCTTTTTGCAATATACTCTTGGGTAAGAAATTTTATGCTTTCTGATTTAAATTTCAACCTGCTTGCGGTGTTTTTTCCTCTTCGGTTACATTTTCTTTTCCGCCTTTTTGAACTGTTTGCCTGCTTAAATCTAAAAGATATTTCCGCTGAATCTGTTCCCAGACTCTTTTCCAACTTAATTTAAACTCTTTTAAGTTCGGTTGAATAGTTTTATTTTCATTAGTTTTTTTAACTTTATATTTTGGAGCCGCATCTGCATTTTATAAGACTGCTAAGGAAAATTGCTTAGAATTTTATTTCTTGAAAAATTAGGAATTTGAAGGTGACTTTTTACAAAATGCTTAAACGATATTTTAAACTTTAAAATTTATTAACAATTAAATAAAAATTTAATTAAAATATCTTTTTGCCTTCGACTGTTTATACATGGGCATAATGCTCACAATAACTTGGCAATAACATTGCAATTCTTTTTTTCACATATTACACTGTAACAAGTCGAAAATTACACATGAAGGGTGGCAAATGAGATGCGTTCATACTATTAGTTTTCTTAAATTTTCAGATCTTCGGGCAAATAGTTTTTGCACAATTATACAAAATAGCAATATATATATATATATATATATATTAAATTTAGTCATACAGAAATAACAGGACTCCATCTTAAAGCTTAATCTCTTAGAACGTAATAACCATGGCAACTTATAAGCATTACCTACCATGGGATATAAATGAATTAATTACGTATGATAAAATTTAAAAGAATGAAGAAATTTAAAAAAATTTCTTTTTAAGTTTTCATTCGATTTGCATGAACTTGAAATGACTCGACAAAATTCTTCAACTCTTATAAGTTGTATATCAGGTAACGAAAAAAATTCTTGCAATTTTGAGAGTAGTTATTTTTGTCATGTAGCGGTGGTCAAACTGATTTTGATGACGTCAAATCTGAATATTCCTTTGAAACCTTATTCAATCAAAAGATGTTTAGTGCGTCACATGTTTCGCTCTCAGTTTTGTGAAAGTGCAATCTTAAAAAAATATATAATGCTGACAAAACAGATTTTAAGACATCTTTCGCTTTACGTGTTCAAATAAGGAAACAAAGCTACAGAGGCCGCTAGAAGAAAATGCTTTGCATTTCAAGGGATTTTGGTAAGTGCAGGAATTGCTCAAATGAGAGACCGTTCGACCAGCCGCTGTTCAAGTAAAGATGAGATCCTCTATGACAAACCACGTATTGGTCGTCCATCCCCCAAGAAGAAGAAATCAAGTTGAATCCTCATCAAACTTGCCAGGGCTTGCACACATGTTTGGAGTATTTACTGAAACCACCATTGCATGCGCATGATATTAGGATAATGTTGAAACTCAACAAGTGGATTCCTCATGTTGTGTGGGAAGGAAACTGGCTGCACTTTTGAACTTGTGCTTGTTATTGCTGTCGTACAACCAAAAAGCCTCGTTTCTGTACTAAAAATTGACATCTGACGAAACATGGGCGATATATGATAGCCGGAATAGAAAATTCCATTGGTCTATTTCTAATTCTGTTTCATTGGCCTCCAAAATGGATTATTATTTAAAGAAAAAATTTCAATAAATTTAGTGGCCCAACGGTTGCATTAATAGTTCAATAACAATTATTAGGAAGCGGGTAAACAATCGCAACTGACATCTACTCGCCACGCTTGTAATGGGTTTCAGATGCGCTGCTCTAAAAGCAGCCATCGCTGCAGGAGAAAAATTCTCTCCTCCTCCAAGAGAATGTCAACCCTTATAAAGGCGAACTTGAAACCGAAACGTGATCAAAACACGGGGCTGAGAAATTTTGACTCTTCCTGCTGATTCCTTGTACGTCATCCAATCGGACTATTATCTGTTTTTATCAATTGTTTTTTTTTTTAAACCGCATTTATAAGCTTGTGTCTCATTGGAAACATGTAAATGAAGTCTATGGTGCTTATTTTGAGGAATAAAATAAATTCCTAAGAGCTTTCGCGTCTTCTTTTTATATCTATTGAAAATCGGGTACGAACATTATTGAATACCTGGTAATTTTGGCACTATACATGATAAGTTTGGCACTATATCTGATAATTTGGCCCAATTTTCGCGGACAGAAGGACGGACCATAAGAAGACTAAAGTAGTTACATATCTATGTAATTACGAAAGCCCCTACATAGAGAAAGACATTTTTTAAAATTCTTGGAACTCTTGTAGTAGGAAATAAAACTTGAACTAAATATAAAATAGTGCACGATATAAATTGTCCATGATACTTAAAAAAATTTTTCATCTTGAAGAACCTCAAATACCGTTATTTAAAGATTTGCCGTATTTTCGGGTGTATAGCCCGCACCCTGTGTATAACCCGCACCCCTAAATCGAGCAGTGCAGTAAAAAAAGTTCGTGTATAACCCGCGGAGATGCATCGGTGTATAGTTCGCGGGCTATACACCATTTACGAACATATATTTTGATCAGGGTTCAAAATTAGAAGCCATTAGTCATAATTTTTAACACAAATTTATCAAATTTTTTCGTGATGCATAATACCTACAGTAATTCGGCTAAAAAATTAAGATTATCAGTACCGTAATTTTCGGAAGAAACGCCGCGACGTTTACGTGTTTTAAGGTAAAATTTTAAGCGATGCGGCATTTAAGCGCTTTTTTTTTTAAACAAGCGTGATATTTTTTCTGAATTTTTCCGAAAATAAAAAAAAATCGGTGATAAATTCAAAATTTTGACATAAAATGTATACACATCTTAGGTCATTGGTTCCCAAAAAGATCGAATCCTCGGAATCGGTCCGAAATGTACCAACTCCGAAAAGGAATGATTCCTCGTACTCTATCTGAAATGAAACAAATCCGGAAAAATTCGATTCTTTGAGCTCGTTTCGAAATGAAACAACTCTGTAAAGGAACGATTCCTCGGAATTGTTTCGAAAAAGACCGACTGTTCTGAATCGTTCCGAAATGACATAAATCACACACTTTTTTTTGTTCTTTGAAACAGGGTAGGGTACCAACTCCGAAAAGTTACGATTCCAACGGACTCTATCTAAAATAAAACGACTTCGGAAAAGTTCGATTCCTTGAACTCTTTCCGAAATGAAAATACTCTGTAAAGGAACGATTCCTCGGAATTGTTTCGAAAAAGATCGACTATTCTGAATCGTTCCGAAATGACATAAATCACACACTTTTTTTTTGTTCTTTGAAACAGCGACAATTCTAATCCCACTAACGTTCTGTGCTAGGCGAGTTTTAGCGCCTCCCCCTAGACTTCAGAGCCGTTCTGATTGGCTAGCCAGATTCAGGCGAAGTGGCCAGACATCCGGCGATTTTTTACACTTATTCGGATGCTCGTTTTCAGCTATTTCGGTTCTCACGATGCAGAAATTAAATTTGAATAAATTACTTTTCATTTTCAAATGATGAAATTGATATTTTCTACTTAAAAAAATTCCAAAATATCTGCAGAAAAAATTTCATCATTTTTATAGTAAACCTTTTTTTTTTTTTTTTTTTTCAAAATTTTTAAAGATTAAAACTGATTTATAAGTTTTAAATGATTTTTAAATTGAAATTTACTAAAGAAAAAAATCTTAAAACGCATTGTTATTTATAAAACGCTGCATTTGCAGGCGGAATTTCCAATTTCCCATCTAAACCATAAAAAATTGCAAAATCGGGAACGTACTTTGGGGAAAGGGGGGGGGGTATTATCTTAACAATTTCCTGAATTTGTAACTGAATGCTTCTGTATCTTCATGAGACATATTTCAAATTTCCATATTTAGTGCTATAAAATTTTTTAATGATTATTTTTTATTTATTTATTTTTGTCTTAATCACTTTAATGTAACGTTAGTTGAAATTTTACATTTTAGCACATAACATTGAATTTTTGATGCAAATAAATTAATTTCAGAACACAATTAAATTTGATTTTTTTTTTAATTCAGATAATCATAAAATGTCAGTGAACAGTTTTTTTTTTCTTTTTTATTAAAAGTTGGAAACTTTGAATAAATGTTATTCTAATGTAAAGCGCAAAAATGAAAAAATAAATAATAATCATAATTTATTGTGGGTGTAACAATAGTTTGTAGTTAATGTATTCCTTAAAAAAAATACGTGTGGCACTTGGGGACTGCCGCGGTAAAGCTATTGCATAGCATTTTTTATCAACTTATGCAATTATAATTATTTATTTATTTTTTATTTATGCAGTTTTTTTTGTCTTTGATATTAATTTGAGTTACACTTTTTGAGCGTGATGACCGATAACAATTTTTTTTTTCTTTTATTGAACTGATGGGAATTAGTTCAATAAAAGAAAAATCGTTTAAAATATTTTTAATATCTTACAATACATGTAGGTTAAACAGGAATTTTTATCATTGAAACTATACGTTTAAGGTAGCTGAAATAAAAAACATAAGTTTGAGACTTGATATTCTCAAAATATCTGAAAAATATCGCGTCAGTGTCTGCCGAAGTCCACCGATGGATACCGTGCCGAAGTCTGCCAAACTGAAGCGACGTTAGCCCGAGTGTTAGGTTTTTTACTCGTTACGGAATTTCTAGATTCTTTCGCCGCGCTCAAAGCCCGCGATAAAAGCTATGCAATACCTAAATAAATTACCGAACAAAATTTGGCCGCGCTACGAAAATTAGATCGCTTATTATAAGCATTTTAAAATTTCCTAACCACACCGTGGGGGTTTCTTGTCATCAAAAATTAACACTGTCTCATAATAAATTACCAAACAAAATTTGGCCGCGATACGAAAATTCGATTGCGAGATATAAGCATTTTAAATTTTTGGACCCTCACCATGGGGGGGGGGGAGGAGTCTCCTGTCACCAAAAATTAACACTGTCTCATAATAAATTACCAAACAAAATTTGGCCGCGCTACGAAAATTAGATCGCGAGTTATAAGCATTTTAAATTTTTCGACCCTCACTATGGGGGATCTCCTGTCACCAAAAGTAACACTGTCTCATAATAAATTTCCAAACAAAATTTAGCCGCGCTACGAAAATTAGATCGCGAGTTATAAGCATTTTAAATTTTTCGACCCTCACCGAGGGGGGGAGGGTCTCCTGTCACCAAAAGTAACACTGTCTCATAGTAAATTATCAAACAAAATTTGGCCGCACTACGAAAATTAGATCGCGAGTTATAAGCATTTTAAATTTTTCGACCCTCCCCATGGGGGATTTCCTGTCACCAAAAATTATCACTGTCTCATAATAAATTTCCAAACAAAATTTAGCCGCGCTACGAAAATTAGATCGCGAGTTATAAGCATTTTAAATTTTTCGACTCTCACCGTGGGAGGTCTCCTGTCACCAAAAATTAACACTCTCTCATAATAAATTACCAAACAGAATTTGGCCGCGATACGAAAATTAGATCGCGAGTTATAAGCATTTTAACTTTTTCGACCCTCACCGTGGGGAGGGGGGTCTCCTGTCACCAAAAATTAACACTGTCTCATAATAAATCATCAAACAAATTTTGGCCGCGCTACGAAAATTAGATCGCGAGTTATAAGCATTTTAACTTTTTCGACCCTCACCGTGGGGAGGGGGGTCTTCTGTCACCAAAAATTAACACTGTTTCATAATAAATCACCGACAAAATTTGGACGCGCTACGAAAATTAGATCGCGAGTTATAAGCATTTTAAATTTTTCGACACTCAACGTCGACCTCACCATGGGGGATTTCCTGTCACCAAAAATTATCACTGTCTCATAATAAATTACCAAACAAAATTTGTCCGCGCTACGAAAATTAGATCGCGAGTTGTAAGCATTTTAAATTTTTCGACCCTCACCGTGGGGGGTCTCCTGTCACCAAAAATTAACACTGTCTCATAATAAATTACCAAACAAAATTTGGCCGCGCTACAAAAATTAGATCGCGAGTTATAAGCATTTTAACTTTTTCGACCCTCACCGTGAGGGGTCTCCTGTCACCAAAAATTAACACTGTCTCATAATAAATTACCAAACAAAATTTGGCCGCGCTACAAAAATTAGATCGCGAGTTATAAGCATTTTAAATTTTTCGACCCTCAACGTGGGGGTCTCTTGTCACCAAAAATTAACACTGTCTCATAATAAATTATCAAACATAATTTGGCCGCGCTACGAAAATTAGATCGCGAGTTATAAGCATTTTAAATTTTTCGATCCTCACCATTGGGCGGGTTTCCAATCACCAAAAGCTACATTATCCTACCTTGTTTTATCTTAAGACGATTCTTTTCTATACACATTCTATCAGGAATTTTTATTATTGAAAGTATACATTTATAGTAACTGAAATAAGAAGTATAAATTTGAGACTTGATATCCTCTAAATATCTGAAAAATACCGCGTCAATGTCTGCCGAAGTCTACCGAATGATACCATGCCGAAGTCTGCCGAACTGAAACGACGTTAGCCGAGTGTTAGGTTTTTTCGTTAGGGATGTGTTAGGATTTTCCGCGTTACGGAATTTTTGGATTCGGTCGCCGCGCGCTCAAAGCCCGTGATAAAAGCTATGCAATAGCTTAAAAGGCAAAGAAAACCTTAAACGCTTAGGGGTGATCCATAAATGATGTCACGCACTTTTTCCATATTTTTGACTCCCCCCTCCTTTGTCACAAAGTGTCATACATCACTTTACCCCTCCCCCCTCTTGTTACATGCTATATTACGTAAACATATACTTGCAGATCAGAAACAAAGCACTGCGATTTAGATCACATTTCAAATTTTATTTTAAAAGTTTAATAATGTGTTTTAATAACATTTGTGAGCTGAACAATAAAAATAATTTTTATTTTGTATGAAATAAGATTTACAAAATAATAATAATAGTTAATATAGAAATAGTAATTAATGATTATAGATAATATTAATTGATAATTATCTATAATCATCTATTAATCATTTATTACTATTAATATTAAAAATATTAATAGTGATACAATATTAATATGAAAGAGCAATTGAAAACAGTAGTATTTTGCAATTTAAAATAGAATTTGGCTTTAAATCTCATCTTTATGAACACAAAATATTTCAATTTAAAAATAACCTCATACTTCCTATTTTAATCTACAAAATTTTAATGCTTTCATTTTAACTAAGATGTGTGATGTCGCATTTCTTTTTACCTCCTTCCACACACCATTGTCACAAATTGTCGCAATTTCCTGAACTCCCCCCCCCCCCTTACCTCAAGCGTGACATCATTTATGGACGGCCGCTATGTAATAATTTAGCATAAAATTTTTATGGATATTTAAAGCCATAATTCTCATTCCCAATTCAGAAAGATAGTTGTATTATTATTATTATATATAATAAAAAAAGAAAAACTTTGAAATACCTGTAAACTGATATTTTTGTAATTTATTAGTGCTTTTATTTATATTGTTTTTTATGCATTGTGACAAAAAGAGTATTTTGTTTTGTTTTATCAATGTTTATTGTCTCCACAGAGAATTAAATTCCTTTTAACCCCCTTCCCCCCCATTCAATTTCGTTTTGGTAATGTAAAATAACAACTTTTTTTAGACTTTAAATCGTAAATCATTTTATCCACAACCGTAAATACGTAGTTTTAAAAGCTTAAAAATAAAATCCAGATAAAATTTTTAAATAAAAGTTTTTTTTGTGTGTGTGTGTGTGTGTGGGTGAGGGGGGTGTAAATTATTTTTTTAATTACGAAACGTGTGAAATCTTAATTGTATAATTGTTTGGAAAGTATAAAAGAATATATATAATCAATAATAATTATGAATTTTATTTAAATAAAAAATAATTTGATAACTATCATAAACATTCATTATTATTTATTTAAAATAAATTTATATAATATAAATAAAAAGTATGTAAAGTTTAAAATTAATAACAATTATAATTATTATCATAATTAATAATAATTAATATATAATTATAATCATAATAATGATTATTAAGAATATAAAAATACTGACACATATTTCGTTCACTGCATAGTCTGCATACAAAAATACTGTATCAAATTCACGCAGATAAATTTGTATTAGAAGAATTTATTTAATATATATAAAAAAATATTCAGTATATTTAGTTACACAAAATATGGCATTTAAAAAAAGTAATTAAAAACAATTGAAGGTTACTATTACACAAGAAAAGCAATACGAAACTTTCGCACTACAATCTGAGTATTATTATTATTATTATTATTATTATTAATATTATTATGCAATTTTTTTTAATCAAACAACTTGTTTCATTAGATATGGATAGAGCTCAAACATAAGTCTTAAAAATGTATGAAATTCACTAAAACTGCAATCACTAAAACGAATTTTTAAAATAAATACTTTCTGCTACTAAAATCCCGACTAGGAATGTACAAAAATTGAGAACAATGGTACACTATTCATTCATCTCAAAACAGCCGTTGCTAAGACATTAAAAACCAGTATGGTCTTGATATCTGAATTAAGCGAGCCAATCGGAACGGCTCGAACCTCTAGGGGGAGGCGCTAAAACTCGTCTAGAACAGAACGTTAGTAGGATTAGAATTGTCGCTTTGAAACAGGGTAGGGTACCATCTCCTAAAAGAAACGATTCCTCGGACTCTATCTGAAATGAAACGACTCTGTAAAGAAACGATTCCTTGGAATCGTTTCGAAAAGAACGACTGCTCTGAATCGTTTAGAAATGACATAAATCACGCACTTTTTTTTTGTTCTTTACAACTGGTTAGGGTAGATTAATTTTTTTGAAAAATAAACTAAATCTTAAATGATCTTAAATTCGGATTTGTCAAGGTTGGAAGGGTTCCGGATTTTGGTTTTGTCTTCTACAAACACAATGGGGTGCTGCAGCACCGATTCACTAGCAAATTATTTTCTAATATTTGATTTACAGATATTTTTTTTTTTTTATTATAGGTCTCGCGTATTTGTCGACCCCCCCCCCCCCACTTTGAAGTTCTTTTTTTTGTCTAAAATTTCACGACTTATACGAGAGTATGTACAGTAGCTATTATAGATCTATCGGTGCAATACTTGGCGATAGTTGCGACAGTTCTTCCAAACCCAGAAATAACTGTATTTAAGCAGTAAAAAAGAAAAGCCTTTACAAACATGGGAGAACTCTCTAAATTTCGCGGCATAGCGAAAAAGATTTACAAATTTGGATGCTTTTTTTTCAAAATTTTTGAGGTTTTAAAGTGGTAGAAAATATATCACGATTTCCAATTTAAAAAAAAAATCTTTGTATAACCCGCACCGTGTATAAGCCGCAGCGGCTTTTTGGAAGGTTTTTTCCTGTAAAAGCCGCGGACTATACACCAGAAAATACGGTAAATATAGATTTATGAAAATGAAATTTCATTTGCTACCACTATTTTTTATACATTTCTTTGTATTTTTTAGGTGTATGAACTATTTTGTTATTTCAATATATTGCTTTTCGGATGATATTAATTTTCAAATAAACATTTTCATATTCACCATGTTTTAAAGACAAACATGATAAATTAACAGTATTAATATTAACACGAAAATTAATGTTATTATATTACTCTTGCTTGATTAAATTCGGAAGAGAACATGCATACAACTAAGAAAGTTCATGTTGCAAATGATAATATTGACAAAAACCAATATTCTGATGATCAAAACTGATTCAATGCATTAGAAAACTATTTGAAAACATTAAAAAAAAGTGACAACAAAAAAATTTTGACTGTAGAAATACTTTTTGAAACCTCAAAATTATTAATTTATGAGGTTTTGGTTTTAAAAGAAATGTTTGAAAATATGATTATTATAATGAAAAAGCCATCACGAAAAAAAAAGAAATTAAACAAAATTTAAGTGATTTCAATGTGCTAGATAAGGTTTTTCAGAATGCAAATCCTGTAATCATGTGTTTGCATTCCCTACATAGAGATACACAGCTATTCTTACACCACTTTTTAAATTAAAAATATAAAGACAAGTAATTTTCCCTTTTGATGATTTTAAACACATATTTAGGTAGCCAGTTAGAGAGAATTATTATTTATGGATTATGTCGTAATTAATAATTTATTAATTCAATACAGTTTAATTAAACACATATTTAATCTAAACATACTATTTATACAAAATATGAAAATACCATATACACCTACTTTATAAACCTTCTATGACTCGCTCTGCATTTATATCATTTGGTTCGCCACAATAAAATATCAGAAGCTCCCTAAACGCCAAAATAAACACTATATTTTTAAACTTTTATTTGGAAATTGGTCGCTTTTTTTTAATCCTACACTGCATGGTGTGCCATTTATGGAACATGCCGATAAAACCCTTCTATTTTCCTAAGGACTTTAAATTTAGGTTATCTGAGCTTTGTAGCATATGTAAAACATTCAAACGAAGAGTTTTGTACTAGTTTTTCTCACTTGAGGGCAGTACCTCACTAGTTATAAGACTTTTATTTAAAAAAAAAAAAATCCAGTCTGCATCGTGCACAACAGTTGAATTTGCTTCAAACTTTTCACCCCAAAATATTGAAAGTATCGCAAGATAAAATTTTAGATATTCGAGTATATCATATATTTGTAATTAAGATTGCTTAAAACTAAAATATTTCAGTACATCAGCTTGAAATCTTGTTTTTGTGTTTGTGCCAGATATGGAACATAGAGCATAACGCTCATTAAATATTAGAATAAAAAACGGAGCGCAAAGGGCTAACGCAAAGTTAAATCAATGCAATATTATTTGCATCTGATAATGATGATCAGTCTTTTGGAGTTTCTGATGATAGTTGGGGTGATTCAACATACATTCCAGCTAAAAGTAATTGAAAATGCTATTTCTTCATATGAATCAGACATTGACTGCAACAAATGTGATCCAAGAAATTGGTTCAACTGCCACAGGAAATAAATTTTCGTAATTAATATTAAAGTAATTTTAAATTTCATTAAACTTACTATATAAAAGTTAAAATCAACAAGTGAAATTCGACAATATTGAATTCAGACGCTTTTCTGCTGGACAGACATTGTTATGTGCCGGGAGTGTATATGGGAGGGGGAGGGAATTGAATTTCTAAACTAAACAAATTTTCAAGTTATCAGTGTAGTTACATGTAAATGTTCTACGAATGCTCCCCTCTCCCTGGCACTAAATTCAATACTGAATGTATATAATTAGAAGCATCAATTTAGAGATAGATTGTTTATTCTTTAGTGCTGCAGGTATCAATGCTGGACCCAGTTTTGATAGAAAAAAGTAACAAAGGAAATACAAATATCTGAAGCCCAAATAAAATATAGAGGAAGGAATTCCTGAAGTTTTGAAATTATGGCTCTGGAGACTCCCTATCAGTTTTTGCCCTTTTTTTTTAACTCAAAACATTTTTGAATCTTATTTCAGAAGAGAGACGTAGATACAGCATAGGAAAGGACTTTTCTCAAACTTTACAAGATTCCATTACGGATATTTATTGGAGTGATGTTTTAGGAAACCAAACAATTAAAGAGACAATGTCTGTCATTGAATTAAAAAAAAAAATTCGACAATTTTCACGTTTTAATGACAATAATAAAAAAATTCCCAAAGGCGTGAAAGGCCGTGTTAAAATTTTTAAATTAAGGTCTCTAATAGAGTGCATCAGGGCAGTGGGATATATTACATACCACCTGATTTGAATCAAGATTCACAGCAGAAGCTTTTAATTAAATTTTATATTTCTAACTTAAAAGAAAAAAAAAGTTTCAAACTGATTTCTTCGTTTTAATTTTTTTTCCAATATTCTCGTGTGAATTCAACATTATAGAAAAATAATTTCTTATCCCTCATAGGGTTAAGTACCTGCAATAAAATTTTAATACACATTATACTATTTTTGTATATGTAATATACCAGTATTATGAGCTTCATGCCACATTTGGTACAAAAATGAAAATATCGCTGTGTGCTTTGGGTCACATATGGCACATACCACAAAAATAAATATTAAAAAAATATATATGAAGTCAGAATTTTTTTATTAATTTTCCTGCATTTGTGACTACCTAAAGTAATCAAAATGATTTTTTCATGCAGAAAGGAAAAATCATGCAGTGAAGGGTTAAGCTTATACCCGAGGTAAATGAAACAGACGTTCTAATCCCAGATGTCAATGCAGCTATTTTATCTTCAAAGTTATAAAAGAAAAACTGTGAGCCATTTTCGTAATTTTTTGCTGCATTTAGTGAAATTGGAGGCGCTGTATGATGAACGTTGTGTATTATGCAAAATTTAGTTTAAAAAAATGTTTAATATGTAAAAACAATGTTTCGTTTTTTCGTTAAGATTAGATGCCTCATAATGTAGTATTTAATTACTATTATTACATTGAGGCAATAAGTAAAAGAACAGTGATGCATTTAAGTGTCATCGCACTATATTTATTGGATATTATTTTAGTAGATTATACTAAATTATATATATGGCTAAAAATTGAAGAAATTATCTTTTTAAAATTAAATATTTACTACTTTAAAAGAGTCAGATTTGAAAAGAAATAAAAAACACTACATTTTAAAAATGAGCATACTATATTTAGAAATAATAAAAGTGGGGTACTTGACCACTTACAAGTATCGAGAAACAAAATTAAGTTTCCTTATTTGCATAAGTATATAAAGAAAATTTTCCACTTCTAGAAATTTGCTGAGTAAAGGTCTATATAAAACTATTTTCCAGCTCTATTCAGAAAATTTCCAGCTGTTCACTCAGAAAGATATTGTCACGTTCGTAAAGAATGGAGAATAATACTTTAGGCCATTGAATATAACTGTTACATATAAAAGACAACATGATTTAGCAATTTCTATGCATTATGGAAGCTGAGATGTTAAATTTCAAAGTAAACAACAAAAGGTCAAAAAGTTATATAACGTTACTTTACTTTCACAAATAACATTTAAAAAATTTATATGCACATGAGAATTATAAAGAGTTTTATGAAGCATTCCAAATGTCTGAATATAGCATAGAAATAATTCATATTAGTAATGTAGAGATATATTAAAAATTTCGACCGCTCTTATATATTGCATTAAATTTTATGAAAGAAGATAAGGAATAATGAGATGCAAAGCGGCATACATTATATTTACTTGTTCCCTTAATTCAGAATTTCGAACAAAATGTAATGTAGCTTTTCGTACATATTCTATGCTTATCACTATATTACATAATTGTCAAATATAAGATTCGCTAGACACATTTTTTATTAATAAATTATTTATTAAATGTCAAATCATCCGGTCTCTGTTAAATGAAAGATCATGAATAAGTTATTTTACATGATTTGAAAAATACTAGACAATCTTTTATACAAGAACGAAAAAACATGCGTCCACAACAGATTCCAACTTATTCAGAACATTTTAACAAATCTTAATTATTTAAGCGAGCAGATCACATTGACGGTTTAAATAAAAATAGATTTTTCTCAAATTTGAGAATAGATACGTTGAATAGTTACAAATCCACTGAAAAAAGAATTTTACAAATATATCAATTAGAACAGAAGTTATGGCTAAAAATATTGTGCATAAAATCATTTCCTGTGATGTTATAAGCGAACTCTGAAGCTGTTTTTATAAAAATTGATTTTTTGGTATTGCATTCACTCTCATTTAAACTCAAAATCATAGAACATTAGAAAATATATGTATTCTGATTTTACATGTTTTGCGGAACTTCAACTATCTTCGATTTTTCTAACAGAAAATGGTGGATTGAAAAAAAAAAAAAAAAAAAAAAAAGCATAGTGGTTTTGTGAAATTTAATGAATAGAATTCGAAAAGCCATTAATTATTTAAAAGAATTTGTATATACTTTCAAATCTAGATTCAGTGTAAAATAGAGTATTTTAAATAACATTTTATAAAACATTAAACATATATCTGCAGTAGAATTTGCAAAATCGTGAGCGCACAGTGGATATTTCATTATTCATAATTTTCAAAAGCCATTTTTCTCATCAGGATTTAATTAATTAATATTACTAAATGTATATGTATTTGAATATTTCATAAAACCATAAGAATATGTGAAAGTAAAGAAAAAATGTTGCGTTCATTGTTTTCATTCTTTGATCAAGAAACTACAGAGTTTTTCATACAGCTATAAATAGGTGTGTTTTTTTGGTTACTCAACGTGATTTACCCCCTCAATAATGCAAAAAGAAATCTAACTTGAAAAACATATAATATAAACATATAAATCATAACGTATTTGAAAATCAGATTTCAACATAACCGGAAAGATACTCCAATTATTTTGTGTTGCTATTTGTATGGTCTACAGAATTGTTCATATTCTCAGGGACCCCAGCGTCCGTGCAGATATGAACCACCTTAATGCAATTATTAAAAGATATATCAAACATTTTAAATCCAATAAATGGACTCACTTTATTACCTCCCTGACACCGATTGATAATTCTCTTTGGAATTATTTGAAAAGAGTTAGGGAACCGTTTACCCCTATCCCCCCCCTCCATACGGATGACTTCTCCATACGACGGAGGAGATTATCCTCCATTACGGACTCCTCCATACGAATAAACGAGTTCCACAAACGCTTGTAGTGAACTGCAAATTTCAAATGACCAAAATAATTTTAACTATTAGTTTACTCCTTATCCGAGAGCAATTTTACTTATAGTCACGTTTGAAACAAAAATTCAAAGTAATGCAAAAATAAAATAAAATAAAAATCATATAATTGATCCATTTTATTTAAAAATTTTACAGTATCTTTAAATAGCTTGAAAAAATTGCATTATGAGGAGGTAAAAGAACTTTGTAAGAACTAGCATTACTTTTTGCAAGAAAAAGAAGCTTCACTTATCTAAATATAATTCTTGGGGTGACAATCTTCTTTTAATATTTTTTTATTTCTGCATAGACGGCACATAACACGTAAAACAGTACACAAACATAAAATATTAACAAATCAGCGCTTTTTACATAATTCTAGTTGCACACACCACGAAAAAAAGACATGAACTCACTGATCACAGCCAACTTCGATTTTTGAATATAACTTCGAATACAGCTTATTTTTAGAAAAGTACTAATGTTGGCAGATTATTTAAAACGAAAAATATCTTGAAAGAGTTTCTAAGAATGCACTTTTGCGTATTTTAAGGTATAGACAGGTCTTCTAGAAGAACTTTATGTATACTAACTTCGAAACATTGTTTAATACTTTTTTATGAAAAGAAAATAGATAAAGAAATAGAAACAATTGACTTCTGGGATTATATCCAAATACTCGAATCGTACAGAACAAGTTAATTGTTATTTCCCTAAAAAAATTTAGATACTATCAACGAATAAATCATTCTGACTGGATCAATTCCCCTAATGTCACGATCAAATCTATAAGAATAATCGATTAAGGAAGGAAGACAGAGATTTATGTCTTAGGGCAATCAAAGCACATGGAATGGAATTTTTCAGCAACTAAATATGTTCAACACATATTGTTTCAAATATTGGCTTCAGCTATCAATACAAATGATGTTGAATTACAAACATTGCTGAAGTTTTAAAATGTCACTGTTGCTTAACTTATTTAAAACTATTTGATGTTTCAATATCTCCATCGCGGGGGAAGATTAATATGAAAAAGAAGATACAGAAAGAGTAGTTTTAGTTTAAAAATGTCAATTTTAGTTTAGTGTAAGTGTAAATTTAGTTAAAAAATGTTAAAACATTAGCCTTTTCAGCGAAGGATCTGGGTTCGACTTCCGATCTGGGCAATTTTTCGCTCAGTTGGAAGTATTAAACTCGTATTCAACTTGTAGCGTCAATGCAATTATTATCATCTTCATCGCTTTTTAAACAAAATGCAAATTTTTTAAATTTTATATTGTGCATTTATCAAAAAATAGTTTTCAAAATTTCAGCTATGAAATTCGATATGAAATTAAAAAATATAATTAAAATTTCAGAATGCTAAATTCAGATTTCTAAAAAATATAATTAAAATTTTATTAAATTTTTAATTGCCTTATTTTCTCTAAAGTAATTTGAAAAAGAATCTGAATTTAAAATCTAAAAATTAAAAACTAGCCCGGTTGTAATCCCCTTCATCTATTCTATGCAAATAAAATCATTCAAATATATTAAAATCAAAGGGAAAAATTTGAAAATAACTCTTCCATAGACTTTAGAGTAGCGTTTGAGTTTATCCGCGTGACTAGAGTGGCCTCTGAGGAAGTTTTCTGGTAGCTTCAACGCAGACTATAAATTTAACTCTATTTTCTTCATTTTTTATTCAAATTCATAAGTTACTATTGGGTAATATCTTAAACGAAGTTGACTTGCTGTAGAGACAAAAGGTTTTTAGTGTCTGTGGGTTTACGAGCTTGTGATTTTGTAAGTTTCGCGACTCCCGCAACAACATATGGTTTTTCCGTACTTCAGTAGGTGTGTTTATGATGTAGCCAGAACCAGCTGTATAGTTTTTGGTTATATTTGGTTCATTCGTTCAAAAAAAAAAAATAACAAATATTTTATTTTATGTCATAATGTTTTTCGCTGGAAATTCAAAGGATTTTCAAATATTAGTAAACTGTGTAAGGAAATATGGTGCATTGGGACAACTGATTTAACTTTAAAATTATGGATGATAAAACTTCCAAATTTAAGCTTTATATTATTCAAAATAGTTTGAAATTTCGTAAATACTTGTGTCATAAATTCCAAATTATTTATATATTTTTAATGCAAATTTAAACATATTTTTAAAAATATAATGTATTTTAACTTTTCAATTTTGGATTTTTTGCAGCTAATGTTATTCGCTTTAATCGGTTTCTTTAACCGTTGCCTAAGAACAGAATGTAATAAAGCAGAAAAAAGAAAATTTATTAAAATAATTCGTTTATTGTTACATTCCCGATAATAACATGTATTGATAAAAGCTTAAGTGAAAAAAAAGGTAAGCTATTTTTTTGTGATCGAAATATAGAGCAAGTTAGCATCAAGCACTAAAGTTCCAGAACGTTTTAATGGGAATATGAATACAATTAAAGTACGGCCACAAAAACCTTTCTATTGCATAAAATCAGAGATATTAAAATACGACCGCTATTACTTAACCTAATTACGGGAGATTTCACAATAATTTAAACGTCTATATATATATGGATACGTTTCAATGCAAGTAGACAATTTGGTGCAATACAACCAGACAAAATACATTCAAGTTTTTATCAAGTTTTTAACTTGAAAGTTGAATTTTGTATCAACAGAAACAACAAAAAACAAACAAACAAAATAACAAAGGCTTTCAATGTTGGAATATTATTCTGACAATCTTTATTGGTTTCTTCTCATTCGAAAAAAATGCAATAGCGAAATTGTATTGAAAAAGGGCAGTTTTGGAATGCATAGTCTACATGAAATCATTAACGCAAACATCTCTTAATTATTCGGAAATCTTATAGAAGACAAACTTCTTTTAAACCAGAAAGCATATATAGTAAAGCATATAGAAATCATATGAGTTTAAAATATGGTATTAAAAGTGAAATTTAGTCTTCCCCTGTTGTCAATTTCAAAATGTCCACAGCGTTACGCACAGACACTTTTGTCCTTTAACATATGTTTTTAGTTAGATTTTCTGAATCTCTTAAAAAGCCTTAATATAATAAAAATTATCTAACGTTATTAAATTTCGAATTGCAAAATATTAAATATTGTCTAAAGTGAGATAAAAATTATAATATCTGGTGAAATTCGCATCGACAACTATGATTTACTAGTATTATAATAATTTAATCTTATTCATCCCTTATAACAACAAAACGTTATTTGATTAGTGGCTTTTCAGCGCATCCAAAAATCGCACATCACCTCTATCTAAACCATTCCCTATAAATTGATCTCGTCTGACAATAAAATGCGGTTTGAATATAGTGGCAGCTTTATTTATGAATAAATCACGCTTTTTTCTCTTTAGAAAAGGCTGTAATTTATTAACTATCATGAAAGTACCTCAATTAGTTTTATAAAAGTCACTTCAATAACTTCACTTCTTATAAATCTGAAACTTATCAGATAAAAACAATATTAATTTCTTCTCTCTTTCATGAATTAAAACAAGGTTTTTTACTTTTTAAAAGAAATTTTCGAGACACTATAAAAGAGTGCTGAGTGCTGTATTTTAATTGATGATGGAAGCTAAAGACTTATTTACTGGTATTAAGTTTTAGGTGCTTTTTTCTTCTGCTAGAATCGAAGTATGAAAAACTGTGGAAGACTTGCATCTTACGAAATATGGCAGAATGTACATTGAGATAGCTTTATAATTACAAGATTTACACCTGGCATATAGCTCAGAAGGCTTTAATTTAAAAATTAACGAATGATAATCAATCACCAGAAATTTATTTCGATGATACTTACAATTTCTGCAACCATTGTAATGCATTAAGTTTTAGTAATGTAATGAAAAGGGAATATTTTGATTTCTGTTGTCATAACGCATTCATTTTCTTTCTAAGTCTTACTGTATTGAATGAACTGAAATAATTGGTGCATAATAATTCAAATGTTACATTAGATTAATTATAACATAATTATTAAATTTTGTGAATAATTCATATGAATTGTAATTTACAACTAGGTGAAATGTGTCCGGACCAGAAATCATATCAGGACTTCTTCATTGAAGTTGCCAATGTTCAACCAACAGAGCTATGCCAGACGAATCTGGACGATCAATTCATATAATTCAAATTTTGTCCAACACATTAGAAAATAAAATATCATAATGGCAATTACATTGGTTCCCGAAATTGGGAAATACATTACAGATAGTAACCTTTATTGACTTAAAATACGTCTTATTCAGCCATTTATTTTGCTTGATTCATGGTTCGTTTTGAAAAATAGGACCAGCGTAGCAGGAGTAGCCTGCTAGTTATTATACAAAATTGCATTGTCCCATCTTCTTTGGAGTTGTATTCGCATTTTAGAGACTATTTAATTCTTAAATTTTTAAATATTCGTAGAAAATTCGATAAAAGACCATTTTGCAGCAGTGTTATTTACTTACTCATAAGTATTATTTTTGTCAGAGACTTTCAGTGCATAATTACTTTCAAATTCATAAGTTCTTTTAGAATTTAAGAAATATGAATTTATTTCAATCAAATATTTATTTTCCTTTGCCTCTTTCCGCTGCATTTCGTAAAGCGTACTTCAAAAATAGATAATGATGAATTTCTATCGATTTCTATATGGTCGATACACAAAATCATATTACTTTCGAATGAATTCGCTTCCCTTTATCAAAAATGCAATTTGACATTGTCTGGGGTCATTAATCTAGTTGCCGTACATGCAATCATAATAGATTTTTTTAATAAAAAAACAATAACATATTAAATTGTCTTACAAAAATCTACAAAAATGTTTTTTAAAGGCAACATTTTTAAAATTTGTTTCATATAGCGATTTTAAAGCAGAAGTAATGATAAATTGCTTAGGGATTTATTTTCTCTCAGGACAATATATTCGCTTTGATACTTATAATCTTAAACAATAATATTTATTCATGTTTCGAATTTTCGTAATTTTGTATTATGCAGTGACTGTAACGTAACAGAAATTGGAAGAAAATTTAGTGATAAATATTCACTTAACTTTCTCACCACCACGAACTGATTTATCAGTTCACTAAGCTGTAGGTAGCTCCAAAACAATCATTATTTAAATCATTATAATTCTACAAATATAATCCAATTAAAAAAATTAAGTTATAATTAACACTCTCATGGCTTATGTGTCTAATTAAACGTTTTCATTTATTTCTATTACCCTATCCAAACAGTTTTATACCACTAGTGGTATAAAACGGTTCATTTAATTTTTTGTAAATACAGAGCTACGGAGTCTCCGGCTTTTTTGTTACCCGTATTTTAATATAGAAAATGTTGTTTTATTTAATGGGAACAATTCACCGACTTGACAAAACCAGATTTTCTCTAAGATAATAGTGTTGTGCAAAAAGCCGGAGACTTGGCAACTCTGTAAATAATTATTTATCAATAAAGATGTGATAAGTTAATCATGCACTTGCATGATAGTATGATACAAGCTTAAGTGTAAAAAATATGTACAAAAAGTTAGTTAAAATTTTGTAGGAAATTTTGGATTCAAGAAGTAATTAATAATAAGGCAAGATTGTTCCTTCTTTCTTGATAATTCTTGAATTATGATAACATTGTGGTTAAAGAAATTTATAAAAGAGTGAGTCTGCGAGCACATTGGGTACCCAGTCATGCCTATAAAAAGCATTATCCTTATATGCTATCATCTTCTGATTGCAGCACCGTAGAGATTGCAATGGTACAGATGCTTTGGAGACATGAAATAGTTGGATCATTACCGACTTCAAAACTGCCATAAAAAACCCTTTATGACAATGTTTTCATCATAGTGCCTTAGAGCGAAGTTATTGGAATAAGTATGTTACGCTTCAAAGTTGCATGGTGCAAGATGCTGCCGATGTATCATCCTTGAAAGTCATAGTAACAGAGGGAGTGGAATTATTTGAGATAAAATATTTTACGGTAATGGTACAGATGCTTTGGACACATGAAATAGTTGGATCATTACCGACTTCAAAACTGCCATAAAAAACCCTTTATGACAATGTTTTCATCATAGTGCCTTAGAGCGAAGTTATTGGAATAAGTATGTTACGCTTCAAAGTTATTCAATCAATCTGTACAATCAGTAAACCACTCGAAAATTTTGCAACAAACGTCATTTAAAAGTATGCGATTTGCTCTACTGATTGAAGCAACTATTGTGGCTCTTATCTAACTATTAAAAAAATACAAATAAAAGTAAAATATATAATTTATATGCAGGAGTTTAAGTACGTTTAATAAATCCTTATAATATAAAGAATTAGACACTTATTCAGTAGTCAGAAGAAGTTGCAAATAATCACCTTTCTAATTTGAGTTTCATATTTATATTTGTTGACCTTTAATTATTAGTGATATCTAGTAAATGTCGTTTAGCAGATTTGCAAAGATAAAAAACAATCGAATGGGTAGCAATAGGATTTCCATAATCTCATGCTGCTAGTTTTCTTAACATGTCTCGTATGGCCAAAAGATTTTGGGATAAGTTAGAATACAATTATCCAAAATCAAAAAGACCTGTTACAGATCATCCACAGGGTTACAAACCCTTCACAATTTTGCCTTCTAGCTCTTTCGACCGAAAGGTGGAAGAGGGATTAACACTTCTGTGGGTGAGCTAATTTTAGATTCTTGCAAAGCAACAGTGATTTTATAATCTGCTAATATAGTGCACAGACATTTTCCAAATTAAAGACTCTTTGCAAGATGATCATCGCATGTGTACCTCTTAATCGATTACACAGAAATGCCCAATTACATTGTTTAAGAAAGCATGTTACACAGTCCAGATAATAATGAGCTTTCATACTCCTCATATACGAGTAACAAACTCTTTTGGAAAATGATTAAGTCGTGTGTTGATCTGGAGAGAACATGGTGCAAGATGCTGCCGATGTATCATCCTTGAAAGTCATAGTAACAGAGGGAGTGGAATTATTTGAGATAAAATATTTTACGGTAATGACACTAACTTGCTTGTACATCAGTGAGATATTTTGACTACTGTGAGACATAAAGGCAAGATCTTTCCTTCTCATGTCGCATAGTATTTGAGTATTCGTAGTGATAAATTAATGTGAATGGATGATAATGTCCGATCCAAACAAGCTAGACCTGATAATAAATATCTTAAAATTAAAATTTAGAGCGATTGGAATGCCCAGGCAATTTTTTGATAATATTTCAGAAGAGAATCTTTTGGACTACGTTGTTAGGCAGGTAACTGTGGTAAATGAGAAGAACAAGCGTTGCTCCATGTTTAAGTAATACCTCCCAATTTCCTTGTTCAATAAATTAATTGACAATATGGCAAGTTGATGTTGCAAATGATTTAAAAGTAGGGACGCATGTATTCTTTGTTATATTTTTTTATTTGATTTGTATTCACAAAAACCTATGATTATTTTTTAACCAAACTGTTGGATCTATAAATAAAAATGATATTTTTGATAGTCCAAGTATGTAAAATATCAAGAATAATTATGTCAAATACAATTCTTTCAAATTTAATTTTTTTGTATTGTTTTTCAATAAGTCGCAAAGACTGATTTGATTTTAATTTTGTATGGCAGCCTATTTGGTAACAAAAATAGATTTGACCAAAGATGATATCTAGCGCAAAATTCTGATAATGTTTTTCAAAGTTTAGTTTTTTTAATAAATGTAAACAAATTTAAAAAATAATTTGTGATATCCTCCATTTTCTAAGGACTTGTTTACCAAATTTTGCATCATTCAAATTTTCTATTATATTGAGATTGTGTAATCATAGTATATATCCAGACAGAGAGGGTTCTGTAAAAACAAATATAAAAATCCAAATTAAAAATATTTTTAAATAAAGTTTTTTGTTTTATTCTGGTTTTGCATTACATAAGATTAAAAGAATGTAACTTTTGGTTGACAATTAATCTACGTTAATACAGAAAAGAGAAATGCATAAACGAAAAAATGTTTAAGTAATATATTTTGAATGATGCTGTACCAAGCATTTCACCATTTTTATGTTCATGTATACCCTGAAAGTGTTTTATTGCTTTTTTATGCGAGTTTTATTTCAGTGTTTAAGAATTGTAAACTGCCATAAGAGAAAATTGTTTCTAAAATAGTCGTTAAGAAAGCTGTGTTAAAAAGCATGCGTAGAATTTTGAAACAGCGAAGTGTTTTGCAACTAATATTATTTATAATGTTGTAAATTGTGCAATATATTCTTTTATTTGTAGGTCCTAAACTTTTATATTCCGAATAAATAATGTTAAAAAATAATTTAGCATGATAATTAGAGAAAGACCTTTGACATGATAATGGGGTTTATGTAGCAAAAAGCTTTTACACAAATAAGAATATCTGATGCTGGCTTTCCGGGTTTTTTTTTAGTTGAAAACTCAAATAACTAAAATTTTTATACATGCTACACATTTAATGTATTTTTATTTTCTTCTATTTTTACAAGAAGTATTTGTGTATTAAATTCATGAAAAAAAAAATTGATTTTCAGTTTTCGATGGATTTTCACGTTTTAGGAGGCCTTGAATACAGTTTGATGGTTTTTAGAAAATGTCTGTCTGTCAGTCTGTCCGTCACTTTGTGTGTCTATATGTGACAAAAATTTTGTTGGAGCTCTATCTCAAGAACTAATGCATGGAGTTTTACAAAATTTTAGGTTTTCCTTGGTATGAACTAGAGCTGATTATCTTTAGGTGCCTGTCGCTCAGCAGGTGGCGTTGCTATACTACTCAATTTACTGTTATCACAATCGCTCTAGCTCAAGAAATAATGCATGGATTGTCATAAAATTTTACATTTAATTAGGCCTTGATATAATTAGGTGTTAACAATTTTTTGATGCAAAATTCTGTACAGGTGGCACTGGCATGCTGAATTTTCCATGATTATCGCAAGAACTAATGCATGCATTTCTATCAAACTTCAGAATCAGTCACTCCGTGATAAAGTTTACTGTTATTTCGTTTTTGGTGTAAATGCCCCTACAGGTAGCGCTGCTATGCTGTTCACTATTTCGCAATAGTTGTATCTCAAGAACTATTGCATGGATTTTCATCAAACCGCAAATTCCGTTAGTACCGGATAAAAATTGACTATTATTATTTTTTCGTGTACATCACTCAACTGACGCTGTTAAGTAGAATTTTTAAAGAGCGTTGATTGTCAAAATTACACCACAAAAATATTTAAGTAATAAACATTTTATAGCATTTATAGTCCAAGAGTGGACAGCACAAAACCTTAAGTTATCAAGAATAAGGACAAAACTTTATGTTATGGAAAAGTAGAAATAGGGGAGTCTAATGATCCATGTCTGCCGAAAGTGAAGTGGTGCATAAGATAAATATTAATACCTCCAGTGCTTTTATTCGTAGGTTTATCATTGTGTTTTCCTGCCTTCTGTGCTCCATGTTTTCATAGCTTTCATTGTAGAATAAATACAATGACAAACCAAGGAAACAATCACTGGTGGTATTAACTTAATTGTTTGTTAATTTATTGTTAGTCTACGCACCACTTCATTTCTAACAGACGTAGTTCATTAGATACCTGTATTTCTACTCTTCCATAAAATAAAGGTTTTTCTGTGCTTGTTATCTTAGGGCTTTTGTGCTGACGGCTCTTGGACTTTAGAATGAGTATATACCGGGTGTCCCAAAAATGACTGATGGATTTTAAAATTCAATAACTTGCAAACGGTGACAGTTATTTAAAAAAATTTTGCAGGAGGGTTATGTATAATGTCAGGAGTTTTTTTACCGTAATTTTTTATTTTAGTTCGCATCTCAAACAATAGGTGGCGCTGATGGCGATTGAAGGCCAGGTCGACGCTTCACTCAGCACTGATCACCTGGCCTTCAATTGCCATCAGCGCCACTTATTGTTTGAGATGCGAATTAAAATAAAAAATTGCGGTAAAAAAACTCCTGATATTATACACAACTCTCCTGCAAAAAATTTTAAATAGCTGTTACCATTTACAAGTTATTGAATTTTAAAATCCATCAGTCATTTTTGGGACACCCGATATATTTTGCATTTGCAAAATACTTGAACTTGTAGAATTAAAATTCTTTTAACTTTAAGATTTTTAAAATTACCTTCCTTATTAAGTTTTTATTTATCATGTTAATGATCGCTAAATTGTTTGAAAAGTATTTTAGCAACTATAGATACTTATTTGTTGGTTTATACCAGTTTTTAAAATGTACTTTATGAAACTAGAAGAAAATTAATATTTATTCTCTGTGAAATTATAAACTATCCATCTATTAAATGTAAAAGAAGGCGTCTACAACTAGTTGGAATATTTTGTTTGTTGTGTAATATCTCAGAAATTACAAAGCCCATTTCAAAAATAATAATAGTAAAATTATGTTGATCTTTTCTGTTACACTATACGCAATGGCGCAATTTTATGCTTTCCCACTCCTTCCCATGACATAAAAAAGTAAGAACTGCAAGAATTGTTCTAAAATTGCAGTTAATACTTTTTTTGTTAAGGTTAAATATTTAAAATTTAACATGGTGGTTAGTTTTAAGAAATAAATGGTTGCCAATAACAGCTGCTAAATTAGTCGACATTTTAAAGCATGTAATAAGCGAAAAAGTTTTTAAACGTTCTAAATTTCGATTTATTTAAGTTTATGAAGGAAGGAAATGGCAATTTTTATGCTGTTGTTACTTTACAGACCTGAAAGCTACAGCAGATAAGTTTTTTAAAATTTAAATTTAAATGGGCGTAAAAGCAAAAGTGTTCTAAAATTGCTATTTTTGAGATACATTCGCAAGTATCAATTTTGATATTTGCATGAGAGTTATTGTTCGTTATTGAAAATTTTGAAAAAAGGATTGAAAAATGTTTTTAAAACAATTTATTTGGAATTATTAAGTCTAAAAACTTGGAAGTTGGCATGTCTTTTAATTTAAGACATAAATGTATTCAAAATACAGCTTCTTAAAAATTCAAAATTAAAAAGGTAAAAGAAAAAAAAAATGGAAATAAACCTTTGAAACCAGCAGCCTAGAAATTTTAAATTTCATACTGAGTTATTTTTTATATAAATGTGAAGGAATAATGTTTTAAAGATAGTCAAGAGCAACTTTTTTTTTTAGATTTAAGTTTTAAAAATTGAAACATAAGAAACTTTAGCTTTTTGTAAACCATTGTGAGATACAACATTTCTGAGTAATAAGATAAGACGCAAGTATTAGTAATTGATATAAATAATTAAAATGACAGTTATAAAGATACATGATTTCTAACTCATGTTTTTTTTATGAACAGAAAAAATTAGTGGCAATAAAAAATGGCTGTGAATTCCATTTTAGTTTATAAAAGGCAAAGAAAATGAAATTGAGAGTTTATTTCCTTTTGTTTTTGAACTTTAAATGAATAAATGTATATCGCACATACATGAGTAAAAATTTATTCAGAAGTTGATTAATATCTGTATTACACATAACTAGGTACAGCTCATATTCAAAATATTAGAATAATTACCTTTTTTTTAGAAATTGAAAATATCGTTTGGTAATTTAATGTCTTTTAATGAAAATATGCAAACGATATTTTTATTAAGAACTTATTGTTGATTAAACTTACTTGTTATCTTAAATTTAATATCATTTTTGAAAAGATTAATTGCAAAAAAAATTATTTTGAAAAGTCAAAATATTAGAATATTTATTCAAGTGGTTCAAAATATTAGAATATTTCACATTAATTCTCCTTTAATTATTACCAATTCTTAACTGGTGGCATCATTGATTAAATTCAGACTATTTTATTTAAAAGCAGTATTCTTTTTTGCAGTTTGTTAGTTTTTCGTCTTAAAATGGGCCGTGTGAGTGATATTCCTGAATCTACTAAACTTCGTATGGTTGATTTGTATCAACACGGTAAAAATCAATGTTTTATAGCGAATTATTTACATTGTTCGCAATCGAGCGTTAGTAAAATACTAACACAATATTCAAAAATTGGAAAATTTCAAAATAATCGCCGAAATGGTGGCCGAAAACCAAAAACATCTGCAAGAGATGACAGGAAACTGAAGCGTATAGTTAAGAAAAACCGTTTTAAAAGTGTGCGATATTCTTGCACCGAAAATGGAAAGAAGAAGGAGTTGAAGTTTCTACATCGACAACATTAAGACGTTTCCATAAATTTAAATTTGAATCTCGTGTACCGAAAGCAAAACCTCTCATGACTGCAAGACAAAAGCGTATAAGATTGAATTGGTGTAAATCAAGACGTTTATGGAGCAATGAAGATTGGAAAAATATATTATTTAGTGATGAAAGTATGTTTTGTGTTTCATATGGTAATCAAGGTATTCGAGTTTGGAGAATGAAGCAAGAAGCGTTTGATAAAGAATGCCTTAAACGTTCCGTAAAAATTTGCTGCTAGTGTCATGGTTTGGGGTTGTATGAGTGCAGAAGGACCTGGAAAGTTATGCATCGTCTACGAAAAGGTTAATTCTCTGATATATCAAGAAATTTTAGAATATTACATGATTCCATCATCAGAAGATTTATTTGAAGATGATTTCATCTTTCAACAAGATTTAGCGTCCCCGCATACCTCGGTGTCAACTAAGAATTGGTTCCGCCAACGCAACATTAAGGTACTTCCTTGGCCACCAAATTCACCAGATCTTAATCCCATCGAAAACTTATGGTGTATAATGAAGAAAAAACTTCAAGAAAATCCTCCTTCAAGTAAAACTGAGTTAGTGGCACGTATAAAGTCTATTTGAGCTAATATTGATAGAAATGTTTGTAAACACCTTGTATATAGTATGCAAGATCGATTGTACGCTGTTATGAAAGCTAAAGGGGATGCTACAAAATATTAACTACCATTTACTTCATATTCATAAGGTAATATTGTTGCGTAAAATAAAATATTCTAATATTTTGAACCAATCTAAATTTTATTCTAATATTCTGGTGTGTTTAAGGAAGCTGTATACCTAATTTATTGTGCTGTATTTTATATTTTATAAATGTTGAAATCTTATCTAAACATTCCAGATTTAATTTATAAGAAATTTAATTGCATTTACTTAGTATAAAAAAATAAATAAATGACAAATATTTTTTTCTTATTACTTTTTCTCAATTATTCTAATATTTTGAATATGAGCTGTATAAAAGCATTTTATATTTAGCCTTTCTCATAAAAACGGTTGGATAAATATAATAAATAAACCTCTCTTTTACTTAACGGAATAACGAAAGTTTATTGTTTTAAAAATTGTCACTGTAAAGATTGCATAGTTTAAATTAAAATACTAGTTGTTAAGTCATACATATTTAGACGGATAATCTAATGTGAACTGCACATTTGTATAAAAAAATAATTTAGACTATATTAAAGAACGTACGATTTTATGTATATTGTACTAGCAATCGGGACGCTAGTACAATTCACTGTTTTCTAACTAAAAAAAATTCCGCAAATTTCAGAAAATTTCCCGTTTTTTCAGGAAAAAAACGGAAAATTTTACCGAATTTACAGGAATTTTTTCATTTAAAATGTGAATTGTACTGACCTTCCAATTGCCTGTACAATCTCCGTAAAATCATCTGATTTTTTTTACAGTTTATAAGAGATTCAATAATGTGCAACCATGTAATAATGTGCAAATGGCTTAAATTAAAAATACTTAGTAACTCGCTACTTTCAACCCCTCGTTTGGAGTAATTGGACTTTTAACATATCTATTAAGACGCTAAAGGTAAGCACTGGGAAATATTTATGTAGATGCAAAAACAGAGACAAAAATCAATCCAGTGCGGTCTCTTTAATGTAAATAAAGTACATACTTACGGTTGAAATAAGTACTTGTGATGCTCAGATTTATAAGTTTTTAAATTATTGCGGTAGTGAAGCAAAGATTTTTTAAAAATTTAATCATTAACAATCAAAAAAGTTTGTAATTACACTGCTAACGTTTTAAAATAGGTAAGTTCATAGAAATATTCTAGCGTTTTAAGGCTTGGAAGAACTGTTGAGCATTTAAAAAAACATTTTTTTTAACCATAAAAATATTGAAGAAACAGATATATTTTTTAAAGTGGGAGGAAAATTTAATTAGTTAAATTCTGTAAGAAAAAAAGCTTTTTATTTGCAGGGTAATTATTGATACGTAATCATTTAATAATTACGTTATCACAAAGACCATTGGTATTTTTATGGCAACTCAATGTATATTAACACCATAAAAAAGGAAATGTTTACTTGTAGAAATGAGATCCTGAAACTACTAAACCGCTTTTAAAATTTTTTTTGTACGATGGCTGAAGATTAATGTTCCTTAGCAGACTGTATTGTATGCGAATTTTAGTAAAGGGTGGTTGCAAATTTGTTTATCTCCTTAATTCATGTTTTACGTTCAACCAATGCAGAAAAAGTATTAAGTTCTCTCAAAATTTGACTTTATTAGTCGCATGTAAATCATTCACAGTAACCTCTACTGTCACTAAATAGAGAACTCGGCATAATTTAATAACTCCGAGCGCGACTTCACGATTTTTCTAGTTTTGTATTAATCTTTTGATATAGTAAGTAAAATGTATAATCTTAAACATCTAGAATACTATAAGGATACTTATAAATGCAGTATCATTTTTCCAGATTCATTACTAAAGATTAACACCTCGAGATTGTAGATAAACTGTTTTTACAGCATTTTATAATTTTAAAATACATTAGAATCAAATTTAAATATTAATGATTGTTATGGTTAATAAAAAGATTATTTTCATTTTACCCTCTATTTTAAAATTACTTGGTTCGAATGTAAATAGTTAGTTACTATTATTACTGTTACTGTTATTGTTATTATTCATTATAATAATAACTATCATCATACATTATACTTATTGTTATTATATTTATAACAGATGATAAAAATAATAATAATAATTATTATTTTTTTTATGAACAGAAAAAAATTAGTGGCAATAAAAAATGGCTGTGAATTCTATTTTAGTTTATAAAAGGCAAAGAAAATGAAATTGAGAGTTTTTCCTTTTGTTTTTGAACTTTGAATAAATGTATATCGCATATACATTAGTAAAAATTTATTCAGAAGTTATTAAATATATGTATCACATACTGGTGGTTTTACTTTTCCAGATGCTTTTTGGAGAAATGGAGTTGTAGAAATGAAAAGAAATAAAAGCGCGTAAAATACAGGTTGCTTTCGTACTTTTCCAATGAAAATATATTTACGAATATAAGCTTTTGAAAGACTTCTCTTATGTTAACAATTAGAGCAAAATATGAGAAATCTTTCAAAAACATCATTCAAACAGTTATTCTTATTTCTTGAACAAGACCAAAAAAAAAAAAAAAAAAAAAAAAAAAAAAAAAATGCGAATGAAGTGGTAAAGTACGTAGTTTCTATAAAAGGAAGTGGTAACTTTTTAAGGATTCATACACTGTATATAGAATACAATTTATTTAGCTAGTTTATTTCTTGAATGTATTTTCATAAATAAGGTATCCTAGAGAAATATGGTTCTTTAACGTTCTTAATGGTTCTTAAGTGACTTTAAGGTTCTATCAAATTTCACGATTTTTTTAAAGGAAATATGGGATTTGATACAGCAACATATTGACTATGTATACAAGAAATAATATTTTGACAGATGTGTGTTCATAAAATATAATGGCGACATTTCTTCATCATTGTTATTTGGCGTTATGCTCCATGCAAACAAAACTATAAAATAAGATGGAATAACCTCATATAAAGTGTCCAATTCTAAAGATACAAAGATACAGCCCTTGAAATTGACAGATTTCTCTCACTTAGCATTAATGCGATATCATAATTTAGTAATAATCATTTCAAATTTTATTCTTATGACATGAAGAAAATAGCAGCATTTATGGCATATAAATTTGTTTGTATCGTATTTTGGTTTTCAACAACGACAATAATGACTCCTCGTGCATAAGAAAAAAAATCCTCTTTGAATGCAGTTTTGGCACTAAAGAGGATCAACCGGACAAATAACTGGATGGCGTCGTTATAACCCCGGCGTTATACATATACTTCTTACGCAGTATGTTTTAACTGCAGTCTACATCGCGAACACACGCCAAATTTTCTACAACAATTTGAATATATATATGAAGTACATTAAAAGTTTATATAATAAACGAAGTATTTCTTTATAAATTTATAGTCATCAGATCACTGGACTTACCTCGAAAATTTTAGCGATGACTTTTACGTGCTTCTTCTAGCGATAAGTTTTGAAATGAAATAAATGCAATAATGAAATAAATTAACTTTTAGCTGTCATTTGTGATTCAGATAATTCAGAGGAATTCTGTGCAGAAAATAGGAATTTACGCGGAACAATTCTGCATAAGTGCCATTTCCCGGATTCCTTAATATTTACTCACAACATTAGCACATAGCATTATGACCTACCCTGGCTTTATTAATCCAAAATTCCTTATGTATATTATTCAACAAATTCACATTCAACTTTCAATCGCAAATGAACGAATCAACGCATTGTGAAAGGATATCAATTTAATTGAAATGAATTTTGATCTTTTCATCAAAAGAAAGGAAATAAATGAAAAGGAAAGCAATAACAAATTTGTGAACGCAATAATATGAATGAAAAATCATTAGTCTAGCATATGTTATGAAATCCTTTCAAACATATTCAATACAGTGTAACAAAACTACACAGTTTATTAAGGGGAAATAACTAAATAAAAAATTTAACCCTTCAAGCGGCCCATTCGGGTTTTTTCGGCACATAGTTTTTGGATTCAAAGGCTTATTTAACTCAAAATTGATATTAATGTTAACTTTTTGAATTGCTTATGATAAATAAATATCTAAGATTATAAAAAACAAATATCCTTATCAATATTTTCCGTATTATATTCTGCTATTATTTTATGAACCGTTAAAATTGCATGTAAAATTCTGCAAGACGTTTAAAGGGTTAAAAAACACCCAACGCATTTGAAAACCCAACTTTGATTAAAACTATGAAATAATGGCATTCAAACTGTCCTATTCTAAAGATACAAAGATACAGTCCTAGAAATCGACAATTTTTGCTTATTATGCATTAACGCGATATCATGATGACTTACATTATTAGTAACATCAATAGTAAAAACATTGATCAATTTAATTTGCATTCCGTTTAACTGAACTTGTATCGAATCCTCATAAATTTAGCTTTTTCTGAGAATTTATGACGAATTGTATGAATTGAGTAATAAGTTATGGAAACTTTAGTAGACAGAATTGGAAGCCTTATACATATTTATATGCAGATAAAAATGTGAAATAATGCAATATAATATATGTATATGCAATGTAATATATGCTGATAAATAGCAAATGTTTTATGAATAACTAATAAATAGAAATATGGTTTAGACTTGTTCATGTGTAATTTTTTTATTCTTGAAATATATATACACTTACTTTGAGCGAATACCGCCGTGTATTAAAATGCATCGAAACTATATCATTTTCTTTCGCAATAAATTCTAAGAAGTCTTTTGCTTACGTTGGTATGGTAAGACTATTTTCCACTTGAAAAAATTTGTTTGACAAATAGTTATACTATAAACTATATTTCCTGTTTTATCCGAAAGTTTTCAAACATTCGCCTTTGAATGCTTATTCCCAATGTATTTTAACAATAGTCACGATCCCAAAGAATAAAAATAAAGAGGAAGGAAAATGATATGAAGTATGATATTTGGAAGGAAAACAGGAAAACATTTCCGGTTCATTTTTTTTAATGCAAAAGTTGAGGAAAGACATTTTATATAATTAAATGAATGAAATGAAAAACCTATTTAAATACATTTTGTGTTTCAAATAATAGTTGTGAATTTTGCTTCATAATGTCAACTATATCAAGCCTGTAACTTGGAGCCCTTGGGCCTCCATGTCACTGTTCAGAGGATTTATCGGCATCATTTCGATTGTTTCCAATTACTAAATTTTAAAAATTATAAAACGCTTTATTAAGAATGCATAAATTATTCGTATGATTTTACATTGTATCCAGCATCAAGGTTTTTGCCTCTTTACAAAGATTTTTAACATGAACCCTTTTGAAGGAAATAATTCTAAACTAACTATATTTATACATTTTCTGCAATTTACACATGGTTATGACTTTTAGACGTGCGTGTACCTACCAAATATTTTATGTTACTACTTTATTTAAAGCTAGAAATTCTTTAAAAAATATTTTATTTTTAACATTTACATTGTTTTTGTATTGTAGGCAACCTTAAGGTTTTGACCTTTATCCTATAAATGTTTTTAAGGTAGGTTTATCTCAGGTGTTGTCTCATCAGTTAGGTAAAATCTTTTTTTAATTGTCCTGAAGCCAAAAACTACAAGAAAAGTAAAGTGTGCAAAAAGAAAAATATTACCGGAATAAATTAAGGAGCAATGAAATAAAAAATATATATAATTTATTTTCTTAAAAATTAATTTTCAAATAACATGATGTTTCTTCAACAACAAGCGATACGTAAATCCGTCATTTAAAAATCATGTTTTGTAATCGTCTGTGACTTCTTCTAATAACATATTTTGTTTCGACAATGAAATGCATAAAGTATAATAAAATGCCTAATTTATTACTACTTAGGGCCATTTATGTATTTTATTTAAAAGTTTGCACATGCAATAAAATTATCGATAAAGGAAACAGATATAGTGCCTAGTTTGCTCTAAAATGCTTTTAAATTATGTATCTTAAATTTAACCTCACGTTCCTGAAAGAAATGCTACTCTTTAGACGATGGTGTTTCGAAAGCACTTGCAATAAACTTTATTCGTGGAATAACCGAAGGAATTTTAAAATTTAGTATATTCTTTTCTTTTGGACACCTCTTCAGATAGTCACGTTTTCAAAAGCAATATGAAATAGCGCCGTAAATAAAGTATGCAATGACAAATATATAAAAGAGGGTATAAGAGAAACCCCGATCAAATATTTTTAGATGTTTTGTATTTTTGTTTAACCCAATTCCGTAAATAAAAGAGTTAGCAATTTGAAAGCCCTAATTTTTTAAAATTAGTATTCTTTTAAATATTTTTAGCAGATACTCTTGAAATTTGTACTTATTTTAAAATAATTCGTTTTTTCTTGGGTGCAACTTAAATGAATGTGGAATTATCAACACTTTAAAGAAAATTTCTAAAGCCAGATGATCAAGATCCTTAAAATAAAAATATCATCAATGTTGCGTGCACAAAATGTTTATATAAATTTTTATTAAACTTTTTAAATATTGATTACCTGTTTTATTTGCGTAATTTAAACTGAAGCCATGAGAGAAAATTACATGTGATAATTCTAATGAAAAAATTGCCCAATTAAACTAATGGTATTGAGCTCACAGGCTAATCACAGTATTTGTACATTGTAGCTTTATCTTTTCAAACAATAATGCTTCTTGAAAACAAACTAAGGAAGGATTACCTCCCCCATTTTCCCACTTTATAGTTAGCTATTGTACTCCCAAAACGAATCAGGGATATACCTTATCAGAATGAACTATATCCAAAATTCTAACAAAAACGGATAATTCTGCATAAAAACTCATTTATCTTCTTTAAGGAGGGCGCTCTCTTGTTTATTCTGTATACTTAAGTATTAAACTCCCAACACTATTGAGGGATTAGACTTATTTAAAAGAACCTTTATTCAAAATTCAAGTCAAATGTTTTAAATTTGCATAAAATCCAATTTATCTAATTCATGGGGAAGGGGGATAATCTCTCATTCACCTTTCTATACTTAACTCTTTTGGGTCTGGTGTACTATTAATAGTACATGTCTTTTAATACAGTATTATTTTGTTTTAAGATATACTTTTGCTATTATTTACATGCAGTAATGTTAGTAAATGTGTATCAATAGAAAGGGTTAAAAGCTTGTGACGCAGCACTTTATATTACATCTCTAAGAATTTTATATTTGGGACTTAAACACTAATGATATCAAAATTTATGTGACGCTGTGCTATTAATATATATATATACATATTAAAATTTATTCATTAATGCTTTATCATTTACATCTGTCATAATTTCGAAATATGAATCTTAGAAGTTATATCAAAATTTAAGTGACGCCTTGATGAGGCTTTAAACGATGTTTTAAAATTCCATTTATTTATTTATTTATTATCTAAATACATTTACATATCTAAACAATACTTTTCATTTTCCAATACACTGTTAAATACATCACTTTCACTGAATATATATAATGCACTGAAATGTTTTATTTGAATAAATTGATTTATCTTTTGGGCTACGCTATCCAAAATCAAAAGTAACATTTAAATAAATATTTTTGCGTCATTGTATCCAAACTAAGTTAAATATATGCAAATAGATATTTAAGATAATGCAAATAGATATATAAGATAAATATTTTTTCGTCATTGTATCTATGTGCATATACAGGGTGATTCCAAAATTTTTTTACAATAAAAGAGGGGTGATAGTGATCACCCCTCTGAGATTTGAGGGTGACACATCACGACAAACAATATTAAATAGGAGACTAAGGCTCCCAAACGTTTACCAGAGGAGATAGCCGCCATTAAAGTTTAGGCACCAAAATTTCAAATAAACATAAAAAACGGAAAAATCGGTCGATTGATTTGCGGTTTTCACTAAAATTATTCTTTATGTCGGCATTTTCTTGAAATTAAATTATAAAGATAAATTCCAAGAAATGCCGATAGAGGGCGCTTTAGACTTTGGAGTAACGAGCAACTATTTTTTGCCGTTATTTTTTGCATCTCATTAAATGTTTTCGGAAGCTTAGACTTAAATTTAAATTTTGAGCTCAAAATCTGAATAGTAGGGAGTAGTTAAGTAGCACAAACTGAACTGTGTTAGAAACTGAACCAACAATTAATTTTAACCATTATTTTTTTGTTCTAATTAAATGCTTGCAAAAACTTATTAAATGTTTTCAGAAGCTTAGATTTAAACTTAAATTTTGAGCTCAAAATCTAAATAATTAGGAGTAGTTAAACAGCACAAATTGAAGTGTCTTTAGAAGTTGAATTTTAACACTCGCTCTTCCTCGAACACAATTCAATTTTTCACTACTTAAACACTCCCAACGATTCAGAATTTGAGCCTAAAATTTAAGTTTATGCATTTGAAAGTATTTAATGAGATTAAAAAAATAACAGGTAAAAATTGTTGTACGCTACTCCAAAGTCTAAGGCGCCCTCTATCAGCATTTTGTGAAATTTATCTTTAAAATTTATTTAAAAAAATGCTCATTTAAAAATTAGTTTTAGTGAAAACCGCAAACGAATCGACCAATTTTTTCGTTTTTTATAATCATTTGAAATTTGAAACCTCTGAACACAGTTCAATTTGTCTACTTAACCACTCCCAACTATTCAGATTTTGAGCTCAAAATTTAAGTTTAAGTCTAAGCTTACGAAAGCATTTAATAAGATGCAAAAAATAACGCCAAAAAAGAGTTGTTCGTTAATCCAAAGTCTAAAGCGCCCTCTATCGGCATTTTTTTAAACTTATCTTTATAATTTATTTTTAAGAAAATACCGACATAAAGAATAATTTTAGTGAAAACCGCAAATCAATGAACCAATTTTTCCGATTTTTATAATCATTTGAAATTCGAGCTCTCTGAACACAGTTCAGTTTGTGCTACTTAACCACTCCCATTTTCAGATTTTGAGTTCAAAATTTAAGTTTGAGTCTAAGCTTACGAAAACATTTAATGAGATGCAAAAAATACCGTCAAAAAATAGTTGTTCGTTACTCTATTGTCTAAAGCGCCCTCTATCGGCATTTTTTGAAATTTATCTTTATAATTTAATTTCAAGAAAATGCCGACATAAAGAATAATTTTAGTGAAAACCCCAAATCAATCGACCGATTTTCCCGTTTTTTATGTTTATTTGAAATTTTGGTCCCTAAACTTTAAAGGCGGATATCTCCTTTGGAAAACGTTTAGGACCCTTTGTATCCCATTTAATATTGTTTGTCTTGATGTGTACTATTACCCCTCTTTTATTGTAAAAAAAAATTACAATCACCCTGTATTTAACTTGGTTTGGATAAACTGTCGCCTTGAAGAAGTTCAAAACTGGTTTTGAAAGTGAAACTAACTTTGTGAAAAATATCTGAAACCAAAATTGAAAATGTAAAAAAGGTGGGCTGTCGGCATGCATTTCAGCTATCCAATGCAAAAAAATTATTCAAAAATGTCAAAATGCGAAAGAGTTATTAGAAAAATGCTTCCCCATAGGAATAGCATTAGCTCGCGAGCTTTTCCTTGAGCGAGGACAGGGGCCTTAATGGGCATGCAGTGCTCATAAATGCATTAACGATTGCGGCATTGACGAGTTTACTGCATTTTAGCGATTCCTGCACAGGGAGTTTCATCAATCCAATGATGGTTTCTTTGATTTTCATAAGCACGCAATGCCAGTGCTCTACACGCGTTAGAGATTGCAATATTGACAGTTGACAAGTTTCGTGTATTTCAGCAATTCCTGCATTGCGAGTTTTATGGATCTAATGATGGTTTTTAGCGCTCTTACACACAGCTCCGTGCAAAATGGGGGGGGGGGGTAAAGGGGGTGGTATCCCCGGGTGCAGAAATTTAAGGGTGTGCGAAATTTATACTACCAAAAACAGTTTTAGCCTGTCACAAAAAAAAGTTCTTGGGGAGGGAGGCACCAAATTAAGACTATGCCCTGGCTGCAGTTTTCTCTTTGCACGTCCCTGCATACACCCTTTAGTGATTGCGGTGTTGACAAGTTTCTTGCATTTTAGTGATTCTTGCACAGTAATTTTTGTGGATCTAGTGATGTCTCTTTGGCCTAAATGGGCAAACTGTGCTCATAGACGAATTAATGTTTGTGTTATTGACGAAATTTGTGCATTTTAGTGATTCTTGCACGATGATTTTCGTAAATCCAGCGATTTTTTAATGGTCACACAGCGGTTATACACACGTTAGTGATTGTGTCGTTGACGTGTTTTGTGCATGTTAGTGATTTTTGTGCTTCCACGATCTTTTGACAAAATTTACTGTGCATTTCATGATGTTTGCATGGTATGTGTGTAATATTTTTCAAAAGATTGGCAAAATTTGCTACTGTTTATGCTATTTAAATTAAAAAAAATTCTGCATATTCTGTTTAAGAAAAGACACACCAGTGTCAATGTTAAAGTTTGAAGATTTTTTTTGGGGGGAGGGGAGGGTGTGAGGATTTGCGTCATTGGGTTTAGGGGGAATGGCAGGATTCATACAGAGTTGGGAAAAAAAAATCCAAGGAGTCTAAAAAATTTTAAGGACTTGCTACTTTTGTTGTTATTTATGTGTCATGCAGTTGCACACCCCAATTTTTAATGCCCCATTTGGAGAGAAAAACATTTCAAACAAATTTTTCTCTATTAGAATCTAATTATTGATGCTGAAACTGCACAGAATTAATAACTTTGGTGATTTTGTAAGTTCAAATAAAAAAATACACAGTCAATTTTCCTATGCAATGACCAATGGTCATATACACAGAGATCAGTCAAACTGACGTCAAAATCAACTGTAAACATGGGATTAGAAATATTAAAAAATTAATAAAGCATCCCCAAAAGTAAGTACGAAATCTAAATATCGAGGTAGTATCTGATGTAATTATTCCCGACCAATTATGCCCAGAGTTTTTTTTATTTATGACAATTTTTTAGATGTTTACATTATAAGTATGTGCTTCTTGACGTATTATATCTATGGAGTGCAATACAAATTAAACAATTTACTATTTTATTTTGAGTTTTCTTTAAAAAAAAATAAACAAAATTTTTCGTTTTTAATGAAAATGCAGGTTAAATTAAAGGTACGACAAAATAAAAAATTTTCACAATCCCGTCTGTAAAATAATTTATTTGTGAATCGTTTGTAATTAAGTTAACGAAAATTGCCACAAAATAACATCGATTTCGAAATATGCATACCTATAGCTTACTTTTGTTTTTATATTCTTTTCAGATTAAAAAAATTTAAGCATCTCAGTATTTAAATTTTTATTGCCATTTATCTCCGCTATATAAAAATTTTACTTTTTAAAATTTTCGGGAATTTCTAATGTAACTTATACTTTTTTCCCCTTATATTCAACACTTATTCTTTCGTTACAGATATAAATAACGTTAAGAATGTTTTTAATTAAAGTAATAAGTGTTTGAATTTTTGAAGGTGAAAAAATATTTCAAAAACTAAAAGAAGCAAAATTTATTTGCACTTTAAACCAAACACCATTTTATAGCTATTTTCGGAGTAATTTTATCATAAACAATTTTCATTTTGTCATACCTTTAATTTAACCTGCATTTTCATTAAAAACGAAAAATTTTGTTTATTTTTTTTAAAAGAAAACTCAAAATAAAATAATAAATTGTTTAATTTATATTGTACTCCATAGACATAATAGGTCAGAAAGCACGTATTTATAATGTAAACAGCTAAAAAATTGTCGTAAATAAAAACAACTCTGGGCATAATAGGTCGGGAATAATTACATCAGATACTACCCCGATATTTAGATTTCGTACTTACTTTTGGGGATGCTTTATTAATTTTTTAATATTTCTAATCCCATGTTTACAGTTTGTATCCCATGTTTTGACGCCGTGCGTAGCTTTAGCTTACCGCCAATTCCGATTACGATTCAAAACAAAACTATCCAAACGCGCATGAATACATAAATATCTAACAGCAAATAATTTAAAAAACTTTTTTGTTTGAAAATTTAAAAAAAAAATCATAAGTCGAAAGTATATTGAATATGTATAATTAAAAAATATTTTCTATTTTAAAAAAAGATTCAAATTTTTTTTTTTTTTTTGCAAAATACAGTCATATGGAAAGTAAGAGACGTAATATTTTCTTCTTTACAAAAAATAAAGGTAATAAAAATAGAAATTTGATTTAATATATATTTTATGAATGTTTTAAAGCACATGATAAACTGTTTTTGTAGTTTAAAAAACATTTATTGCTTCGATTTGGGTGTTTTAACTGTGACCCTAACTACATAAGACTTGTCGCACCTGGCTTGTCTGCTAACCCATAGAATAACATGTAATCCGCTAGCGAAAATAGTCCAATTTTTCAAGACCAATGTATAACAAACAAGAGTTTTCCTAGAAACTAGGCAAGTCTTATTCACTCTCTCTTAGAGAGATTCATATTATATATAGGTTTTAATAAAATCGCCCAGGCCGTTTTCTAGATTTCATTATTAGGAACAAAGCCCACCGATTTCAGTTTAAAAATGGGTATCGAGATCTAAAAATATACGGCAAGTAGAAATGTAAAAATTATAGGATAGGATTAGACTGGGAATATAAGACTATATTAAAAAAATTCGGCCAATCTGACCAATATTTGCTGAGTTATTAGATGGCGGCTTTTCACGTTTCCTTTGATGTCGAGTTAGCTGTATATATGAGTTCCGCCATCTCCCTTACGAGGCTACCTTATGACGATGGTAGGCTTAAAGCTGAGTCACTCGAAGGCTGCCGCCTTCTATGATATATTTACTATATGACTTCATTTATGTTTAGAAACTTAATAATAAGAATTATTATTATTATTTGCTTTATTCCTTTTGCGCCGTTTGCGACTCTGTTATTTTAAATATATAATTTACACATTAAATTGAAATTAAAAGTCATTTTCCCGAAAGAATCATGTATAATAAAGAATATAAAAGCATTAGAAAGTTGTATTGTAAGTTAAATCTTATTGTTATACAATATTTTCTAAATAACTCAAAACATTCGTCAGCGTATTTTCATATGAGTATAAATTAAATATTACGCAAAACAACAACATTCGTTAAATTTCAGACAATGAAATATTCGATAAACAATAATTAAGAGCCCTTATTTTAAAAATCAGACAAAGTGTGATAGTTGTATTTTTTGATTTGCTTGATTTTTTATGTGTTGAAGTAGATCTTATTTAATGAATAGTGTGCAATTTTGAAGCCCTGAAAAAATTTCCCCTTTCCTATAGAAAATATCAAAGTTCGAGGCTGTGAATGCCATTTTTATAAAGAATGAAATCCCAATATGTTTGGAGTGGTATATCTCCATAAAGCAACAACATCCCCAAATTCTTTTGGCATAAACTTAAAGTATAACACTACCTGCTTATTAAAATTTATTTCTTTCCATGGGGCTTTGTTATTTTACATTGTTATGTTGCCACAAAGTACAGTCAAAATGACGTTTTTGTCCATTTTCCGCTCTTAATATCTATTTTAAGTTATAATACCCCAAAGTTTTTCTTATAGAATATGAAAATGCACTACTAGGACAAGCTAAATAATACAGTACCGCAAGCAGATATTGATGCTGTTAGTAGCTATAACCTGTTAAATATTTAAAATTTGCAAAATCTGTAATATTTAAAGTAGTTTATTTCAAAAAAGCGCCACAGATAGATAAAAAAAATATGACGCGCAAAAGTTAAACATATGTACAAAAACATGGAAAAGAAAAAAAAGTGGGGCCTCGTGATATTTTTTAGTAAAAAAATGACAAAATTTATAAGAAAAGCAATGTCTATCATCATATTTTTCCCTAAGAGAAAATGAAACTTTCAGTTTTTCAATCGTTTTTCTATGATTTTTTCCTATAAGTAGATGAAAATCCCTTTTTTGTCGCCTCTTCCGAAAGCGAAACGGGATGTTCCATAGTCATAATGAAAACCAATGGACGCATTTAAAGGTTTTTTGAGATTTCCTAAAATTTGATCTTATTGATAAAGAAGATTTTGAAACTCATGTCTTTACTTATTTTAACCAATCTAGAAGTTAATTGATGAAAACTAATTCTACCGTTTAACTTATACGGTGGCTGCACCTTAAGTTGATTGGCTTTAAAAATACTTCTTTACCTCATTTAAAACATTTTTGCAATTGGAACAATACAAAAATAGTCTGTGACAAATGGCATAAGAATTAGCCATTTGACAGCGTTGAAAATGGATGCTTTTTATAATACTTTAAGCACTTAGCGTACGTTCCCTTAAAGCTTAATCCAACTCATCCGTTTTCACTTACAGAAAATTGGTTTAAGAAATAAAATTTAAAGTTTCATAACTCGGTCAATTTTAGTGATAGATGAATGGCACCTTTTTCGTTGCTTGTTAGTGTGATGGAAAACTTTTACTAAATATCACTTATAAGATCAGGGGACCGTATAAAAATATAATTTTCATAAATTTTTATTAAATTTTTTTTGTCCTAAATCACTTAAAAAACATATTTTTACCTTTTTAAAAGCATTTTTGCATTTCGAACTATATGCATATGACTAACAGCATTGGCTACCGTTGAGAGTGGACACCTTGTATATTCAGAACCATTTCTACCATAATATAGAAAGTAACGGCAACGAAGTAAATATTATTTATAAAGCAATACTTGCAATTATGTATAATTATATAACACTTAAAATTTTTGCGATTAGACATATTCTTATAATATATTTATAAATGAGAAAAATTTCATTTAACTGATTCAATTTATTGACGTTGATAAAACCTTGCAAATTAAATAAAAGGAAAAAAAATAAAGTTATTAAATTTTATAACCAGTTTTTTAATATAGTGTACTAAACGATGCTAATAATACACTCACATTACACTGTAAAAAAATTCTGTGAAGGTACTAAACATTTTCTAGGAAACTGGGATTCCAAGAACTTTTCCTGTAACGGTAACAGCAAAAATTCAAGTTTTAGAATCGATTACATGGGTTTTTCCTGTTACCGTTACATGAAAAGTTCTTGGAATCCCAGTTTCCTAGACAATGTTTAGTACCTTTACAGAATTTTTTTTACAGTGTACTTTCAATAGCTTCTAAAAAGATGAATTCTCGAAGAAAAATTTTTGAAATAATAATTCCTTTGGGTTTTTTTTTATAATAATGTTCATATTTTTTTTTTAAATTAAAAGTGATATTACATGGAATTTTATTATATTTTTCGATGTGTTCATTTAGAAAATATATTGATATTTCATAGTTTTTGTTGTCATTGTGAAATCTTTTCCAAAATAAAACAAATATTATTTTTTCACGCCCAACGAAATTATGGAAATTACATGCTATTAAAACGTTTTAAAAATAAATCTTTAACTTACGTACATTTATATATTTAGAACCATTTCTATCATGAATACAAAAGTAACAACAACAAAAAAGTATATACAAAAATTCAAGATGCTATAACAATAAATATTTACATAAATGCAACATATGTGTCATTGATGTGACAGTGATTTGGTTTTATTGCTTTTCTAAAGTTTTATTATACCTTTATAAATGATACCGAAATGCTAAAGTGCAATAAAAAAGAGTCATTATTAAAATGACCGTAAAACAAAAGGTGCAAACCTTTAAAGTATCTAAAAAAAAATAGAAAAAAAATATAAAGCTTAAAATGTTACAAGTATGCATTTTTAAGGTAAAGAACAGTGAACTTTTTTCTTGTCTTTTGAATTTTTTTTTAATTTCTTTCTTTGTAAAATGTAAATTAAGAAATCTTTTTAAAATAACTGATATTTTGTCAATAAATTTATGATTTATGATAATAAAAAATTTATTATCCAAAATAAATTGTATAAAACATTTTGTAATTAAAAGTAGTTATAGATACTGTCTTGCTTCATGATGAAATGTTGATGCATTATGTTGCTGTTGTCATTATGATATGCAAGTATATTGATAAATTTAAGCCCTCTAAAAATATTATTATATTTACCCTAAAAGGTTTCAATAGATCCCCTACTAAATTAAAAAATTAAAATTATAGTTATTAAAGATTTTTAAAATTTTTAAATTAATAAACATGTTAATAGTGTATTCTTACATATGTAATGTGACTACTCAAGATCTTATAACTGTATTTTTTCTTTAACGTGTAAATTATAACATAAACAACAATTTTTGACCGAGCATTGGGTACAAATTTATTTGTTAAAATTATTCTTTTTTAGAGTTGTTTCTGATTGAAGCACAAGATAACTAAAAAAAAAATTCTAATATTCATGAAAAAATATGATATTACTTAAAATAAAATGTTTGTTTTATATTTGATTGATCTAAAACTAATTTTAAAATTTCAAGCAAATCCTTTGCGAAAATAATCATACTTGATAAAAAAGTAACTTTTATGTAAACAATATGGACATTTTATCAAAATATGGTTTGCATTTTGTAATTTAGATGTACTACTGTAAATTATATTAAAGCGATTTATTTTCCTTCTTTTACTACATTATTCTTATTGATTCATATAATTTATGAAATACTTACAGTGAGTGTATGATACCAATAATTTCATTATTTACAAAAATACATTTTATATCTTGCGAAATATCTTACAGAAATTGTTTTACGAAGCGTCTGAATACATTACATCATGCATTTTGTTCCTGCAAAGAGAAAAACCGAATTCAAAATAAATAAAATTTTAATAACATTCTTCTGCAGACAGTTTGTTTTGCTTTATTTTAAGGAAAAAATTCTCTTTGTAAAGAACTGTAAAGTTTATGGTTTGAGGCTACACTTTATAGATCCACCTGTCTGCTGTGAATTTCGTTCCAGTTGCATTTACTTTAAACCTTGTTGAAATATTTACCAACTCAAATTTAAAAGAATTTTCAAAGTCTTCTCTTTTAGATTCTTCTCCAACTTCATTTCAGTTTGTTGAGCAATTTATATTTTTGAGTCTTCCTTTTCCACATGCTTTTTTTATTTATTATTTTAACCTTATTTTTCTTTTTAAACAACATTATTGTGTTTGATAAAGAAAAGATGTATTTCTATTCGAACTCTACCTACTTATCCTATAGTTTGAAAAATTATGTTTAATTAATTTACACTATTGATTATCATTATAATTTACATGTTAAAAAAATGAAAAATTCGTATGTAAGTCTAAAATCTACTGGATTTGGCACTTTATCACCTTCAATAATAATATATTTTCTCAAATTTATTAAAATACAAAAGTATTTATTTTAAAATGTATCGATACAGGTTAGGCATTTATTAATTTAGACAGATTAAGTCTCCCTATAATTTTATAATAATGAGTGTACATATTTTAAAATTTACTTCAAAGTACATTTTAAAACGTGGAACTGTGCATGTGCACAGCATATTTACAAATTGTTTTCGCTATAATTACCACATATAACCATGTGATTTTCTTAAACGTGTTTCCAGTACTTCTGTTGCTAAAACTTTGAAATAATTGAATGATTCCAGAATTTACCATCTAAGTTATTTGAAAATAAGTAAAATGCTTTCTCCACATACATTGTAAAATCAAAATTTTATTTCAAAATTCATGCATTTGCGGATTAAAGTTAACTAAGATTTACAAAATTCGACCTCCTTTCATCGGTTTAAATGAAAAGATTACACCGAAGGTTTTATTGAGCCTTTATTTTGAAAATTTCAAGTTTATGTGATTAGGTGTAGCTCAAGCATTAATGGTTCTGATTCTATCAGCTTATTTGCTTTCTTTTCTGTATGATTTTTTTTTTAAGCGCAAGTACATTTAAGAGTACTTACTTAAGAATAAGGCTTCTCTTTTTTCCTAAACTCGCAGTAGTCATGATTGATTATTATTGACTATTATTGAACTCTTCTTAAATGTTTATTTATTTTCTTTTGGGCGTCACAAGTCAGCAAAATTACCAAAATCTGAAAATTAAAGTTGCATTCTTTCTATAAACAACTTTGCTGAATCGCAGATTCATAAAAGTGTCTCATTGTTATGAAACCACATATCGTTTAAAATATTCAAAAAATCGATTTTTTTGTTATTTAATTAATTTGACCACTAACGATTTATTTGAACAATTTGTCACAAATGGCACCAAAGTATGCTTAAAATTTCGCACGTTGTAGTAAAAAATGTAAAGCTTTGGTCATTTTCACGCGAACTATTTAAACTTAAACTCATTTTTCTCAAAAACAATACATTTTTTTTTTCACTTACGTGCATGATAACTCAAAACGTATTTAAGGTAGTGATATAAAAATTATAAATTTCTTTTAGCTATTTTAAATATCTTTAGGTTATTTATACACATCTTTAGGTTTAAATAGATTTTTCTGAAAACATTTTTTTTTACTTGCGCACATGAAAACTCCAAACGTATTTAAAAAAATAACTTTAAAAATTATCAATACCTTTACTAGATATTTTCTTCAAATTGAATTAAAATTCAAGAAATTTAACAAAATTACAAAAATTTTCATATTTGTATTTTGAGAATCAAAAAACTTTAGAATTTCCTTGTTTCTTCATTAGATTTCAATTCATTTTATTTTGGTAATATTCTTAAACTTATATTAAAAATAAGTTTCAAAGCTCTGGAGTGTATAGTTCTTTTTAAATTATGCACGCAAGCTATATACATGATCATTAATTTAAAAAAAAATCATACATTAAAAATTCAATATTAAAAAGTAATTATGCAATGTTTAATGAAAATTATAAATTGTATTGCATGGAGAAATTATTGCAGTATTATCTCCCCCTCCCCCTCGCCCAAAAGTTTGAAGTGATTAGTACAAAAATTTAATGCATGGGGTCACTCTAAATATTTTTCTTCGAAACCCAATTTTGCATCTGTTTAGAGGATATGGAGTCTTACATCGTTGAAAAATACATAACTGTTATGACAGCTGTAAATTTTCTAGTGAGGGTAGAAAGTGAGAGCCAGAATTCCAAATCTTGGCTGAAACCGCTACTGCTCAACGGTCTGAGCCATCCTGGATAAATCGGAAGTACTAATTTACCCAAATAACCTTTGATAATCGATAGAATGAATCGAAAGTTATTCTTGAAAGTGCAGTAAACGCTGCATGCTTAAGTATATTAGATTAAATTTTAACACAATTATTCAATTGGTAAATAAATCATAACAGCTGAAAATTTCTATTATGCAACTGTCATAATTTATTTACCAATTGCAAAGTTGGTAATTAAAATTAAATAAAAACTTGAAAAATTGAATAAAAAGTATGACATATTGAACATTTAGAAAATTCTATATTTTCGCAGTTTTGAGTCATATGGTTAAACATGTTTGATAGGTGGTACATCATAAGATACATTTGTATTTCATAAAGCCTTCATTAGCAGATTTTGAATATAGGAATATAAAAATTTTAAAAAATAGCTGTCAAAGAAGAATTAATTTCTTATTTCAGTACATATTTTACTCAAGGTCTGAAATTTCATTTACTCTATAGATCTTCTCACCTTACTATCTACTTGATAGACGGTATTTCATAAGTACTTTTGTATTTTATAAAATCTTCATTAGTAGATTTTGATAATGGACATATAAATGTTAAAAAAAATAAGCTGTCAAAGATGAATTAATTTGCCATTTCACTGTACATTCCAATCAAGGTCTGAAATTTCACCTTACTCTACGAAATAATTACCGAGTTAACAATTCTGTAATATTAACATTACAAAATTATCATTGTTGGAGAAACTTTGAAAGGCAATAAGCGATTCCAATTTTGACCACAAATTCTGTAACATAACAATTTTGTTGTAGAATGTTTTATTTTGAATATTTACCGTATATATACGTGTAAAAGTCGATTAATTTCTGACAATTTTCGGCAACAAAATTTTGATTTATACAAGAGTCAATTATAAAAGGAAAAAAAAAACTTCGAATACTGACTTTTTATGTGTATGTATAATAAAATAATATATAAAATATACAAATAATAATAATTTATAATTAATTTTTTTTAGTGAATTGTTTTTTGTTTACTTAATAACACATTGGCAAGAGACATCTTTAGTTTGATTATGTGCAAAATTGAAGTAAAAAGTTAGGGAATAGACTTAAATACGGGTTGTTGACTTTTTGCAGACTTTGTTTTTGAAAATTAGAGGGTCAACTTATGCACTCAAGTGTATACGATACTCCTCTTGGAGAAAATTTGGAGAATCAGAAAGTAATTTAAATTATGACCACGAATTTTGTATTATTCACCATCCTGCGAAATCTGTGTTTATCTGTTGATAAACACTGCAATTATTGTTCATTCAAAAAAAAAAAAAAAAAAAAAAAAAAAAAATTTCATTCTCATTTGTAAATGAATTATGTTCGAGGTACTTTCAATAATTTCCATTAATTAATAATAAAAAACTACGACTATAAACAAATTAAAAGCGCAATAATAGCTGTTCGTTGAATGTCAATAAAACGCGTTACTTGAAACTTTAAATACAGGGAAACAGACTGCTTCAGTATCATTATCAATATCATTCTAATTATTAATATTATTATTAACAGATTTTAAACTACAGATTAATTGTTGAAAAGTTAGAGAAAATTTTAAATTCGTAACGTGAACACTGTTTTAAATTGTAACATTTACCATATTTAACTGTACAGGAAATGAATGCTCTTTATGTTGAGGAGTAATTGTAGGTTTCTGAATAAAGTAACTAGCAAGATTTTCAGAATTACACACATTTAAAACAAAAAGTTTTATAAAATTTTAAAATGTCCACTTATTATTTATCCGATTTTATATTTGAAAATATTTTAAACTGCTCAAACTTTACCTTGACAAATATTTTGTAATTTTAAAACGTTCGGTTCCTAAATTTTTAAGAATAATATTTCTGAATTAAAAATGGTCTGTTCCCAGATTATCAAATATATACTACTACATATTATTAATTAAGAGGAACTTTAAATGTATATCAGAAAGTACCCGAAAATTACTTTAATTGCTAATAACCCATCAATAACTTTCAAAGAGACAAAAGTAATTTTTATTTAAAATATTTTAAATTTAATCACGAAATGTTTCGTGTTTGAAAACTTTTAATTTTATAAACTAATCACCACCGTTAAAAACGTCACGTAATAAAAATAATCCAGCGTCGTTTAAGATAATTACAGCCATGAATTTTATCGCTATTAGAGGGAAAGTTTTTTTCTCTGACACGTTAATTATTCTTTTAAAACATTTTCCACTTTTCAAAAAATTGCCCTATGACATCATAAATCATCGTGTTCTACATGTTTTAACAGAGTATCATCGGTTATTCTTTTTGAAATTGCTCCCAAATACGAAAAAGTTTAACATTTTGCAGATTAATGCTAAAAATCTGGAAATTGTAACAGTAAATTTGTGTTATTATCATCTCAATCAAATAATCTAACAGATTAGGAAAAGGAAATTTATTAAAGTTTCATGTTTATTATAAATCGTCTTATTTGTAAGAGGACTAAAGTTTTTCAGTTGATCATAAATTTTTTGATGGAAAAACCACTTATTTCGAATGTGGAGTAAGTGAAATGTGATATGCATAAAATATTATACGTGGGTTATCGCAAATGGCCGAATATTTTTATAATCTGTTTGCAACGTTTTTTCAAAAAATAGTATATTTCTCTTGAAATTGCTCTCAGAGAGCATGTAAAAGGTTTTTGTTTTGAAAAAGTGGTGCGACAAGGCATTAAATATGTTCCCCCTGTAATTCAAGCTTTGCTATACCCTCAAGTACAAAACCCCCTAAGTAAGAAAATTTTTTTGTTAGTCTAAAAAGTCCCTAACTTTTTGTATTTATGTAAAATGTATAACATATACAGTGACACACAAATATCACACTTCATTTAATGTTTCCTTTACTTATTTTGTCTTAAATGATTTTGTAATATTTTATATACATCAACATTTATTCTTTTTTCTATTAGCCACAAATAAGCTACTTTTTTCAATATTGAAAAAATGTTTTTATATATAAAAAAAAAAAAAAAAAAAAAAAAAAAAAAAAAAAAAAATACAGAGCACTCAGATTGATGGAAACATCCTCAATTTAAAACACGTTAATGGCATTTTAATTTTGAGTCATGGTTATGGGATAATATCATTAGTTATATAGTGTACACTATCGCTTCTATGTTTTGAAAGTATAATTATAGGTCTTTTACATTGCTTATATGTAAGTAAGTATGCATGTAGTATGTACTGTGCGATGTATTTATGTTGTGTGGTAAGAGTAAATGTGTACGATAGTTAATGTAAATATGTAAATACGCATACATGCACATATGGTGATAATGTATTAAGGATAATGTTAAAAAGTATTTGAGTGAAAAGAATTGGACTGAGAATTAAAAATAAATTTTCTATAAAGGCTATTTTTTTCTTTATTTTATGTTTTCTTCATCCTAAAAATATAAAGTAATTAGTTCGTTAAAAGTATAAAATTTGCATTTTTTTTACTTATGTATATATGTTTTCAAATTATAATACCCCTTAATTTTTCAATACTGATTTGTCAAAAAATTTGAAACGTATACGTTAATATAATTTTCCATTACATTACAAATCATTCAATATTAAACATTCCTATAACTCCAAACTGCGACAAATAATCCTGAAACTGGTATTATTTTTCGCTGTTTGAATATTGAAGATAAAACCTTTATTGGGATCAAACATTTGAATTTATTTTTCAAATATCTGAAAAGAAAGTAGTAAAAGGAGATATTTTTCAAATTAGGGTAGTTCTAGAATAATCTAGACATTTTATTGAGAGATATTTTTCAGAGATCTGTTTGCGAGAAATTGTATCCGTTACCTTTTTAAAGAGATTAAATGTGGTGAGTTTATATGGTGTTTATATAGTGTATTAAAATCATGTTTAAAGCAGGAATTGAAATTAACTAAATTTGTTTGAATTAATAAAATTGGAATTAGTCTTTGATCACGTAGTACTATCTGTTTTTGTCTGTATTATGAAAATAGTCCTCGAAATATATAGCAAACACAAACTGCAAATAAAGGCTCAGCAAAAAAAGAAAATATGTTAAAGATTACACGGAAAATACTCCGCACGGGACCACTAGGTTCCAATAATAATTATTCAACAATATTTTAATCATTTTTAATATTACTTCTGTAAGTATCAATTTGCAATATTGCAAGAAATATTGGAACTTATGGATTTGCTTGCGTAATTCTTTTCAAAAGATGAAAATCCAAAACAAGGTGGTAAAAGTCAATGATTTCTTGAGCTTTTTTTAATGATCGTGTTGCTTTTTAGTTATTATTAATTTTTATTGATTTTTTTATTCTTTTAAATATTTGAATCGGAAATAAAAGTATAATAAATAAATAATAAATAAATAATTAAATAGTCAAAGATAAAAGTATGGTATATATAAATTATCAAAAAATTAGTTATGTAAATTTATTAACGAATATGAAACATAAAATACTTTAGTATTGCATCACTTTAAAGTGAAAAAAGATTTTTGCTTTGAACAAGCACAAAAATGTCTTTAAAATAATAAATATACATTTCTTACACGGGTAAAAATTATTCAGATGATGATAAACATTTGTGAAGGTTTTCTTTTTCAATATGCTTTTTGAAGACATGGAGTAGTAGAAAAGAAAAGAAAAAAAAGCACATAAGATACAGATTGCTTTCGCACATTTCCGATGAAAAAGTACACATAAATATATACTTTTAGAAGTCTTCTCTTCTGTTCGGAACAATTAGAGCAAAACATGAGAAATCTTTCAAATATATCATTCAAACAGTTATTCTTTTTTCTTTAACCACAAAAAAAGGGTGAATGAAACGGTAAAAAACGCAGATTCTGTAAAAGGAAGTGCTTCATTTTTTAAGGATCAAAAAATCTTTCCGTTTAAATATGGGTAAATGGAAATTTTGTTTGAAAAAACAAAAAAATAGTGTTGATTTTTTTCTTTCAATTTTCGGACCACAATTTTCATCCGAAATGCATAATAACGTAATAATAACATCATTATTCACTATTATTAGTATTCATTATTATTTATAACTTTCAATTTGAAAAGTTTTATTATCCAAAAATTATGTTAATCCTTTATAGCTATATAAGCCGAGTAAACAAAAATACGTGAGAGAATTATGGCTACTGCACATCAATTTAAATTTTGCAAAAACAACAAAAATTTTGTGGGAATTACAAATTGAAAATATAAGATTTTAGTAAGACTCAAATAAAATTGATGAAATTTTGTTTAAATTTCATAAGAGTGTTAACAATATTTTTTTGTCTGAGCAACAAAACCGATTTTTTACTTTAACTAAAAAATTCATTTAAAACATTCAAAATGTACTCAACAAAACATGTTTTGTAGTTTTCATCAATTCCTTTTTCTGGATGTATGTGTTCATAATATTTAGTGGCGTTATTCCTTCGTCATTGCTGTTTGGAGTTATACTCCATGCAAACAAAACTATAAAATAAGATGGAATAATAGCATATAAATTGTCCCCTTCTAAAGATACTAAGATACAGACCTAGAAATCGACAAATTTCTGTTATTTAGCATTAATGCGATGTCATGATATAGTAATAATCATTTAATATTTTATTCTCATGACATAAAAAAATAGTAACACTTAGGGCATATAAATTTGACTGTACACTTTTTGATTTTCAACAATGAAAGTATTGCCTTCTCGTACATAAAATAAAACAATAAATCTTCTTCTAATACAGTTCCAGCACTGAAGAGAATCAATCGGAATAATAACGCCAATGGATGGCGTTAATACCCGGTATACTTATTAAGTAGTATGTTATAAACTTCAGTCTTCATCACGAACACACCCAAAATCTTCCACAACATTTTGAAAATATATGAAGTACATTATGAATTTATGTAATAAACGAAGTATTTCCTATTAAAATATCTTCTTCGGATCACAGAACTTAATTCGCAAAATTTAGATCGGACGTTGACTTCTACATGCTTTTTTAGCGATAAGGTCAACAAATGCAATAAATTGACTTTAAGCGGTCATTTGTGATTCAGATAACTCAGCGCCTCTCTTCGCAGAACCTGTAGGTGCTATTTCCCGGATTCCATCATTATTATATACAATATTAGCACTTGGCATTATTACCTATAATAGCGTTATTACCACAAAATACCTTATATATATATTACCCAACAAATTTTCATTCACCTTTCTATCGCAAATAAACGAACCAATTGTGAAAACGAACCAATTGTTTAAAATGCATGTCAATTTAACTGAAATGAATTTTGAACTTTCCATAGAAAGAAAGGAAATAAATGAAAAAAGAAAGCAATAACAAATATGTGCAAGCATGAATGAAAAATCATACGTCTATCATGCGTTTTAAAATATTTTCCAACTATTCAGTATAGTGTAACAAAATTACACAATTTATTAATGTAAAAAAACTAAATAAACAGTTTGAAAAATACCCAAAGCATTTGAAAACCGAATTTTGATTCAAACTATTAATAGTAACATCAATAGTCGAAGAAATTATCCAATTTAATTAATTAAATTTCATTGATTTTTAAATCAAACGCTCTTAAATTTACAGTTTTTTCTGAGTGAATAAATTTTACTATGCTTCTATTACTATAGTTCTTTTTATATACTGCTTTATAAATTACCTTGTACGAAATGCATAATAATGTATGTAAATTTTGCCAAATTGAATTGAAAGCCTTATACATACTTATATATATAAATAGCAGACGTTTTATGAATAAACTAAATAAATAGAAATATGATTTAAACTTGTTCTTGAGTATTTTTTTATTCTTGAAATATATATATATATATATATATATATACAGGGTGACCAGAAAAAACGTAACGAAGATTAGGAGTAAGTTCACGGTTGATGATTTTGTTTTTATTCAATTGTCAGAGTCTATTTTCACTTATTGTTCTTTATTCTAACTGCAATTTTTTAAAATATGATGGCAAACAAACGGAACGTTTTTTTTAACTTCATTGCCAGGGAAAGCGTGTATGTGAAATCGCTCTATTGCTTCAAGTGCCTCATCCAACAGTTTCCAAAGTAATCAAAAGATTCAAGAGCTTGGTCATGAAGGAGTCTGACAAGAAAGAGGAAGGTAAAGAGTTGCGAACACCTTCAGAAACCGGCAATTGATAAAGAAAGGAGTATCTCGAAATCCTCAGGTGTCGATGAGAAAATTAGCGAGGCAAACTAAGATTGGCCGGGAATCGGTTTGACTTGTTGGCAAAGAGGATCTGAATCTTTATCCTTATAAGCTGAAACAAGCACAATTTCTCACCGAAGAAAGTAAGCGAGTACGGCTTGCAAGATGCAGGAAGCTGCTGAAGCGAGCCGCAACTCCACGCTGGGAGCGAATCCTGCTTTCTGACGAAAAGCTATTGGGTCAATCCATTTCAAGTGGTCCAGAAAATATTTTTTTGGTCGCTCGACCATTTTTAAAAAATCTGAAATTTTTTGTACAACAACCCTAACATGACGGAAGTTCAAAATGACCGTTCTTTTAATTTTACTATTTTTTGTTTGTGCATGGCGGCCATCTTTGTTTCATCGTGTGCAGCGATTTTCTCAGATACTAGGACACACAAAATTGTAAATATCTCGTCTTCTATTTTCCCAATTGAAATGGGGTTTGCAGCATTTTGTTCAGAATAAAATAGGCTAAATAAACAGTGATAGAAAAATTTTGAAAAATAAATTTTTACAGGTGAAATTTTAGCACAAAATGTACGATTTTTTCCAAAATCTATCCGTTTGCAAGAGGAACATTTTCATGCAAGGGAAACTGTCAACCTTACACAATTTTTTCTACAAATAGGTCAAAAGTACTTGTACTCATACACCGTCCCAGATCTGGGAGTTAATTTCTCTTTGCGAAAAAAATTCCGAAATTCGTCAAATATTTCAAAAATCGCACTTTTTAGGCTTTGATATCTCTGGTGGGGCACGAGATAAAAATCTGAAATTTTGGCCTATGATAGTATTGTGTAGTAGCGTTATGTACAAAACATTTTAAGAAGGAGATTTGACTACAAGCTGAGATATGACATGGAAAATATGTGAAAACAATACTGTCAAACTATTGTAAACCTATTATGTAATTGTTCAATAAGACTGTCAACCTTGCACAATTTTTTCTACAAATAGGTCAGATGTGTTTGCACTCATACACCAAGTCCCAGATCTGGGAAATGATTTCTCTTTGCGAAAAAAATTCCGAAATTCGTCGAAAATTTCCAAAAATCGCACTTTTTAGGCTTTGATATCTCTGGTGGTGCACGAGATAAAAATCTGAATTTCTGGCCTTTGATAGTATTGTGTAGTAGTGTTATGTACAAAAAATTTCAAGAAGGAGATTTGACTACAAGCTGAGATACGGTGATTTAAAAAAATGTTAAGAAATGCTATTACGAGTACATTAGGAGAAATGAAATTAGTTTCTTTTATTACAATATTTACACAGAAAATATCGTTTGCTGAAAACAGTTAAATAATAAACATTTAATTTACAAAATACTACGTATGCTCAACAAAGAGCTTAACAATATTTACGAGAGATGTTATGAGTTCGACCAGTTACTGTTGTCAGTCCATCAGGCTGTTCTTTCTAAAAATTTTATTTGAAGCCCCCCAAGTCTTGTCATCCCTTGTTAACTTGAATGAAATTCTTTAGGTTTAATAATTGAAGCCATGTCAACTCGATCAGTTGCAATCCATTGTCTGTAATTTACTTTTCCTGAAATGTGTTCCGAGTAAAATTGTTGCAATAGCATTTCTAGTAGATTTGTTCATCTGCACAAATAGTGTATTGGCTTAGCATACATTCTGAATTGTTTAAATCACACAGAAGCATTTGAAAAAGATATTTGTAATTAACATTTAAATTTGTACCATAAATCATTAATTTAAAATTTTGGAGGTATGAACAATTGCATAGTAGCTTACAATAGTTTGGCTGTATTGTTTTTCACATATTGTCCATGTCATATCTCAGCTTGTAGTCGAATCTCCTTCTTGAAATTTTTTGTACATAACACTACTACACAATACTATCAAAGGCCAGAATTTCAGATTTTTACCTCGTGCTCCACCAGAGATATCAAAGCCTAAAAAGTGCGATTTTTGAAATTTTCGACGAATTTCGGAATTTTTTTCGCAAAGAGAAGTCATTTCCCAGATCTGGGACTTGGAGTATGAGTACACGCACTTTTGACCTATTTGTAGAAAAAATTGTACAAGGTTGACAGTCTTTTTGAACAATTACATAGTAGGTTTACAATAGTTTGGCAGTATTGTTTACACATATTTTCCATGTCATATCTCAGCTTGTAGTCAAATCTCCTCCTTGAAATTTTTTGTACATGATGCTACTACACGATACAATCATAGGCCAAAATTTCAGATTTTTATCTCGTGCCCCACCAGAGATATCAAAGCCTAAAAAGTGCGATTTTTGAAATTTTTGACGAATTTCGGAATTTTTTTCGCAAAGAGAAATTAACTCACAGATCTGGGACTTGGTGTATGAGTACACGCACTTTTGACTTATTTGTAGAAAAAATTGTGTAAGGTTGACAGTTTCCCTTGCATGAAAATTTTCCTCTTGCAAACGGATAGATTTTGGAAAAAATCGTAAATTAAATTTTGTGCTAAAATTTCACCTATAAAAATTTATTTTTCAAAAAATTTCTTACACTGTATATTTAGCCTATTTTATTATGAACAAAATGCTGCAAACCCCATTTCAATTGGGAAAATAGAAGACGAGATATTTACAATTTTGTGTATCCTAGTATCTGAGAAAATCGCTGCACACGATGAAACAAAGATGGCCGCCATGCACAAACAAAAAATAGTAGAATTAAAAAAACGGTCATTTTGAACTTCCATCATGTTAGGGTTGCTGTACAAAAAATTTCAGATTTTTTAAAAATAGTCGAGCGACCAGTGCTGGACCACTTGAAATGGATTGACCCTATTCTTGATAGAGAAATCGTTCAGTCATCAAAATGATTGCATTTAGTCAACAACTTCCCCAGACAAATCTTCCATGGTTCAATTTCGTAAAAATCCTAAATCTGTTATGGTGTGGACAGGAATTTGCGCAATAGGCAAAATTCCTTACATTTTTATAGATTCTAATGTCAAACGGAATAAAGATGTATACCGATAAGAGATTCTTGAAGATGTGATACTTCCCTTGGCTCAAAAACACTTCGGAAAGGGTACTTTACTTTTCAACAAGATTCCGCGCCTTATCATCGAGCAAAAACCACACAGGACTGGTGTCGGTCAAATTTTCCAGACTTCATCTCGGCTCAAGAATGGCATCCATACTAGAATGACCTTAATCTCTTGGACTACTGTTTGTGGTCCATTTTAGTGGCAAGAGCTTACCGAAAACATCACAACAGTTTGGAATCTCTAAAGCGTTCCTTGATTCGGGAATGAAAGCTAATTACTCCAGCAGAGCTGCGGTCAATTGCTGAAAATTTGACCAAACGTTTGCGTCTCTGTATCAAAGAAAAATAAGGACACTTTGAGGAAAAGTGATTTTTTATTTTTCTAATATATTATTGTTAATAAATAAAAGATTTGTTCGTGCAAAAGTTTGTGCGTTTTCTTTAACGAGTTAAATTAAACCATTACCTTATTTCTGGTCACCCTGTACTTACTTTGAACGAATACCGTCATGTGTTAAAATGCATCGAAACTATATCATTTTCTTTCGCAATAAATTCTAAGAAGTCTTTTGCTTACGTTGGTATGGTAAGACTGTATTCCACTTGAAAAAAATTTGTTTGACAAATAGTTATACTATAAACCATCTTTTCTGTTTTATCCGATAGTTTTCAAACATTCTCCTTTGAATGTTTATTCTCAATGTATTTTAACAATAGTCACGTTCCCGAAGAGCAAAAATAAAAAAGAAGCAAAATGATTTAAGTATGGCGTTTGGAAGAAAAACAGGAGAACGATTCCTGATAAATTTTTTAATTCCAATGTTGAGGAAAGACATTTAATATACCGGGTGTCCCAAAAATGACTGATGGATTTAAAAATTCAATAACTTGCAAACGGTGACAGCTATTAAAAATTTTTTTGCAGGAGGGCTATGTATAATGTCAGGATTTTTTTACCGCAATTCTTGATTTTAGTTCGAATTTCAAACAACAGATGGCGCTGATGGCGGTTGGCGGCCAGTCGACGCCAAGACTTACTTCATTCAGCTTTGATGCAAAAGAAGAAGATTAAGGCTATGGAGTACGTCTCATTCTACAGTACAGTCTTGCTCTCAGGCACCGATTCTGGACACATTCGATATGATTTCAATGGAATGCGTTGTTGCCATGGAAATAACAGATTTTTCGATAGTGGAATACAGCGTTCAGAAGTGGGCATAAATTTCGCAAGCAGTATTTGAGTTTGCAGAAGATTTTCGTTTAGGAAGTTTTATTTTCCCGGATTAAATTACTTTTTTATGGCACGATTTAAAGAATATTTTATGCATCATATTTTAAAACTAGATAAAAAGATTTTTTCAATTTGATGATTTTTGTTATATTCTTAAGAAATTTTAGATCTTTTAAGAAAATTCGTCAGTAGATTTTTATGAATGTTCAAAAAATTTTCATGAAAACTGTTGATAGTACATTATTGTGTAAAATAACTACCAAAAACAAATATTATAAGTTGCCTTGTTTAGCCCTTTTCAATAGGATTAGTCTATCGTTGCATTAAAATAGAAAAAAATAAAATAAATGTGAGTTAATTAAAATTTATTTTCCCGGATTAAATTACTTTTTATGGCATGATTTAAGGAATATTTTAGGCACCGTATTTTAAAACTACACTGTTAAAAATTTGAAACCTTTGCTGCATCGTCATTTCTCCACTTTTATAGAAAGAGATTACTTCACTGTATTATGGAGCATTCTCATTTGTCAAAATAGGGGATATTCTATAATAGCAGTGGAGTGACGATGCAGCAAAAGTTTCCAATTTTTAACAGTGTAGGTGAAGATATCTTGCTCTTACACTGTAAAAATCTGCTGCATTTTGTTGTATACGCACTCCGCTTGTACAGCTCATATTCAAAATATTAGAATAATTACCTTTTTTTTAGAAATTGAAAATATCGTTTGGTAATTTTATGTCTTTTAATGAAAATATGCAAACGATATTTTTATTAAGAACTTATTGTTGATTAAACTTACTTGTTATCTTAAATTTAATATCTTTTTGAAAAGATTAATTGCAAAAAAAATTATTTTGAAAAGTCAAAATATTAGAATATTTATTCAAGTGATTCAAAATATTAGAATATTTCACATTAATTCTCCTTTAATTATTACCAATTCTTAACTGGTGGCATCATTGATTAAATTCAGACTATTTTATTTAAAATCAGTATTCTTTTTTGCAGTTTGTTTCTTTTTCGTCTTAAAATGGACCGTGTGAGTGATATTCCTGAATCTACTAAACTTCGTATGGTTGATTTGTATCCGCACGGTAAAAATCAATGTTTTATAGCGAATTATTTACATTGTTCGCAATCGAGCGTTAGTAAAATACTAACACAATATTCAAAAATTGGAAAATTTCAAAATAATCGCCAAAATGGTGGCCGAAAACCAAAAACATCTGCTAGAGATGACAGGAAACTGAAGCGTATAGTTAAGAAAAACCGTTTTAAAAGTGTGCGATTCTTGCACCGAAAATGGAAAGAAGAAGGAGTTGAAGTTTCTACATCGACAACATTAAGACGTCTCCATAAATTTAAATTTGAATCTCGTGTACCGAAAACAAAACCTCTCATGACTGCAAGACAAAAGCGTATAATATTGAATTGGTGTAAATCAAGACGTTTATGGAGCAATGAAGATTGAAAAAATGTATTATTTAGTGATGAAAGTATGTTTTGTGTTTCATATGGTAATCAAGGTATTCGAGTTTGAAGAATGAAGCAAGAAGCATTTGATAAAGAATGCCTTAAACGTTCCGTAAAATTTGCTGCTAGTGTCATGGTTTGGGGTTGTATGAGTGCAGAAGGACCTGGAAAGTTATGCATCGTCTACGAAAAGGTTAACTCTCTGATATATCAAGAAATTTTAGAATATTACATGATTCCATCATCAGAAGATTTATTTGAAGATGATTTCATCTTTCAACAAGATTTAGCGTCCCCGCATACCTCGGTGTCAACTATGAATTGGTTCCGCCAACGCAACATTAAGGTACTTCCTTGGCCACCAAATTCACCAGATCTTAATCCCATCGAAAACTTATGGTGTATAATGAAGAAAAAACTTCAAGAAAATCCTCCTTCAAGTAAAACTGAGTTAGAGGCACGTATAAAGTCTATTTGGGCTAATATTGATAGAAATGTTTGTAAACACCTTGTATATAGTATGCAAGATCGATTGTACGCTGTTATGAAAGCTAAAGGGGATGCTACAAAATATTAACTACCATTTACTTCATATTCATAAGGTAATATTGTTGCGTAAAATAAAATATTCTAATATTATGAACCAATCTAAATTTTATTCTAATATTCTGGTGTGTTTAAGGAAGCTGTATACCTAATTTATTGTGCTGTATTTTATATTTTATAAATGTTAAAATCTTATCTAAACATTCCAGATTTAATTTATAAGAAATTTAATTGCATTTACTTAGTATAAAAAATAAATAAATGACAAATAATTTTTTCTTATTACTTTTTCTCAATTATTCTAATATTTTGAATATGAGCTGTATAGAAACGGTTACTTGATTGTATTATGAACATTGTTATTGGTCGGAAAAGAGATATTATATACAAGCGGTGGAGTGCGTATGAAGCAAAATGCAGCAGATTTTTAACAGTGTGGGGCCCGATTCTGAACTCATTCGATATGATTTCAATGGAATGCGTTGTTTCCATGGAAATAACAGTTTGTTCGATAGTGGAATACAGCGTTAAGAAGTGGTCATAAATTTCGCAAGCAGTATTCGAGTTTGCAGAAGATTTTCATTTAGGAAGTTTTATTTTCCCGTATTAAATTACTTTTTATGGCTCGATTTAAAGAATATTTTATGCATCATATTTTAAAACTAGATAAAGAGATTTCTTTAATTTGAAAATTTTTGTTATATTCTAAGAAATTTTAGATCGATTTAGATTGTAATATTCATGCTCAATTTTGAATATTGTATTTTTCTATAGAAGAATTTGTTATTTCCATGACAACAACACATTCCTTTGAAATCATATCGAATGAGTTCAGAATCGGGCCCAACAGTGTTAAAAATCTGCTGCATAACACTCTAATAAAATTATTCGGAAAAGTTTTCGAAAATCAGTGACAGTAAAAGATTGTTTCTATAAATGAGTCATTTAAATCTTAAAAATTTATTTGTTTTTTAGCTTTCTTAAGATAAAGAGCGTTTTTAAAATTCGTGAATAACTCGAAAGAAGTTACTGATTACATATGAACTTTGTTGTATTATAATTCCGTAGATAAAGAAATATTCTCCTTTGTTTACAGTGTAATATTGGAATACTGAATTTCAAATTCTGAAATACACTTTAAATACGGCATTTTTTAAAAAGTGGGATCAGTAACACATTTATTTTCTTGAATTTGTAATCTTCTGAATTCCTTATAAAAAAATGATGAACATATTTTTTGTTGCAGTACCATTTCTTGTAAAATAATATATGTTTAAAAAATTTAAATTAGTTTTCTATAATTTTAATTATTATGAAATTTAAACTTTATATTCAATATCTAAGTAATATAATGAGCAATAGAAGTTCTTTTATAATTTAATATGTGAAGCATTTCGAATTTATTAATTCCAGATGTTATGGATTCCTAATGTGAAACGACTGTTACTTTTCCCGAGACAATTAACTGTTTTAAAAGGCATAATAAACTATATGTTTTTAGATGGGAAGGTGGTAGCATAGACAAGCATCTCATCGAGTTCAAGGCTGAAATTCTTGAATTAGCTTAAACGAGATTCACAAATTAGAATGCAACCGGTCTGCTCTATGTCATATTTAGGTATAAAACACTTGAAAACCCGATTTTAGAGGTTGACTCGTAGGTTTATCATTGAATTTTCCTGCAACCAAATGGGTGAAAGCATGGAGGACAGCACAAACAGGAAAACACAAAGGTAAACCTATAAATAAACTCATAAAATCGACCTAAGAAGTGGTTTTCACTAACATATAACTCGACTGACCGATTACATTTTAATATGCGAATGAAGATTTAATTAGTTCTGGAAATTCAGCCGAAAACTCGATGAAATGATTGTCTTAGCTACCACATATCGATGTGACAATGACTTTCCTTTCTACTCCCACTCAAAAAACAGGCAGTAAGTAAAGAACACACATGCAAATGAACATAGAATAAACGAATAAAAAAACATTGAGAAGGTATTATATACTTCGATTTTGATTTTCTTCTCGTTTGTTTAAAGTTGTTTTAAAAAACATGATTTTAAAAGTATAATTTTGTATAAAAAATAAATCTCCCGGCCTCGATTGCATCTCTACTAATATGCTAAAGTGTTTACCTATAAATTTTATCTTTTTCTTAACTTTTCTAATAAATACTATGTTAAATTTACGCTTATTTCCAGATTGTTGGAAAAAAGCCCTGGTGGTTCTAATTCCCAAACCTGACCAGGACCGCCATGTACCTTCTAACTTTAGACCTATTTCTCTTTTATCTTGCATCTCTAAAGTCTATGAATACGCACTCGTAAACCGTCTGAAAGAGTTCGTTACTGCCAATTCGATTATTATCCCTGAACAGTTTGGATTTCAACCTAAACTTTCTACAAATCACCAGCTTTGGAGAGTAACCGAACTCATTCATGAGGAATTCCTTAACAAACTAAAAACTGGTGCTGTATTCATAGACATTGCTAAAGCTTTTGATAAAGTTTGGCATGAAGCTCTAATTTATAAATTAATTATTCTTAAAGTTCCACCTCAACTTATCCTCATTATCTATAAATATTTAAAAAATAGATCCTTTTCTGTCCGCGTACATCACTCTATTTCCTCTTTTCGCAATATCGAGGCTGGAATTCCTCAAGGAGGACTCTTAAATACTTGGCTCTTCAACATATATATCAACAATATTCCAAAGATTCTCCGTATCCTCTTAGCCCTTTATGCTGATGACACGGCCATTCTTTTCCGAAACACATCACTAAACATTGTGATTGAACAATACCAATCCTATCTTCATTCCCTTTCTGTCTGGTTGCGTAAGTGGCGCATAAAAGTAAATCCGTCGAAAAGTGCTGCCATGATCTTCTCTAGAAGATCTATTACCCCAGACATTAATCTTACTTTAAATAACGAAGATATACCCTGGGTTACTAACTATAAATATTTAGGAATTTACCTTGATTCTAAATTAAATTGGTCGAATCAGATTACCGATGCTAAAAAGAAATCTGTGGCGGCCAAAGCTTCCCTTAAATCCCTTTTAGCTAGGCCTAGCTGTCTGTCCTTTCCTAATAAATTACTGTTTTACAAATCTTTCGTCAGATCCACCATAACTTATGGGTTAGTTATTTGGGGATCTGTATGTGAAACTCAACTTCAAAAATTTCAAATTGTTCAAAATACCATTCTTAGACAGTTTGTTAAAGCAACTACGTTCGTTCGGAACGATGCCATACATAATGATCTCAAAATTCGGCCGATTTCGCAAGTTATAAAAAAACTTGCACAAAATTTTCATAGAGATCGTATTCTAATACCCAACGATGCGTTGCGATCTATAAAACCATACAATATTAACAATACTGCTGGTAAAAAAAGACAGCTTGTTATCTTGAGTAGAGATGACGGTTTTGCTCCTCCTTCTAAAAGAAGACGGCACGAACCACCTTAAACGCATTGTTGCGGTTTTTCCAAATTTCTAACTTTGATATATTTTCACTTTTTTTAAATTAAAATCTATCCTCCATCTTTTTATCAATTCGACATCGTTCCTGCCTTTGCATTTGGCTTAGGAATTTATCCACATTCCGAATAAATATTTTATTTTATTTAAATTGTTTAATTTTTTCCCTTTTTTCCCTTTTTCAGTCATGTTTCTTCTTTCCAGTTGGAAAGTGAAGCATAATCTTTTCAAAACAATCGCTTTTCCTTATCGGACGATTGTAGTTTTCAAGGTTGCGAACGGATGAATTTCATTGGTCGCCTACTTGAATTTCATTGGCTGATCAAGTTGTTCATCGTATCCCCTTGCTTTTTCTATGATATTTTTTGGAAATTTTCTCTTTAATGATATTTTTATTATTTTTCTCCTGTTATTTTTACTAAATTTAACTACTTTATATTTATTTTTTTTTTTTTGTATTTTTATCGATATTTTCCTAAAAATTATTTAGGATTTTTTCTAATTTATATATATATATATATATATATAAAGAAAAAAAATTGTATGGCCCTTGGCTCTTCTAAACCGCTTTACCCTAAGACTCAACCGACCAACCCAATGCTCCGGAAATTCTTGAAATTCCATTATTTCTTGCTTATGATCTATGCAATCAGCCACTCGATTCATCCACTTCGATGGAAGGTGAATTGGAGCATGACAACTCCAGTAGGCACTTCTAATAACTCTGCATTAGTTCATTGGTTCAATTTTGTATAAGTTTTTCTGCAGATCTATATCGCCCTATTAATTTATAATAGTTAATTAAATGCCAAAATTATGGATGATGGCAAAAATGTGATTACAAATTCAGTAAACAACAATAAAGGGTTGACACATGGACAAAAAATTTACACGCTAATTCGTGATCAAGAAATAAATATTAATGTAAGTCATCAAATATCACTTTGTTGAAATCGGTATTATTTATCCGTAAAATGTATTTATAGTATAATTTCATTAACTTTAAGGTTACTTTAAGTTCAATTTTCAAAAATTTGCATAAAGAAAAAAAAGAAACATTGGCCAGAATGATCTGAAATTTTATTTGAATATATGCGAAGTAGGGGGAAATGATACAAGACAAAATGGTATTACTCTGTTATCCCGTCGACCGATTTCTCCAAATTATACAAATCGCCAAATTAACAGCCAAATTATACATATTGACGTAATTTTTATTTTAAATAATAAAAAGCACAAATAATTAGCAGAATATTAATAAAAATACAGATAAAAAGGTAGAAATAAAAATCACTTAATGATGTTTTAAACACGTGTATCATATTTAATCTCATTCAATTGACATTCACGATCATCCATTATTGGAATTTAATCTTACAATTTGGCGATAGTATTTTGGTCGACTGGATAACAGAGTAGTACCGACAAAATAAGTAGTTTAAAATTTTTGCCTTAGATGGCGCTTTATCTGTCAAAATGTGAATGGGATCGTTTGCCACTACATTGGAATAGCAATATGATGGCTGTTGCAGTTGAAACCAACTAATTGTTCAATGTTCAATGTATATAACTGTTTTTTTTAAATTCAAGAAATGACTTTTAAGTCATTCAGTAATATTCACACTCTCACTGGAAAACACACCAATCACGACAAGTTGTCATCATATTGGTTTAGTTCAATCGTTTTTACTGGGTAATCGTTTTTAAATCTTTGGGTAAAATCCTTAAAAATGTCCTGAGAGAAAAACCACAAAATAGTAAAGTGTGCAAAAAATAAATATCACCGGAATAAATTAAGAAACAATTGATTAAATTTATTTTTTCCCTTAAACCCACGTGGACCACTGACTCCCATACGTGTTGCAAAAAGGATTAAAAATCATTGTTTATCCCCACCAATTAAATTTTATTTTAAAATTTCCCATATTAAATCAAGGCTGGGAATTTAACGTTTTATCGATTTAATAAGGCTTCTGTTCTTAAAAATTAGAGACAAAAACATTAAAAATTTTGTAAAAGGCTCCCGACGGAAAGGGGTTAAAAATTATTTTTATCAAATGACATGATGTTTCTGCAACAACAAGAAATTAGTAACTCAGTCGCTTAAAAACCAAATTACGTAACCTTCTGTGACTTCCTATAACAATATATATTATTCGGACAAAGAAATGCTTTAAGTACAATAAAATGCCTGATTTATTGTTACTTTCGGCCATTTATGCATTTTGTTTAAAAGCTTGCACACGCAATAGAATTGTGTATAAAAAACAGACACAGTTTCTAGTTTGTTCTGAAATGCGTTTAAATTATGTATCTTAAATTTAACCTCACGTTTTTGAAAGAAATACTTCTCTTTAGACGATGGTGTTTCGAAATCACTTGCAATAAACTTTATTCTGGGAATAACCCAATGAATTTCAAAATTTAGTTTATTCTTTTCTTTAGAACATCTCTTCAGGTAGTCACGTATTCAGAAGTAATATGAAATAGCGCCGTAAATAAGGTATGCAATGAAAAATAAAGATTGTAAAAGAAAAACCCCGATCAAATATTTTTTGATGTTTTGTATTTTTAATTAACCCAATTCCGTAAATAAAAGAGTTGCGTAATTTGAAATGCTCTAATTAAAAAATAATAAATATTATTCGTTTAAATGTCTTTTGGAAATACTCTTGAAACTTTACAAAGTAATTTGTTTTCTCTTGAATTTTATTTAAATTGAGAGTGGTATTATTGAGGAACAAATTATTAAAATTATAAAGAAAATTATAAAAAAACCAGACGATCACGACCCATAAAAGAAAAATGACATTAATGAAGGTTACACCAAATGTTTATTTGAAGTGTTATCAAACTGTTTAAATATTAATTATTAGGTTTATTTGCTTTTGTTAAGTTGAAGCACAGTTAAGTAAGAAGCAGTTGAAGTTTGTAGTAATTTTGATACAAAACCAACAGTTTGAGTACGCTACGCTGATGATTTTTTCATTGTATGTCATCATGATGGCCTTATCCTTGATATATTTTTGTAATATTAATAACATGAGTCGTAGTAGGATATTTCCCTTAGAAATATAAAAACGTCTTTCTTTGTAAATAAATATAAAATATATGACGGAATGAAATTTTCGCCTTGCTTTTAACATAAAATGAACAATGCTCACTTAACAGGCGATTAAATAATCAATTATAGATGTTAAAAATTTATTTTATTTAAAAATCTTAGTACTTTCAAGCCTTTTCCTGTTCTCAAACGTTTTCTTTTTCCTTTTCCTGAAGAACCTGTTTGGAAAAGGTTTGAAAATACTAAGATTTTTAAATAAAATAAATTTTTAACATATATAATTGATTATTTAATCGCCTGATAAGTAAGCATTATTCATTTCACGTCTTTCTTTGTCTTCCATGGACATACACTGTACGCTTACACCGCAATAGTCAGATGTTGAACAGTACCATTCATAAAAAAACCTATGGACGAGGATAATGTTATCCACTTCTATGCTGTTGCTTTTTATTATTGTAAAGCAGCATTTAAATATTTCATACAAAGGACTTTTTAAACCTGTTCTGGCTCACTATTAAAGAAAGAGTTTATTTTTACAAAACATAATGTCATAAATCATCATTTTCCCATTAAATACATTTAGAACACCACTCACAAATATCATTTTATCCCCAATCACAGTCTGCATAGTGACCATCGTAATGAAAATCTACAAGCAACACTGCGTAAAATAACCACAGGAAAGAATATGGGACGTCCGGCCGACGTGTCCATTAGGTCAGTCCGACGAAATTTGGCTTGAATGAGTTATATCAGCAGAAGACCGAATCGGGTTCATTACAAACAGAACGACATCGCCAACAGCGGCGCTCTTGGGATCGTGACCATATAAGTTGGACCATAAACGACTGAAAAAAAAGGCTTGGTCAGATGAGTCACGATTTCAATTGGTAAGAGCTGATGGAAGTGTATGAGTCTGCGCAGACCCCGTGAAGTCATGGACCCACGTTGTCAACAAGCGACTGAGTAAGCTAGTGGTTGCTCCATAATGGTGTGGGCTGTGTTTACATGGAATGGACTGCATCCGCTGGTCAAACTGAACCGATCGTTAACTGTCATAATGTCGTTAACTGGAAATGATTTAGTTTAGCTAGTAGGAGATTACTTGCAACCATTAATCTACTTCATGTACCCAAACAATGATGGAATTTTCCAGGTTGACAATGCGCCATGTCACCTGGCCATTACTGTTCACGATTGGTTTGATGAACATTCTGGACAATTCTAGCGGAGATTTCGCTACCGCGATCACCCGACATGAATCCCTTTGAACACTTATAGGACATAATCGAGATATCAATTCGTGTACAAAATCCTCCACTGTCAACGCTTTCGAAATCATGGATATCTATAGAGGCTGCATGGCTCAGTATTTCTCCAAAAGACTTCCACTGACTCGTGGAGTTCATACCACGTCTTGTTGCTGCACTTCGCCAGGCAATTGGAGAACCGATACGTTATTAGCAGGTTATCCCATGACTTTTGTCACCTCAGTGTAGTGTACTAAATAATACAAATAAATCACTAACATCACTTCCAATAGTTTTAAAAAGTTGAACCCTCGAAGACATTTTTTTCAAAATAATTCCTTTGAAATATTTTTATAATGACGTTAATTTTTTTTTAAATTAAATGTAATATCATTTTCATTATTTAAATAAAGAATCACTAAATTTTATAGTACCTGGGATGGGAATATTATTTTTTGATGTGTTCATAGGAAAAATACATTAATATTTCGTGGTTCTTATAGTCATTGCTGAATCCGCTACAAAAGAAAACAAATATTATTTTTTCGCGCCTAAAAAAATTATGAAAATTACATGCAATTAAAGCTTTTTTAAATAAATTTTTACCTTTCGTATATTTATGTACCCAGAATCATTTCTACCATGAATTCGAAAGTAGCAACAACAAAAAATATATAGGTACAAAAGGAGAAAAAAAAAGCAGCAAGATGCTATAACAATAAATATTTACATAAATGCAACAAATGTATCATTGATGTGACAGTGAATTGGTTTTATTGCTTTTCTAAACTTTTATTATACCTTTATAAATGATTTCGAAATGTTAAAGCGCAATAAAAAAGAGTCATTATTAAAATGACCGTAAAACAAAAGGTGCAAACCTTTAAAGTATCTAAAAAATGAAAACATATATAAAGCTTAAAATGTCATAGGTATGTAATTTTAAAATAAAGGACAGTTAACATTTTTTCTCTTCTTTTGAATTTTCTACCTCTTTTTAAAAATTTCTTTCTTTGTAAAATATGAATTAAGAAGCTTTTTAAAAGAAACTCAAATTTTGGCAAATTAATTTGTCAAAATGTTTCACTTAAAAAAAATCAAATGTCACAATATGGGTGATAATAATGTAAGGCATTCGAATAAAATTTATGATTTATGATAATAAAAAATATATTATTCAAAACAAATTGTATTATAAAACATTTTGTAATTAAAATTAGTTGTAGATACTGTCTCGTTTCATTATGAAATGTTGATACATTACGTTTCTGTTGTAATTATGAAATGCAACTATACCGATAAATTTATGCCTACTCGAAACGTTATTACATTCTCGATAAAAGTTTTCAATAGATCTACTACTAAATTAAAAAATTAAAATCATAATTATTAGCGATTTTTTAAACTTTTAAATTAATAAACATGTTAATAGTATATTCTTACATATGTAATGTGACCACCCACTTATAACTGTAGTTTTTTTCTTTTCACATAAATTAAAACATAAACAACAATTTTTGACCGGTCATTGGATAAAAATTTATTTGTTAAAATTATTCTTTTTGAGAGTTGTTTCTCATTAAAGCACGAGATAATTAAATAAAAAAGCGCTAATATTCATGAAAAATTATGATAATAATAAAAATAAAATTTCTGCTTTATTGCTTTATTTCTGATTGATCTAAAACGGATTTTAAAATTTCAAACAAATCCTTTGCGTAAAATATCAAACTTGATAATAATAATAATAATAATAAATAAATAAATAAATAAAATAAATAAAAAAAATAATGTAAACAATATGAACATTTTATCAAACTATAGTTTGTATTTTGTAATTTAGATGTAATACTATAAATTATAATAAAGCGATTCATTTTCATTCCTTTACTATATTATTCTTATTGATTCATATAATTTATGAAATATTTACATTCAGTGCACGATACGAAGAATTTCCTACATTTTATATCTTGCGAAATATTTTACAGAAATTGCTTTTGGTATCGTCTGAATATATTACATTATACTTTTCGTTCCTGTAAAGAGAAAAACAGAATTCAGAATAAATACATTTTTAATAACATTCCACTTCAGACAGTTTGTTTTGCTTTATTTTTAAGGGGAAAATTCTCTTTGTGAAAAACTGTAAAGTTATGGTTTGATGCTTCACTTTATAGATCCACCTGTCTACTACGAATTGCGTTCCAGTTAGATTTACTTTAAGCCTTGTTGAAATATTTACCAACTCAAATTTAAAAGAAGTTTCAAAGGCTTCTCTTTTGGATTCTTCTCCAACTTCATTTCAGTTTGGTTGAGCAATTTATATTTTTGAGTCTTCCTTTTCCCCATGCATTTTTTATTTATTATTTTAACTTTATTATTCTTTTTCAACAACATTATTTTATTTGATAAAGAAAAGATCTATTTCTATTGGAACTCTACCTACTTATCCTGTAGTTTGAAAACCTATGTTTAATTATTTTACAATATTGATTATCATTATAATTTGCATGTTAAATTTAGTTACATTAAACGTTACATTTTTTTAAAATGTTAAATTACATGTTAAAAAAATGAAAAATTCGTATGTAAATCTAAAATCTACTAGATTTGGGACTTTATCGACTTCAGTAATAATAAATTTTCTCAAATTTATTAAAATACAAAAGTATTTATTTTAAAATGTATTGATACAGGTTAGGCATTTATTAATTTAGACAGATAAAGTTTCCCTATAATTTTATAAAAATGACTCTATATATTTTAAAATTTACTTCAAAGTACATTTTAAAACGTGTAAATGTGCAAATGCACAGTATATTTACAAATGTGTTTCACTATAATTACTACATATCACTATGTGATATTTTTAAAACCGTCTCAAATATTTCTGTTGCTAAAATTTTGAAATAATTGAATAATTACAGGATTTAGCGTCTAAGTTATTTGAAAATAAGTAAAATGATTTTCTTCACATACATTGTAAAATCAAAATTTTATTTCAAAATTCTGATACTACTGAAGCATTTGGGGATTAATGTTAACTAGGATTTATAATATTCAACCCGCTTTCACCGGGTTAAATGAAAAGATTACACTGAAGGTTGTATTGAGCCTTTAATTCGAAAATTTTAAGTTCAAATGAATAGGTGCAGCTTAAGCATTAATGGTTCTTATTTTTCAGCTTATTTGTTTTCTTTTCTGTAAGATTTTTTTACAAGCACAAGTACTTACTTGTAGCTTCTTTTTTCCCAAACTCGCAATAGTCTTGGTCCCAACAACTATTTAACTCTTCTTTAATGTTTATTTATTTATTCTTAGGCGTCACAAGCCGGCTAAATTTCCAAAACCTGAAAATTAAAGTTGCATTATTTCTATAAAAAACTTTGTTGAATCGCAGATTCATGTCTACAGAAGGTGTTTAACTCATTCTTGTGGAACCACACATAGTTTAAAATATTAAAAAAAAACGATATTTTGTTTATTAATTTATTTGACCACTAATGATTTATTTGAACAATTTGTCACAAATAGAAACAAAATATGCTTAAAATTTCGCACGTTATAGTGAAAAATGTAAAGTATTGGCCATTTTCAAGCGAAACATTTAAACTTAACCTGATTTTTCTCAAAATTGTTTTCACTTACGTGCATGATAACTCAAAACATATTTAAGGTAGTGATATAAAAGATTATGAATAACTTTAGGTTTTATAAATATCTTTAGGTTATTTACAAATATCTTTATATATATATATTTATATATCTATTTATAAATATTTTTAGGTTTAAATACATTTTTCTCAAAATAAATATTTTCTTACTTGCGCGCTTGATAACTCCAAACGTATTTATGATAATGATTTTAAAATTTATACATATCTTTACTAGATTATTTTCTTCAAATTGAACTAAAATCCAAGAAATTCAACAAAATTATGAAAGAGTGACAAAATTACAAAAATTTTCATGTTTCTATTTTTAGAATACAAAAAAAACTTCAGAAATTACTTGTTTATTCATTAGATTTTAATTCATTTTATTTTGGTAATATTCTTGAACTTATACATTCACTTCCAAAAGTTAAGCACGAAGATGTAAAACGCAAAAAATCAACAAGTACTGCTTTTGACAAAAAATTCAGCAGGAAAGTAGCATATATATTTATGCATAAAATAAAATCAATAATTATATACAGAAATGTAAACAATATTAAATTTTTGTAAGTCATCAGATAATGAAATACTGGAGACTTAAACAGAATTATGTATAAAGTGAAAATAAACAGCATAAATTGAAAAAAAAGACATTAATAGGGTATGTGATCCCTCCTCATCATTATACAAAGTTTACACCTTGTGATCATGTTTTCAATTAGGGGGTCAACCACCGCAGAACTAAGCAATTGCCATTTTTCGTGTAGAGCAGTTAGTCCAGGCATTTGGTAAAAAATAAATGCAAGTTTTGGTGTAGTTTTGATTTTTGGTTCCCATTATGTTTTTTGGGTCGCTGAACACGAATCTGGCATAATCCAACAAAATTTCTCCCCGGAAACACGTTTTTTTTGGCAAAAAACTCGGCTTTTTTCCGTTTTTTTTCTAAATAACTGCAAAATTATGCATTTTACATAAAAGTCATCAATACATAAATTAAAGAGCATAGAATTTCCTACATTTTATGCATAAAAGTTTTTTTTTCTGATCAATGGTTTTTATTTATTTTTTTGTTATGAAAGAAACAATGAACATCAGATTAATAAAATATAGTCAATAATAATATATTTAGTATTATTAAGTAGGGAAAATTTGCGTAAAATGGTTGTTTTTCACGTTTCATCGATGTACGGTGCTGTAATTCACGTTTTTCAGAATTTTCTGCTTTTCATACCCATTTTTGCGGCTCTCTCACGGCTAAACCATTGATCAGAGAAAAAACTTTTAATACATAAAATGTAGGTAATTCTATGCTCTTTAATTTATGTATTGATGACTTTTATGTGTAAAATGCCTAATTTTGAAGTTATATAGAAAAAACGAAAAAAAACCACGTTTTTTGTGAAGAAAACGTGTTTTCGGGGAGAAAATTTGTTGGATAATGCCAGATTCATGTTTAGCGACCTAAAAAACATAAAGGGAACTAAAAATCAAAACTACACCAAAACTTGCATTTATTTGTACTTTTTGAGCACTTAATGCCTGGACTAAGTTTCCAGTTCAATAAGAGTGGATGGAGGTGGGAAATATAAATATAGAACACGGCCGAGAGCATCCCAGAGATTTTCAATGGGATTAAGGTCGAGCGAATATCCTAGCCATTCCATATCCACAATCCCTTCACTCTCCAGGGGGGAGTGAAGGGATTGTGGGTATAGAGAGGCGACGGGTGGGTGGGTATGGATTGTGGGTATGGAGTGGTATCGACGATGCCAGCTCTATAGGGACGTTCATTATCGTCCATTAAAAGAAAAGTAGGGCCAACTGCTGTAGCGTACAATCTCACAATGGGTTCTAGGACTTTATCTCGATACCGAACAGCCGTCACAGAACCCAGTTCAACGATGTGCAGGTCGGTGCGGGTGGTATCCTAATGAAATCCCTGCCTACATCATAATGCTTCCGCCTCGGAATGCGTGATGTTCGGTGATGTTTTGGGGCTGATTGCGTGTTTCTTGTTCACGCCATATTCTTATACGCTTGTCATTTATTTGGCTGCAGAGCAAATCTTGACTCATCAGTAAACATGACATTGCCCCAGTCAGACACAGTAAAATTGACACGTTCCTGGCACCGATTTAATCGTACCCCTCTTGATTGGACGGATAGAGGAACACAAACTCGAGGTACCCGGGCGTACAGTCCACTCATATGTAATCTTCAGCATACAGTAGATGCAGATATCGCCTTACCAATGGACGCTGTAACCATAGATGTCACAAATGTGGAGGTCGCCTTGTGATTCCGCTTGGCTGCAATAGCAATATATCAATCTTCCGCGGGTTTGTAACCATTGGTCGACCGACTACGGGCCTTTGGACAACTGTCTGTGTAGTTTGGAATTATTTCCATAAACGTGAAATTACAGAATGAGCAACATCTGTGATCGACTGTCCTACTTTAATGCGTTCAACAGCACGCCATCGCTCACAATCTTCCATTCGTCATTTGGAAGTCATAGAAACACGCATGTCTTCAAAACAAATTGTACAAAAGTTTTAAACACCTTCTATCAGCACTTACAATCAACTTCTGTAACCCTTTATAAAGCTGGTTTCTTATAAGACTACCCTTTTTGTATACTTCTGGACATGAAAGCGCGATTGTCTGTTACCTAACATATTTGCATATTTCCATCTACTTCTGCAGCGATTTACATCCTCTTAAATTATGATTGGCTTCAGGAAATTAGCATTTTCCTCTCCGTGTTTAACTTAATTAAGTGTATTAAAAGATTGAAAGTTCTAGCGTGTATAGTTCTCTTTTAAATTATGCGGGCAAGCTATATGTATGATCACTAATTTAAAAAAAAACATACATTAACAATTCAATATTAAAAGGTAATTATGCAATGTTTAATGAAAATTATAAATTATACTGCATAGAGAAATTATTGTAGTATTATCCCCCCCCCCCCTCATCCAAGAAAGTCTGAAGTGGTTAGTACAAAAATTTAATGCATGGGGGTCACTTTAAATATTTGTCTTCGAAACTTAATTTTGCATCTGCTTAAAGGATACTTGCGCTTGCGATTTTCTTATATAGTTGAAAAATACATAACTACTATAACAGTTTTAAATTTTCTAGTGAAAGAAAAAAGTGAGAGCCAAGATTCCAATCAGGGATACCGTGGCTGAAGCCACCACTGCTCTACGATCTGGGCCATTCCGAATTTATCGGGACGACTAATTCACCCAAATAATCTTTAATAATCACATCTGGTCTGATATCTGGATAAGCTTGATAGAATGAATTAAATTTATTCTTGAAACTGCAGTAAAATCTGCATGCATTATTATATTAGATTAAATTTTAACACAGTTGTTCAAATGGTAAATAAATCATAAAAGATGAAAATTTCTAATTTGCAACTGTCATGTTTTATTTACCAATTGAAAAATTGCTAATTAAAATTGAATAAAAATTTGAAAAATTGAATAAAAAGTACGAAAATATTGAATATTTAGAAAATTATATTTTTTCGCAGTTTTAGAGTAAGACCATGAAACATTTTTGATAGATGGTATTTCATAAGATGCATCTCATAAAGTCTTTAGTAGCAGATTTTTATTATAGACATATCAAATTTTAAAACAGGCTGTCAAAGGCGAATTAATTTCCCATTTCACTACATATTTCACTCAATGTCTAAAATGTCACTTTACTCTATGAAATAATTAGTGAATCAAAAATTCTGTAATATTAACATTACAAAATCATAGTTGTCGGAGAAATTTTAGAAAGGCAGAAATCGATTCAAATTTTGATCACAAATTCTGTAACGTAGCAATTTAGTTTTAGAATCTTTTATTTTGAGTATTTACTGTGTATATTCGTGTATAAGTCGAATTATTTCTGACAATTTTCGGGAACAAAATTGTGGGGCTTGACTTAGGCACAAGTCAATTAGAAAAGGAAAAAAAAATCGAATACTGACTTTTTATGTGTATGTATAATAAAATGATATATAAAATATGCAAATAATAATAATTTATTTTTCAGTGATTTGTTTTTATCTACTTAATATTTTTTCACATTGGCAAGAGGCATCTTTGGTTTGATTTTGTGCAAAATTGAAGTAAAACCTTAGGGAGTCGACTTAAACACGGGTTTTTATTTTTTTGCAGACTTTGTATTTGAAAGTTAGGGGGTCGACTTATACATTCGAGTATTATACGATATTCCTTTTGGAGAAAATTTGGAGAGTCAGAATGTAATTTTAATTATGGCCACGAGTCTTTTATTATTCATCATCCTGCGAAATCTATGTTTATCTGTTGCTAAACTCTTCAATTATTGATCATTCAAGGAAAACTTTTCATTCTCACGCGATAATGAGTTATGCTCGAGGTATTTTTAATAATTTGTATAAAATAAAAATAAAAAACTATCACTATAAACCAATTAAAAGCACAATAATAGCTATACGTTGAATGTCAAAAAAATGATTTATTTGAAACTAAAAAAAAAAAAAAAAAAAAAAAAAAAAAAAAAAACTGGAGAACAGACTGTTTTATCATTATTATCAATATCATTCTAATTATTAATATTATTATTAACAGTTTTAGAAATACAGATTAATTGTTGAAAAGTTAGGGAGAATGTTGAATTCGTAACAAGAACTCTGTTTTAAATTGTAACATTTACAATACTTTACTCTACAGGAATTGAAGACTCTTTATGCTCAGGAGTAATGATATGTTTCTGAATAAAGTAAGATTTCAAAATTATACCCATTTTGAGCAAAAAGTTTCATAACATTTTTAAATCTTCACTTATTATTTATTCGATTTTATATTTTAAAATAATTTAAACTGTTTAAGCTTTACCTTGACATACATTTTATAATTCTAAAATGTTGGTTACTAAGTTTTTAAGAATAATATTTCTGAATTAAAAATGGTCTATACCCTGAACATCAAATGTTTACTACTACATATTATTAATTAACAGAAATTTTAACTAGGCATCAGAATGTATCCGAAAACTGCTTTAATAGCAAATCATAATTTTCAAACAATCATAATTTTCAACATCAATAATTTTCAAACATACAAAAGTAATTTTGTTTAAAATATTTTAAATGTTATCACGAAACGTTTCGTGCCTAAAAACTTTCAATTTTATAAACTAATCACTACCGTTAAAAACGTCATGTAAGAAAAATAATCAAGCGTCGTTTAAGATAATTACAGCCATGTATTTTATCGCTATTAGAGGGAAAAATTTTTTCTCTAACACGTTAATTATATTCTTAAAAACATTTTTCCTTTTTCAAAAAATTGCCTTTTGAGATCATAAATCATCGTGTTCTACATGTTGTAACAGAGAATAATCGGTCATTCTTTTTGAAATTGTTTCCAAATACGAAAAAGTTTATAGATTAATATTTTGCAGATTAATATTAAAAACCTGGAAATGGTAATGGTAAATTTGTGTTATTAACATCTCAACCAAATAATCTAATAAATTAGGGAAAGAAAATTTATAAATTTTTTTGTTTGTTATAAATCGTCTTATTTGTAAGCGGACTAAAGTTTTTCGTTTGATCATGAATATTGTGATAGAAAAAATACTTACTTCGAATGTGGCGCAAGTAAAATGTGGTATCCATAAAGTAAAATACGCGGGTTATTGCAAATGGCCGAATATTTTTATAATATATTTGAATCGGTTTTTTATAATAGTACATTTCTTTTAAAATGCTCTCAGAGAGCATGTAAAATGTTTTTGTTTTGAAAAAGTGTGCGACAAGGCATTAAAAAATGTTTCCATGTAATTCAAGCTTTGCTGTGCCCTGACGTATTTATGTAAAATGAGTAACACATACCGTGAAACACAAATATCTCACTTCATTCAGTGTTTTTTTACTTATTATATCTTAAAGGATGCTGTAATAAATTATGCATATCAGCTGTTAATTGTTTTTCTGTTAGTCACAAAGAAGCTACTTTTTTCAATATTGAAAAACATGGTTATAAAAAAAATATAGAGCACTCAGATTGATGGAAACGTCCTCAATTTAAAACATATTAATGGAGTTTTATTTTTGAATCATGGTTATGGAATAACATCATTAGTTATATAGTGCACACTATCTCTTCTAGGTTTAAAAAAAGTAAATTATAGGTTTTGTGCATTGCTAACATGTTAGTAAGTATGCATGTAGTATGTGCTGTACGATGTATTTATGTTGTGAGGTATGAGTAAATGTGTAAGATAGTTATTGTGAGTATGTAAATACGCATGCATGCAAATATGGTGATAATATATTAAGGACAATGTTAAAAAGTATTTGAGTGAAAAGAACCGGACTGAAAATTATAAAAAATAAATTTTCTATAAAGGCTATTTTGTTCTTTATTTTACCTTTTCTTTATCCTAAAAATATAAAATAATTAGCTCGTCAAAAGTATAAAATTTGCATTTTTTTTACTTATGTGAATATAGTTTCAAATTACAATACCTTTCAGTTTTTCAGTATTGATTTGTCTAAAATTTAAAACGACTACATTAAAAGAATTTTCCATTACATTACAAATCATTCAATATTAAAGATTCCCATAGCTCCATACTGCGGCAAATAATCCTTAAACTGGAATTACTTTTCGCTGTTTGAATATTGAAGATAAAAAAAGTCTTTATTGATATCAAAGATTCGAATTTCTTTTTCAACTATTTGAAACGAGAGTAGTAAAAAAAGATTTTTTTTCAAATTAAGGTTGTTATAGAACAATCTAGACATTTTGATGAGAGATATTTTTCAGAGATCTGTTAGCGAGAAATTGTATCCGTTACCTTTTTAACAGATTAAAAGAAGTGAGTTTATATGATGTTTATATATTGTATTAAAATCATGTTTAAAGCAGGAAATGAAAGTAACTAAATTTGTTTGAATTAATAAAATTGGAATTTCTTTTTGATCACGCAGTAGTATATGTTTTTGTCTGCATTATGAAAATATAATTACGAAAAACTCGAAGTCTATAGCTAAAACAATTAAATTGCAAATAAAGGCTCATCAAAAACAGAAGATATGAAGATGCTTAAAATTCAAATCTATCTAGATTAGTGCCTTTCAAAAAATAAATTGAAAATATTGAGATTATATGAATAAAGAAAAAAAATGAGTTCAGAGCAAATTAAAAGTAATATATTTAATTTAATTATGTATTAATAAACATCACTTCAGCAAAGCATAAGTTGCATCGTTCATTCATTCATTCATTATTATTATTATTATTATTATTATTGTTATTATTATTATTATTATTATTATTATTATTATTATTATTTTTTTTTTTTTTTTTGCATGTTCAATGTTTAGCGTGTTTAATTTTCAAACAGTTATAATTTAAGTATAAAATATTCTATACCATTTGTCACAATATTACTTTTTAAAGATTTTTTTAAAGATGTAATTTATCTGATTATTGATTATTTTAATTTAGGCATGCATTAAGCAGTGAAATAAAAAATGTACATGAGGAAATATGTAACATATTTTTCAGATAATAAAGAACATTATATCAATAAGCTATTTTCTTCTTCCTAAGATTATATTTACGAATAAATATCTTTATTTAATGTACTACAAATAAAAGTTAATATTACAGTTAATTATTTTCTCGCACGCAGAAACAGATTTAGAGCTTGCTGTTTGACAGTTTTATGAATATTTACTCGTTTTACATCTATCTCACATGTCATAAAATTTATAAAATGAGCGAAAGAAGAGCGAAAGAAATGAGGATGAACATTTCTCCTTAAAATTATTAATTTTTTTCTTAAGTATTTGTTTGCGTTTCAAATCTATCAATTGCAGTACATTTCTTTATATTACAGCGCACAAGGTTGTTCATGATACTAGGTTATTCTGGAAAGATATATTTTAAAATATAAATCATACATAATCGGATTAAATGTATATAATAATATAAATTTGAGATTGGTTTTAAAAACAATCTGGATCATGCGTTGTATGTATAATGTATGAGGTCGAGTAGACCAGCAGGGCCCGCGACATAAGTGAAATCAATGAAATAATATATATATATATATTATTTCAAGAAGTTCATTTGAAGTTATGTAAATACAGCAATTCATTTGATTCGAAGGTCTTTCCTTTTCGGTTCTTTTGAAAAATCGTCCACCGTTGTAAGCAAAGTCTATTTACAAAAACAGACTTTGGACTCAAAATTTTATCGTGTAATTTCAAATTTTATGAAAATCGGATGTATAGATTAATTACAGGGACGGTCAAAAGTTTTCAGTTACATTACGGCCAATGGGAAACAATGTTTTAATAGCAATTTAATGGTACTACAGCCTTTCAAAAAGAATGAAATTGAAATGCTATACTGAAGTGTACTAAAATATAAACTCTGTTACAATATGCAGTGCAAATAATTTGTATTATTTATTTAGAGGGGCATAGAAAGAATTTCTTTACATAATACTAAATGGTGAAACTTTGTTTTTAGCGTTCATTTTAATCATGTTAAATTATTTCACATATAATGATATTGATATACGTAGCTGAGGTGAGTATATCATGATGAGGTGAGTATATCATCTTTCTATGAGTTACATCGTCAATCATAGAAAGTGCATGGTTTTTACAGGGGCACTCAAAAAATTTCGGATACTATACTACAACCGAAATATTGTATTTTAGAGATGATAGCTATAAATGACTTTTTAATTGGGAAATGAGTTTTAAGTTTAACTAAATTTTTGCATGTTGCGTTGTGTGTATAAATGCTGTAGATCATATACAAGGTAACACAACAGAAACTGCACAGTTTATAGAATATAAACAAAAGGTAGTTTAAAGGTGATTTTAAAGTAAGGTGTGTGTTTTTAAACTGAACTGCATTTAGTAAACCAAGTTATGTTTATAGAATGAAAAAAAAAAAAAAAAAAAAAAAAAAAAATGATATAGAGGGCCACACAAAGAGTTAGATACATGGCTGTCTATGGAAGATAATCTTTAGAAATGTAATTTCACTTGATTTATGTGTATATTTTTAGTCTTAGTTAAATTTTATCTAAATAGTTGCATATACGTATGTAAAGATAGTAGACAAAATACACGACTGTACAAAAGAATTAAAGTATGCTACCGTCTATTGTATATGAATTTCTGAAAGTAAAATTTCAACTTATAAGACGTTTTAATATTTTACAACATAGTTGAAAATGCTTAAGAATTCGGTTTGTCTGTCAGTACTCTAACTTGCGTAAACATATTTGGATTGCGCTGTAATTGATATATGTTTGTAATTGACATATAATCGTATCACATCTTCTATTCACGCATTTTTGCATACGAATTTAATAGCCATTGAATCAAAACCTGAATATTTACCAAAATATTTATAGTACGTACGTACCTTATTTGCCACGTTTCACATGCAATTTCCAATTCGTTTTATTTTACATCAATATCTAAGGTAACTTTGTCATAAATCGTCTATTGTCAGCATTTAAAGCATATTTGTTGTTAGGTGACGATGTATTTCCAAATCCGGGGTAACTTAGTCACCCCGGTTTTTTTCTTACAGTACTTCTCGTATACATTTAATCCGAATTGATGTTGTAGAAGATCATTAAGTCAATATGCCTGTCTTTTTTTTTTTTTTTTTTTTTTTTTTTTTTTTTTTACACCCGAATTTGTAGAATGAAAAAAAGTGAAAGTTTACAATTATTCTTACAAAAGTAATAAAAATATATTGTCAATATTAGACTTATTGTCAGAACCATCAGCAAATAATTTAGAAAGATTGAAAAACAAGATTTGAAGACTTTTTATTGCACGAGCTCTTCAAAAGTTCAAATAATTAAAGTACAGATTCCAAACAATTTTTACATATTTTAATTGAAATAGAAATTTAAGTTGTTTGTATATTTATTACTTTACGAAGCTATTTTTTTTAATGCATATCTCTGCTTTCATAACACCATACAAAAAGCCAGAAAATAAATTAATAAGAAAGTATGCTAGACTTTAAAAAATAACTTTTCTTTATTTTTAGTAAATCAGTTGCAGTTCAGATATTAATTAAAAAACCCTTGATTAATAAAGTTAGTCAAATAATATTTTTATATGCGTCACTTTAAAAGAGGAACTTTTTTAAAGTTTAAATTGATTTTTGGAACTAAAACTAATTTCTACTTATTTTTATTGAAATTTTCATAATCTTTTAATTAATATCTTTTTTACTTAGTTTTGAGAACATCAATTTGGATTTTTTAAAAATATTTCTCTTATTTACTTTTATTTTACTAAACAACTTGTATTATTTTAAAAAGATATTTTCTTGAAATTTGCTTTAAAAAATGTATGATTGTTTGACAAATCATTTCGTTTATAAATTTTGTTGATTTTCTACTCTTATCTTTTGCACCCGAAAGGAATTTTTAATTTTCTATGTCTGGTGTAATTTTGTTTGAAATTTGTTTTGCAAAATAATTAAATTTGTTATTTCAGAAAAAAAAAATGATGAGAAATTTCGAATATTTTCAAGTTTTTATAATTTCAAAATTATAATACACGAATCAAAATGTTTGGCTCATTTCTTTTCAAAATTTATTTTTTATGTAAAGATAGTAGACAAAATACATGGCTGTACAAAAAAGAATTAAAGTATGCTACCATCTATTGGGTATATGGGTCATTTTCAAAAAACTTGTACATTTGGGAAATTTTTCACAAATAAAAAAATTTTTTTAGTGCAACTTATAAAAATATTAGATGATACTAAAACATTTCTTGTATATAAAACTAAAAACAGCAGTTCACTTTTTGATTTGGAACGCCAAATAAAAAATAAAGTACGAACTTGCAACAGTAAAATGTTCCCTTCTGTTACCAACAGTCAAAAATTTTTATTTAAAAAAATGAAACACCTAAAACAGTAAATATTACATTTCCTTTAATTAAATGATTGCTACTTTCAGAAAATTCTAACTGTTGTTTTGTTTTGTTATGATTATTTTTTTTTTTTGTAAAATACAAAAGATTTCCTCTCTGTTACTTTTTGGAAAAATCATAAGTTTTAATTAAATGTGCATTCACATTTTTTCAGTTCAATTAAAAAAAATTACATAAATAAAATATTAGTTAAAGTTACACAATTAATTATTCAAAATGATGATTGATATTTTTTTTAGTGAAATAAACCAGCTTTAATTGACGGTAACAGAGTGGAAAAAAAGTAACCGAAGGGCATGCTGATTGATAGTGGAGTGATATTTGATGTAGCATAAGTTTATATCATGTATTGTATGCGATCTTAATGTTTCAAACATATCCAGCAAGAATTTAAGATTTTTACAAAAATGACTATTGGAAAATAGTGGTATTTGGCGGGGTATTCTCTTTTGTAAATTTATATCATGTGCTATGACAAACGCACTGCTTAGTTAAAAAAAAAATCTCATCATATATTAGTCGAGGTAGTGGTGCTTTAAAGCAAGAATTTAAGATTTTTGCAAAAAATACTATTAAAAAAAGTGGGATTAGATCAGGCATTTTTTTATATAACTTTTTATTATGTGTTACAAGCTATCATGAAGTTTCAATGTTTCAAACAGATCAATTCAGAATTTAAGATATTTGCAAAAAACTACTATTCGAAAATACTGGTATTTCATGTGGCATTGTTTTTATAAATTTTTATCATATGTTGTAATCTGTGTTTCAATTTCTAACAGCTCGCCTTAGATTTTCAAATTTTAACAAATTTGCGTGCCAATTGGATAACGCTTTAACCCTAGAAATAACTATTTTTACATAAATTACTATTTGAAAATAGTAGTATTTGACGCAATGTATCATCTTTTTTATAAATTCTTTTCTACTTAAATAATGATCTTTTCTTTTTTAATACATTTTTATTATGTGTTATAAGATATCCTGAAATTTGAAACAGACCAAGCTAGAATTAAAGGCTTTTACAAAAATTAATATTCGAAAATAGTGGTATTTCACGCTGCATTATTTTTTCATAAATAAATAGTGTTGAATCAAAAATATAAATGACTACAATTAAAGAAACATTTTGTTTGAGAAAGTTAAAGCCTAATGTTTATGGCAACGAGCTCACGACAAAAACTACCATTTTATATTTAAAAAGAAAAATGCATATTTTTAATTCTGTTCTAAGACCATGAAACGAGAATGTGCAGCCTTCAAGAACAATGTTTAAATAAACTTGTTTTTTTAGTAGTTTTTTACTCTGTTACACTTTGTTCCACTCTGTTACCATAAGCATGGTAACAGAGGGGAATGGTAACAGAGGGGAAAAAAACTACAAATAATTTTATCAGCACAAAGTGAATTAAAAACAAGAAAAACTAAGCCTATTTATTTAAGAAGCACCATTTGATCTTATGGTTAAAATTTTATAAAAGTATAAAAAAAATAAATTTCACATAAATAAGCTGGTAACAGAGGGGAAACTGAATAAAACATCCTTATCTTGTAAATGCTTTAGTTCAACACCACGGTGAAAATAACTTAATAATTTAAAAAATGATGACCTCATCTAAAAATAGACTGTTCAAAGAACTGCAAAACCTTGTGTTGAACACTTAGTAGTTATAATTTATTACATTAAATATGGTAACAGAGTGGAAGTAACAGAGGGGGAAAAATCTGGGAACAACAATAAATTGTTCCATTTTTATAAAAAAACAAGTTAAGAAAAATATATTATATGGTCTATGCTACAGATAAGACATACAACAATTGTCACAACTGAAAAAATTAACACTTTTGACAATTGATTTATAATTTTATAGCAGTTGAAAAAGTAAAAAGGGAAGAGGGGACATAGCATTTTAGCTATAGCTGACACATTGAAACCATAACTACACTAATATATTTTTTAAATTTCTGATAAGATTTAGCCCACATTTACTCTAAACAGTCAGACAAGTAATGTAAATGCTTAAATTTTATTTTTAAAACTTTACTTTAGTTATTAAAAATTCTTAAAGTTGGGGGACATAGAATTTACAAGTTTTTTGAAAATGACCCATATATTTCTGAAAGTGAAATTTCAACCTATAAGGTGTTTTAACACTTTACAACATAGTTGAAAATGGTTAAGAATTCGGTTTATCTGTCCGTTTTCTAACTTGTGTTAATATATTTGGATTGCTCCGTAATTGATATATGTTTCCAATTGACATGTAATTATATCATATTTTGTATTGATGCATTATTGCATAGGAATTTAACAATCATTGTATGAAAATCTGAATATTTATCAAAATACTTATAGTATGAGCGCACCTTATTTGCCACGTTCGACGTGAAATTTCCAAGTTCTTTTATTTTATATTAATACCAAAGGTAACTTTGTCAAAAGTCGTCTATTGTGAACATTTAAAGCACATTTATTGTTAGGTGACGATGTAGTCCTGATTCCGGGGTAAATTTGTCACAATTTTCTTTATTTTTTTCTCTTACAGTATTTCTTGTATACATTTGAACTCACTTTGATGTTGAAGGGGATCATTAAGTCGATACTCCTGTATTCTTTTGAGACTTGAATTTGTAGAATAAAAAAAAGTATGTACAAAAATATGTCTAAAACGTGTGAAAGTTTACAGTAATTCTTACAAAAGTAAATAAACTAAAAAAAAACAATTGACACCATTAGACCTATTGTCAGATCCACCTGCAAATAATTTAGAAAGATTGAAGAAGATGATTCGAAGACTTTTTATGGCACGAGCTCATCAAAAGTTCAAATAATTAAAGTACAGATTCCAAACAATTTTCACATATTTTAATTGGAATAAAAATTTCAATTTGTTTGCATATTTATTATTTTACGAAAATATTTCTTTTAAATGCATATTTAAGACCATACAAAAAGCTAGAAAATAAATTAATATGAAAGTATGCTAGATTAAAAAAAAATAACTTTTCTTTATTTTTAGTATATCATTTGAAGTTCAGATATTAATTAAAAAATCCTGGATTAATAAACTTTGTCAAGCAATATTTTTATATGCGTCACTTTAACAGAAGAACTTTTTAAAACTTTAAATTGATTTTTGAAGTTAAAACTAATTTCACTTATTTTTATTGAAAATGTCATAATATTTTAATTAATATATTTTTTGCTGATTTTTGAGAATTTCAATTTGGATCATTTTTTTTTTAATATTTCGCTTACTTACTTTTATTTCACTAAACTACTTGCATTCTTTCAAAAAGATATTTTATTGAAATTTCTTTAAAAAATTTATGATTGTTTGACAAACTTTTTTAATTTCATAAATTTTGTTGATTTTTCATTCTAATATTTTATACCCGGAAGGAATTTTAATTTTCTATGTCTGGCGTAATTTTGTTTGAAAATTGTTTTGCAAAATAATGAAATTTGTTGTTTCAGGAAAAAAAATGGCGAGAAATATCGAATAATTTCAAGTTTTTATAATTTCAAGATTATAATACACAAATCAAAATGTTTGTCTCATTCCATCTCAAAATTTATTATTTTTTTTAAATATTTATTTTTTTTCACTTTTTGAGCACTTAGTAGGAACATACAGAAATTCATAATTTGTGTGCTGGTATGTCTGTGAACATACTAATTACTAAACAGTATTTCAGGTTGCACCCTATTCTACATATCTGTTATAAATAATTGTCACAAAAGCTGTATATATTTTTACCAAAATTAACTGACGGATTTGGTCATTAAAAAAAAATAAACCATTTTTCAACCGTTTAAGGGTGCATTCCGATTAAAACCGCTGACTTTCAGATTTATTTTTAATTACCTCATTTAATTAACTCATTTTTGCTCTCAAATGCACCAAACTTTCAAAATCTCTTATTTAAAAACTACATGAGGTGCTGTGTTTATCGACTTTTTGGTAAATGTGGAAAATATTGTTAAAAATGCTCCCAAAGTTGCCAGTTTGAACCGAAATTTACAGATTTGGAGATCTGATGACGAAAAAATGATCGAACTCAGAAAATAATTCTTTATAAATCAAATTCTAATTAATTCAGCGAAAAATTACATCACACGGCATATTATACATCTCTTCAACAATCACCTCAGCAAGTTTCACGTTTCTACTTTTAAAAATGAGTACGAAAATGTATCGGAAAATTTCGAGCTGTTGAATGTGGAAAATCAGCTTTTCGAATACACCCTTAAATAGGAAAAACACAAAAGAAATTTTAGGGAGTATAAGTTTTAAATATTGCGGCGATATAAACCGCCGCTATAGTGCGATACAAATGACAGAGAAGCACTAATAGCAAAGAGGAAACGTTTCCAACTTGAAAACTGAATATTATATTAAAATATGGAGGAGTTTCAATAAAAATTTCAATCCACCTTTTTACCTAAAATTTACTTGCCACCGTTTCTTAAGAATTATAATTTGGTCCTTTTAATATTGAAGAACTCTAGTCATTGAAAAGGTAGTTCTTTTAGATAAATACTGGTATTTTTGTGGCACGCTGGCCATCCCTGTAGTAGTACAAACGTACAAAAGAGTAAATTGATCGCAAATTCATGATGTTCGGCCACTCTTTTCATTCGAATGACACAGAATGTGATTTGATTGACGCAGCAAATAGGAAGAAACACCATGTCAGTATTGCCGGAAAATGGAAGGAAACATTTTTGAATGCAAAGAGAAAATGTCCCTGAATTTGGCGTCATTCAAGTTAAGAATTCTGATTTAGCTACTGCTACAGCTTTGAAACAAAATAATACAAACAGAAAAAAAAGCTACTGGAAGGGATTTTATTAGTTGGATGACTATTAAATACCTGCGAGTTGTGAGACGCTCTCCTTCAACGTCACAAAAGTCATTTTAGCCAAAAGGGAAGGTATGATGGATTTTCTGAAATACTTCCACGAATTCATCATGCACTCTCAAAAAAACTTCCGTCTTTTCACAGAAAATGCACTGGCAGCACTGCTGCCAGAAATTGTCTGTATATTGACGATTTTCTGTTTATTTTTTTCTCTGTCAAAAGAGGAAAAATATCCGTCACTTGAAAAAAGTTTGGAAAAAATCAATGCGGAAGAGGCGGGGATCGAACCAAGGACCCCAGGATTACCAGACCAACTCTAATCCACGGCGCTACGGCTGCTCATGATGATTGTGCGTTAAAATAGAAGTGTTCATTTCATATGGTGTGGGTTGGTGTATTTCGTTAAAAAGCTTTTAATTATGCAGTTAATCTCGGAAAGATTTCATCTTTAATGAAACTGTGGCTGGGTTTTTTTTACGTTTAGTATTAATATAGTATAAAAATGTGAATTTTAAATATATTACGTAGAATGTTAGAGAAAAAACATGGATGTTCTATTTGTGAGAATTTTTGAACGAATAAAGAAAGTAATTGTTATTTATTTTTAAATTCGAAAACATTTTTGTCTTTTAAAACTAAATTAGACATTTTAATCAATAGAATATTTTTGTTTTTCATTTTAAAAATAAATTCGAACTTATTACTAACAGACCCAATGCGCATGCGTGCTGGATAGAAACGGAAACTTTTCCTCATTTTTCGACGCTCGGAATGAACTCACAGAACAAATACGTTTTCTGGGAGAACAGAAATTATTTGTGAAAAAATAACGATAACTTAGTGTATATTGACGAATTTTTCTGACAGTGTGTATACTTCCAGAATCTTCCAGTAAAGGTCAGTACCAGGCTTCAATCTACTTCCTTTAGAGTTCATTAGAATGACGATATTGATGATGATGGTGGTATTTTGTACGGTGAATTATTTTCGATAAATGGTTATATTTTCCATACTTTGTGTTTAATATAGAGTAAAAAATAGAATAAGTAAATATAAAACAAAATTAAGAGTGAGTTTGTAATCATAATAAACATGTTTTTATTTACACATGCAAAATTTGACAACTATACTGAATCATATCCTGATTTTTTTCCTTTTAAAACCGCATAAATTTACAATAGAAATGTGAATTTGTCCTTTGTAAAAGTACAGAATTATGAGAATGACACTTTAAATTGAATATTGACAAGTATAACCCTTGACCTGAATTAATTACTTTTTAAGAACTTTAAAGTTATTATTATTTACGGTAGTGAAAAATGGGCCTTCCCTATTATGGCTGTAATCCTCTCAAATGTTGTATCTTTTTTTTTTAAATTGACATCCTCAAATATATACTTGATTTGACTTATACGTAATATTTTCTTGTTTTAAAGAGCTCATGTAAAATGACATATAGGTACTACCATTTAAATATTTAAAGCTAGTACAAGCTTAAAAATATATATGATCTCTTATAAAAAAAAATATCCCCCACACAATTATAATGACCTGTATGTGACTAAAATGATAATATTCTTGCACTTTAGAATTGAACTAATATCAACCACACGAATTTTCTTGAAGAATTGTACATTTTTGAGAGCGTTATTGATATTGTTTAGACAGGCCGACGAACTGCCTTTCTGCACAAAGGATATAGGCCCAATGGAAGAAATTTCCCTGCATAGGGGGGGGGGTGGTGCTCTTTCGAAGGGAACCTAATTCGAATATAAGGTTTTGAAAGAACTAACCACTACTTGTGGTCACTAGTCGGTGAATTTTACGTTCGCAGGAGGTGTGTTTTATGTATAATGACTTTTCCATTTCAAGGAAGGGAAACTTCAATCCAACTGCAGGACAGGGAATATTTTCTTAAAATAGGGTTGATCTTTATTTCCTGAACCATTGTAATCTCCACTTTTTCTGTTGTCAATAAACCGTAAAAGGGATAAGAAGAAAGGATTTCCTAGAATCCACTTTAAGTTGGGTAAAATGCACGTGTGCCCGGAGTATTACGCAAGTTTCGGTGAAACTACGGGAAAATTCTGAATGGATAGGCCGACTGGCGCACCCAGTTCTCCCATTTAATAACTTGTTGTTTTTTAGAGGAAAATGTACAGACTGTTTGTAAAAGTTTAAATACAAAGGGATTTTGCCTGTTCTCGCAAATTTTATTAAACGAAGTATTGCAAAGACTTTATTTATAAAATGTTATTTTTATATTAAAGTATTTCGATAAGAAATACACTATATTGCCATTGATTATTGGACACTTGCGATTTTAGATATTTTACTAAATATCTAGAAAAATATATGAGGAATCATCTCGAAACTCTTAGTGTATAAATATAATTGTATACGCCATACATCGCCGTGAAGATTTTTTACCGAAACTCCATAGGGGACCGTCAACAAATTAAAAAAAAATGAATATCTTTTGAATAACCCTGTCAAAACTGATGTAGCAAAAGTGCTCAAACTCTAGATTATGATTGAATTCCTTATTGTAATACACTTTGTTCATTTTTATGCAAATAGCATGCATACTCGCAGAGTAATTAAGGTTTTTATAAAAATGGTCCCAAATTTTTCCAAGTTTTTTCCTTATAATTTTCAGAGTTCTTAATATAAAATAATTTTTTTTTCAGAAAATAGGACAAACAACATTGCAGACAGTACCCTGTAATCAGAATTAAAAAATAATAAAAATTGTATGAAAAATGAGTAGGTTTACTAAATAATTTTTTACTGCGCATGCGTCAAAGATATCAAAATTTCATTTGCATATTATGTTAGCTAAATGTATAGAGCAACTTTTGTAAAAGTCTCAAAATCATAGCTTGAAAATTCTGAAAGTAATCGTCTATAGAAAAAGGACAAAATCCGTTGTTTCCATGGCGTATACTATTATATTTATACACTAAGAGTTTCGAGATGATTCCTCATATGTATTTTTCTAGATATTTAGTAAAATGTCTAAAATCGCAAGTGTAATAATTAGAGAATTTCAAATTAATTAGGAAAAAAAAGCATGCATTTAAATATAATTTCAAATCAACTAGATTCGCTTATTGTTTTAAGTACGTCATCTTAAAAAGTCACACTTCCACGCAAAACTAATACCCGATAATTTTTATTAAAAAAAACTTTTTTCCGTAAAGTTTTATTTTTACATTTAAACTTTTCTTTTTAAATACTTTGCCTTGAGGTCTTTAATAATTTGATATTTTCCTTTTTAATATAAGGCTATATTTTTGAAATGAGCTGGGTATAAAATTTTTTTAGAAATTGTTTCTTTAAAAGTTAACTGTTGTTTTTCAGCTACTTTTGTTTTTCTTTTAGTATAGATGTAAAAACTTGAGTGCTGTTTAAAATACAAGTGACAGTCGTATATTTATAAAAGGCAAAAAATACCGAACATCACATCAAATTTAAAAATTAATTTTTTAAACATGATGAAATGGTTTTAAATTTTTATTTCAGAAGCTATTAAAAGGAATTTTTCATTATTTAATCTATTTTTTTTATTTTCTGCGTAACGTGTTTGATCTATGTATTATAAATACAGGTAATTAAAAAATGCTTACAGATCTGAAAAAGTAAAATGAAATGAAATGAAAATTTACAGCAACATTTTTTTCTAAGAAAAATGTAATAAGTCTATTGAATTATACAATAAAATGAACAAAAGGCTTTAAATAATTATGAAAGATATCTTGAATTATAATTTCAATCTTGTGTAAATTAACATTTACTTTGAAGTTTTCAAATAATTTAATAATACTGATATAAAGAATGTGTGATACCCTTCGAAAAACATTTTTTAAAATTTACTTATTATATCATAAAGTTGTTAAACAAGTGGATTTTTACGACAAAAATATATTCATATACTTTTTAACTTAAAGAATTTAGTTTTTTCAATTTTTAATATTTTGAGCCAGTTTTTCTTCACATATTCAGAGCTGCAACTTTCTCAACTTTTGAAAATGGTTTTTCTATCAATCCATTAGTTGATGGAAATTATAACAGCACATATGAATGCTTAAATTAAATAAAAACTCGAATTTCTTCATATTCACATTTGAATTTTTTTATAATTATTACAGTTGTTTTCATTTATTTTATTAGAAAATCCATTTCAAATTCTATACGTGTATATTATGCCTTTCCCACTATGTAAAAAAACACACACAGTTATTTTTTACATATCCGTTGAAATTAAAATAATTTAAATGTGAGAAAAAGTTAAAAAAAATCGAGCTGCGAATGAATATGAAAGTTGGATGTCTGATATAGTTAAAGAGAAATGAATAAAGTGAATGCAGTAAAAGGTCTTTTTCACATATTTATAATAATCAAATATTTACACAATACTTTTACTTTATCAAAATGTACTGGTGAACGAACATATACCAGAAGAACAAATTAGAAATGCAGAAATTTTCGAAATAACTAGTGTAGATATAGGAAGACCACTATACTTAAGAAATGGAGAAAACAAGTCTTGATTTGACTACCTTACTTATGCTATTTGGATCAGTAATTGTCAATGAAACCTTTAGAAGATTTATGTCATGAAAAGGCAACAAATAAGAATAGGATCTATATTCGAATTATATATATCTTCGATGTAACTCGTTTAAACAAATTATTCCGTTTTCGGCAAATTATTCCGCTATTATATAGTTCCGTGTTTTCAAGTTATATGTCTTCTATTTCACACATTAAACAAATTAATCTCTTATTGTCAAAAAGTAAGAAAACCTTTATTGAAAGATTTCCTCCAGAAGTCAGAGCATATAGGACGAAATTTATTGTTCTCATGAGTATCTTTTACCAATACTCTTTAACAGACATTTTTATGCGATATGGAATAGGATTATATAAGGAAGATTAATTGGTAAAAGATACTTTGAAAAACAGTAACATTTGTCCTATGTGCCCCGATCTCAAATCTGAATACATCGGACAACAAGAAAATTCCCCAATATTCTAAATGTAGGTGAAATTGTACTTATATGAAACGCATAGAATGGTTCATGATCAAAATATTTGAATCTAATACTGGGAAATATGACAACACTCCAGTATCTTGAATAAAAACTGTGAATGGCAATTTTTTAAGAAAATACCAAAGACTGATCACAAAAGAATTTCAACATGAACAGAGATATTTACTATGTGAAAAAACCAGTCCTGATTGCCTCCTCTTCCGAGTGATGAGTACTTAAAAATTCTCTTTGATTCTATCCAATTACAAAACTACTGGAAATTCTAAATAAAATTTTCATTCATTACGACTTAGCTAGACTGTCCAAAAACTGGCAAAGATCGTATAGATCAGCTAATAATTATTAGCAGATCTGGTCAAATAATAAATACCAGCTATCAAAAGATTATGATTTGTAACAGATGTAATTTTTCCATTAATTTACCTATTGAATAATCGTGCTTCAAAATTAATCTGTGATCTGTAATGTAGTGTATGTATTTTTGGTTGCATAAATTGTAAGTATGTAAGTCGGGAGTGCACGTTCTATGTCCTATGAATCGACGTAAACTGAGTGCACTGAAATATGGGGGGCGCATATAAGAAATGAACCTGATGTTAATTTATTATCTGAAGTTGGATTTGTATTTTATTTTGCTGTGTTCGTTGATTGTATATGTCTAGAACAAGGTGTTCTCTAACTGTATAAAATGATTGCATTAGTGTGAGCAAAGACAATGTTAAATCGCTGTAACAAATTTATTTAAACAGAAAAGAAAAGGTAAGCGATTACCTGTATTATTTTAAAATAAAATATAAATTTTAGAATTATCAAATTTATGAGTTAATAAAAAAATATTTTTTGCATGTGAAACAATATTTAAATGTTTATTATTGTGCACTGTTTGTGATATACACACTGTCTGGGATTTTACTTTACTTTTATTTTACATACAGAACACCTTTCATTTCAAATACTTTCCGGACTATTACCGTTTCAATTTTTATAAATTTTTTATGCATTCTTTAAAAACAATTTTCATCAAGGGAATTTCGATAAAATGGTGGAATTCCAATAATTTTTCCACTTTTTTTAACATTGTTGGAAATTTCATCACAATTCCATTTAAACATACCTACAAATAAAAAACTTATATTTGTAAAGCACATGCCGTTTATTCATTCAGACAGAAGAAAATACTGAAATTCCAATATACTTTTGATTATTAATAAGATTAAAAAAAAGGTTTTAAGTTTAGTAAGAACCATTTTTAATTTGAAATCTAAATTATTTTAAACTGTGGAATTATTTGAAATTAAAGAATTTTGTGTATGTAAATGAAAATATTCATAAAGATCCAATGTTGCCAGTTTGGAGAACTATGAAAATTCACTTTCTTTATGATTTTCTAACAATATAAAAGAATAGTTTAAAAATTTGCATAAAAAAAACTTTCCTGTTATATGATACCAAAGAAGTTCAATTAATGAACCAATCGAAAAGAAATTTTAGGTATGTTTACTTACAGATATGCGCTGGAAATTGTGATTAATTAAAACAACAGGGATTTCACGGTTACAGTTACAATGAAAAAAAAATCCGAAGTAACTCTTAATCAGTTCTTATATAATCTAATATCCAATACTCTAAAACAAATGAATACATTTTCTTTTTAATTATGTGTATTCAAACACAACTCAGAAACACATTTGAAAAAAATCTCACAACATTACACAGTTCGCAAATGAAAACAAAATTACATAAAATACTGAAAAACATGTTCTGCAACCATTCTTTTGTTCCTCACAAATCGATAACTTTCTGTTTCGGAACGACAACGAAATCCATTATAACGCAAGTTAAAAAGATTCCAATTCAGGAGCAAATCTTGCTTCATATCTAATCATCACATCAGAATAATAAGGTTCTATATGTGTTTTTGAAAAAAAAAATGGATTTATCGATATAGAAATGCTCTATTTGTATCTATGAAGGCATTTTTGGATTAAAATAATGTCATAATATAATTGCAATGTCATATATAAAGTTTATATAACAACACTGTGATGAAAAAGTGCCTCCATCGATACAAATAGAAACCTTCTATATCGATAAGTAAATTTTTTCAAAAACACAGTTAGAACCTTATTATTCTCATGTGACGTAATGGCGTAATGAGAACTTTTTTGAGGTTTCGAATCTTACAAAAAGTCATCATTTTAAGTCATATTACTAAGTCGTAACATCCACCTTAACATTAAAAAAGCGCATTATAAGGAACAATGACAATTCAAAGTCATGATAAACTGATGTATTTTCTATAACTGAAAAGAAAAAAAATAGATAGTAAAAGCACAAATTCCTGAACACAATATGCAAATCATATGGTGCAGAAACATTTTATTGAAAAGTGTGAGAAAATTGTTTCTTCAATCAGTTATTCCCATGTGCCGAGAAGAAATAACAAAAATAAAATAACAAGGTGACTTGTTAAAGCTGTTTTATTTAAACAGTAGAAATGTAGATTGAGCAGCGGGAGTTTATAGGAGAAATCGTATGTTACGATGAGGCCCATGTTCCGTAAAAACTGTATTTGATTTGGTGAAAAAAAATGAAGAAACTGGATGCACATACGATTAACCACAATACGGACGACCATCTGTTCCTATCGATGTTTAATCGAAAAATTGTTTATTATTAAAACAGTTTGCAAAAATCCATGTTTTAAACGACTCTTAAAAACAAAACATAAATATAAATAAAAATATCAGTAAACTCAAGTAGTTTTCTTACAAATTTTATTTGGAAGAATATTTCCTGTTATGTGTTATTGTGTAAAAATTGAAATTATGCGACACTTAGAAATATCTATTAAAAAAAGAAAAAAAAAGCACATGTCATTGTTATCCTCACTTTGACCCATCGTTATTTAGAAAGTGTTTTTGCTTTACAACATATGTAATGTATGATCGAATTTAAAACGGCTATCGAGAAAATAGCACTCAAAAATTGTCCTACGAAGCTTTTTATAAATTTGATAGATATTTTTAAATTTGAAAACTATTTCATAAAGTTTAAAACTATAATAATGATACGCGACTTTTTATTTTTCGCATACTGCGACACATTAAAATAAATATTAAATCTGAAACGTTTATTTTTGTATAAAAAATTGTTGAACAGACCGATAATCTTTGATATACTTGAGCATATATTGAAGAATGATATCAAAATCTGACAGTATTTTTTTGCTTTTGTAACAGCTGGGAAATAATTCGGAATTAAATTTTATGGACATTTTCCGGCTTTTTTCAAATATTATAAAAAAGTATTAAAATTGAGTAGAGTATATTAAAGTATATTTATATAATTGAAGTTTTTTAAGCCAATTTTTCACTATCCATATTGTTGAAATATTTACTCTCCAAAATGCATTTTTCAAAAGCGTAGATAGTACATAAACTTTCATATATTATGACAAATCTTAAAATTATTTTATTTTTTTGAAATATGAAGATCATCAGTTTCGTTAATTTCGAGAATTTCTAACTACATTCGTTTGCAACTCGTACATTTATGTAATCATAAGAAATATTTGACCCTTTATGACCTTCATCCGGCTAATGGAAATATGCCATGAAATTATATTGCAATTTATAGGAGAAAGCATTATTAAGAAAACTTTAAAACTTAGAAAATCTATATGGAATATTAAATTTATATAAGTATAAACTAGAAGTAGTTAAAAAACACTTTTTTATATGTATATTTTATATTTAATGTTTTTCTTAAATGATTTCTGAACTGTTTCTGAACTGTTTTTTTCAACACTTATCATAATTTTAAATTCAACTAATAATCGATTAACGCGCTTAAAAAATACAACACACTTTTCCTCTACATTTTACTTTTTAAAAGTTGTTCTACGTTGCAGTTTTACAACTAGTTGGCCAATTTTAACGAGCCCAGGTTATGCGCTTAATGAACCCATTGAATTTTTTTAACTCGTATATTCAAATTAAAAAGCTGTAACCATAAACATATTATTTGGTTAACGGAAAAATACCTTGAAATTAATTTCTTAATTATTAAAATTAAGTTATTAGATTACTCAAATGTTGCATTGTCACTGCGAGTGCACCTGTTACAATAAATTTTATGATTCTAGAATATCAGGATATGTAAAAAAATATTTTAAAAAATGAACGTTGAAATTTTGTGACTTTATGAAAACGTCTCTACACAAAATGGCAAATGAAATTTCCAATTTGTTTTTGTATCAAATAACATTAAATTCAATAACTCATAGAAATTGCAGTAATTATTTAAGTACCACAGCTAAACTTAGTCAGATTTTTTTTCCTCTTAACTGGTGCAAATTCTCAAAACAAGGCAAAATTTGGTACTTTTCGGTAAGACGGCCACCAGTGTTATGCATATATATATATCAATATACTGTATATATACATACATATGTACATGTATAATACATCTGTATTTATATAGATCTATACATATGTACATGTGTAAAATTAAAGCACGCGTCTGGCTAATTGGAAAGTACCCAAAATTGTTCCATAAGCCATGCGAAAGACATCATTTTTATTTCATAGATGGAAAGCCCAAAGTGTAAACTTTTATTTAAAACAAAAAGAAATTGGAAATTTCATTTGCCTTTTTGCGTGCACATGCAATATGTAAAAATATAACATGCATCCGGCTAATTGGAAAGTACCCAAAATTTTTGCATAAGCCATGGGAAAGACATAATTTTTATTTCATAGATAGAAAGCCCAAAGTGTAAACTTTTATTTAAAACAAAAAGAAATTGGAAATTTAATTTGCCTTTTTGTGTGCAGCCTTTTTGGTGAAGTCACAAAAATTTGGAAAAATAACCATAACTCTCAACTTTGGATAATTTTTTTTATCCTAAATATTATAAGTAAATTTTTTTAATATATTTTATTAAAATCTGAATCGTTTTATATTCTTACAGTGATATTTTTAAGATGATTCATGTTTTAGATCCAGAGAAACAATTTTTTGAAGATGGAACTGCAATCTCAAAATACAGACTCAGAAATGTGCGATTTGATAAAACCCCAAGAATTGGAACCGCCATATATCACAAACTATCAGGTCTAGGAAGGAAAAATTTTTGATGGAATTTCCCTTTAATTTTGATGGACCCTTAATTTCATGATAGAATTAGTGTGTACACAAAGTTTCATCAAAATCCCTGTGGGTCGGGTTACAAGGTCTGGTTGAATTGACATGGAATGACCCGAAAGTGATTTATTAAGCTAGCAATATACTATAGAAAACAATAAGAATGCATGAAAATAATATACGACAAATAATATGCGAGGAATTATTTACATATTCAATAATTCTATATTTAAAATAAGGTAAACCGTTATTTATTTTACTTATACATCTCAAAATATTACATAATGAGTTTTGCTATTTTTTTATTTGGTTCACATAAAATTTCGTCATCGCAAATCATAATATTGAGAGATAGTACACGGAATCCTTCCAGAAGAGGTGGGGATAGAGCACTTGATAGATTATATATTCACTATACATTTTAAGTTCTTAATAATTCAATACTTAAAAAATACATTTTCATTTCGTAAATATTTCGCAAATTATGCTCTTTTATGCTCTGATTATGCTCTTTTTAAATCGTAAATGGAAATCTAGAAAAAAAGATGATTCAACTTTTAGGTGTTTAATTGTTAAATTAGAATTTTACTATACATTTAAATGCAGCAACTTATCGGTAAAATATTGCTAATTATGAACAGGAAATTTATAAGATATACATCTTATTAATATAAGATCTAAAATATAATAACTATGAATTTATAAGAATAATTAATAAGTGTGTCTTAGCAGTTTATAGCATTATTAGTAATAGATTATATAAAATTATTGAAAAATCTAACTTTTCACTAAAGAACAGCAACATCTCTCCTCCTACTATTTAAAAAAAAAATTAACTCCAGCTATACCTCAAGCTTTTAAAGCATCTGCCTTGTGATTTAGCATGTTAAATATTTGTCAATGTGTGTCAACTTCAGGGGCGTAAATCCCGGGGGGTATGGGGGTGCAGCAACCCCCCCCTGAGAAAATCAGTCGGAAAATTTCGCGTTTGGTCGGTAAACAATACACTTAATTGAAAAAAAGGTACTTATCGATAAAAAAACCTATAAATTGGAAAAACTAAAAAAAAATCAGTCGGGAAAATGTACGTTTAGTCGGGAAAATGTTATCTACTATAAAGCCTTACAAACTGGAAAAACGAAAAAATCAGTCGGAAAAATTCCTATTCGATAGGGGAAATATAAGTTTAGTCGGAAAAATGGTATTTATTCTATAAGGACTTGCAAATTGGAAAAATGAAAAAATCAATCGGAAAAATGTACGTTTAGTCGGAAAAATATTATTTACTATAAGAACTTACAAATTGAAAAAACGAAAAAATCAATCAGAAAAATACCCGTTCGGTAGGAAAAATGTACGTTTAATTGGGAAAATGGTGTTTATCTAAAGAGACTTACACATTGGAAAATGAAAAAATCAGACGGAAAAATTCCCATTCGATAGGGGGTTTAGTCGGAAAAATGATATTTATTTTATAAGGACTTACAAATTGGAAAAAAGAAAAAATCAATCGGAAAAATATACGTTTAGTTGGAAAAATGTTATTTACTATACGAACTTATAAATTGAAAAAACGAAAAAGTCAATCAGAAAAATGCCGTTCGATAGGGAAAATGTACGTTTAGTTGGAAAAATTGTATTTATTCTATAAGGACTTACAAACTGGAAAAACGAAAATATCAGTCGGAAAAATTCCCATTCGATAGGAAAAATTTACGTTTAGTCGGAAAATTTGTATTATCTAAAAGGACTTATAAACTGAAAAAACGAAAAAATCAGTCTGAAAAATTCCCATTCAATAGGGGAAATGTAGGTTTAGTGGGAAAAATGGTATTTATCTAAAAGGACTTACAAACTGGAAAAACGAAAAATCAGTCGGGAAAATTTCCGTTCGATAGGAGAAATGTACGTTTAGTCGGAAAAATGTTATTTATTCTATAAGGACTCACAAATTGGAAAAATGAAAAAAATCAATCGGAAAATATGCGTTTAGTCGGATAAATGTTATTTACTATAAGAACTTACAAACTAAACAAAAAAAAAAAAAAAAAAACGAAAAAATCAATCAGAAAAATACCCGTTCGATAGGGAAAATGTACGTTTAGTCGGAAAAATGGTATTTATTTAAAAGGACTTACAAACTGGAAAAACGAAAAAATCAGTCGGAAAAATCCCCATTCGATAGGGGAAATGTACGTTTAGTCGGGAAAAAGGGTATTTATTTTATAAGGACTTAGAAATTGGAAAAATGAAAAAATCAATCGGAAAAATGTACGTTAAGTCGGAAAAATGTTATTCACTATAAGAACTTACAAATTGAAAAAACGAAAAAATCAATCAGAAAAATACTCGTTCAATAGGGAAAATGTACGTTTAGTCGGAAAAATGGTATTTATTTAAAAGGACTTACAAATTGGAAAAATGAAAAAAATCTGTCGGAAAAATTCCTATTCGATCGAGAAAATGTACGTTTAATCAAAAGCAATATGCATATTAAATTATAAAAACTTGTGAAATGGAGAAATTTTTTATTGTAATTTTTAATTAGAAGAAAAAGAAAACAAAGCAATTTTGAACAAAGAACATTTACGTAAATTAGTTATTAGTCGGAAATATTTCAGATTTTCTTCTTTTGATAAAATCTATACAGATGAACTTTGATTTGTGGAATGTTGTGAACTCAAAAAACTCGATATGACGAAAAAATACTGATATATATGTTCCAGCAATGTTAATTTTATATGAAACCTTGATATATTTATCAAAAAACTAGATTTTCCGAATTTTTTTTACTTCGAGCTATCGAGATTCTACTATATTTTCGAAAAATTTTTACTTTGATTTGGAAATTGTAAGATATGCTGATTGAAGTGATAAAACTTCTTCGTTTTCTCTAACTTTAAATTTAGTTCATTAGAAATATGCATCATTGAATTTAGGTGATATCCAATGAAAATTCAAAAATGAATTGCAAATATTTAGTGTTTTTCCTTATCAGTCTGGATATTTTTTAATTTATAAGAATTTAACTTTTAATCAAAAATAATTATGGTTTTATTTTTTCTATTAACTACTTTTTTAATGTGAATTTTGTTTACTTTACGTAATTTTAATAAAAATTGAAAACACTTATCAAGTACTTTGAATTTTAACATCGAATTAAACTGGATATTTTTCAATCTTATAAAACTTTACTTCTATCAGAAATAATTCGTTCGTTTTTTTTTTCCTTAATCAATTATATTCGATTGTCTTTTTCATATTATTATAACTACATCTTGTTTAGTCGGAAAAAACGTAGTTGACACCAAATTTATACGCAGATTTAAAGTATGTCATTAGAAAGATTTATAAACTTAAATTTAAAAAAAAACTGTATTATTGACAAGCTTTTTGTCTTTAAAATAGTACTTGAGCAATCAAATTTCAATTTTACTCATAAAAGAAACGCTAAGAGATTTTAACTGATTACTAAAAATTAAAGAGATAGAACATTGTTTCCATTTCCAGGTAATGCGTTGGCACACCCAGACAATTTTAACCCTTCCCATGTGTTAGTTACAAAACAAAACTATAATTGCGCCACGATAGGCATTCCTACGAATACCTTACAACCAACTTCTTAACTTCTAATTCTATTCTGCTTAAACCCTTAATATTCTAGCTCATAATCATATAGCACGAAATCGTTAAGGCCGTTAATTGTTATCTGTTGCTTTTCATGAGAATATTTTTGTATATATTTAATAATTCTATACTTTTTGTATCAATTATGCCACTTCCTAAATGAAAACAACAAAAAATGCAATGCAAGTCGTGCATTCAGATATTGAGTTTTTGTTGAGACATCGTTTTATAGATCAACTGTTCATATTTCTGCAGTCGTTTTAGGTAGGAACGTGAAATTCAAGAAAAATATCTGATAAACAAATAATTAACAACATATTTTAGTATATTAGAAATTTTCCCCTTAAAGAGATAAAGGAGATCGAAAATTTTTGAATATTTGGTATATCTCATCAGCCGTTTTAGATAGACGTGTTGAATAAATGAAACTACTAGGTTATCCCGTCGACCAAAAAATTATCGCCAAACTATAAGATTAAATGCCAATAATGGATGATCGTGGATGTCACAGTCAATGACATTAAATACGATTCACATGTTTAAAATGTCATTAAGTTATTTTTATTTCGACTTTTTATTAATATTTTTATTAATATTTTACTAATTATATGTTTTTTCGTTATATAAAATAAAAATTCTGTCAATATGTATAATGTGGTTATTAGTTTGGCGATTTGTATAATTTGGCGAAATTGGTCGACGGGATAACAGAGTAGTACCAATCGACGGAATAACAGAGTAGTACCAAATAAAACTACTAAAAAATAACACAACCCTACAAAATTGAAGTTTTTGAAAAATACAAAAGAAGTTTCAATTGGCCTTATGTTATTTGGTGTGCTGATTTTGTAAATGACCTCCATTTTTTCCCATCATGTAAAGATTTTTTGTGAAATTGATATCAATATTTTTGCTGAAATCTTATTTAAAAAGGTACTGTCTCGAACAATTTTACATATACTACTATCTGCAACAGTGGTTTATCCATTTAAATCTATGTAAAAAAATCGTTTTTTAGTGACACAAATTGGTTTTTCAGAAATCGATTATATTTTATAAGTTTAAACGAATTAAAATCACTGCTGCCAGACCGCAATTCTTTTTGACCTAATGTTGAGTCTTATCATGACTGCTCCACTCACCAATGAAGCATGGGTATTTTGTGTATTCGCCTTGTCCACTAAGATAACTTTCAAAACACCGCAAATAGTCCAGCCGAGGTCGACATGTTTTATTTTGTTGAGAACGAGAGCCAAGTTTACTTAGCGTTCTTTTAAATGCACCTATTTACCAACTGGTACAAATACATACTGGCTTCTGTGATAAAGGACAACTTTAAGATGAATCTATAAACAGCCTCCATTCATTTTTACCGTAAAGTTGCTATCAGATTCACCAACATTTCGCAAGACTTTTGAGCCAACTCTTGATTTCCCCCAACTTTTCGCGAAATATCCTCCCAACACCCAGTGTGATAGCAAACAGCAATGTCTCCCCAACTTTTTTTCCACAGTTCCAAAAAAGTGTGGGCGAGCCGAGATTTTTCATCCAACATCGAACATTTCAACAAATCAGAGATAAGCGATTGATGCGAATAGGAGATAAATATTAACGGCTGCTACTAGTAGGACTGGTTTTCCGGCTTTTCCTCCAACTTTTTCAAAGACAATTGTAACCTTTTTCTCTCTTTGAACGGGAAAATGTTGGGGTTAAAATCGGCTGAAAAGTTTGTCGCGCCTAAAGTCCATGAATCTGATAACAGCTTAAGTGATAATAAAATTGCTGTCCAGTCCCCGAAGATCAGAACAATAGACAAACTTCTCCTCTTCTCAAACTTCCTTTTCTAATTCCTTAACACATTACTTTTCTAATTTTTTTTCGATTCCCGTACTAATAGAAACAGGTTTCTTTGGCCAGTAAGTTTTTTTCTTTCAATTTGAAGCTTAAATTTAAATTGCCTCTTTCGGAATGCTCAGGTCTAGTTAGATCATTAAGTTCAAGTGGAGAGAAGGATAGAGGAGAATAGCTTCTTAATATTCTGCATCTGATCCTTAAAAGCTGTATATTCTTAGTCTGAAGACTCTGGTGAGATAATTGACAATTTAATTGAAGTTACTTGCACATCAGGTCCATGAGGAATGGGATATACGGTTGTTGGAATGTTCATAAAAATTTAAGTAAAACTGATTCTTTTCAAGAAAACGTGGCATGATAGAACTTTTTCATTATTATTCTTTAAATTAGTACCAAAAAATACACAAGGTTCAGCTATTAGTTCTTACATATTTTTTTTCATCGCAGGCTAGTGTAATTAAGAACATATTTCAGGACTTTAGAAATTGACCTCTAAGTGAGTTAAAGGGAGTCAAAAATTCTAAAATATTTGGCCATATTCTGGAGTCATTTTTAGGTAGGAGCATGAAATTCAAGATAGCAACCTAATTTAAAAGTAATTTTACATGCATTTCAGAGATTTTAAAAAATTTCTCGCCTTTAAGAGCACTAAGGGAGGATATTGAAGCTCTTAGATCATTTCGCAATATACTAAAACATACTTAAACATATATTTTATTGGTTTTGAAAATTCTCAAGTAGGTAGGTTTAATGGGATGATGGTAAGTTTTAGGTCGTTTCACCTTATCTAAACACAAATTTTAGGTAGGGGCGTAAAATTCAGTATAAAAAACTTACCAAAAATTTGTTAATTACAGTACGTCCATGGTTTTAGAGCTATTTTGTCTATTCCATCGCCAACATCGACTTTGAGGGGATGATGTAAAATTATATGAATAAGACAACAATAATGGTTAATTTATTAGATGTTAACAAAATATAGTTTTATTTTATTTTATCTGAGATATTTTTTTTTATTCAATAATCTTTTAGGAAAACTGACTAGCGTATCGGGCGAAGGCTGCCAATATATACAGCTCATATTCAAAATATTAGAATAATTACCTTTTTTTTAGAAATTGAAAATATCGTTTGGTAATTTAATGTCTTTTAATGAAAATATGCAAACGATATTTTTATTAAGAACTTATTGTTGATTAAACTTACTTGTTATCTTAAATTTAATTCATTTTTAAAAGATTAATTGCAAAAAAAATTATTTTGAAAAGTCAAAATATTAGAATATTTATTCAAGTGGTTCAAAATATTAGAATATTTCACATTAATTCTCCTTTAATTATTATTAATTCTTAACTGGTGGCATCATTGATTAAATTCAGACTATTTTATTTAAAATCAGTATTCTTTTTTGCAGTTTGTTTCTTTTTCGTCTTAAAATGGGCCGTGTGAGTGATATTCCTGAATCTAGTAAATTTCGTATGGTTGATTTGTATCGGCGCGGTAAAAATCAATGTTTTTTAGCGAATTATTTACATTGTTCGCAATCGAGCGTTAGTAAAATACTAACACAATATTCAAAAATTGGAAAATTTCAAAATAATCGCCGAAATGGTGGCCGAAAACCAAAAACATCTGCTAGAGATGACAGGAAACTGAAGCGTATAGTTAAGAAAAACCGTTTTAAAAGTGTGCGATTCTTGCACCGAAAATGGAAAGAAGAAGGAGTTGAAGTTTCTACATCGACAACATTAAGACGTCTCCATAAATTTAAATTTGAATCTCGTGTACCGAAAACAAAACCTCTCATGACTGCAAGACAAAAGCGTATAAGATTGAATTGGTGTAAATCAAGACGTTTATGGAGCAATGAAGATTGGAAAAATATATTATTTAGTGATGAAAGTATGTTTTGTGTTTCATATGGTAATCAAGGTATTCGAGTTTGGAGAATGAAGCAAGAAGCATTTGATAAAGAATGCCTTAAACGTTCCGTAAAATTTGCTGCTAGTGTCATGGTTTGGGGTTGTATGAGTGCAGAAGGACCTGAAAAGTTATGCATCGTCTACGAAAAGGTTAACTCTTTTATATATCAAGAAATTTTAGAATATTACATGATTCCATCATCAGAAGATTTATTTGAAGATGATTTCATCTTTCAACAAGATTTAGCGTCCCCGCATACCTCGGTGTCAACTAAGAATTGGTTCCGCCAACGCAACATTAAGGTACTTCCTTGGCCACCAAATTCACCAGATCTTAATCCCATCGAAAACTTATGGTGTATAATGAAGAAAAAACTTCAAGAAAATCCTCCTTTAAGTAAAACTGAGTTAGTGGCACGTATAAAGTCTATTTGGGCTAATATTGATAGAAATGTTTGTAAACACCTTGTATATAGTATGCAAGATCGATTGTACGCTGTTATGAAAGCTAAAGGGGATGCTACAAAATATTAACTATCATTTACTTCATATTCATAAGGTAATATTGTTGCGTAAAATAAAATATTCTAATATTTTGAACCAATCTAAATTTTATTCTAATATTCTGGTGTGTTTAAGGAAGCTGTATATCTAATTTATTGTGCTGTATTTTATATTTTATAAATGTTAAAATCTTATCTAAACATTCCAGATTTAATTTATAAGAAATTTAATTGCATTTACTTAATATAAAAAATAAATAAATGACAAATATTTTTTTCTTATTACTTTTTTTCAATTATTCTAATATTTTGAATATGAGCTGTATATATGTGTATGCATGTGTGTGTGTTATATAAACATTTCATTTCGCAATATTCATCTAAATCATTCTAAATTTCCGGCATAGTCTTCATTTCCCTATTTTTTAATAATACCTGTTATTTGTTTCTATTTAATTTACCTTTAATTTTAAAACGCGTATATTAATAAATATCTCATTCAAAATCTTAATCTAGAGTTTTTAGTCCTTTATAAATTTTATCAGCTATCCAATCTATAATATTCTGAGAGAAGCTAGTTACTATTTTCGAATGTTTGAAAAGCCATTTTGTTAATTTTATTTCCTGTCTTAATTCTTGTAATCTATATTCCCAGGCTTTTTCTATGCTAGGCTTTTTACATAAAAAACACCACGCTACGAGGTAGGGATTCCTTAAGCCACTCCCCCTCTCGAGTGATTAGTTTAGCTACCCATCTCTAGATGTACTCCTTTCACTGATTGGTTCATTTCTGTACTACGTCGATATCTGTCGTCCTCTGCGAATCTAACAAAAAGCAGATGTAGTGACTTCGGAGCTTACATTTCTGTCTTGTTTGAAGTGTTTCGACATGCATTATCTCCTGTCTACGACACTTGTAGTTTTCTACATTTTCTTTTTAAAATCATATAGTATGACATAATGATTCGTGCGAAAGAATGAAGGGCTTACGAATTTTTTCATATGTGAGACTCATTTTAATTTTTCATGTTTGATGAATAAACAACTTAAAAAACAAACTGGCTTCGTTTCTGGTGGAGAAATAACCGGATTATGGAATCCATTGCCTTGCTACATTTACGCTCTGACCGTATAGATTAGTAGTACGATTGCAAAACAACCACCTTGTATTTTCAATTTCAATTCTCTGATATTAGCTATTATCAAGAATTTCACACAAGTATGACTAAATTTGTCGACTGCAGAAAAACACAGTCTTTCATAAACCGCCAGGATTCCATGAAATTAATGCATGGCATTTTATATATATATATGTATATACAGATACATACATATATGTATGTATATTATAGTCGGTGTTTTATTTTTCTTACTACTTGGAAATTTTCCTTCTTGGAGTCGGAAATTTATGAGCCTACACACCCCTACGCAACAAGGGTGGTTTACGCCCCTAGTCAACTTTTTATTCTTTTTAAGGATTTACGTTTTATTTATTTACAAAACCGTTTTTTCCCATGTAATTAATGAATACATTTATTTTTAGACCTTTAAAATTTTTATAACCCTTCTAAACTCATTCCCAAAAACCGCACTTAAAAAATAAATCATGTAAATTTGTTTTGTTCCATACCGAATGTACCGAATTCTCTGTTTTACATTGAAAAATATATTCAGGGCTTCACTTATGCAAGGGCATACGGGGCAATTGTCCCGACCGCCTCTATAGGGGCCTTCCATCAGAGTAATTGTGATTTTTACTAAAAAGTGCCAAATGATTAAAAATAGCCAAAGAAGATCAAAATTCATATATTTTCAAGCATTTAGGATGATAAGAGTTGTCTTCTTTTTTCTCTTTGTTTCCAGTACCCCATTCATCTATGCGAAAAACAAATTACATTAGAAAATTAATAATTAAAGTTTTATTATAACAACTTAGTATTCTATTGTCTTCAAAAGAAATTTTTATTAACGTTTTTCTTGTAGAATGGCAAGTTAAAATCATTAATTATGGCCAAATTTCCACATTTTCTTTTAGCTTCTTACAACATACGTAAATAACCCCCCACCCCCCCCCCCCCCAAAAAAAATGTAAAGCAATACTTTTGTCAATTACTCTTTTAACATTTTTTATTACAATACTCCTAGTACATTTTCTTAAAGTTATTGCTATTTTTTGTGATACCCTGTATATAGATGTGAACTGCACCGAGTACAAAATTTATACATACATACAATACACAAGAAGTTTAGCACTAGCCACTTCCACATTATTAACTAAAAAAAAAAGATAGACAGAAGGCCTCTCCCCAAATTGATGCTTGCTCCACCCCTGCAAAACCTTAATCGGGCCCTGAATATATTACATGTATGATATAAAATTACATGTATGATATATTTGGGTAAAATTTCAATAGTAAGAAATGCATTTTTGAGATTGAATTATAAGTATCATATAATTATTAAATCAAAGACGTAAAAAATTTCCAATAAGAAAGACGTTTATGCATATAACTCAATAAAATGCATTGATATGTTGTTAGATAGATCTATGTCTTTTCGTAGGTATTTAAAAAGGTTGGATGGCAAAACAAAATAACGGCGTTTTTAAGGATACATGATTATATTACATACTTTCGTTATCACTAGCTATTCTTATAAAACTATTTCATTTTATCGTCTGTTACAGAATTAAAACGACAAAATTTCTTAAAAATTAGTTTTATTCTTCTAAAACTGTTTGATGTTTTATATTTTAAATCAAATATTTTGAACCGCATAAAATTATATAGGAAAAAGCTTGTTGAAGAAGTCAATATAATTTAAAACAAAGTAGAGAAATGTAATAAACATTAAAATAATTTAAAAAATAAATTCCTAAAAAGATTTCATTTTTTAGACACAAAAATAAAAAGAATACATTCCATTTGACTTTAATGTAATAAACAGTAATGCTGTTTTTTCCCAGTACCTATACAATGATTTTTTAAGTGAGCAAACTAATTGCACTCCATGTAATAACCAATCATTCAAAATTACATTTTCTGTTGGCTATTAGCCAGCCATTTAACTAAAATTAAAGCATCTCTTTTCCACTTAGAAGAGGTTTTCCATTTTATGAACCAGAATTAGAATTTAAAACATGGCCTTGGCTATGTTTTGAGCCAAGACTTTGTTTAACACGTTTATTTATCCATTTGGGATATGTCCAAAAATAAATGCTATAAATGATTTCAGTAGCTGAATATTTAGGCTTTTAAGTGAGAATTGTTGCAACAAATAAAAAAAGATTATTGACTTAGGTTTATGGAAAGAAAATTGCTTCTTCATTAGCATATAGTGAATGGGAGATCATTTAAGTTTTATATCGTAGAATTAATTCTTTTAAAGCTTGAAATATGCATTAGGTTAATGCTCGATGCAGTCGAAGGAAAACTGCAAGTTTTGTTTGATTTAATCCTTATTTTGTTTATTTATTCTTGTCCACTTGGATGCATTTAGATTTTATGCATGTTCTTCATAGATTTTTCTGATATTAAAAAACTCTTAAAATATCTTTGAAATTTCAATTTCAGTTTCTTCAGTTTCATTAGAAGGACGAAGTCTGTTTCATCAAGTCTTTGTTTTCCCTTATCGATGTATTTTTTTTAAACTTTTAAATTATAAGAAACTTTTTTTAAAGTTCTTTAAGTGGACACAGTAAAAATACTGACATTTATATACCTCACTCTCAAGAACTTTTGAAGCAATTTCAAAGCCACTTTTAATGAATACAATAACTAAACTATAAATTATCGTGATACAAAATTCCACTTTAATGTACTTTTTAAAATTAATTGCACATGCATAGATATGAATAAATATAATTAATTCCATATTGTTAAATCATTTCTATTCCACTGTTGCATCTGATTTCCGGCCAGGAGAAATATTGCATTTCTAAGCTAGTAATAGAATTTTAAACATGACCTCGTCAAAGTTTCAAAGCGTGGATATCGTTCAATATGTTTATTTATCACTTTGAGCTATATCAAAGACTTCAAGAGCGTACGTCAAGGGGACAGTTTACTTTAAAATTAACAAAAAATTGGATTTTTCTTTTTAAGTATTGAAAGCCTGTTTAATTTTGAGAATTTTAACATCTAAGTTTTATTCATGCAGTATTTGATCATTGCAGTATTTGCCTATATTCATTGCAGTATCATTGTGAGCTATTGTAAATTTTATTAATGCACGCAGCAGAATTACTGACATAAATGAAAACTTTAAAGTTTTTTTTCCTGTGTTCATGCTTTCTCCACTTTTATGTTTAAAAAAATACTAAGGCTACATTTGGATTTGAGATAAACATTGAAACTGTTGAAAATTTTTAATAAAAATAGTAAAAAAAAATTAAAAACTCAAATTTTTATATATATTTTTAAATTTTGAATTAAACATGCAGATAATTCTTTTTTCAAAATGTGTTTTTTCAAAAAGTCAACCTTTTGAACCACATTTTAAAAAATAAATAAAATTGTTTTAAACATAAACGTTTAGGAATAACGTTTTCACTTTATGTAGTAGATTCTTTAAAGAATTTACAAAAAAATTAAATAATTGTTAGGTTAAACCGTAATACAGCCCAAATAAAGCTGCAATGTATGTTTGAATTGATTTTATTTTGCTAGATTTTAGATTATTTGCTTAGATTATTTGCTTAATTTATGAATGTAAACAATGAAATAAACAGTTGAGAAAATTTAATAATTCATGATCAAAACATGACTTTTTTAAAACATGCAATAAAAAATTGAAAAAAAATCATAATGTAACGGCCGAAACGTGTGCGGTTTATAGAACTTCGACTGTATTTAGATTAAATTTCTCCACACGTTTCAGACCTTTCGATGAAATTTGCAGTTTTTCGCGATCTTTTAACATAATTAACGCTTTTTCACAATCTTTTGACCCTGTCTTTTCGTTTTTTAACTAGATTTGCGGAGTTTTTTACGATCTTTTGATGAAATTTGTACGTTTTCTGAGATCTTTTGATGAAAACTACAGTTTTTACGATCTTTTTGATGCAATTTTCGTTTTTTTTCACACGATCTTTTAAAGATATTAACGGGTTATTTTCATGATCTTTTGACCGTATTTTGTTCTTTTTATAACGAAGTTAGATATCCTTTGACAAAATTTCATGTTTTTTGTGATTTTTTGACGAAATACGCTTGTTTTTCGGAATACTTTAGAGAAATTTGCGTTTTTTTTTTTCGCCATCTTTTACAGAAATGAACGTTTTTTTAATGATCTTTTGACTTTGTTTTATTCTCTTTTTTATGATATTAACGATTCTTTGGCAAAACTCATGTTTTTCTTGCTATCCTTTCATGAAATTAGAGTGTTTTTCGTGATTTTTCGATAAAATTTACGTGTTCTTCGTGATCTACAGTCGAAATTCGCATTATCTAGTGTCAAAATTTGCATCTTTTTCGCGATCTCTTGTTGAAATTCGAGCGTTTTTCACGATCTATTGGTGAAATTCGAGTGTTTTATGCGATATATTGACGAAATTCAAGTACTATTCGTGATCTTTCGATAAAAATTTGCGTGTTTATCGCGATTATTTGACAAAATTCGCGCTTTTTGTGATTTTTTGACAAAATATGCTTGTTTTTCGGGATCCTTTAAAGAAACTTGCATTTTTTTGCGATCTTTTGGCTGTGTTTTGTTCACTCTTTTTTGATAATAACTATCCTTTAGCAAAACTCATATTTATCTCGCGATCCTTTGATGAAATTAGAGTGTTTTTCGATAAAATGTGCATGCTTTTTGCGATCTATAGACAATTTTTTCATGATCTATTTATGAAATTAGAGTGTTTTTCACAATCTATTGGTGAAATTCGAGTGACGAAATTAGCAATCCTTTGACAAAATTCACGTTTTATTTTTTCGAAATCTTTTGACAAACTTCACGTATGTTTTTTGAAATGTTTCGACAAAATTCCTGTGTTTTCCGCGATTTTTTGACGAAATTCGAGCATTTTCCCCGTTTTTTTGCCGAGATTTACGGTTTCTTCCTACAGTGTTCAATTCAAGTGGTGGCCCGGGGAGACACCCCCCCCCCTGAAAAAAATTGAGATTTTGGGTTTTCAATGATCAAAAAGTGCAATTTCCCCTACCCGGAACTCTATCATGTCCCCCGGGGAGCTACAGAAGTCCCTCCCGGAGAAAAGTGTCTGAATTCAACACTGTTTTCCCTTTGCGTTTTGTTCATTTTTTGACGAAATAGCAATTTTTTTAACAAAATTCTATTTATTTATTTATTTTTTTATAATTGTTAGACACATATGTAGCGGATTTTCATAAGCGCTTTCATTCTACTTTCAGTTTTACTGCCTATTGGCAGGATTCGCCGAGGAGCGAAATAATTCACCACCGACACGGAAAAGACGCAGAACAGGAAGATACTTAATTTACAAAAAATATGTACAATACATAAAACAAGGGCGATTCTGGGTAATTTTTTTTCCCCACATTGCATTTTCGGAAATCGGTGGCGGGGGAAGGGGGGTATCCGCGATCTTCAGACGAAATCGGCGTTTTCCCGCGATCTTCAGACGAAAGCAGCGATTTATCTGCGATATTTTAGCAAAATCGGCGATTTATTTCGATTTTTTGTCGAAATCGGCAGTTTTTCCGTGACCTTTTGACAAAATCGACGTTCTCCAGTGTTTTTTTTTTAAATAAAATTGGCGTTTTTTTGGCGATTTTTAGACAAAATTTGTATTTTTACGCGTTTTTTCTCGAAAACGGCGTTTTATCCCCGAGATCTTTTGACAAAGTCAGCGTTTTTTCCGTGATCTTTTGCTGAAATCCGCATTTTTTTTCAATGATCTTTTGGCAAAATATTTTAAAGAGATCTTTTATCGAAAACGGCGTTTTTTTCAGCGATATTTTAACGAAATCGGCATTATATCTGCAATCTTTAGAAGAAATCGACGTTTTCCCGCAGTCTTCAGGCGAAATCAGCGTTTTTTCTGCGATATTTGGTGAAATTGCCGTTTTTTGCGATCCGCAGAGGAAAATTCGCGTTTTTCAGCGATCTTTTGACAAAATTCGTTGACAAAAACATTGACGAAATCGTCGTTTTCCCGCAAAATATTGACGAAATGTGTGCTTTTTCGGCGATCCTTTCACGAAATTTGCATTTCTCCGCGACTGTTTTTTCCGCTCGCAAAACAGTACAAGTTGGCAGCTATGTGGAACTGATAGCCCAATTTAAAATTTTCGGAAGAGGATGCATTAAATTTTCGGAAATTTCGGACGAGAATTACCCTTGACATAAGAAGCGAACTCTCATTCGTCTCCCCAACGCGCGCGCTATAAGTCACATGACGTGCCGCTCCGAACTCTGCGATCGGCTGCAATGAAAATGAACGTACGATGACTCGAGGCAAAAACAACTTCCGGTCGTTTGCGGAGCCACGATAAAACTCCACAAAACATCGCGTGCTTTTCGTGACCGAATGCGCATGTTTTTCGCAATTTTTCGGCGAAATTTGCGCGTTTTTCGAGATTTTTTGCAATGTTTCTTTGTTTTTGACGAAATTAACAGCCTAAAAAAAGTTATTTGTTGTTGTTTCCTGGATCAACGAAATCGCGCTAAATTTCGTTTTGGCACAAAGTGCCTTTTGGCGCAGGTTTGGCGCAAAATTGAAAAAATAGCTGTTTTGTAGCAGTTTGGCGCAGTAAAGCGGTTTCGGCGCAGTCTGGCGCAATTGGCGCAGGTCTTACATCCCTGGGAACAAGATCGATCCGGTTAATAAAAAATCCGAAAATGTAACTTCCCTTTATACTTTGGACTTCCAATTCCAGTAGTGCACATTTTAGCAGATTGCAAAAGTAGTAGTAAGTTTTTTTTCAACAAAATTACATATAGAGTACAAAGTTACATGTAGAAGTATGCATAAAAATTATTACATTTATATGCATACGCTGTAGGAACAAAGCGACTAGAGAAGGGGGAAGAGGTCCGTCTTACGGAGAACACAAGGATCCAAAATAAGCAATATTTTGATAATTTTCAGTGAATCTGAAGATAAATAGATATTTTCGTGGGAAAGAATATATATACTTGGTACTATTGCACATTAAAGTTGAAACTAGTTAGGTTCTAGAAACAGTTAATGTTATGATTGCTCTTTTGCATGTGTTGGCGATTTTATTATTTTAAGATTAATAAATGGTTATTTAACGGTTGTTTTTTATGACATCCAATCAAACTTACCTTTCCGCGCCTAAAGAAATTTTACTTCAAAAGCTTTGGAGAATATGAGAAAAAAAGTATAGCCCTTGATCAATTTGGCTAATTGAAAAATCCGGTTATTTGGTGTCTGGAAAATCGGCTCTTTAATGTATATTTATATATCTGATTTTAATCACCGAGCATTTTAAATAAGTTATTAAAATGATTCACACTTGTTTATTTAATGACGTATGATACTTTGTTCTCCCAGGCGGCCCGGGTTTAATTCTCGGCGTGGGAAGTCCTTTTTTGGGTGGGGGCTAGTTGAGCTCAAACCAATTAGTAGGCATCCCCACCTGGCTGAATCTGAATCTGACGTATAATACTTGGTTGTCCAAAATGTTATTTGCAAGATATACAAAAGGATGCCTACGAAATTTGCAATTCTTCAAAATGCTGAAAAAAAAAATAAAATGCTAAAGAAGTATTATTCTATTGGTGATCTAATAAAAAGAGAAGAATTCAGAAAAAAGTATTAGGTTACTCGCACATATAAATATAAAAGAAAATGTTAAAAAAAAATGTTCAGACAAACTGAAAGAGGTTAAATTAAGTCGGAAAGAAGTATAAAACAGAATCGACAAAAATATACTTTATAAGATATCAGCTAACAAATATTTGAAAAAGGTGTGGAGAAAAAAACTAACTGGAAGAGCATTCAACACGGAGGGATATTGTTACGGTAACTCGTGTCGCAAAGCATAAAATTTGCAGTTTCTCAATAGAGTGCGTACTTTGAAAAGCAAACTCATTGAAAATCTAAAGAAGAATCTTTCAGTAAATGCATACATTCTGAAGAAAAGGTATTCTTTCATTTTTAAAACAAAAACATATAATATGATGAATACAATGATGCTGTTGAATAACTTAATCTTAAAAACAATGTTTTTGACAAACATATATATTCTTGTCAGATTAAATTTTATGTCTTCTAAACCTTTTACTGTTTCTATAATTATATTAGAAGTGTTAAACATTTTTGAAAGTGTAGTGTTATTAAGTTCTTATAATCTATTTTTTTATTATTATCCGAAAAATAAAATGTTTAAAATTAAAAATGCATGGCCAGTTAGTAAAAACTTCATATTTTTAGCCTTTTTACTTTTGCATATTTTTTTAAAAGGGAGTCATGTAGATTAAGAAATGCAAAAGGAACTTTTTTGTAGCAAATTTAAGAGCTTCTTTTATTTTATCTCGATGCAAATAAATTATGAAATGCTTATTTACTTGTTTTTAAAACTTGTTTCTTTAGGTTTCTTTAAGTGATTGCTAATTCTTTTCTTTCTCCAACTACTCGAGAGAAAAAGAGATTCTATATTTTATGGCGATAAACAAAGTAAGGTTCTTCATTCGCTAACAAAACAGGAAATGTAGATGATTTTGAATAAATATGGTATTTAAAGATTTGTCTTCTCCCCTCTTCACTAAATGTTATTGATATACAGAGTGTACAAATTAATGCAAATAATTTATTGTGAAGTGACTACACATTTTAGTGCATTTTGATCGCTAAGGCTAAGCGAATTGAAATTGAGGCTTGCAAACGCGCTAAAATTCAATCTGCTTCGATCAGTGATTACGTCTGCATCTTTGATTTTATGAACCTCGTCACAAAGACCATGTCACGACGCAGCCTTTTTCAACGCAAAACGTGTGGTCGACAAGAAATATTTACTTCAAGGACAGACTATCAACGCCGTATACTATGCGGATATCTTCGAAAAATTGAGAAAAAATTATCCCCCAGGTGCGAAAAGAGGTTGACCCTACCCGCAAGATAATGCTTCCAGCCACGCCGTTTTCCTCGTCCGCAGATTCCTGAAAAAGCACAACTTGGCAATATTGCCATATCCTCCTTGAATTAAACCCTCTCACAAAAGACACCTGTAATATAGCAATGACACGATCCAAGCCGCAATGGCAACCGCTTTAAACAAAGTTTCCTGCGGGGGATTCTAGCCTGGATACCATGATTGGATAACCTTCGCCAGACATCGTGCCTTCTCGACACAAAATCTTAAAAAGTTCTCTAGAAAAAAATTGTCTATAGCTCAATAAGATACTTGAGGGGTGTATTTTGAATATTTGTAGACTTTTGTAACTATATCTAAAATAATTTCTTTTTTTTTTAAGAAAACACCTATATTACTTTTTTAACATATCCTATACAGTCTATCTTTTCTACAATATCAAAATACCTATAAATGCTTATAAATATTTCCTTAATGAAAAAAGTAAATTTTTTTCAAATTATACGCTTGTTTGTTTATACTGATGATAGCCTCTACAATCACTTTATGTAATCATAGTACATTTACATGACCATAAAATGGGCAATAATATGGTCAGAATAGCGTTAAATTATGATTGCGTTACCGTGTTCGCTAAAATCGGGCGAATGATTGGACAGAATGCTACAAGTTTTTAACAGTGCAGCGTTAACGAAATTCATACATAATCAAACTTATATACAGACAGATTAGTGGCTTTGTTAATTTTTCATTTTCTTTTTTTTATTTATTCATCGGTTATTCTTCCTCTTTGCCCTTATGCTTCTCAAAAGGATTTTTGCACAAGAATCTCAATCAAGAATGGGTATTTGTAACGAGCTGGATTAATGATGTTAAAATTTATTTATGTAATGCCGATTTTTTTGTTCTTGCAAAATTAGGAATAAACTATTGATGTAGAATAAAGTAATGGCAGAAACATTTCGAGCTATTTTCTTAAATATATGACGACATATTTACTGAAATATATTTAGAAAAACTTTTCTTTACGCAACAACATTTCTTTACATTGCTCAACTTTTTTTTACATTTTCCGCTCTAATTTCTTCATTCATTTACGTGCATCGAAATCATCTTGTACACGTTGATATTTAATGATTATATGAAATAGATTTTTTTTCTAAATTCACTTTTGTGTGTTTTTCATTTATATTTCTACTTACTTTTCTTTGTTATTTATTTGCCACACAAAAGAGCCTTTTCAAAATTTCGCATTTATGTTGTAACAATAATATTTGTAAAAAGAAAGTATCTTTCTTTTGATAACTGTTGCTTCTTTTAACTTATGAAGAAATGGATAATTGAATAAGATTATGAATAGAATAATGAATAAGATTAATATTTTCTCGCTACAGACATGAGTAATTTATTTTATAATAAAGAAATACAACTCAGCTTACAAAATATATAACTCGATATACAGAATATGCGTAAAAATAAATTTTGTTAGAAAACTCCAATGTAATTTTTAATCGGGAATTCAAGGGCTACAAGTAAAACAGGTTTTTAAATGGAACGCTAATGTAAATCATTTAAATGCGATACATTTTTAGACAGCCCTACAACTACTCTAACAAGCACATTCAGATAACATTTAACAATTATGTTTTCGAATGATAGAGTTCTAAATTCTGTTAAAAACCTATATTTAATTAAAATAATCAGCATGTTTCTTGATAAGTTTGTAATCTCTAGAAATTTTTAAAGCAAATATTTTAGCCATTTTGAGGTGCATTAATAATTACTTAAACCCATAACACCAATTTCGTCATATGATTCATCCATCTGCCTCCAAATAAATGTGCAAATACAACCCAATTGAATGGAGTGACATTTAATATATTGAATGTTTACAGAGTTTTGTCGAGTCATAAATCGAATCAAAACTTAAAATTGATATTAATAAAAGTTTGTTCGTTTAATTAAATCCTATCATCCGCTATTGATTCAAACATATCCAATGATAGGTAATGATTCTAGGTTGCCGTGCTGATTACGTCGTATTTAAGACAGAATCCTATTAATTCCATATTAATCTTAGTAAATGTATGTAATCGTAATAAGTTTAATATTTCTGCATTTCTGCAAAAGCGTGCAACAGCTATTTTACCAAGATTTGAATCATTATAAAACAAATTATACTACGGAAGTTCATTTGCCGTATTTGATGTACAATTTTTAACTTGTTAAATATCCGAAAGAAAATATATTTGTTTTCCATAGGTATAGACAGTAAAGAAAAAATATTCGCCCAAACTCACAGCGCCAATTGAAAATTGTAGTAACTTTGTAACTTTCTTTTTAGTCTTTATTTATATTATTCCAAATGCTATTTTACAATATTTTGTTAAAAGTGTTCAAGTAAATTTCAAATATTCATTCTTTAAAACTATTTGAAACATTTGAAAAAATATCAGCATACTGAATTAGTTTTCAAACAAATTTTATTCGAAATAGTTTTATTCGTTTATTTTTTTGAAATGTCATAAAAATTGCAATTATTGAACACAAGGTATGCGCATGAAAATTTAATATAGATAAGATCTTCATCGTATTAACTTCTACGATAGTGACAAACACATTTTTTATTTATAATATAAATAATGTGTAATAAATTAAAAAAAAAGGTCATCGTTGAATTAGCACAAGAAAGTCCACCCTTAGAAGTATTCTACATAGTTGAAAACCATTTTCCAATTTCAAATCTTTAATAATGTTACATAACTTTTCATTTTATGTGTGAGACATATTTCTCCAACAAATATTTATTTTTCAACTTTCAGTCTTTCACTTCTTTATAAAAAGTAGGTGAACAGGCCAATGTCTTAAAAATGTCTATTGCTTGTATTGAAGAAAGACATCGGTATTTGATAACAACCATATTTTTCTGTTTTTGTAACAGCTGGAAGTATTCGATATTCAATTATATTGACAGTCTTCGTGTCATTTTAAAATATTATAAAAAAAATATTCAAAACTTTAAAGGACATATGTTCAGAGACCTTTGAAGCTCTTTTTCATTTTGCAGCTGGAGTTTTCATTATATATTTCTTTCAAATATTCCTCATAATATATTTCTGAAAAACACGGATAGTATCAAAATTTTGATATAAAAATAAGATATCTTAAAGAAATATTAACTTTATTACATCAGTTAGTTTTAAAACGACTATCAATTTCTATTATTTAGAATTTATCTAAAAATAATAAAAGAAATAATTCAATTTTGAGACTGATGTATTTATAAGGTATTTTGAAGAAATTGTTAATGTAAAGTTCTCAATGGAAGTGAATGCATATGTGGAATTATATGAACATATAAGTAACGTATAAGTAATTTATAAAAGAAAAATCCTTTTCTTCAAAGACAATCTTTTATAAGCACGTGGTGTTAACCCTTTGTAAAATCGCGTTGATTACCTGCAACATACCCAAAAGTAAATAGTACTTACACAGAAAGTTTTAAAACGCGATTTTGTTTGTTGTTCTTATTTCCTAATACAACAGTTATTACAAATTAATCATTGAAATTCACAACAGACGACGATATTTATTTAATTTATCATATCAAAGTTTTGTTTATCATTTGAGAAATTTCAGGTCTTCATATTGCAAAAATTAACTTAGTAAATATTGTCAAATTTAAAAAAAAACCATTAAGATTTTATTAAAGGTAATTTTGTATAATTCTAAATTTTATTTTAGAAAATGGATAATATTTATAAGAAGTATGTATATTACTGTTTAACCAAAATATACCATAAAACTAATTACTTTACTTTTAGATTATACCAATATTAAAATTTTGTATTGTCATCAGAAACATACGGATGTACAAAATTTTCATGATTCCAACATATCAGTAAATGATGGAAAAATCGATTATTATATTCAGTCTTTTGATACAAAAATCAAGTTCAGTTAAAAAAAATGTCAAAATGGGCTTAAAGAAAAGTTACAGATATTTAAAGTACTATTGATGTTTTTATAAAATATTACACACCTTTTATTTGTTACTTTCTATTACTCTGCTTTTTCTTTATATTCAGTTACATTTAAAAAATCAACTAGCTTAGGAAATATATAACAATGCATATATATAGAATATGTATATATATATATATATATATGTAAATGTGTTTTATGTTTTAAATGTACACGTGAAGAAAGGAGCCTCATTTTTTCTGTGTATTATATTTATGGATAATTATTTCTTCTGTTTTTTCAAAATTTGGAAAATTGTTGCTTATATCATGCATTTTTAGAGATTCTTTGAAATTTATGAATCAATTTTAGACTTAGAAATGCGGATAATATTAGAAAATCTTTTAAAGTAACATTTTATTGATGACCAATATCTTGAAGGATATTTGCTGCAGTTAAAAAAAAATATTCTAAAGCACATAGCTCAATTTCAATTAAACTACATTTATCTTTTCAGTAATTAAGATAAAAGTTTGTCGGAAAATAAAGGTATAAAGTAATGCTTAAAACTGAAATAAGAGATTCACTATCATAGCGTTATACAGTATAATAAAGATGTTTCGAGATACTTAGTTTATGAGAAAATAAAATTATAAAAATTTTTACATATTGTGTAATTATACCTAAAATAACATAAATACACATTTATTTTGCTTAAAAATCTGAAAATGCCATCCTTAACGAGCAATTTTATGTTATTTTATTTATTTATGTATTTATTTTGGATGAGGGATTACTTTATACAAATTGATAACCACCAAAAATATAATATGAATTACAATTTTTTATAAACTTTGAAAGAAAGAGGTATAGTTTTCAGGAAAAACTCTTGGTAACGATTTAACGTCTACCTTTAAAGCTCTTAGTAAGACGATGCATGAAAATGCAGTTTTAAGTCTTAAGGATTTATTTGCAAATACATAAGTATTATTTTATCATAAAGGGTAACCTACACGAGAAAATGAATTAAATTCATAAATGCTTAGTAGCTACAATAAATTTTATTACACATTAAAACAAAGCAACTAAAAAAAATTCAAGATATTCCCAAGGAAATGTTAATAAGCTGTTGTTATGACTATAGTATGTATAAATTCACAAAATGTCTGGCAGAGGATTTTATAGGAATTTACAACAAAGTATAGTAGTATATCTCATTCTCTCGTTTTAAAACAAAATTCCAATTCTCAATTTTCATCTTATACGCATTGCTTCTACACGATATTTCTTACTTCTATAATCATCTAATGTATTAAAATTAATCTACTCATATTATTAATAAATTTATCAAATATTTCATCTTGCACTTCGAAGCTTTCTGAATTATCATCCATCAAGTTGCTTAAAATACAAATACTATTTTTTACACTTTTAATGATACATAATACACATGACTAACATTGAGTTTGACCTACCATATTATCAATCCAATTATATGTTTCATCTTGCACTATAGAGCTTTCTGAATTATCATCCATCAAGTTGCTTAAAATATAAATACTATCTTTATAGTTTTAATGATACACAGTATACATGACTAATTTTGAGTTAGTCCCTCCTATTATTAATCAAATTATCACATGATTCATCTTACACTTCGACTATTTCTGAATTGTCATCCATCTAGTTGGTTAAAATATTCATATTTTTATAGTTTTGGAATGACTAATCATGAGTTATTCCATCCATATTATTAATCAAATTATCATATGTTTTATCTTACACTTCGACTATTTCCGAATTATCACCCATCCAGTTGATTAAAATATGTTTATAGTTTTTGATTATACATAGTATGTATAAATACAATCTTTAATTTTAACATTTCATATTTCAAATAACTTATTTTCGAAACCAAACTATGTGAATTTTACTAACCGAATTTGATGTTTGATGAAAATTCGTGAGTTAGTTATTGAAATAGAGCTGTTGCGAAAATCGTAACAATGCAGCATAGCAGTGTCACTTCCCGTGCAATTTATAATAAAAACTAATCAGCATCAATCTATATCAGCAGCTACCTGAATATCAATCTATATTAAATTTCATGCATTAGTTTTTGATATAGAGTTATTGCAAAAATCATGAAAAACGCAGAATATGCCATCTGTTTAAAGATTTACACAAAAACTATTCAGCTCAATATAAATTAGGGACTAACTGAATATATTTTTTTATTAAATTCTGTTCTTTAATTCTTGAGATAAAGCTATTGCAAAAATCGTTAATGATGCCGAATAGAGCGCCACTTGTTGAGCAATTTACATAAAAATGTAAACAGCATCGATTCATGTCAATGACTAACCTGAATCTGAAATTTCATGAAAATCCGTACACTAGTTATTAAGATATAGCTGTTGTATAATTCGTACAAAATGCCACAGAGCAGCGTCACTCATCGATCTATTTACACCAAAAACCAACCAGATACAAATTATGCTAGGGACTATCTGAATATAAGTTTTTATTACATTCCGTGCATTAATTTTTGAGATAGTGCGCCCACAAAATTTATGTCACATGCAGTCAGACTGGCAGACAGAGTCACAAGCTCCCAGACAGACATTTGATAAAAAACATTTTTTTTGGATCTCTGACCCCTAAAATACTTAAATCCGTCGAAAACAGTAATTTGAAAAATTTCACGTATCCAATACTTTCTTATTTTAAAGATAGAAGAAAGTAAAAATATACAAAAAAGGAAGATGTTACAACAATAAATATTTATGTATTTGAATAAATATATCAGTATTGTGACATTGAAATAGTTTTATTGCTTTTGAAAACTTTTATTATATCTTTATAAACGCTTTCAAAAAGTTAAAGTGCAATAAAAAAGTACCATTAATAAATGTTCGTGTAACAAAAGGTGCAAAAATTTTAAAGGTTTGGAAAAAGAAAACTACAATATTGAAAGCTACATCCGTCTCAGATGACTGGTACTAAGCTTTCCGTTTAAACAGTCTATTCTTTAATGGTATAATCCTCAAATAAATAAAAGTTAAGTAAAATTTAAATAAATTTTCAATAATTACATAAAACAATAAATATTTTTTTTAGTTTTATATCATCATTGTCAGACACTGATGGCTTTCAAAAACGAAAAGTTCAGTGTCAGTCACCGGTTGGCAGACATGAGAGTCAACTTTTTAAGTAAAGAAAAAGTGTTTGGAAATTCTGATAGATACTTCAAAAGATGTATTTTTGAAAAAAATCAGTTAAATTAGCAGCATTTCACGAGATGAGGAAAGCATTTTAAAGCCAGAGATGCATTTTTATATTCTTATATAATGAAAAACTTTGTCTTCAGTTGTACATATAGTGATAAATTCTTGATCACACAATGAGTTATTATATTGAGCTTTAAACTATTTATTATATCCACTAGCTATATTTAAAAAAATTAAAAACACAATTTTTAAAGATCTTTTTTAAAACCTTTAACCTCACTAAAAACATGTTTATAGTGTATTCTCATATATATATAATGAATGACTACTCTAGATCATATACATGCCTGTTAATTCCTTTAATATGGAGATTATACTTAACCTAGATTATACTTAACATAATCCACAGTTGTTGACAAAGGATTAGATCAAAATTAAATCCGTTGCGATTTATTTTTTAAGATTTTTTTAGATATAAGTAAGATATAATTAAAAAAACTGCATTCATGAAAATGTATCACATTAATAAAAATAATTTTTTCTTCCAATTTTATATATTATTGATTAGATATGTATCTATATAAAAAATAACTCCGAAGCTCATTTTAATAACTAAAAAAACATCATTTTAGTAAAATATTGCAATTGAAATAAAATATTTTTTATACATATAATTGATGGAAATATAATATGTTTTTAAAATATAGTTTATCTTTTATCATTTAGATCTAAAGTTATAAAATATATTAAATTAAATGATTTTCATTATTTTATTATATCATTCTTATTGATTCTAATAATTTGTAGAAAGAATTACAATGTATGGTACGAAAAATTGCGTTACTTATAAAAATATATTTTTTATTACGAAATATTTTACAAAAATTGTTTTCAAAAGCATCTGAATATATTACATTACGAATTTTTCCGGTAAAAAGAAAAAAAAAGATTCAGAATAAATAAATTTTTAATAACATATTTTCTCAGACAGTTTGTTTTGCTTTAAGGAGAAAATTCTCTTTTTAGAAAACTGTTAAGTTTATGGTTTACGGCTTCGCTTTACAGACCTATCTTATTCTCTGTAAATTTCGTTTCTGTTAGATTTATTTTAAGCCTTGTTGAAATATTTACCAACTCAAATTTAAAAGAATTTTTGAAGGCTTCTCTTTGAGATTCTTTTCCAACTTCATTTCAGTGTAATTCGGCAATTTATATTTTTCAGTCTTTCTTTTCCAAATGCTTTTTTATTCACCAGTTTAACGTAATATTTCTTTTTCAAAATCCTTCTTTTGATAGGTAAATAAAAAAAGCTCTTTCTATTCTAGCTTTAACTATTTAACCAGTTGCTTGAAAAAAAAATGTTTAATTAAATGGTACAATTCACTGGCTTGATGCTTTACATGGTTTAAAAACTATTGAAACTGAAACTAAAGTCTTCTGGATTTGACGTTTTATCATTTTCAATAATAATATATCATACCAAGTTTATTAAAACACAAAAGTATCTATTTTATAATTTATTGATTTAGGTAAGGCATTTATTAAATTAGCAAAATTAGTTATCCCTATAATTTTATAATAATGACTGTATAAGTATATTTCAATTTTCTTCATAATGCATTCTAAAACTTGCAAATGTGCAGCATATTTATAAATTGTTTTCAGTATAATTACCACATCATCATGTGAAATTTTTTAAACCTTTTCAAATACTTCTCATGGTAAAAATCTGAATGGTACTGGGAGAATGGTATCTAAATTATTTGAAAATAAGTAAAATGCTTTTCTGCACATACACTGTAAAATGAAAATTTTATTTCGAAATTCTCTGTACCATCGAAGCATTTGGGAGTTAAAATTAATTGGGATATATAACATCCAACGACTTTCAAGGGGTTAAATTAACATATTATTCTGAAGGTTTTATTAAGCACTGGTTTTACATATTTTAAGTTTATGTGATAAGTATTGCTTGAGCTCAATGTTTCGGATTATATAGCTTTTTTTAATGTGTTTTTAAACACAAAACTTGTTGACTTTTTTTTTTCCTACATTCGCCGTGGTCTTCAACCTAGCTGATATTACGCATTCTTTCTTGGTGTTTATCGAATTCTTTTAAGCTGCCAATATTTCCAAAAACTGAAAATAAAAATTACATTCTTTCCATGCACAACTTTACGAAATTGCAGATTCATATCTGTAGAAATTATTTAGCTCATCGTGATGTAATTGAAAAATGCATAACTACTATAACAGTTATAAAGGTTCTATCCAGATAAGCATAGCAAAATGGCCCCCACGGCCGATATTTGAAATAACATGTGTGGTAATAAAGCTTAACATGATAACAGAATATCGAGTATTTTTCGCCCCTGACTTTGAACTGTCCTTTACACAATCGAAGATGTATGCGCCGGGGCAACTGTTTTTCAAATACAATTTTCTCAAAAATTACAAAATTAAAAAAAATTAAACCAACACCAGTTATAGAAGAACATATTAGTTCATATTATATATTTTTTCACTTTTTAACAAATATTTTGACATGTAAAAGTAAACAGAAATACTTGGAAAATAATTTATGAATGCAGTAAATTTATATTTACACAAATCAAAAAATTACAGGAATTAATGCTGTATGTACTTTTAATAAATAAAACATTTTGTTAAAAAAATAAGTTGTGTATTTTGAGTTATATTAAAAATAGTGCTAGCAACTTGCTAGAAAAACTGTACTTAACAAAACAGTTTTTGCTTGTTTTATTATTCGCATGGAAAGTTCGGAACTATTATTATTATTGTTTTGATTAGGTTCCAATACTGGCGAGTCTGCCGATAGAATCGATTCACTTACTCTTGCGGTTGGGAAAGGCACTTCCCCCCTATTTTCACCATTCACATTTGCATTGCGCAATGCCTCATTTCTCGAAAAATGTAATGAACAATGATATCTATTTTTTTACGCTCTCGCCTACACAAGGAGCATGAAAAATTTTATTTACAATTATTAACTAAATGTTTTCTTAAGCAATTAAAGCAACAATTATTTTTCTTAATTACCTCTACTCTTTCAGAAACAGACAACGCCATATATTTCTTACTTTGTATATGGGGTGGTTTTCAAAACAAAGGATACAATTTATACTCTTACGATCAGATAGCAATACTTTAGACACATTTCTTATAGATTTTTGATTGTTATTCTCAGTTAATGATTTACCGCGTGACACAAAAAATAAATCTTCTTCCTTCGCTAACGTCACGGGATCGAACAATGAATCCGATTGTTTAACACTAATATGAGCTGCTTTATCTCTATCTAACGACTGAAATAATTTTTCTGATACAATTAATTGTTTCAGTTTCTCAAAATCCAGCACTTCTCTCAATTTTAAATAATAATAAAAGCTAGTTATTAAACGTGATGCAAACTGCATATGTGTTTTATTCGATTGCCTAACAGTTTTTCTGAATTGCTCGAGACAAGATTGGGGAGTTGATTCAAATTTTCTAAAAACAATTTTCTTTAATTTATCATAATAACCTATCTCATAATCACTTATGTAAGAAGTACATTTGAAGTTTTATCACCTAATAAATTCAAAAGAATCTCAGCTTTAAATTTATGGGCACATCTTCTGCTACAAATGATCTTTCCAAAAAAGCATAAAAAATGTATATATCTATTGCTAAATGCATAGTTGGAGGGCCATCGTAATACTTACCCATTATGGATTAAAATATGAAAATAAAATATGTGTAAAAACTATATATAAAATGCCTCGCAACTCCAACACAAAACTTAGAGGTATATTTTAATATTTTAACACATAGTAATGTTTTATTAATGAATTGCTGAGGAACCAATTTCACAAATTATATAAAACGCCAAAATACTCAAGTAGTAATGAATTGTATTAAAGAAACATCCTTATAACTCCAAAAATAATAATCATATTAATTATCAGTTTAGTGCGTCCTAATAAGCGTTTTATATCCAACTAAAATGTATCTTTAAATTGAAATTTGAATGAAATACTGGGTCATGAAAAATCGATGAGTGTGAAAAATAGGATTAGAAATATCTCAGCAATTAATTATCCGATCGACTTTATTATAAATTTGTGTTACAAAATTCATGCAAAATTTGTGTTGATTTTTTGTCTTTTATATTCACTCCTTAAAATTAAAAAAAAATCGAAAATTTTTATAGAACTAATATTTATAATATAGAACTAATATAGAACTACCAGAACTAATATTTCGAGAGCCCGAAAAAGATAGTTCCAGATAATCGAAGTTACTGATATTAAATAGGCTTCTTTCTGTTGTTACAAACTAAGTACACCGCAAATTTCAAGTTTTTATCTCAATTTGTTTGCGAGCTAGAGCGTTTACATACAGACAGATGGACAGCAATTTTTTTTCTAAAAATATGTTTTTCGGAATCTCCAGTACCTAAAACCTATAAATCCGTCTTTTTTTCTTGATTTCCAAAACAATTGCAAGACTTGCCCTATTCTAAGTATGACGGGTAAGTAAAACAGAAAGACAGTCTTTTAAATTATCATACTCATTATTAGTATTATTAATAACGAATTCCAAGAACTTTTACTCATAAAGCTAATACTATTTCGAATAGTAATATTCACAATATCTAATGGTGCACTTAATGAAGACTCTTTATATTCAGAAATAGTGGTGATTTTTGAATAAAGAAACTCGTCCGATTTCCATAATTAAAAACCATTTCAAAAAATTTCATATCATTTCTAAATGTCCACTTATTTTTCTATCCGTTTTTCCTATATTTCAAAATAATTTAAAATACTTAAGTTTCACTATGATAGTATTTTTTATGATTTTATTGTGTTCGATTCAAAGGTTATTAAGAATAATACTTCTGAATTAAAACGATCTATTCCAATAATATCAAATATTTATTACTATATAAGCGAAATTTTAAATGTATATTAAACTTAATCGAAATTTATTTTAATTGCAAATAACACATTAATAATTTTCAGAGAGACAAGAGTATTTTTTTTAAATATTTTAAATCGAATCACGAAAAGTTTCGTGACCTAAAGCTTTTAATTTTATAAACTAATCACTACCGTTAAAAATGTCACGTAAGAAAAATAATCACGCGTCGTTTAAGATAATTACAGCCATGTATTTTACCGCAGAAAGAGGGAAAAATTATGCTGTAACACGTTAATTATTTTCTTTTAAAACATTTTTCACTTTTCGAAAAATTGCTCTTTGACACCATAAATCATCGTGTCTTACATGTGGTGACAAAAAAATAATCTCTTATACTTTAAAATTTTTTTTTTCAAATACTAAGTAAAATACCGCTTCGTAATAAATATTAAAAAGCCTTAAATAGAAATAGAAAAATTGTGTAATTATCATCTCCGTCAAATAATCCAATAAATGACGGAAATAAAGTTTGTTTAAAGTTTGTTTCTGATTGATCGTGAACATTTTGATAGAAAAACAATTTTGAATGCTACGTCAGAAAAAAAATGCGACATACATAAAGCAGTATATTAATGTAAAACACATCAAACACTACACTGAAAAAAAATTCATGTATTGTACCAGAATTGACTTTTAATCCATGCTCCCTTCATCGCTATTAAAAATTACACACCCAGAAAGGTAAACTCTAGGAATTAAATGCTGCTAAATATACTAACCTATGACTTGGCTAATGTAAGTTTACATATCAACAATGACTTACGCATCGACAAGTTATCTGCCTGTAAATCTATTTTTGCCGATGATTTTGTTTCTATTGAATCAAATATTAACGATAATCTTCCTAGTAAGGAGAGCACTATTTATTTTAATTTCTAAGTTATGGGTACTCTAATAACGACAGGAAATGAGGATAAATAAGTGTGAATGTATAGCAACGATATTTTTTTCAAATCGAATTAAAAATGCTAATAGCACGCTATTTTCCCACGCTACTTGCACATTATCGTGGGCAGACGCCCATTACATTAGGTTAATTTAGAAGGATATATTTTAAAATATAAATCATAAAAAATCAGGTTAACGATATAAAATAATATAAATGTTAAGTTTTGTTTGAAAAACAAACTGGAACGTGCGTTATATGTCCAGTGTGTGCTGTCGAAGGCAATGGGTCCGAGTCAATAGTTTAGTTTCGAAAGACTTTTGTTTTAAAATATAAATTAGCTACTTCATAGAAATTACCAATTTCATTAATACTTTACATAAATTCGAGGTTCGGACCAAAAGTTTAGACTGGAATTTGCTTAGTACATCTACGTAAGCGCTTTTAAAGATAGTGAATCTATACATTATGTTCGCATGATTCTAAGTTCATAAATATCTACTGATGTATAAGTATATATGTAAATTGTTTTAGTTGAGTTAGTATCAACATAGCTATTCGCCTAATGTACAATATGTGTCTTCAATTCCTTCATGATGAGCTTTTTTTATAGAATATTTAATCTTTTATCATGGTTCTTGAAAACAGAATTTTTGTTTTATCTAATTGGTAAAAATGCCCTGATTAAACAAGACAAATTTTACACTAAAAACTGACTGATGGTAATAGTCAAAGTGGATTAATCAGATACAAAATATGCATGCTCGAGAAAATATCGGATTGTGCAGCGAGAGAGTTAAAGGTGTTTGCTTACACTCGAGGTTAGTTTGAAAAGTTGGCCACCACTGCAGGCAAAGTCTGATAGTAAAAACTATTTCTGCTCAAAATTCAGAAAACCATTTCTACTATTAATAGTCAGGCAACGGTTTTTAATTCTATTTCAATATATTTTTTATGCATTCCAAACTAGACCGTTTTATAGTAAATACTACACAAATCGAAAATGCATCCACAACATGTATTAACAACATTATAAAAAATCATCAAGCTTATATGATCACGTGGCTGGAAAAATCTTTTCTGACAAAAAAAAGTCGAATAAATAGTACTTATATAATAAAAAAATGCGATGCATCGACTTAATTGATTTTTCTGACGAGCTGGGAGAAAGTGAATTTCAAATGTCGCCTTATCAAAAATTTAAAAGATCAAGTTTTTTCTATTCTCTATAAATGTATTCTTTTGGTAAACCGGTATAATAAAAAACACTAAAATTTGCAAGAAGAAAAAATAATAATTCTATCGTGTATTTCTGGCATTGCAAAATCATGGGTTACAGTGGACGCCAATAAATGCACACAGATGTATTTCGCGATTTTCCGAAAATTGATTTTCTGAATAATAATGCGAGTTTTGAAACTCTCGTAATATCGGCTCATGATATTTAATTATCATTAGAAAAATGTTACAAATGGAATATAGAGCACAGAATCCCCTCTTCATTCTCCGAAAGACTATGAGACGACCTTCGCTGGCTGTTAGTTTGAAAAGATAGCGTGACACAGAATAATAAGCTAGTTAATATATTATAAAAACAGCCGTCACAACCAGATTTCCGGAGATATATACGCTAGGTTTTCAGGTCCGCAAAATCTCTTGTATAAACATTTTTAATCCTTTTTATGCTCTGATACCCAGCTAAAAATGGACTCTAGTAAAACTGCAAAGAAAATGCAGTTGCGAAACTGTGGTGATTTGGCACAAATCGCTGCAGTTTTTTCGAAGTCAACAACTACAAAATCACAACAGTGAATGTGTAGTTTGCAAGCACACATTTTCTGCAGTGAATTTGAAGTTAAATGCCCCTCCCACCCAAAAAAACTGGCTCTGCTGGCGCCATCTATTGACCACTCAGGTAAGCTTCCTTTTTAACATTTCAAAGGCAGATTTTGACTGTGGAAACAGTTGTACTCGAACTGACGATCCCAGGTACAGGAGAGACACGCTTTGACCACTTGCCCGTTGAGACATGTGTGATTAGTGTTGTGCGAGGTATAAAGGGGAGGCATTTCAATTAAAGGTTATTTGTTGCAAAAGCTGAATGGCAGGCAGAAAAATTGGATGTTTTAAAGTGCTTTTATTTTATTATTTATTTATTTATTGTAATTCGTTTATATGGGCGTGTATTTTAAAAACAATTTAATATTAAATGAATTAAACAAATACTTTAGCGAATTAGCTAAAGCAAATGAATTGGTTTTCCTTCTTAATTTAAAAATCAGTAAATATTTAATGAAATAATTTTATTTTTAGGCTAATTGCGAAAATAATAATTTTTTTATTATGAATTATAATGTAATTACATGCGTTGTGTTAATTTTATAAAATATATATTTTTGACATGGAAGTACTTACTTTAATAAATTATGGGTCGGTAATTAATATTTTTACTTAGAATAAAAATTCATTTTATGTCGTTTACTGATACGGTAAAACATATTTTTTATTATTGTGTTAGAATAATAATTTGTTATTTATAGACATTTTTTAATTTAAAAATTAAATATATATATATATATATATATTTAATTTTTAAATTAAAAAATGTCTATAAATAACAAATATATATATATATATATATATATATATATATATATATATATATATATATATATATATATATATATATATTTTTTTTTTTTTTTTTTTTTTTTTTTTTTTTTGTAGTGAGTTTTTTAAATAGGGAATATTTCTGAATCTTTCTTGCAAAAAATAAATAAATAAATAAATAAATAAATAAACGAATTTTATAGGTTTTTCTGACAATATAATTTTTTTAGGAATTATAATGTAATTAAATGTGTTAATTTAAGAAATATATATTTGTAAAAAGGAAAAATTAATTTTATAAAATAAGAATATAATATTGTGTTAGAATAATAATTTGTTATTTAAAACATTTTTTAATTTAAAAATTAAATAAAAATAATATATATAGGTAGTGAGTTTTTTAAATGGGGAATATTTCTGAATCTTTCTTGCAATTAAAAAAAAAATAAACGAATTTTAGAAGTTTTTCTGATAATATAATTTTTTTAGGAATTATAATGTAATTAAATGTGTTAATTTAAGAAATATATAATTGTAAACAGGAAAAATTTATTTTATAAAATAAGAATATAATATTGTGTTAGAATAATTATATATATATATATATATATATTTTTGTAGTGAGTTTTTTAAATGGGGAATATTTCTGAAACTTTCTTGCAAATTAAAAAAAAATAAACGAATTTTAGAGGTTTTTCTGATAATATAATTTTTTTAGGAATTATAATGTAATTAAATGTGTTAATTTAAGAAATATATAATTGTAAAAAGGAAAAATTAATTTTATAAAATAAGAATATAATATTGTGTTAGAATAATTATATATATATATATATATATATATATATATATATATATATATATTTGTAGTGAGTTTTTTAAATGGGGAATATTTCTGAATCTTTCTTGCAAATTAAAAAAAAAATAAACGAATTTTAGAGGTTTTTCTGATAATATAATTTTTTTAGGAATTGTAATGTAATTAAATGTGTTAATTTAAGAAATATGTATTTGTAAAAAAGAAAAATTAATTTTATAAAATAAGACGTTCATAATTAATAACTTTGAATTAAAATAAGGACTCATTTTATGTAATTTTTATTTTTTAATGTAGCATATGTTTTTAATGATTATGTAGATATTTTTGATTGTTAACTTATCTACATTTTTATCTAAAAATAAAATAGAAACATTAATTTAATTTTCTTCTTTTTTTTTCTTTGGTAAATAATTTTTTACAAAGGGAAATTTCTGATTTTTTTTTTTAATTTTAATATAAAAAACGACTAGATTTTTCAATATATTTATGACTTGTAAAATAATTTTAAACACTTTTAATAATTTAATATTTGCATGAAATAAGAAACTTTGATGTGCTTTTAAAATGAATACATAATTAGAAAATACACTTCAATTAACTGATGAAGTATTTTTTTTTCTTTCTGCGATTCATTAAGTTTAGATCGAATAATAATTTTAAAGAGCGATTTAAAAAATTATTTGATGATTCAAATATTTGTATGTCGATTTCAAAATGAAGTAATAGTAAATTAATTGCAAGTAATTTTCAGTTATGAAGATGGAGATGTATGGGGGCAGGAAGTAGAAGAGCTCGTTGGATTTTAAAATTTAATTAAATAAAACTTCCTCTTTTTTTTTTTTTTCAAAAACCTAAAGTAATTTTTTCGAGTAACATAGAAAGAAAGAAAAAGAAATTTTCAATTAAGGAGGGGGTTGTAGACTCATTTCCCCTCCCTGGATTTTGAAATTTAATTAGCAATTTTTCCTCCAATTTACAAAAGGATAATAAAATTTATTCTTTTAGTGTGATTTAAATAAAGAAAAGAAGATTTTTCCGTGAGGAGTGGGGGAATAGATAAGCCATTTTCCCTCACTCGATTTTGAAATTTAACTAATTTTTTTCTCCGATTTTTGAAAAAATACTAAAATTCAATCTTTTTCTTTAGCTTAAAATATAAGAACTAAGAATTTTCTGTTTGGGGGTGGAAGGTAGAGGAAAGTATTTGTCCCTTCCTAAATTAAAATATATATATATCTATACATTAACAAAATTTTTCTTTTTTGATATTTTCAAAGCATAGTAAAATGTATAATTTTCAAGAAATTTACAATAAAAAGTAAGAAGAAATTTCGCATTAAGGGGCTGGTGAGTGAAAGGCCCATTGTCCCTCATAACTTTTGAAACTTAATATATTTTTTCTCTAATTTTGATAAATCTCGCAAAATTTATTCCTTTAGAGTAACTTAAAATAAAGGAACTAAGAAATTTCCGTTGAATGCAGAGGGCACAAGTAGTCACTACCCCTCATGGATTTCGAAATGTAATTCAGTGAAATTAATTTTTTTTCTCTTAGCTTAAAGTAATAAAGGAACTAAGAATTTTAAGTTAGGTGGAAGGAAGCATAGATAGAGACGCCCATGTCTGAATTAAAAAAAAAAGAAATGGATTTTAATGTATTAAAACTTGTAATTTCCAAGTAACAAAACAAAGTAGGAACTAATAATTTTTTTTACTACGGAAGTGGTTCGATGGGATGAGAAATCCCTAGTTCAATTTTAAAGCATATTTGAAATTATTTTTCTCCGATTAAATTCTGTGAATTTATCGGACAATAACTACAGTTATACGAGAGATGCATCGGAAATGTACTTCTAAATTAATGGTTGGATAATAACTTCAAATTCACTGCAGTGATTCTACGGTTATAAAGTCTTATATATTTTTAATTTTTGATTATAAAATGACTTTATAAGAACTACAGTGTTTTCAAAGTTAATAGCGCACAGAATGTTTAAAATAAATTACTGCAAAATCACCTTTAATTAACTACAAAATAACTGAAGTGATTTTATAGTTGAGATTGCACTACAGAAAGACTAGAGAAATTTTAGAAAAACCTCAAAAACACTTCACTTCTACAAAAAAACTGCAGTTCATTTTTAGCTGGGTACTAATGACTTGATTCCACTTTCGGTGTCTAAGTCTTTTGAGAAATTACTTTAAGCAAGGAGTGAGAGTTAAGAAAATAACAGTGCACTTGTTAAAAAATACATATTTATGGATTGATTTTATTAATGCTAGTTGTTTGCATAATTCAGTACCATGTTTATTATTAATATTCTAAGCAGAATATTGCTTTTCTGTTTTGAAATAAAAGATTTTTGGATTTGTCCTGACTCTTTTCAGAATTTCTTACAATATCCATTAACCACTTAACTGATTTGCCCGTATGTCATACGCGCAAGGACAAAAAAAGTTTCCTTGATCCATCACGTAAAGTGTTTCACACCACTAATTTTTTTAATACAATTTCATACTATTCAATAGACAGAAATGTTTAACTAAAATTACTAATATTTTTAGCTTAAAAAAGTGGTTTTTGTCCCACATTTTCAATTTATCGTACATAAAAAAACAGTTATATGGTTAATAATGACTTCAATCAAGAATAGTAAGGTAGAAATGTTAACCGATCTGTTAAAGCCTATGTATTTCGGGATTTATTTCATTACTGATAGTTTCTAGAATTAGTTAGTTTTTCATCATTAATGTAGAGCGTAATATTTGTTGATTCCATATCATATTAAATTATTCCTCTATAAAATACGAGATGTTTTTAGAAAATTAGTATGTACCCTAGACAAATGGAAGTAAAATTTTTAATGAGCATGTTGGAAACACATATTGTAACCTTGAACACGTGACCTTCCTTCGTAGTCATTCGTTATTTGCAGGGTGAGTCTGTTTCGTGTCGTACGTGTTTATAATGGCTATGTTTATTCAGAATTCCGCCAAATATAAAGTACATTCTTCAAATGCTTTCTTCATGCAAAAGGTGAGTATCTAGCTGGTATTCTCGAACAATTTTTTTTCGTTTATGGGAGCATGATGGATAGACAAATTTAAACAAAATGGTGTCATGCTTTTCCTTTAGGTAGGACTAATGTTCATGAAGAACACATAACACTAAAGCCATCTGTGATCCCGGACCTTGCACCAAATGACTTTTATTTGTTTCTTTATTGAAGGAACTGTATTGCCAGACAAAACTTCTACAACGAGTATGAAATCAAAATTGAAGTAGCAATGTGTATCAACAGGCGGTAATCCTCTACGTCTGTGGGGTACAAAAGCCTGTACACAAGAATAACAAATGCTTAGACGATGATAACAATTATAACGGAAAAAAGATGTATAGAAGTGATTTGTAATGGAAATTTTTACATTTTAATAACAATTTTAATTTTTCTTAAGAAAGGTGTTATAGTAAAAATAAAATACATTGACATGTTTCGGAACCTTCAAATAAGTTCCACAGTCATAAAATAAATAAAACAAAATTTCAAAATATTTCTCGGACAATACAAATGACACGCGACAATGAGATATAAATAATAAAAAACACGCGCTCTATTGCAAAAAATTAAATTAAAATATAGACCATGATCTAAAACTTAACAAAAAATAAAAATTTCAAACTATTTCACGGTCAATACAAATGACACGCGACAAAGAGATATAAAAAACACCAAAAAAACACGCGCGCTATTGTAAAAAATTAAATAAAAATAAAAATAGACCATGATCAAAAGAAATTTCAACTTGGTTCATCCCATTCAAGCCCCCACGAGGAATTTATACATTAATTCTAACCATAACTTAGGAATAATAAAAGAAACGGTATCATTGCAAACCAGATTATTACGCGTATAAATTTCAATGGACTCTCTTATAATAGATTTACGATTACAATTAGATATGAAACATAATTTACTTTGATTAAACAATATTTTTATCTCCTCATTTCAATATGTTCTTGATTAGGCAGTGTTAGTACGTCCAAATTCAATATAAGTTAAGTTTTAGATCATGGTCTATATTTTAATTTAATTTTTTGCAATAGAACGCGTGTTTTTTGTTATTTATATCTCATTGCCGCGTGTCATTTGTATTGTGCGAGAAATATTTTGAAATTTTGTTTTATTTATTTTATGACTATGGAACTTATTTGACGGTTCCGAAACATGTCAATGTATTTTATTTTTACTATAACACCTTTCTTAAGAAAAATTAAAATTGTTATTAAAATGTTTATATAAAAGGTGAATATTTTAAAATCTGATGATTTAAAAAATCAGTTGGATTTAATTAACTTTTTATCATGGAAATTTTTACAGTTAAATGTTTTTTTAAATGAATATGCAACATTATATCTGTGCTGTTTTAAAACCAATTGTATTTTACATTAAGTTAAATAAATCTTACAAAAGTAAGAAAATTAATATATTACAAATAATTATGAAGAAAGACACTAAAAGTTTAGATAATTGAAGGTCAAATTCAAACTACATAAAATCTTAACTTACTTTTTTTTTAAATAAAAAAAACCCATTTTACATAATTATTCTGAGTTGCTGATAAAAAATGCTTCAGCGATATTTTGTCATGTCTGTATTAATTTAATTCTTTAAATAGCAAATGAAATAAGGGTAGGTTTTAAAGATTCTTTTTCCCCTCCCAGATAGCATAACTCCCCTCCCTCTATAAATATTGAAAGGGAGACTTCCCTCCTCTGGAAAATTGTATGTCAAACTCTGTAACATCTGATTGTGCACAAATTGTTTTATTCCTAAAAAGAAAATAAGTTACTTACCGATCAAATGTCATTCCAATGCCGACTGAACATTAAATGGCATTTCGCAGAAAAGATACATTTTGTATTATATTTAAAATTTCTGAAATTTTTTGTTTAAGAGATTATAAAGATTGAAGCAATTTCAAATCTGAAATAAAATACCTTTAATAATTATTATAAGTAGAAAAATACTAAATAATATTCAGGGCTTGAATTTCAGGGCGGGATGGCGGGATTCGCGCCCAAAATTTTGAAATCCCGCCCAAAAGAATAACATGGACGGGAGGCTCCCGCCCAAACAACTTTGCATTATGAAACTATGATCAACTCCAAAGACCGTTTTGCGAATTTCATGATATTTTCGTGCGAATAATCGACACATTTTGCGAGTTTTTTTACAGCGAAAAATCATTCAAAATCACGATTTTTTCCGCGGCGAAATAGAGGTGATTCTGTTCGGAATTTCCCCTCCCCCCCCCAAAAAAAATAACGCATTCAATTCCAAAAATTATGAAACTGATGCCACGGACGCGTTATTGCGCGTAAATTATGCAAAAGATCGGAGATGACGCACAAAAGAACAGCTATTGCATGTTTCACAAGACGCGTGGTTTCGCAAAAGTTTGCTAAAAAACGGTAAATATTGTTAAAAGATCGCGAAAAAACTACTAATTTCCGGCAAGTTCCGTCAAAAGACTAGCGAAAAAATGCCTAATTTCATAACATAATTTTGTAAAACGTCAAATTTCGTCCAAAAATCGCGAAAAACGACAAATTTCGATAAAAGATTCACTATAAACGACAAATTTCCCCAAAATATACGAAAAACGACAATTTTCATAAAAAAATCGCGACAAAACATCATTTTTCATCAAAAATCGCGAAAAAACGGCAAATTTCCTCAGAAAATTCACGAAAAAACGTCAAATTTCGTCCAAAAATCGCGAAATATGACAAATTTCGTAAAAAAATCGCGATAAAACATCAGATTTCATTTTAAAAATCGCGAAAAAACGGCAAATTTTCTCAGAAAATTCACGAAAAAACGGCAAATTTCGTCAAAAAATCCCGAAAAAAATGGCAGATTTCGTGAAAAGATCGTTAAAAAAGACAGATTTCATTAAAAGATAGCGAAAAAATGAAACTTTTTTCAAAGTGAACCTCTTCCCCCCCCAAAAAATGATATTACGGGGAGTTCATTTTTCTGTTCAACAAACTAATTTTCCTGCTTCAATATATTTTTTTTTCTTTGCTGCTCTAAAATCAGCTTCTGACTGCTCCAAATCTTTCTGAGTGAGTGCAATTCCTGAAAGCAGCCATTCATTAAACAAAAAGTATCCTTTTACTCAACAAAGTATTCATTTTTTAAGAAAGTCTTTTTCGATGAATTTGACTTCCCCCTTTTTTAAAGAAATGCAAACAATAGTGGTATTTCTTATTTTCTACACTCACATAAGTATTATTTTATGATTAAATTTGTATCTTGCACATTTAATATACAGAAAAATGACATTAGTTATAACAATTAAAATTATAAATATAAATTCATTAAATTAATTAGAAGTTTTATTAATTATTATTAAAACATTAATTAGATATGTGACAAAAATAATTAGCACCGGGAGGGAATTTACCACCAGTAACAACTAGACAGTATAAAAGGTTTTTTTTACACATTTTGCATAATTGTTCTGAATTGTTGATAAAAATGGCTTCAGTGATATTTTTTTAAGTCTGTATTCTGGCAATTCTTTAAATAGCACATAAAATAATGGCCGGTTTTAAACATTTCTTCTCCCTCCCAAACAGCCAAACTCCCCTCCATTTATAACTGTTGGTAGGGAGACTCCCCTCCTTCGAAAAATTGAATTTCAAGCCCTGTATATATATATATCAATATAAAAGGACTGCTCGATAAACATTTTTTTTCTTAAACAATTTGGTTTATTTCTTTTTTCTTGCGCTTAAATATTTTTATTTGTAATAGCAACTAGCCTTGCATGTTTGGCGAAGGTTGCCTAAACATGATACATTTTGATTAGCAATAGCGAACATTTTTTTAAGCAACAGGTAAAGGCAGATATGCGGATCCATAACTCTTATAATTTTAATCCCGAATTCACAGATTCTTCTAGATTTAATAATCTTATTTGATTGAATTCTGATAAAAATACTAATCACTCGTTCTAATTTAATTTCAGTAAAAAGAACTAAATCTCTTTTTCGCAAATAAACTAAACGAAATTGTCAGCACCACAAATCACAACGTGATACCGCGCGGCGCCGATTTGCAAGTAAATAAAACGCGTCCGACAGTTGAGTTGTACGTCTTTTCCTAGAAATACAGCACCATGGAGTCAGAAATGCACTGTAAGAGCTTGAAAAAGGAATCATATGTTCAAATGTAAATTTTAATAAATGATTTTTATGAATTAAACGTGGGAAACTGGAAGTCATGTCCGATATAGAAGGAAAATTTATGCAATGAGTAAGGTGCATTGAAAAAAAATATATACCGCCTTCAACTAGAATGAATAAGTAGTCCTTTTCTAAATCCCAAAACTAGAAATATAGATGTCAGTGTTATACAAATAAGTCTAATAAATAAACCGTATCGATGAAATGATCGAAAATTTCTAATTTGTAGTTTTATAGATGACGAAACTAAATTTTACGAATTATAACTACTACGAATCGTTTGAACTACGAGAAATTATCGCTTTGATTTCTGGAATCGATTCATTAACTGGAATTCTACCTATTGTAGCATTTTTCTTATGTTTGTATTTATTTGCAGAGATTTTTATATAAGTTATATTTATATATTATTATATATATTTATTATTACTAGAATATTATTATAATATATTTATTATTATTATTATTATATATACTTATTATATTATTATTATATATATTTATATAAGAGACAGCAATAATATAGGGAAATGGTCAATAATACGCATAGGTAAATCAGCGAAAACTTTAAAGTTGTTGGGTTGCTTTCTGTTTTAAAATGGCGTTTTAAAAATTAACTACTTTAAAAATTTAAACCTTTCTTAATTTGTTTATCATCTATCAGTATAATTATTGTTATATTTGACAAAAAAAGGAGACTGGAGCTTTTTATAAAACTTGAATTATTTTGAAAAAAAAAATCGGATGTTTTAATTAGAAAACTCTTGTAAAAATATTACAGCATACATAAGAACAGATGAGGGGAAAAAATCTCCTGCCCGGAAATAGCAGATGATTTGAAAAATGACTTTCGAATAAGCTGAAAGGTTGTTGTTTAGAATAGAATGGCTGTCTCGTGAGCTGCATTGTCAGTCTTGATTTAAAAATTTAACTAAAATATTTCTCAAGAATCCTTAAAAGTATGATCTAGATGAAAATACATCAGAGAAAAATAAAATTGCTGTGGCATGTTAAAAAAAATTCATGTCATTGTTCTTTTAGTTATTATCGGAACGTACAAATTTGTTCTTCATGTGTTCTTTGTGATTATGGATTACATGAAAAAAAGGTATGAAAAAGCTTATTTATTTTTTCTCTTGCTTTTCTTTAAATGATTTTTTCTCTTGCTTTTCTTTAAATTTTATAATTTTATTCAAATAAATAACTGTCTCTCAATAATTGCAATCAGAAAGCAGTAGACGACAGAAAGCAGTTATATAAATTACATTTTGATAACATTTGTTTACTTGTAAAATACCATTGTTTAAAATCACACGTTTTCTCAAATTTTAAAATGATCTAGAAAAATTTAACAGTCAAAGTTTTACATTCTTAGCAAATATCTAAAGGTATTTAAATTACTAATTAAAAAAGCTATTTTATAGAATATAACTGTTTAAAAGTTTAATTTTTAAATTTTATATTTACAAAGGGAAGTTTTCGAAGTAATCTTTAAGTCTGATATCGTTAAAAAATGAAAATACAAAAATTATGTAACCAGTAATAATTTAAATTTTATTTTACTGAAAGATTTTAATTAAATATATATATATATATTTGAAAGAATGAAACTAAAATGAATTAATGACTGAATGATGCTAGTTTATTATTTTTTTTTGTTCTGGATTTCTCCGACCCATCTGGTAGGCCTAGAGTTATAATGAGGATTGGTATTTATAATTATACTCTAATCCTGTAAATATAATAATAATAATAATAATAATAATAATAATAATATACCAGTGTGTGTTTCTGTTTTGTTTTTATGGTCTGAATTTTTATACTTTATTTACATTAAAAAATATTAACGTGATTATTTAATATTTAAAAATTGACAATATTGATTTGAAGTATGTAATTTTCTACTTATTGCAAATTTGAAAAAAATCATTAGTTAGTTTTATGTTTGAAATCATTTTTTACATGTTTAAAATTACTTATTCCAACATTCGAGTTAATGTTTGCATTTTCAACGCTATATAGCATTTTAAATAATTATCAGATTTAAACACCGTTTCTTTTAGCATGCATATCATATATTTTGCTATAAAACGATGCGTTTTCATATAATTTCATGAGATAGTTTTCCAAACATATTCAGTGAAAATCAAAAATTTACAATAAATCCAATTATAGAAGCAGCAGTGTTTGTTTTTTTTACTTTATTTTTAGAATAGAGCGATAGATGACAAATCAGTGTATATTTTAGAATCGAAATATGTTAACCTTTTTTAGGTAGTTTTGTGTTATAGCAGAGCCCGAGGGTGAATTGTCAAATTATAAAACATGTATCACTATAAAATAATTATAGATTCGATGCAAATAATATTTCGTGACATATATGGTCCAGTTGTAACCGTACAAGACGCATATGTATATGATATGTATAGAACATGTACTTATATATAGTATATGGGCATATATAAATGAAGTGTTCAGAAATGAATTTGACTATCTCCATTTTTAAATACCTATAAATTTTTAAAATGAGCGTTTTTAGTTGATGGATTAAATCGGATTGATTTCTGAACACTTCATGTGTGCCTGTGTGTGTGTGTGTGTACTTATATATATATATATATAGGACATACATGAATGTATTTATATGTAACATATATGGCACAAAAGAAGTAAATGATACATATATAATGACGTGGCACATAACAGTGTTTGGAGTGTATTCATATCATATATATGTATTTACATACAAATTTCGGGATGATCTTGGCGAGATCATAACTTTAATTTTCTCGCAATTAAATTTATAGAGACTGTTATAACAAAAAAGTAACACATTGTCTGTGTCCCAAATTGTTTGAATTAACGTGCGTTTATTGTATTATAAAGAAATTAATATATATATATTTTTATAGTAAACTTTATCGTTCTGTTAAAACACATAAAATATAATTAGTTAATATCAAATTCTCTATTTATCTATCACTCTTTTTCTAATTGTTGTGTAGATGAAAGAATCACCAGTGACATAGAACTCGTAATACGTATATTAAATGAGATAAATTAATTTCATTCAGTCTCTCTATAGTTTAAAGAATACAAAAAATATTGTACAGAACAGGTTATTATTTTTATATAAATTTATTTTGACAATGCTTCAAGAATTAAACAGAAATGTTTCTTTAGTAACAATAATTTGTAAAATATGAGATTTTTTTAAAGGAAATAAATAACAAATAGATAAGTTTCAAAAAATTATGTCAAATCGAATTTTTAACAGCTTTAATTTTTAACATTTCCAGTTATGACCATGCTTTCTACTTCAGGATATTATATTTTGTAGTTAATGTGTCTTTAAATTCTAGTTCTAATACCTATCTTAGAAAGTCAGGGAACTAGAAATTCTGATTTATGAAACCAGAAGTTATTGTTATGAAATGTAGCCATTTTGAAAATCTAGCTCGAAGCCCGTTTTATTCTAGTTCTGGGAACCAGAAAATTCTGGTCTACTGAATCAGAATATTAACTAGAACACGCTAGCAAAGGGAACTAGAAATTATAAGGATGACATGGAACTATTTCTTCTAGAGCCACAAATTATTTTCTAAATGCCAGAGGCAGATTTTTTTTTCAGTGTGTAAACCCACCTATGTGTTTAAGCTCTAATCATGGGCGTTATCAAAATGAATGGGGAGACACGTCCCCTCCTCCCCCCGTCGATTTTTAAATTTTCTTTTTTTTCGATTTTGAACAACACAATTTTTTTGGAGTAATTTAAAATAAAAAAGTTTAGTTATGAACAGTTTCTATGAACAGCTATACTTGAACATATGAACAGGTTAGTTAATAAATGAGGGGTGATAAGCAAATGAGCCTATTGTCCCGCCCTGTATTTAAAAATTTAATTAATTAGAATTTTTTTTCTTCTACTTTTAAAAACATAATGTAAATTTTGGAGTAACCTTAAAATTTAAACATAAAAGAATGTCAAATTTTCGGTTAAGGGGGGGGGGGGGGCGGGGCGGCGGGAGTAAGACATATCTCCTCTTCCTGTATTTTGAAATTTAATTAGTAAATTTTTTACTCCAATTTACAAAAACATAAGAGTTGTTCTTTTCGAATAACTTAAAATAAAAAAAATAAGAATTTTCTGTTAGGGGATGCGGGGCATTGGTCAACAATTGCCCCTTCTTCGATTTTGCAATTTAACTAATTTTTTCTCTCTCATTCTTGAAAAATATAGCGAAATTTAATCTTTACAATTAGCTTAAAATAAAAGGGGAAATAGGAATATCCTGTAAGTGAAGAGAAGGTTGACGAGAGCTTGTCCCTCCCTAAATTAAAAAATTTAATTATTTTTTACTTTTCTTCGATTTTCAAAAATTGAAATTTATGTTTTTCAAATAACTTAGAATAATTTTTTAAAAAATCCACTAAGAGGGTGGAAAGAGAAATTGAAAGTTCAATTTCCCTTACTAGTTTTTTAAAATTTTAATAAAAATTTCATTTTATCTCCTTTTTGAAAAAACAAATTTATTTCGAGTAACTTAAAATAAAGAAACTAAGAATTTTCTGTTAGGGGAAGAGGAAATAGGTGAGAGATATTGCCCCTCCCTTGAATTTAAATTTTTTTCAACCTTATAACTAAAAAGTAACTAAGAATTTTACGTTAAGAGAAAGAACCCATAGGATAGATATTGTCCCTGCCAACATTTTAAAATTTAATCGATTTTTTTATAATTTTCAAGTAACAAAATAAAAAATAACCAATAAATTTATCGTTAAGTAAAAGGTGGGAGGTCTCACTTCGATTTTGAGAGTGTAATTATTTTTCTCTAATTAAGATCTATAAAATTATTTCACGGTAACAACAAGTTAGACTTTTAATATAAAGTCTCATTTTTTTCCCTTCAAATTTATGATCATATAATGACTTCACAAAAACTACAGAATTTTTGCCATTAACAACTCACGGTATGTTTGAAATAAATTACCGCAAAAATACGAAACAATAGCCATAAAATAACTGAAGTATTTTTAAAGTCGAGATTGCGCTATAGAAAATCTATTGTTAACGGCAGAAAAACTTCAAAAACACCTCACTTCTTTAAAAAAACTGCAGTTCATTTTTAGCTGGGATTTTTTACATATTTTAACTGAAATAAACATTTCACATTGCTTCTTTGTTTATTATTTTACGAAAATATTTCTCTTAAAAAAAAAAAAATTATACATAATTCTGCTTTTATAACACATTTCAAAAAGGTAGAAAATAAATTTATGCTAAGTATGCTAGACTTTAAAAAATATCTGTTTCTTTATTTTAAGTAAATCAATTGCAGTTTAGATAATAATTAAAAAAAGTCGTTTAATAAACTTTGTCAAGCAATATTTGCAATTGCATCAGATTAAAACAGTAAAAATTTTAATGTTTAAATGAATTTTTGCAACATAAACTAATTTCTTAGGAATTTTATAGAAATTTTCATAATCTTTTAAATTAATCTGCTTTTTGTTTAACTTTAAGAACATCAATTTGGATTATTTTTTTTAATATTTCGCTTGTGGACTTTTATTTTAGTAAATTACTCGCATACTTTTAAAAAGATATTTTATAGAAATTTCCTTAAAAAAATTATGTTTGTTCGACAAATCATTTCTTTCATAAATTTTGTTCCTTTTATACATTCTTATCTTTTGTGCCTGAAAATAATTTTATTTTTCTACAGCTGGTAGGATTTTGTTTGAAATTTATTTTTCAAAATAATGGCATTTGTAATTTCAGAAAAAAGTGAGACTGAGAAGAAAATTCGAGTAATTTGAAGTTTTTGTAGTGTCAACATTATAATGCTACATGAAATCGAATATTTGCGTCATCACTTTACAAAATTTATTATTTTTTAAATATTTAAAAACATTTTTTCACTTTATGAACACTGGGTATAAGGAAAATGCAAGCAATCATGATTTGTGTGCTGGTATGAGAGTGAACATTATTAACTCCTAAACAACACCATAGGCGTGTGAAAATTTCAATTTCAACCTTTCAAACCATTCAAAATTTCAACCATTCTCTCCCTATTCTACAAATGTTTTATAAATCAGTGCCATGGAAGCCTTATATATTTTTATCCAAATTCACCGACAGATTTTGTCATTATTCAAACATTTTAAAACTGTTTCTATAGGAAAAATCACAAACGAAATTTGATTGATTATAAACCTTACATAATGTGACGATATAATAAGGCACTAATATCGCAGAGGTAACATTTATAATTTCAAAACTTATTATTATTATGTTGAGTAAAAGTTTTCGGACAAAATATTTTACTATAAAATGCTAAAAATATATACAAAATCATCAAAACTAATGAGGATAGTAATCTCCGTTTAAATCTACAATCTTTTAAAAGTTGTCAAGTAAAAAGTTGCCAAAATGTTGGCAACTTTCTCTTGTGTGAGAAATTGTGGAATACAGGGTCTAGAAGAAGATCGACGTATTTATGACCTCGTTATTTGAATTAAAAGTTGTGCCGTCAAGATGCAGCTTCAGATTTGAAAAAAGATGGAAAGTTCGCCATATATAGAGTTTACTGTATAATTTTTCTTTTACAAACATTGTTATGCACGTATAAAGCGCAAAACAGTTGTATATTTTGATCTCATTTGTTCTCGTGAATAAAAATAGAAGAAAAATTAAAGGCTGGGTCATGCCTTTAAGGCTCTGGCCGTTTAGGTCACCATATCTCACCGAATTAGATTTTTTTTGAGGGATTATCTAAAAGATAGGGTTTCCCGAAGTCCTGCAAACACCGATGAATTAAAGGAAACCGTAACTAAAGATATTTCGTCTGTAAAATCACCAATTTTAAGATTTCATGTTTGTATTTAAAATTGTGGCCATTAACATTTGCTGTAAAGAAAGATATAGTAAAAAAATTTGAATTAAATTATGTAGACTGGGAGGCGGTAGCACAGTTAATCACCTCATCGAGTTCCCGGATGAAATACCAAGATTACTTAAATCTCGATTCACGTATTAAAATTCAATATGTCTACCACGTCATATCTTGGTGGAAACCACTTGAAATCCCAATTTCGGCATCTCGATTTTTACTCATTTTTTTCTAGTTTTTAATACTTTTTTTATCACTATGTCAATTAAATTACTTCATATATATGGGCACCCCAAGTATTCAGATGTGCCTCAGATATATAATGTTCTCAACCAAGCAAAACAAACATTTTCTAAATGGTTAATAAATTTGAGTATGCTAAACAGTTCAGAATAAATAATGAAATGTATCCTTAAAAGTTGTTATGTATTCTTTAAAATCCGATTGTACATACGGTGCGCCATCTCTGTCATGCATGTCCAAACCATCCGCATTTTTAAGGGTCAATATCTCGCCTTGTTACTAAGAAATTTTTTTTTTGAAAATCATTATCAACAATGCTTTTATACTTCGGCTACGATAGGTACCTCCAGTGCTCATCAACCCTTTTGCTGAATGTCTAAAAATCAAAATTTGCAAACAATGCGAAAATACGCTCTTAAAAAAAATGTGAACTCGGGTAATTTCTATGGTTTTCCTGCAAAGTTTAAAGGTACTACTGTTATCCCGTCGACCAAAATGCTATCGCCAAATTATAACATTAAATGCCAATAATGGATGATCGTGAATGTCAATTCTCTGACATTAAATACGATACACGTGTTTAAAACGTAATTAAGCGATTTTTATTTCGACTTTTTATTTGTATTTTTATTAATATTCTACTAATTATTTGTTTTTTTATTATTTAAAATTAAAATTACGTCAGTATGTATAATTTGGCTGTTAGTTTGGCGATTTGTATAATTTGGCGAAATCGGTCGACGGGATAATAGAGTAGTACCAGTTTAAATTATCGTCTACAACCTCTAATTTTTTTTCATAATTTTAGTTTCAGTAGATTTGGAAATAGAGGGAGAGGACATATTTCTGCACTACATTTTCGACGATATCTCTTAAAATAGTATTTAAAATTAAAACAAATGTATTTTTGAGTTTAGCATTACGAATGCTTCCATATGATACCCACCAAAAAACTTTTTCTTTGATGTAACTTAATTAGCCCCTGTGAATTTTCCCTAGATATATTTAAAAATATTTAATAATCTGCAAATATGTGGGTCAACAGTTTTTATTCCTTTCTCCAATTTGAATTTCGATAAAGATTTTGAGTGAAATGGCTTTGACAGACAGACACAGGAATAATCTTATAATGGTTCCTTTTTTACTTTTTAAGTACGTAACTCTAAAAAATTACTTCAAAAATAAATTGTTAAAAATGTGCCATTTTTAAAGTTAAAAATAAGAAGAGTACATTTCATTTGACATTTGTGCAATAAACATTATTGTTGTTTTTTAATTGTTTGAAAAATTGTTGTTGTCCTAGGTAGAGAACTGCGAAATCTGAGGTATATCTGAATATTTTTTATTGATTGAATTCTGCAATTCATTCGTTTTCTGATCGGTCCATGCCCCCTGACTGTCCAGCAAAAGGGTAAAATTTTAATGTTGTTTTCTCTTTAATTTATTAAAAATATTAAAAAAAGATGTTTTTTCCAACCCGATACAAAATATGTTATTACGTATAGGTTTATAATCCTTGAGAGTATTAATCCTAACTTAATTTTTCAAAACTGGGTTTTATTTGTAGAATTATATTAATTTAAATATTGCTTACGTCGCAGTGAAACCTGCAGCTTAGTGTGCGAAAAAATCCGGTCGCGGCAGTCAGGAGGTGAATGCCTGGAAATATAATACTTTTGTTGTCATTATAACAAAAATGTATAAAAACTACAAAAAAATTAATAACTCAAAAAGAAATTTAGATACATGTTTCAAACAAGTTGGATTTAAAAGTAATTATTTTTCTTTATACGATGGTGTAAAAATTGAAAATGTGTGGTGTTAAAAATTTACAGTATTTTAATTGGTCCAAGAATATTAACGTGACTCTAAATGTTCAGGCATATTAATATGACTATGTTATTTCCTAATCAACGTTTTAATCATAATAAAAATGATGTTATTACTGTTTTTTAAATATAAAAACAATTTATACGTCTCAAATTATAATGTTTGAAAGTATTATTTTCCACATAGTCGATGTAATTTGTTAAATTACGTTTTTTATATGTATTTATGCAATGAATTTTTGAATGGGCAAAATGAAAAAAATGGTTGTACTTCAGGTAATAACCAATCATTTAAAATTACATTTTATGTTGGCTGTTGGCCAGCCGTTAAATTTAAATTGCAGCATCGCTTCCCCACTTAGGAGAGATTTTTTGTTTTATGAACTTGTATTAGAATTTAATATACGTCCTCGGTAATATTCTGAGCGAAGACTTTGTTTAACAAATTTATTTTTACATTTGGGTTATACCCAAGAATAAATGCTTTAAATGATTTCAGTTTCTTAATATTTAGGCTTTTAAGCAAGAGTTGTTGCAACAAATAAGGAAATTTATTGGCTTATATTTATGCAAAAGAAATTGTTTCTTCAGTAGCAAATAGTAATTTGGAGGTCATTTAACTTTTATATCGTAGGATGATTTCTTCGACCGTGGATGATTTTCTCGTAGGATTTCCTCGATTTCCACGGCCATGTCTCTTTTAAAACATTAAACATGCATTATGTTAAAGTGCGATACAGTCGAAACAAACCTGTAAGTTTTGTTTGACTTAATTTTTAATTTCTTAATTTATTCTTGTCCAGTTGGATATATTTGAATTTGTCTATGCATGTTCTTCATATAGCGTATACAGTTACTGTACTATTTTAAATTAAACCGGCATAATTTCTAAATGGTTTGTGTGATGAAGTATAAATTACCTGTTGGTCACAGGGCAAGATGGGAATTAGCATGCACATGAACACACAACTTGTTATTGTCGGCACTTTCCAAGTGAAAATGTCACAATACAGCATGCTTGAGTTAAAAAATTGGCTCATTTGGGATTATGAGATCCATATTTAGATGTCTCTCCACTTTCAACGGATGACTGTGTGTTGTACAGTATCTAGTCACATAATAAGGGGTCCGATATTCATTGACGGCATGGTGACTACTGAACGATATCTGAAAATTTCGGAAAAGGTTTTCATCCCCATTATCCATAGTGACCCTGATTGCTACAAGATGTAGTTCATGCAAGACGGAGCTCGACCACATCGGACCAAGAAAGTGTTTGATGTCCTGAAAGAGAACTTTGGGTGCCGCATTCTGGTTCTGAGATACCCAGCGGTCACTGGAATGAAAATCGTTAGGCCGCCATATTCTCCGCATATGACTCATTTTTGTGGGTTCACATTAAAGACTCTGTGCACAGAAATAACCCGAAATCATTGCTGGAATGGAAACCTTTCTTCAGAAAATCATTGACAACATCAGCGTTCCAACATTTCAACGGGTCATAGAAAATTTTGGTATTCGTCTGCGCCACATCATAGCCATTGATGGCAGCCATATTGAACCCGTCAAAACATAAATACGAATATCTGTAGTGACGTTTACATGTTGAATAATGTTTGTGTACTGAGTATTTTTAAAATAATTTACGTTTTATTTCATATAGTTCAATACTTGTCTCCTTTTAGATTGTACTGGAAGAAAAAAAAATCTTAAAATACTTTGGAAATTTTCAATTTCTATGTCTTTGAAAAATTATATCATTAAACGAACAAAGTTTTTTTACTAAGACTTTGTTTTCATTTCTCAGTGTAGTTAAAATATATTAATATTATTTTATTTTTCTACTTAAAGAACTATGTTTTACCGAACAAGTGTTTGTTTTATTTATGCGTTTTTTGTTAAAGTATCCTTTTTTTAACATCTGAACCTGTAGGAGGTTGGTGTATACAGTTTTCTGAGTAAGCCTCAGTTTAAGAGAATAATAAAAGTTACGAAATCCTAAGCAAAATACGTGACATTGATCTACCATTTTCTCAAGAAATATTGTAGCGATTTAAAAACTTTTTTTAACAATCGCAATGTAGCTAAACTATAAATTGATTGTGATAAAAAATACTATCTTATCATATCTTTCATAAGTTACTGTAGGGTGTTACTAAAATCGAGTGAGATTCAGAGAGATAATTGTAGGCATCAATAGGATAAAGAATTATTATCAACATGGAGTCGCAAACCTCTTATTTAATCAAAAATACAGGGTATACCCTAACTCAACTTGGGGTGACGATAATAACGTACATAAAGCTAAAATCATGAAAATCTTAATAGACATGCTTATCTTTGTTATAAATATGATAAGATAAAAAGAAGTGATAGACGTTTTCAATATTCATGCCAGCAATATGGACTTCACGTTCACATTTTAGACTGTTATTACCAGTTCGAATCGATTACGAAAGAATTATGTTCATTCATAACTTTTTTTATGTTATCATGCTTCATACAAAACAGGGTAGATGTTATTTTTCTGCGAAACATTAAGAAAAAATGGTACATTACATTTTTGCTAAACGGGAGTAATGCATAAAATATAATGCAGACTTACATAAAATTAGATAAATGGATAAATAAATATGAGATAAAGGAGTGTAAATCAATATATTTTATTCTTAGCATTCTGTATTTGTTTTATTCTTTTAAAAATGGATTTTATTAAAAAATACATCTGTTTTTTCTTAGAATTAGTAAATTGATTTAATTTGTTTGTCGTATATGTGTATATGCAAATTATATAAGGCGGTCAGGTGTAATAACGCCATGCGCTAATATTTTGTATAATTATGAAATAATCTGGTAAATGACACCCATGTGCTCTGCGCAGAAGGGTTTTGAGTCTTATAAATCGCAAAAAACAGTTTCAAGTTAATTTTTTTCATTTTTAGGTCTTATTGTTTTTACAAGCAACTAAAATTAACGCTTGATCTAAAATTTGCGAGATACTTTTTGTGATGTGAAGACTATTTTTTATCCGGAAATACTTTGTTAATTACATAAATTTGTAGTACATTTCATGGACTTTCAAAATGTTGTTGAGGATTTTGGATATCTTCTCGAGATAATTTGTAATTTAAAATGTACAGCGCAATAACTATAAAGGTAATAACGCCAATCCTTGGCATTAATACCCCGGTTGATTCCCTATAGTGGACAAGCTAAATCCTAAATACTGATTCAAATATACACAGTTAAAACTGTACAATGTTTCTAATAATTCTATTTAAGCGGTCTTTTTTAAGCAAAAAGAAGCTCATGGTCTGATATTCTTTTGCCTCATCCTCCCCCCCCCCCTCCACGCACACCACACCTTTATTTTTCTTACACTTTCACAAAAAATTGAACATTTTCAATAGCTTAGAATGCATTTTGTCATTTTCTAAGTTTGTAGAGTTTGTATTTTTAGAATTGGGCAATCTACATGCAATTATTCCATCTTATTTCATAGTTTTGTTTGCATGGCGTTATTACCCAAATAGGTGGGTAATAACGCCAAATAGCATTGGTCAAGAAATCACGCCATTACATTTTATGAATACATATCTGTTAAATTATTTTTTTCATATAGATAGTCAATGAGTTGCTGTATCAAATCATATATTTGTTTGAAAAATACAAACTAAAACTGAGCCGTGAAAATTGGTAGAACCTTAACGTGGCGTTATTACCCCTGACTAAATGCATGTTTTTACTTTTTATGCTTCTTTATTTTAATTTTTTTGAACTTTATAAACATAACATAATAACAGTATAGTATATAATAGTATATAGTAATTTATAAAAAAAATACATATAAAAAAATCAGATATTGACCTTTTTTCATTAATTACAAAGTAAGCAATGTTAAAATTGTATTTTGAAAATCTATTAATTGTAACATTATTGAAAAAAGGTGAATGTAATGAAAACAAATTTGTAGTACAGATGGATTTTGTAAGCAAAGATAATCAGTATCAATAAAATATTTATCTGAAATAATAAAATTATTCCTTTGTTAAAATTTATTAAATTGCTAACATTTCAACAGAATACAATTGAATATTGCGACATTCAAAGAATGCGTACTCATAAGACTCTTGTAAACAAAGTTTTGAATATCATCCAAAAAGATAATTAGTTTTACATAATAACTTGAAGCTTTGTGTTAAATCTTGAATAGTGCTATCAGATTGGATACTTTTATTATAAAAAAACATTCGAAGACATTCCGAATGATTTGTTAAATTGCCGTATTTGAATTAAAATAATGCATTATCATAAATAAAATATTCTGAATGTTTTGAACCGTACTATTTAATGCATGTAAAATTAATAAAGTAAATTGCAGAGTATAACAGAAGAATAATGTTTTGAATATAATTGCAAAGTTTTATTTCGCTATCAAATAAAAACTGGAACTCGAGGAAACTCATAATGAATTTTTAAATTGTCTTAGTTGCGTTAGATAAATGCACTCTCATAAATAAAATATTTAGAATGTTTCTATGCATATGTTTAATGCATGTGAAATTAATTTTCTTGTAGCAAGTAAATTGCAGAGTATGATATGAATGTTTTGAATATAATGTACTCGAGTTTTTCTTAGAACTATGAAATAAAAACTGGCATTCTAAAATTTCCAAAGGATTTTATATATTCAGAAATTATTGCAATATCATACTGTAAAATTTTCATTCACGATGATTTTCATTTCCGGATTAAAAAAGGCATCTATTTCATCGTGAAAAATTGAAAAGTCTATATTTTATCACTGCATAACCTTTATTGAAATGAAATCAAAGTTTTCAATATCAGGCAAAGTTCGTCATAGCTTTCGGGATCAAATTTTGAATATGGATTGCTTTTTATGAATGGCTTTAAATTGCCGATGAACTCGTGAAATATTGGATAATGTTTTTCCCCATTCAATAATTATTTACAGCTTGCTTTTTTAAATGGTACAACTATAGTTTTTTTAAGTGAAACATTATACAAATAAATGAAGTTATACGAATATTTTACAGTGTTAATTAAATTTGCAGACAGATAGATTTTCCTTTACATCGCCGAAAAGCAGAAAGACCCGCATACTTACAGACAAATGTTATTTTTCCATTACGGGACCGGCACATTATAGCTGACATCATAACATGTATGTATTATAACTGCATACAATTTGAAAACGCTACAAGTCTCTGTACTATTTTTAATTGTATTTAGACTTACTGTAAATTATTTGCGTCATTAAAAAAAAAGGAATAATGATATTGGTATTTTTTACATATTTGTATGTTTTCTTTTATTAAAAATTCAAGAGGAAATACAATTTTTCCATTATCACCCAGTCTTTCCTAAAATTAATCGGCAAGACGCAATAGACAACACTGCTCATTGTGAAATCACATATTTTAAGAAAAAGACTTAAGGTCTTGGTTTATTATGTCCGCATTAAATATTTCAAAATACAAATGTTATTTATCTCTGTATTTTTCAAATTTATTTAGATAGTTTGAATGATAAAAGGAAATAAAATTTTCAAATTTTACACGTAAATGAAGAACGACAGAGGTTAAAATATTATACAGCTATGCGTTAAGTAAAACTTTAACAAATATTCATTTTACTGTGTAAAAGAATTTACAAAATCATCTTAGAAATATGTCATTTATTTCACATTTGCATTTGTTATAGTTAATGAATTATTAATACATGAAACTTCTGAAATAAAATGTAGGGGGAAGATTGTTTTAATTTAAATTTAATTGTATTCACGGGTTTTTTCTAGAATCGCATAGAATCTTATTTTTAGAGATTTTTTATGTGAGAAATAGGTTTATTTTACAAAATTAGATAGCTGTAGGATTTGAATTAGGGTAGCATAATTTATTTCACTTATTACATATGATATCAAATCAATTAACTCTCTAGTATTTATGGTTTGAAAGTACGCATTATAAAAGCGAAATCTACGAAGAGCACACTGATTTTAAAATTTTAAAATAAAAAAGAGTTAATCTCTTACTTTTCCAATATTCGAGAAGCATTGAAATGGTAAATGTAAAAAAAGCAATTTACTAAATAAGGCCCAATGAGAATGTTCTAAAGGATATATGTTTTAAGTATTAATCCAAGCGTGTCTAAAAAAACTGATTGTAATGCATTATAAAGTTAATGGTTTTAAAGAAAATTAAATTCAAATTTATGTGATTTTAGCATTCTGTTATCATTTAAATTCTTAAATAAATTAACATTTTGCATATCATCTTTTTACATAATATTATTTTTTGAAAATGATTCTTAAAGTACATTCAATTTCTGATACTTTTTCCACAAACATTCGATGACACAAGGTTCAATATAATGTATCAAAAATACATAAATGTGTCTCAAAGCACGCACCTCATTTTAAATGATTTTTTTTTTCCAATGAGTTTTAAATATCACAGATAGATGCTTCAAAACTATGTATCAGAAATATAAAAGCAGGCAAAGGGGACTTAAATAAGTATATTTCGTTAAAAAATGTGGTGGTGGAAATGCAGCCTAATGCAGAAGAAGGCAGTTTGACTGATGAAATCTTTTTGCTGGCTTCATTCGTTTTTTTCCTTACGGATTTCGAGCAATACGCATCATTATACCAATTTGGAATTCGCGAACATGAATTACCTGTATGGGGTTAAGCAAGAAAATGGCTCGCATTTGATGTATGTCCAACAGTTCTTGAGTTTTTCAAAGGACTATTTCTCCACAGAGTAAAATATTTCTTCTTCCACTGAAGTAATTCTGTGATAATTTCCAGTGTTTGTATCTAGACTAAAAGCATAGGATAGTCCATCCATATACACACAGCTCCCGGTGAAGATGCTTAAACGTTCGTAGATTGAGCAAAATCCAAATCGGTAATCGCTACACGTACATTTTTGTGCAGAGAAGCCATTTCCTTGCGCAGCCTTATACATGACATGGTTGTTGGCTAGCTCTGCATGGTGTAATAGTGCAATTTGCATGAAATTAGGGCGGGGAATGACGATTCAAGCCAGAGAAACACTTTAATTCATCTCATTCAATAATGGCCTCTAATGATTCAACGCTAATTTTTTTAACTCAAATTCTTACAGGGCTCCCAAATGGTCCGCCAACTGAACATCAATATTTTCTTAGAAAAATTTTCCTTTTATATTTTTCTAGCAAATTGCGCAGAAATCGCCCTCGAAAGTTTGTTTTAGAAAAAATTCTGTATAAACCTACTAATAAATTTTCTGTTAAAAAATATTGGTGTTCAGTTCGCGGACTATTTGGGAGCCCTGTTCTTATAAAGAAAAACCTGCTTATTTAGTATTAAATTCCTGACCTATCGTTTTGATGCCTATTGTACATTGAAACATTATTTTTTCATGTTTTTTATGTAATTGTCTCATTTTTTGTTAGCTACTTTTAAAAATGATACAAATAAATTAAATTAAATCTATATTTCAATCAATATATTAATGTTATTTTTCATTAACATTAAAATTATACTTTCTTTTTCGCAATAAAGTGAAAACTTCTCTTACATATTGAATCTGATATTTCTAAAGAAATCATTATGCTCTTGAATACAATATAAATATTTTTATTTATTACAGTTTCAATTATCTATTAGTGCTTATTATTATCATGAAGTAAAATCACAAAAGTAAACTTCACAAAAATACATTTATGAACTGATGATTAATGAGTATAATCACATATAACTAAGCAGCTCTCACTAAAGTCATACATTTTTCTGATATATAAAGAAATTGTCATAACAATTTAACAAATTATTTTGCAAAATCAATCTTAAACTGTGAAATATGAGAAAACCTTTTTAATTTTCTAGGCTAACGTATTAAGCTATAAAAATTTCTTAAGAAATATAAATTTAAAAAAAAATGCAAACATAAATTTAGATGGGTTATGGAGAAATATTACATTATAACGAAATATTTTATGCATGTTTCTTTAGAAAAATAAAATTTATTAAAATAAAATTGCTTGAGTCAAATATACAGTTCATAACTAATTACACAGAGGGCAAAAGTTCATCATTTGTCATCAATACAAATAGCTATAAAACTCCAGGTTTAGTTTTAATGACACAGAGGGAAACAGGTGAAAACAATCTTGGACATTTTGATATTAACATACTTTCTAATGTGGACCAATCTGAAACTAGCCAGCATGAGAAACCAGGTAATATAATATTTTAAATATCACTGACAAAGAACTATTGAAATAAATGATTTTTGTAGAATTTCTAACATCAGAAATAGGAAAATGACGATTTCGATATCAACAACGATACGGCAATTTTTTTCTTTTAAATTATAGAAGATTTTAAAAAATGTACTCTGAACGAATCGCAATTTGCAAGGAAGATGATTACTATTGCGCTCTTGAAAACGCGGTCCATACTTTTGTGATTTACATTGGTTCTTAAAATGTCGAGGCGATAATTGCACTATTTATGAGTTCACATCAGTTGATCATTAATTTAAAAGATTATTAAGCCATGTTTTACAAAATATGAGAAAACTTATTATATCAACATATTAATCAAAGGGAATTTTAAATAAGTTACGAAAATGATTTGTACTAATTTATTCGATGGTGCATGATACTTTGTTGCCAAATATCTCAGTTATAAGACATATGAAAACATTCTTACGTAATTCATAATTTTATAAAATTCTGATAAAATAAAATGGTAAAGAATTTATCTATTGATGATCTAATAAAATTAGAGAATCTAAAAAAGGTATAAGATTAAATATAATCATAAAGAGAAGTATTAAAATAAATGTATCCCGACAAACTGAAAGAAATTAATTTAAGTAAGAAAGAAGCCTAAAACATAATCGACGAAAACATTTTTATAACATTTCAGCTAAAAGATATTTGAAAGAGGTGCGGACTAAAGAAAAAAAAAATCTTTAGCGTAAGAAAATCCACCGCGACCGGTATTGTTACGGTAGCTCAAGTCACAAAGCGTAAAATTTGCAATTTCTCACCAGAGCGTGTACTTTGAAAAGCAGTGTCACTGAAAATCTAACGAAGAGTCTTTTATCAAATGTATATATTCTAAAGAAAAAAAATTATTTCATTTTTGAATCAATACCATATAATGTAAGAAAAACTATTTTGTTGAACAACTTAATCTTAAAAGTAAAGTCTTTTACAAATATATTTTTCTTGATAGATTAATTTTTATACTTCCCAAAACTGTTACTGATCCTTTAACCATATTAGAAACAAAAAAAAATTTTTTTGAAGTGTAATATTAACAAGTTTTTACCCTTTTTCATAATATTATCCAAAAAAAAAAAAAAAAAAAAAAAAAACTTTGAAAAAAGTTAACACTGCCAGTTAGAAAAAGCTTCATATTTGTTTTGCTTTTTTGCATTTTTATAATAGGGTATTCTAAAGAATCTTTTTTTTTTACAGTGAGTCACATAAATTAAGAAATACGAAATGAGCCCTTTTTATAGCTGTTTTCCCCACTAAAAAAATCTATAGAAAATCTGTAGGTATTTGGCCCAAAAATGTGCAGGGAAGATGTAGGTATTTGGTTCATTCTGCAGATAATTTAAAGAATATCTTTAAAAATTCTGCAGATATTTTTAAGATAAAGCTTATCTACAAAATTTCTTTAGATTTTTATAAAATTGCTGTAGAATGTGGAGATTTTTTCAGGTATTATTAAGATTATTTTTAGTGGGATTAACCTAGAGAACTTCTAAATTTTTTATTATTTATTCAGTCTTTGTCAAAATAATCTATGAAATGCTGATTTTTTTCTAGTATGTTTCATTTTTTCTTTTTCTTTTTTCCACATTATTCCTTCATGTTTCTTTCATCATCTGCCCACAAAAAAGAGATTTTGTGTTTAGCAATGGATAAAGTAAGATTCTCCATTCACCGACAAAATAGGAAGATGTAGATGAATTTGAATAAAACAAGCAGCAGCATGATTGTCATCTCTCTTTCCCACTAAATAAGGAACTGCAAGATGTGTATGTCACCGATTTCGACGAAAGTAGTATCGTTGGAAAGATCTCATCGTGAGCAGTAAAAAACTGAATGGAACTATCCGTCGCAAATAAGCCGTTTTCGAGATATCCGACAATTTGTGTCATATTGCTAATGTACACTGCTGGAAATTGCATTAAGGCCCCTGTCCTCGCTCGAGGAAACGCTCGCGAGCTAATGCTATTCCTATGGGGAAGCATTTTTCTATTAACTCTTTCGCATTTTGAGATTTTTGGATAATTTTTTTTTGCATTGGATAGCTGAGGTGAGATATATTTTTTAAAAAGCACTTTCAGTTTCAAAACCGGTTTTGAAAGTGAAACTAATTCTGTAAAAAATATCCGCAACCAAAATCGAAAAAGTAAAAAAGGTGCGCTTTCGGCATGCACCTCAGCTATCCAATGCAAAAAAATATTCAAAAATGTCAAAATGCGAAAGAGTTATTAGAAAAATGCTTCCCCATAGGAATAGCATTAGCTCGCGAGCGTTTCCTCGAGCGAAGACTGGGACCTTAAGTGACATAAATTGTCGGATATCTCGAAAACGGCTCATTTCAGATGGGTAGTTCCATTGAGTTTTTTACTTCTCACAATGATATCTTTCCAACTACACCATAAAAATCGATAAAACAAGTTTTTGCGGTCCCCCATTAAATTTGCTCTAGAACAGTATGCATTAGCTACGTAACATAAATTATAGGATATCTTGAAAATGGCTCATTTCCGAAGTGTAGTTGTACTGTGTTTTTCTCCCTCATTATGATATTTTTTTAACGACACCAGTTTCGTTAAAATCGAGACTAAATTTTTTTGCAATCCCCCATTAAGTATGCACTAGTTACATGACATAAATTGTCAGATATCTCGAAAACGGCTGACTTGCCACGGGTAGTTCCAGTAGTAGTAGTTTTTTACTGCTCTCGATAAGATCTTTCCAACGGTACTACTTTCGTCAAAATCGGTGACTTTCACTTCTTGCAAGTCCCTAGTAAGTGTTATAGGTTATTGTTATATAGAGACACGTATTTGTTACTGTAATGCAAGGTAATGATGGTAATTTTAATGTAAAGTGACTATACATCGTAGCCTGTTTTCACTGCTGAAGACTAGGTGGACTGGAATTGCAGCATTTGAGCGTGCTATGCAATTCACTTTGCTCTGAACAGGGGTTACGTTAGCATATCTTTGATTTTCGGAGCCTCGTCAAGAAGACCTTGTCATGAACCAGTCTTTTTCGATAGAAAAGCCGTGTTTCAAAAGGAATTTGTAGGGCAGTCCTCTAGGACAGACAAATTAACGCTGTCTACTACCCGGATGTTCTCGAAAAATTGAGAAAACGTGTCCTCCCTGTGTGAAAAGAGGTTGAGCAGGCTACTAGATGTTCCATTATGATAATGGAACACCTTTGTGCGTCTGAGATCTCTGTGCGAAACACACTTCGTCATGCCTAGGATAAATCTGGGCTGAAATTTGCAACATTTTTGTATAGCTTTTATGTTTTAACATATATAAGTCTCATTCAATATATAGGTGTCTCCGGGCCATGCCCACGGCAGCGGCCCATAATTATGATTGTTTGTTTTTTTTACTGAGCGAGGTTTGTTGATCTAAAAATATGTTCATAGGCCTCCCCGCCTTTTTTGAAACGGACATTGGAACTGTAACTGAAGCTGTTGCCACAGGTTCCTCGAATGACGACCGCACTCAATAGAAACTATCAAGTTGGCAATGAGGCGATCCGAAAAGTCATGACGGCCACATTGAATGAGACACACATCGGGGCCTTCCAACACAGATACCGAACCCAGAAAACTTTCTCCAGAAACGGTACCTTCACTATACAAAATTTGTAGATACTTGTGGGGTGTACTTTAAATATATCTCAACGTTTGTAACTATATTTAGAATACTTTCTTTTTTCTAAAAATGTTTTCATTGCACTTTGAACACATCCTGTTCAGCCAATGTTTTCTGGCTATCAAAATCAAAAATGCTTATAATGGTCATTCAATGAAAAACTATAGGTGTCCATTTCTGGGACGTCAATAAACACCTGCATGTTTTCATTGATAACTCTAATCGTTAATTTCAATAACAATAGTAATTTTGTACTTTTTTATTATTTTATAGAAACTTTGTTAACTTTAATGCCATCATAAAAAAATGGTAAAAAGTCGCAGTAATTATTAGATTTTAGTATAAGTCACCTAACCGGGCACGCTGCCATGCTGCTTTTTCCTACTAAGTATTAACATGCAAAACTAGAAAAACGTTTTGGCATTGCTACATCTGACTAGTTCTATTTAGGGAATCCCAGAAAAAATAAACCAAAGTTGTTTATTTAAATAACAATGGTAGATTAAAAACATATTTCCAAACATTTTTTCAAGTATTTTAAAATAAATAAAAATTTTATTTTATCCTTCCCACTTAAACTAATTTTCCAATAATTTTTACTAAATACATTTTACGATTTAATTTTTTTTTTCATTTTCTTTTTTTCTTTTTTTTTATTTTACTCTGCAAGTTTTAATTTCAAATATTTTCCACAATATTTCTCTTATAAGCTTTCATCAAATTGTTCTTGTAAGTTTTAAAAGATATATATTTTTCAAAATGAATTTCGATAAAATGATGAATTCCTTAAAAGTATTTCTTTTTTTAATTTTTTTTTTTAGTTTTGTTGATATATTTTCGTTTAATAGCGATTTCAATTACGTATATGAACTTGGAAAAAGAAAATTTTAGTTTGAAAAATATCTGCCATTTATTCGGCCAGGGAAAAGGAAAAAAATACAGTAATTTCATTAACTTATTAGTGAGATAAAATTAAATTTAAAAGTTTATTTTTTTTTCAAGCAGTTCTTAATTTTTAATCAAAATATTTTGGTTGGGAATTTTGTTAGAAAATTGATGAATGATGAATTTATTATTATAATCAAATAGGAAACACTAGACAGACTTTAATACAATTAAACACAAAACAATTAAAATGAGAACAAATTTAATAAACGTTTCGCTATGCATCGCATAGCCTCCTCAGTATTCGAATCAACTCACAACAAAAATAATGAGCATATATCAGACTCAGTCAAAGTTAAAGTTAATGATTCAAGAAAACAAAATATTCATTAGGAACAGGACTTGATTCGTTCAATGTAAAATGATGTAATTTAGTAAACCACGCCTCCATAAAAATTCTGTAGTGATAGTCTGTGCAGTTATTTTTTAAAATCGAAGAATCGGTGAAAGATGTGGTGTGGTCCATGTCAAGTGCATGTTGTACTAACCTGGAATTTAATCTACCTTTTTTAAAGGCACTGATATGTTCTTTAAGCCGTATTTCCAGGGATCTGCCAGTTTCACCTATGTAAACATTATTGCAATCATTACATGGAATCTTGTATACAACGCCACTTAATTTTTCTTTTTCATATTTAAACTTGTGGCTATTCACGAAAGAACTTAATTTATTTAATGGTTTATAAGAAACCCCAATGTTAAATGATTTCAAAACTGATGAAATTTTCTCCGAAACATTAGTATAATATGGTAAACAAACAAAAAATTTTGGTTTAATCTGTTGAAAAGGGGGGAGAGTTGAATTAATCAAATCTAAAGTATTCTTGAAAACTTTTCTAATGAGATTTTTAGGAAAACCGTTATTCTTTAAATCTTCATAAATTTTATTTCTTTCAATTTCGAAGGCTTCAATGCTACTGCAATATTTTATCGCTCTATAAGCTAAACTTTTAATAATTGAAATCTTATGACTGAGTGGGCAAATTGACTTAAAATTGGTGTACTGACCTGTTGATAAAGGCAGATAAAGGTAGAACTACTGTAATTATGGTTAAGGATATGTATGACTCAAAGGCTAAAGAACTTCTTAATGATCCGGATACCTATGCTATTTTAAAGAAGGATAATACACAATCCATTCAGCGTAATATGAATCTAATTATCTCGAAATATGAAAAGCTTAAAAAAATCCCTACAGATGTTGCTCAGAAATTGAAATGCTCTACCGGTTTAGTTTCAAGATTTTACGGTTTGCCAAAACTCCATAAACCAAATATTCCGTTGCGCCCTATCATTGATTTTTCAAAATCCCCCCTCTATCATCTTTCGAGTTACCTTGCTAAATTATTAAAACCTCTCACGCTCCATTCAGTTTATAGTTTGAATTCAGCCTTCAAGTTCTTGGAAGATTTGAGAAATCTTGAATTCCCAAATGACTGTGCTTTGGCGTCGTTAGATGTCGTGGCTTTATTTACATCTATACCTATTCAATTAATTTGTGATACCGTTCAAAAAATAGTGTTTGTGATAGTTGTGATAGGTAGTTTGTGATACCGTTCAAATTCATTCTTGTGGCTATTCACGAAAGAACTTAATTTATTTAATGGTTTATAAGAAACCCCAATGTTAAATGATTTCAAAACTGATGAAATTTTCTCCGAAACATTAGTATAATATGGTAAACAAACAAAAAATTTTGGTTTAATCTGTTGAAAAGGGGGGAGAGTTGAATTAATCAAATCTAAAGTATTCTTGAAAACTTTTCTAATGAGATTTTTAGGAAAACCGTTATTCTTTAAATCTTCATAAATTTTATTTCTTTCAATTTCGAAGGCTTCAATGCTACTGCAATATTTTATCGCTCTATAAGCTAAACTTTTAATAAATGAAATCTTATGACTGAGTGGGCAAATTGACTTAAAATTGGTGTACTGACCTGTTGAAGTCGGTTTTCTATAGACAGAAGTAGAAATTAACTGTGAATTATCATTATCTGTTCTTTGAATGAGGATGTCCAGAAACGGTAACACTCCATTAGACTCACGTTCGATGGTAAATTTTAAAGGTTCAGCAATCAAATTTGCAGTAGAGAGGATGTCGTTTAAATCGCAATCTTTCGCTATTATGTAAACATCGTCCAGGTATCTACGCCAGAAAATTAAACGTTGACCGAGAGCATTGATAATATTTACTTCCACTGATTGCAACACTATTTCAGCAACTACCATAGAAAGAGGTGAGCCCATAGCGGTACCCGACACCTGCTTAAAAAAGGAATCATTAAAAACAAAACAAGTTGAAGTTAAACAAAATCTCAATAAATCAGTAATATCAACAGCATTTAATTCTGTATCCTGAATAGACTCAGGCCAAATTTTTTGAACGGTATCACAAATTAATTGAATAGGTATAGATGTAAATAAAGCCACGACATCTAACGACGCCATAACACAGTCATTTGGGAATTCAAGATTTCTCAAATCTTCCAAGAACTTGAAGGCTGAATTCAAACTATAAACTGAATGGAGCGTGAGAGGTTTTAATAATTTAGCAAGGTAACTCGAAAGATGATAGAGGGGGGATTTTGAAAAATCAATGATAGGGCGCAACGGAATATTTGGTTTATGGAGTTTTGGCAAACCGTAAAATCTTGAAACTAAACCGGTAGAGCATTTCAATTTCTGAGCAACATCTGTAGGGATTTTTTTAAGCTTTTCATATTTCGAGATAATTAGATTCATATTACGCTGAATGGATTGTGTATTATCCTTCTTTAAAATAGCATAGGTATCCGGATCATTAAGAAGTTCTTTAGCCTTTGAGTCATACATATCCTTATCCATAATTACAGTAGTTCTACCTTTATCTGCCTTTATCAACAGGTCAGTACACCAATTTTAAGTCAATTTGCCCACTCAGTCATAAGATTTCAATTATTAAAAGTTTAGCTTATAGAGCGATAAAATATTGCAGTAGCATTGAAGCCTTCGAAATTGAAAGAAATAAAATTTATGAAGATTTAAAGAATAACGGTTTTCCTAAAAATCTCATTAGAAAAGTTTTCAAGAATACTTTAGATTTGATTAATTCAACTCTCCCCCCTTTTCAACAGATTAAACCAAAATTTTTTGTTTGTTTACCATATTATACTAATGTTTCGGAGAAAATTTCATCAGTTTTGAAATCATTTAACATTGGGGTTTCTTATAAACCATTAAATAAATTAAGTTCTTTCGTGAATAGCCACAAGTTTAAATATGAAAAAGAAAAATTAAGTGGCGTTGTATACAAGATTCCATGTAATGATTGCAATAATGTTTACATAGGTGAAACTGGCAGATCCCTGGAAATACGGCTTAAAGAACATATCAGTGCCTTTAAAAAAGGTAGATTAAATTCCAGGTTAGTACAACATGCACTTGACATGGACCACACCCCATCTTTCACCGATTCTTCGATTTTAAAAAATAACTGCACAGACTATCACTACAGAATTTTTATGGAGGCGTGGTTTACTAAATTACATCATTTTACATTGAACGAATCAAGTCCTGTTCCTAATGAATATTTTGTTTTCTTGAATCATTAACTTTAACTTTGACTGAGTCTGATATATGCTCATTATTTTTGTTGTGAGTTGATTCGAATACTGAGGAGGCTATGCGATGCATAGCGAAACGTTTATTAAATTTGTTCTCATTTTAATTGTTTTGTGTTTAATTGTATTAAAGTCTGTCTAGTGTTTCCTATTTGAATATTTTAAATTCAGACGTTAAAATGTTTATATATCTTAGTTATTATTATAACTTTGATGTTCATAAATGTATAAGAGAAAAACTATGATATTTATCTTAAGGAAACTATTTTAATGAATGTTTCTAGTAAGTAGCATTCCAGATTTGAAATATTTACATACTAATCATTCTTTTTAAAAAAAAGAGAGAGAGAGATAAGTTTTTTAAATGTTGAAAATTATTGCTTGTCAAATTTTTCGTCCGAAAGTAAATATTATATGGAATTTATTATGTTGATCTTTGCGATAAAATTACCATATTTTAGAAGGAAATTAACTTATAAAAAGCCAGAGGTAGTCTGAAATACATAATGTATAACTTATGGCACTTCTGAAACTGTATGAAGAATAAGTTATTTATAACAAAGTTACATCTTCAAAATCACTATAAATAAAGCATACTAAATTAAAAGGTCTTCTAAAATAAACTGTGAAACATTTTTAAAAGAAAGCAAAATTTGTATCAATGCTGTCATGGCTTAGTTTATAAAGTTCAAAATAATCTAAAATTCATATTTTTATTTCGTATTTTCAGTGTTTGCTGAAGGAAAATTATTGTGTTTTTGAAGCATATTATAAATAGGTATGCTTAGACTATGTACACTTAAACTTTGACTTTTCTTTATTATTTGTAGTCAATCTTAGCATTCTTGTCTTATGGCCTTTAAAAATTTTACAAATATATTTTACATTTCCTGCCTTAACAAATTTATGTTTTAACTCAAGGTAGGATTTTGAAAAGCAAATGTAATAATAATACTAAACATGAAAAAATATTGTTTTTGTTTCATTATTTAAGTATTACATATACATCCTTACACACACACACATATATATATGTACATAACCATTAATTGTAAAACAATATATATCAATAAAACACGAAAAAAATTAATCAAAATGAATTTTCGAAACATGCAGAATGATGGTAGATTTATCTACATATATATACATATCAATGTATGAATATATGAGTATGTTGAGTATACGCATATATACTTAAATGAACAATCAAATTTTAAAGAACTATGTAGTTTCTCTGGGAGAACGAAAAAAAAACTAAACTGAATAATTTGGTGGCCATTCAAAAAACGATGTTTGGAACGGGTACCAAACTAAGCCTAGGTTTTTTGGTCCCTACGAGATTACTACAGTAAAAAGAAAAGATCGTTATAATTTAAGAAAAATTGGACAGCATGAGGGCCCAAATGTAACCTCCAATATTGCAGATCACATGAAGCCCTGAACTTCTACTATTTAAAATAAAACAGTTATATATTTACATATTTTTGTGGAGATTCTTTACAGTGTTTTTTTGACAATTTTTAACTTTTATAAATAAATTTTTAAAAGATTTACATACAAATAACGGAAAAAAAAACTTTTTTCAAGTATTTAAACTATTTTTCATTATGAAAAGAAAATTACATTTAGCAATATTTAGTTTTTAATTTTTCTAATATTTTGTTTATATTATTTGTGTTTTTTGTGTGTACCTCATACGTTCTACAAAAGTTGTACAGCACTCGTCTGGTATGTAAAGTACATGATAACTGGGAGGATCCAGCCCTAACAGGTAGGCCGAATTTGTGGTGCCTGGTAACAAAGATAGAACTTTGTACTGGAAAGTATGTGTATTTTACAATGAGGCTCCTGAAACTAGACCTCAGCAACGAACAATAAAATTTGATGAACTGTGTGGTTTTTCTCTAAGAACGTCAGTAAATGCAATCCGAAGTAGTTCTAATCAGGGAAAATCAAGAGTCGCTGCAACATTTCAAGGCAGATAAACGGCCTGATGGTTTGTTCCCAACTAATGTAATATACGCATACGGCCTAAATGTTCATCTTTTACTCATTTGTAAAATATCCATCAGTAGTGGCTCGTCATGGGTTGCTGCATCAATTTTTTCCCACGTCTAAAATCGTATAGTGATTTCAGTGTTTTTAGCTCACAGGCTATCATAGCCTGAGAGCTTATGTGCCCGTCCGTTCTGTATGTATGTTCGTACGTTCGTTCGTGCGTAACGCGATAACTCATGATAAAAATATCGGTTCCACTTGAAATTTTGTATATAGGTATATCCTGATAAGACGCTTCCCTGATTAGTTTTTGGAGTTCATTCGATATGTATAAGAGGGGGAACGGGTGGCTCATGCCCCTCCCCTTAATTGATATAAACGAGATTTTCATGCAGAATTAACAGTTTTCGTTCAAAATTTAGATATAGGATCATTCTGATGAGGCGATTCCGTGACTGTTATTAGGTGTTCATTGAATAAGTATAAACAGGGGGGACAGGGGGCTCATGCCCCTCCCCTTAATTGATATAAACGGGATTTTCATGCAAAATTAACAGTTTTCGTTCAAAACTTAGATATAGGATCATTCTGATGAGGCGATTCCGTGGCTGTCATTAGGTGTTCATTGAATAAGTATAAACAGGGGGAACAGGGGGCTCATGCCCCTCCCCTTAATTGATATAAACGGGATTTTCATGCAAAATTAACAGTTTTCGTTCAAAATTTAGATATAGGATCATTCTGATGAGGCGATACCGTGGCTGTTATTAGGTGTTCATTGAATAAGTATAAACAGGGGGAACGGGGGGGCTCATGCCCCTCCCCTTAACTTGTATAAATGGATTTTTCAATAAGAATTGTAAGATTTCGTTCAAATCTCTGAATAGTTTTGGAAGTTTAATGGTTAAGTATAAAAGAGGGAATAACTCCTCTTAAATTATATAAATGCTAAATGGGTTTTTATTAAGAATTATCCGATTTGCTCTGAATTTTGGATATAGATTTTTTAATATGATAAAGCATGTACTTGATAGTTTAGGAGGTTCAATGATCAAGTATAAAAAAGGAGAAAAGGGAGAGCTGTTTCTCCTTCTTAATTTTTTTTTCGAACTGAATTAACTAAAATACAAGGCTGTAATGTACAATTAGTATGCGTAGCCTGTGAGCTCAATGCCATCAGTTTAACTGGGCAATATTCTTATTTATTTAATTAACAAACTTTGTCGAATAAATGATTTTAAAGATTCCGTTAACTTTTAGTGGAGGGAAAAATCTGATGCAGCACTCCCTGACGAGCCGCTACTGATATCCATCCATTTGGTTATAGTAAATCATCAATTTATAGTTTCATCCATACATTACAATCAAGAAATTTTAAAGTTTTGTAGTTAAACCGAATGAAGACTTGTAGATATAATTCGCCAATTATATTAATTTAAAACATATCATCTCGAAACCAGCGAAATGTTTTCCCCTTCCAGAAAATCAAATCCTAAAAAACGGCAAAAAAAAAAAAAAAAAATAAAATAAATAAAATAAAATAAAATAAAAATAAATAAATAATAATAATAATAAATTAAAAAAACTATGGTTTTTATTGTAAATCAAGAATTTATAATGCAAGAAGTATACAAACTACTTTTTTCAGATTATAGTGTTTTTTAATGCAAACTGACAAGCAGGATAGATTGATAGACTGAACCCGATTTCTTTAAATTTTGGATGAGGCGAGTTTTGATGTTCACTTTCTTACATACACACGTCACAAACACACACACACACGCGCACACACATATATAAATATAATAATGCTATTTATAGGAAATTTATACATTTTGTCTTCTTAAACTGATGTTACATGACGAAAAGTGTGCATAGTAATTCAAACGGTGAAACCATATGCAGTTTAAACTGCATTTCGCAGTATGAATCGTTTATATAAGGTGGTCTGTGTAATAACGACAGGCGGGGTAATAACACCAAGTGCTAATATTATGCACAATTATGAACTAATCCTGTAAAGTACACCCATGTGCGCAGAAGGATTTTGAATCAAATAAATCGCAAAAAACAGCTTAAAGTTAATTTGTTCCATTTGTAGGTCTTATTACTTCTACAAGCAACTAAAATTAACGCTTGATCTAAAATTTGCGAAATAAATTTTGTGATGTGAAGACTATACTTTTTATCGGGAAATACTTTGTTTATTACACAATTTTGTAATGCATTTCATATTGAGAAACACCGAAAATACTGGCGATAAATATATATCAATAAATACAAAACTTTGTTAAATCACCATAAAAAGAAAAATTAAACAGGACGCGTTTCGAGCTGCAAAATTACCGCTCGACATCAGCTGATCCAAATCATTATTTCAATTTTGTGACACGTGTTTGGATCAGCTGATGACGAGCGGTAATTTTGCAGCTCGAAACGCGTTCTGTTTAATTTTTCTTTTTATGGTGATTTAACAAAGTTTATTTATTGATATACTTTTCAAATACTTTTCAAAATGTTGTAGAAGATTTTGGACATCTTCTCGAGATAAATTATAGTTTAAAATCTACCGCGCAATAAGCATACCGGGGTAATAACTCCAAGGATTGGTGTTATTACCCCGGTTAATTCCCAACAGTGGCCGAACTACATGCGAATGGAGTTTATTTATTAACTTGGTATAGCTTTATTATCATCGTTGAAATGGTAAGATTAAGGTGGGGGGGGGGGGTCCAGTACCCAAAACTAATTTCTCTATTTTTTTAATACTAATGTACAAAATAATTTTGAACTCTTATAAATAAAACTACATCAAAATATTTTCGATATTCTATTTTGAACATCTTTAAAATCAGGTTTCTATTAAATTTCCACTGGATTGTTCAATTGAATTCTAAATTTTAACTATCCATTTTCTCAGCATTCAGTTTTTTCAAAATTTTACAAATTTAACCTTTAACCGATGTGACAGAAATTGTAATGTAACTAATGTGAAGAGGTTTTTGAGACAGCAAGATTGAAACATGTATAAAAAAAGGCCGGAATAACTTATAGGATTGTGTTTTTGTACTAAATTTTTTATACAAGACTATCATACTTAATAGTCACCTATTTAAAAGTCTCTGGTGATAGTACTAAAGTTCCAAATGATACAAAACTTCGGTAGTGTTTGTAGTTAAACTGAAAAAAACAAGTTAAACTATAAAAATTAAAAGAAAGACAATGGTCTGTGAGTCCGGTAACATTAGTTAAAGGTTAAAAGGCTACCAATGATTAAAAATCATAGGATACTGTTTCTGTACTAAACTTTTTTTACAGAATTAATTCTCATTAAACTTAATCTATTCAAATATTTCGAACAATAGTACTGGGACTCCAAACGAAAGAGAATTTGAGATGTAGCTATAATTAAGCTGGAAAATACAAGTTAAAGTCTAAAATTTGGGGATAGGGGGGGGACAGCGTTCAGTGAGATTGCTAACAACAGTTAAAGGTTAATTTTGTTGCTAATATATATATATATATATATATATATATATATATATATAACCACATGAATCATGTATAAAATTTAATAAGAGATCTCATTGGGATAATATTTTTTATAAAAGATCTTATTTAATTAATTAAAAAGTTATTAAAGCATGTTTTATATAACGCCGACAATTTAATTTTAGGTTTAAAGAATCTTCATTAATGTGGGTTGTGGGTTAAAAACTATGTACAAGAATACTATAATAGTATTAACAAAAATATTTATTACACATAACTTTAGTTATTATAAAATTTCACATGATTAAATATTACATTATAAATGGTTAAAAACATGTATTATTTCTTACAATTATATTTAAGCGGGATTTTTTAAGAAAGGGAGGCACAGAGTGTTATATTCTGTTGAAGCTCCTCCTCACTCCTTTTTCTTTCATTTTCCCAAAAAATTGAATATTTTCTATCGCATAGAATGCATATATGAGAATATAAATACTGATTCCAATAAACACAGTTAAAAGAGTGCAATATTTCTAATAATTCTATTTAAACGGTCCTTTTTAAGCAAAAATTAGCTTACAATCTGATTTTTTTTTTGCTTCCCCATACCGGCAATTGATTACCCATATAGATGGGTAATAAGTTATTATAAAATTAGTTAGTTAATAAGTTATATAAGTTATATAAGTTATTATAAAATTATAAAATTTCACATGATTAAATATTACATTATAAATGGTTAAAAACATGTAATATTTCTTACAATTATATTTAAGCGGGATTTTTTAAGAAAGGGAGGCACAGAGTGTTATATTCTGTTGAAGCTCCTCCTCACCCCTTTTTCTTTCATTTTCCCAAAAAATTGAATATTTTCTGTCGCATAGAATGCATATATGAGAATATAAATACTGATTCCAATAAACACAATTAAAACCGTGCAATATTTCTAATAATTCTATTTAAACGGTCGTTTTTAAGCAAAAATTATCTTACAATCTGATTTGTTTTTGCTTCCCAATACCGGCAATTGATTAACCATATAGATGGGTAATAACGCCAAATAGCATTGGTCAAGAAATCACGCCATTACATTTTATGAATACACATCTGTTAAATTATCTTCTTTATATAGATGGTCAATGAGTTGCTGTATCAAATCCTATATTTGTTTGAAAAATACAATCTAAAACTAAGCCGTGAAAATTGGTAGAACCTTAACGTGGCATTATTACCCCAGGATACCTTAGTTTTTAGCTTCCTTAATCCCTTCTAGTAATATTGTTACATTTATGTGAAACAAGACACTTCTCGGTTTCAAATTTCGCAAAAAAAAAAAAAAAAAAAAAAAAAAAAAAAAAGTCATGTTGTACAGAAATCCCGATTCAAATCAGAAGGAGGCACTTTTTAGTTTTGATTGAATAGCAAGATTTTGATCCCAGTTTTTTATTAAGAAATATTTTTTTCCAGTGTTTATTCTAAACTCTTTAAATAATTAATATATATATCCAAAAAAATGCCATAATTAAACTACATAGCATATTTTAAATGCACTATTATTAATTACTAATACACATTTTCTTACACGGAGGTTGAAAGTAAATATTTTGATACATTTTGCCATAAAAATTGCATTGATGGAACTCTACTAAAAATAATCTTAAGATTATCTGAAGAAATATCCACTTTCTGAAGGCATTTAACAGTAAATTGAAGAAATTTTTCAGATGTAGTTTTACCTTACAAATATCTGTAGAATTTTTAAAGATTTTTTAAAAAAATCTCCAGGATGGGTCAATTTTAGACAGATTTTCTACACAGTTCTTCTAATGGGTAAATTGCTCATATATTTAAAGGAAAAAATTATGAATTATTAACAAAGATCAATTTATAGGCGAATATTTCAAAATATTACATTATTATTTTCTTACCATTGCTTCAAATAAAGAAATATTTCTGAATTTCATCATTTAAAAGAATCATTTTATGGTTATTATTGTTATTATAATTCTTTGTATTTATAGAATAAAATAGTACGAAATAACTTACTATGATTTTTTTAAAAATAAACTTTCATAAGTTGATTAAATTTTATACATAAAAGACGCTACGCCAATTAAAGAGTTTATTATAACTATATGCTTCCATAAACAGTTGACGATATTCTTGAACTTACTTGACTCTGAGAAAGGCGCATTATATTAGCTTGCCATACTCCAAACTAGATCCAAATTGTAGTTATTTTAGACTTAATTTCCACGAAATAATGGCACGTGTACCTTTTTGTATAGTTTTCGTTAACAATCGTTTGAAAGGCCCTTAATATTTAAAGATAAATTAAAGGGCATCCTATACGTTGATATAAACATGGAATAACAAACATTAATGCTGTTATAAATAGAAACTATTTAATTGTGCAATTTGAGAAGTTTAGTGTTAAAAATTTCTGTCTAAAATAAAATTGTAATTTGGATATAACAATCTTTTTGGGGGAAGTAATAAAGACTATTGATCCACATACTTACAAACTATTACATTCAGCAATATATTTAAGAAAAATGCTGAGAGGCTTTTTAAGTTGCTTGGGAAAAAGACAAAAAAAAGCGAGTCTTGTCCTTGTATATCATCTTTGTAGAAGTTTTCGAAACACTGAAATCAAAATTACATTTCTTTTAATTTCAGGTATTTTATTTTCAAAGCTATCGTCGAAAATATATTGCAAAAATATGCCCATTTTCGAATCTAATTATACTAAATTTCTATTAAAAATGGAGGTGACAGACGTTAATTGAAACCTTCCTATAAAACCGATAAGACCTTCCTGTATACCGTTAACACTAGGTTACATATAGCTTTTGAGAAAATCGCATTTTCACGTTATACACAAACTTTGATCTGCAGGCATTCATCAAAGGTTTTAAAGTATCTATAGTCACAGAAGTGTAAAAGCATTGTTGATGATGATTTTTTGAAAAAAAATCATCGAATTGGCCAATATATTAACACTTAAAGACAAGGACCATTTCGATATATATAATAACAGGAGCATGCTACGTACCATCGGCATTTAAAGCCTGAATAACAATTTTTAATGTTATATTTGTATAATGCAATTTCCAGTAACAGCATAAGAGCAATAAACATCAAACTGTTAAAACCAGACTGGTTTAATTAGAAATAATCACATAAATTGTACTATGGAATTCACGATTAGTTAAGTGATTCTCTCAATACAACTGTCCTGTCTTTAAAATGTAATTAAAAACTCATCTGGAAGGAGACCAGTGTTCTCGCTGACATTTGGCTAATTAAAAATAAAAAACATTTGCCAAATGGAAAAAAAGCATTAAAAAAAAGATTAGCTGTGTAGCACAAATAATAATAATAATAATAATAATAATAATAATAATAATAATAATAATAATAATAATATTTTTAATCATTTAATGTACCCCCTTTTTTTCAATATGTTCTAAAATAAACTAATTTCTTATAACTGCGACAGCGATTGTTATTAATCTAATTTCAACTATCCGCTACAAATATGTTTAAAATATGTTTGTATTAATATGCATATGCATACGTATGAAAAACTAAAAAGAAAAGAAAGAAAAAGCAAAAAATTGAGCACTAGCAATTTGGCGAATCTAATCGCGTGTTTACTCGCCAAATGAAGAAATTAGTCGCAATTTGGCGCAATGGCGAGAAACAACGAGAACACTGAAGGAGACGATGCAATTTTACGACTTTTTTTTAAGCCTGCTTAGCACAATACGAAGATTTAACTCATACAAGGGTTTTAAGATTAGAAAAAGAAATCATTATGAATACGCTGGAATTACATTTTAAAAGGCCAAACGAAGTTGAAACATGTATTTTTTTTTATTGTCAATACCGAATTAAGTTGATTTTCAACAGATAAGGACAATATGAAAAAAAAATGTACAGAACAGAAGTATTTAATATAATTCAATCTTCATGTCATTTTTTGCTTTTATCATGTGTTCGTTTGTATCTAATTTCTAATATATGTAGCTTTTCTATATACATAGCTATACCTAACCCTATGTTGTACAGGTTTTTACGAAACTTTATGATTTTTTAGCAAAAATTTTTTTTATAATGCTATTACTAATTCATATATTCATTTTACGAAACGCTCTGAGCGCGAGTAATACCCGTACTTGACAGTTTATTTAAGTAAGCAAACCATTTAGTGTCTTTCCCAAGTCTACAAAATGAAATAACTCAGAAACATGACCGAAGTTATTATATATAGATACATATATTTAACCGCACATGAAATTCAGTGATCCGAGCGTTAAATAAATGCTTGTAGTTTAAGATTTATGTACAATGAGGTTACTAACGTTATGAATTTTTCCTTTTCTTCTGTTTATTTATTTATTTATTTATTGCACACCAGTTTTTCTAAGGGTTTTAAACATAAGAATTCCAATCAGGAATGGATATTTATTACGGCTCGGATTAATGATTTGAAATTGTAATTATGGAATATCATTTTTTTGCACTTTCGTACTTAGGAATAAAATATTGAACTAATATGAAGTAATGGATGAAAAAAAAAGAGCTATTTTTTTAATCATATTACGACATATTTACCAAAAAAAAAAAAAAAAAAAAAAAAAACTTTGAAAAGACTTTACTAAAACAATTTGCCTAACTCTTCATTACATCTTCCGCTCTAAGTTATTCATTTTTTTACATTTATTGAACCCATCTTGTAAATGTTAAGTTTTAATGTTTACATGATATAGATTGTTTTTTTTAATTCACTAACTAACACTATTAATTTACATTTTAATTTGATTTTCTTTATTATTTCTTTGATACACAAAAATTGTTCCAGAATTTGGTATTTGCTTCTAAGCTTGTAACTACACTATTTCTGTTAATAAATCATCTTTTCGCTGAAAACTGATGCTCCCTTTAACCCACGTGGAAATGCTGAATATGTATATATATATATATGTGTGTGTGTATGCTAAGCTTACCTAATATACTACTTGGTATGCTGAATATGTTTGAAACTAAATTTTTATTGAAAATTCGAATACATTTTTCACAGGAATTCAAACTCCTATTATGAGTAAAATCACTTTTAATTGGAATGCAACATAAATATATCGGATTGGATACATTTTTCAAATTACTCACCAACTACTCTAAAAGTATTTTCCTATGAGATATACTAATTATGTTTAAAAAAACTAGAGTTTTGAAATTTATTAAAAAATATATATATTAATGAAATTATATTAGTTGCTTTTTCCCTGTGTGTTTGTAATCTCTATAAATTTTCAAAGTCATTAGTTCAGCCATTTTTAGGAGCTTTTCTGATTATATAAATACGTAGTACTAATATTTGCCATTTGATTTGTCTATCTGCTGCATAGAACAAAGCAAAGAGTATTAGTCCAAGATCCCAGAGCCCTCAGTCGTTACTTATTTTCTCACAAGGAAAATGTATTGGATAAAGTAGTGTTAGTACGTGCTATGAGCGCAGTGATAACCGCTAGCTTGGACCCTCGGCCAATTTACGGGTACCAGGTACCAAAGGTACGTAAAAACACTATGAACTTTTCTTATTTTCTCAGTCTTGATTTTTATATATGATGGTCAGGGAACTATTTCAATACTTTATGCAAGCTCCCAGACCAATTGCATGGGCCAAACATCTTCCCAGACATACATAAAGTGTCTGAATACCAATACGCTCATACATATACAGCTCATAATCAAAATATTAGAATAATTACTTTTCTTTTACAATTTGAAAACATCGTTTGGTAATGTAATATCTTCTAATGCAAAAATGCAAATGATATTTTTATTAAGAACTTATTGTCAATTAAACTTTTTTGTTATATTAAAATTAATATCATTTTTAAAAGATTAATTAAAATATATGTATTTTGAAAAGTGAAAATATTAGAATATTTATTCAAATAATTCAAAATATTGAAATATTTCACATTAATTCCCTTTTAAGTATTACCAATTCCTAACTGACATTCAATAAAAAACATTGATTAAATTCAGACGATTTTATTTAAACTCAGTATTTTTTCAGTTCATTTGCTTTATCATCTTAAAATGGATTACTTCCGTAAGTTGAGATGAACGCGCTTCTTTTGTATGTCTGGGAAGATGTTTGGCCCATGCAACTGGTCTGGGAGCTTACATAAAGTATTGAAATAGTTCCCTGAGCATCATATATAAAAATCAAGACTGAGAAAATAAGAAAAGTTCCTAGTGTTTTTACGTACCTTTGGTACCTGGCACCCGTAAATTGACCGACGGTCCACGCTAGCAGGTGTCACTACGCTCATAGCACGTACTAACACTACTTTATCCAGCAGATTTTACTTGTGAGAAAATAAGTAACGTCTGGGGGCCCTGAGATTTATAGAGAATATGCGCAAAAATCAATTTTTTTAGAAAATTTTGCGTTTTTTAGCAGCCATATGTATGAAATTGTGATGATTTATAACTGTTACCAAAATGCATTCCAAAATTTAGTTCATTTAAGCGCTAGCTATTTCAGTTGGAAATTCTCCATCAGCAATTTCCTATAATAAGGAGAATTGTATGCGATTACTTTTGTTCAGCCTTGTATATGATATATAGTACTTATATGTAAAGAGTAATATCCAAAAAACTAATAAAATTTAAAAACGCATACTGAATTTTAAAACGTATTCTTCTCTGCAATTATTGCGCAAAGACAGTATCGTAACCGATTTTTTTTGTGTTTAACTGTAAATCAGTGAAAAATGCTATGAATGCTCAGTTTTAACTTGATCGTAATAAAATTCAGTGCAATATCAATATGCAATATCAATTTCAATACATTTTCAATAACGCAATGTCGTTAAAATACTCTCCAAACATTTTTTCCCACGTACCATAATGTAATCGAATTCGTTTGAGTGTCAATGTAAATTAATTATTTATCGCAAATACGTCATATGCAAAATCAAACATGCTTTGGGGATTCTGAATAAGTTTTATTAATTGCATGAAATTATGAATGTATTTACGGGAGCTACGGTGAGGAAGGGTGAAAGAATTGAAATTATCTTGGACTGCTAACATCCTATCAATGACCACGATAGTTACAAACACATTTTTGATTTATAATAAACATAGTACCTGATAAATTAAAAAAATGGCAATCGATAAAACATCACAAAGAAATTCACCCTACGAAATATTCTATAAAATTAAAAACCATTTTCGAATTTCAATAGTGTAATAATGTTACATAACTTTCATATTATATAAGAGACATATTTCACCTATAAATATTTACTTTTTAACTTTCAATCCTTCCCTTATTTATTCAAAATCGTTGAACAGGCCAAAAATCTTCAAAATGTCTGTGCTTGTGTTGAAAAAATATCGATATTTGGTATCAAGCATATTTTTTCTTCTTGTAACAGGTGTAAAATAATTCAGTATTCAATTTTATTGACACTCTTCGTGTCTTTTTAAAATATCATAAAGTGTACTAAAAATTTTTGAGAACAATTTTTGAACTTCAAAGGTCTCCGAAGCTCTTTTTCATTTCTAGGATCAAGTTTTCATTATTGAAATCTTTCAAATATTTCTTATAATACTTTTTTTCAAATTTGTTTGTATAAAAACTTCCACACGAATTTAACTTTTTACTTTAGCACAATGACAATTTTTCAGAAATTTTTTATTTTTTAGGCATTTTTTTTTCTGAAACTAGTTTTTTTTTAAACTGTCCGCCACATATTGTCTTATATTTATACTCTGCCACCCAAAACGTTTTTATCGAAATCGCTGGATTACCTTAAAAGTTAACTAGACGCTTTATCTTCTGTGAAATTTTTGCACAGTTTTCTCAAACACATGAATTTAATTACACGGTTCGTAATAAATTCGTGTTAACTTTAAAGATGCATAATAAGAGAAGTAATCAATGTATAAAATTGAAACTGGTGTTATACACAAAAGAAATGAAAAAAAATTTTTTTTAAACACCATAAAATAAGTTAACTGCGCAAGGCCTTTCGAAAGAACTTAGTCTTTCTTCGTCAGGCGCAAAAAAGACGTGCGTCCACAATGAATGTAGCGGCACGACTGAAGGGGAATGCGGGAGGGAGAGGGAGCAAGCAGAAGGAACAGCCAATAGGAAAGAAGAAGGCAACAGCCAATCACGGAAGAGCATAAACAAAACTAGATAGACAATGAAGGAGAGGAAAGGAAGAAGAGGGGAAGGGAAATGGGAAAAAAGCGGGGTAAATTAAAAAATTAACTAGAAGGAGAGATTAAAATGAAATAAAATGTACGCAAAAAATATATAAATTAGTAATAATAAAAATAAATAAATAAATAAATAAATAAATAAAATAAAATAAAATAAAATAAAAATACATAAAAATAAAAAATAGTTTACAATTATAAACACACATGAATATACCTGAAAAATAGTATACATAATATATATATAAAAAAATAAAAAATAATAATTAAATAATAAACTTAATTATGAAGCAGTGCTGAAAAGATTCTTCCAGGCAACGGAGAGGGTTTTAGAATCAGATTTATCATTAACAATAATATCACGATTAATATAAATAGCTGAATTTTCAAGAAAGTCTAACTCAGAGGAACTATTGGCATTAAAAATAATTTTAGCAGTTTGAAAATTGAAACTATGGCCGGAATCCCAAGAGTGTTTAGCAACAGAAGATTTAGAAATTTCTTGATTAATGACATACCGAGAGTGTTCTTTTAGGCGTTTTTCGAGATTTCTTTTAGTTTGACCAATATATGATAAATCACAGCCATTACAAGGAATATTATAAATACCCCATTTTTGGAGGTCAGGGACAGGACATTTCATGGAAGGAAATTTTAATTTATTGACTGGTTTAAAGATAACATTAAAATTGAAACGTCTTAAAACTTTAGCTAATTTAAAACATAAAGGAGGATAAAAAGGGAGGACGACCAAATTATCAGTTTTACTTTTATCAATATTAGAAAGAGTGGAATTGTTAGGGGGTATATTGAATTTGCTCACAGCAGTATTAATGATAGAAGGATTGAATCCACGTTTTACAGCAACAGATTTTAAGTAATTGAGTTCATTCTTAAGAGATGCAAAATCGGAACAAATTTTGAGAGCACGATAAACATAAGTATAAAAAACACCGATCTTTTGATTGACAGGATGATTTGAGAGAGCATGGGGTGGATTAGAGACAGAAAAAGGTATCAGTGGGATTCTTCTTTCAAAACTTGTGTTTATAGAAAACCTTTTTCTGTATTTTTATTTTAATTTATTTTATTTTATTTATTTATTTATTTATTTTTTCATTTATTTATTTATTTTTTTATTTATTTATTTTTTTTTTTATTATTACTAATTTATATATTTTTTGCGTACATTTTATTTCATTTTAATCTCTCCTTTTAGTTAATTTTTTAATTTACCCCGCTTTTTTCCCTTTTCCCTTCCCCCCTTCTTCCTTTTCTCTCCTTCATTGTCTATCTAGTTTTGTTTATGCTCTTCCGTGATTGGCTGTTGCCTTCTTCTTTCCTATTGGCTGTTCCTTCTGCTTGCTCCCTCTCCCTCCCGCATTCCCCTTCAGTCGTGCCGCTACATTCATTGTGGACGCACGTCTTTTTTGCGCCTGACGAAGAAAGACTAAGTTCTTTCGAAAGGCCTTACGCAGTTAACTTATTTTATGGTGTTTAAAGAAGTTTTTTTCATTTCATTTGTGTATAACACCAGTTTCAATTTTATACATTGATTTGTGCTGATTCTGGCATTTCAACTGCCCACCTTTGCCTCCACTTTTGTCGTAAGTAATTTTTATCTTTATTCTTTATCTTAGTGTCTTATTTATTTGTTTTTCATTTTATATTTTCATTTATGATCTTATTTATATATTTATTATCTATCCTTTTATTTTTCACTTTTTTGTGTTATTCATATTTTATTTTTCTGTACTTGTATATTGTTTATTTTCTTGTCGTTATTATGTATACTGCTCAATTAAACCGGTTTACTAAACTTAGACGCAAACGTATTATATTTCTCAATCACTTAAATTTTCTTCAAAATTGTAAGAAAAAAAAATGTTATCCCCAATTTTATTCAACTTAAGTGTTCTGTCAATAGTTCTTTTAGAATTTCTAAAGCTATGTTTCGTTCACACCTTATAGTTTTAAGAGCTTGCATTCAGGATGTTCGGCATACTCTCTCCAAAATTGAAGAAGAACTTTATGATCTGCATTTGTTTCTCAGTAAAAATCTTGATAATTTTTGTAATATTGAAAACAAATTTTGGCCTTCTCTGCTTTCTTTCAAATCTGCTCATCAAAATAAACTTGATAAAAAGTTTTCTTTATTATGTAATAAGAATTCCAAGTATCAATTTTTGAATAAGGATCTTTCTAATGAAAACAATATTGTAAATTTATCTTCTCATACATTAACTCCTGAGCAAAAAAGCATTTTAGATCTTGGTTTAAATTTTTCTCAATCTTGCAAACCTTCTCTCACCAAATTGATTGCTCCTATTGAGTCTTCCTTTAAACATAGTAAAGTTTCTCCTTTTCAAAAAGAAACCCTTCGTCACATTCTTGCTGATACTATTTCTTCTAATGTTTCTAAATATAAACCTAATCTCTCACGTCCTCAGCATATTGCTCTGAATGAGCTTAAGTCCAATGATAATCTTATTATTACTAAAGCTGATAAGGGGGGGGGGGTCAAATTGTTCTTATGGATAAAAATGATTATTCTGATAAAGTTCATGCTCTCTTATCTGAAGGTCCTTATATTGAAGTTAAAAAAGATCCCATTAATTCGCATCTTGCCACTCTCACTAAAGCTGTTAAGAATTCTGTTGTTCTAAATGACAACACTAAACATTGTGTTATTCCTTCTGCACCCATTTGTGCTCGTTTTTATGCTTTACCCAAAGTTCACAAAACCAATATTCCCTTAAGACCTATTGTCTCTGATATTGGTACTGTTACTTATCCTCTTGCCAAATTTTTAGCTTCCATATTCTCGCCTTTATGCATTGCTAATTCTCATACTGTAAAAAATTCTTATGATTTCGTTAGTAAATTAAAAAGTATTAATCCATCGAATTTTTCTATGCTTTCTCTTGATGTCAAATCTTTATTTACTAATGTCCCGATTGAAGGCGCTTTTTCTTGCTTGGAAAAAAGATTACGTGAATTTCATTTCTCGGATATTGAGGTCATAGATTATGTTAATTTAACTAAAATTTGCTTAACTCTTACTACTTTTCAATTCGATAATAAATTTTTCAAACAGCTAGAAGGCTTAAGTATGGGTAATCCTTTATCTCCCATTCTTTGTGATATTTATATGCATTACTTTGAAGATAAATTATTAAATCTGATCAATTTTAAATGTTGGATTCGTTATGTTGATGATACTTTCGTCCTATTGGACAATCCATTTGATATTTCTACAATTCTTCAAACTGTCAATTCTATTGATCCTCATATTCAGTTTACTTTTGAGTTAGAGAATTGTAATAAACTCCCTTTCCTTGATGTTTTAGTTACCAAATGTGATTCTTCTTTCAAAACTTGTGTTTATAGAAAACCTTTTTCTGTCTCTAATCCACCCCATGCTCTCTCAAATCATCCTGTCAATCAAAAGATCGGTGTTTTTTATACTTATGTTTATCGTGCTCTCAAAATTTGTTCCGATTTTGCATCTCTTAAGAATGAACTCAATTACTTAAAATCTGTTGCTGTAAAACGTGGATTCAATCCTTCTATCATTAATACTGCTGTGAGCAAATTCAATAGACCCCCTAACAATTCCACTCTTTCTAATATTGATAAAAGTAAAACTGATAATTTGATCGTCCTCCCTTTTTATCCTCCTTTATGTTTTAAATTAGCTAAAGTTTTAAGACGTTTCAATTTTAATGTTATCTTTAAACCAGTCAATAAATTAAAATTTCCTTCCATGAAATGTCCTGTCCCTGACCTCCAAAAATGGGGTATTTATAATATTCCTTGTAATGGCTGTGATTTATCATATATTGGTCAAACTAAAAGAAATCTCGAAAAACGCCTAAAAGAACACTCTCGGTATGTCATTAATCAAGAAATTTCTAAATCTTCTGTTGCTAAACACTCTTGGGATTCCGGCCATAGTTTCAATTTTCAAACTGCTAAAATTATTTTTAATGCCAATAGTTTCTCTGAGTTAGACTTTCTTGAAAATTTAGCTATTTATATTAATCGCGATATTATTGTTAATGATAAATCTGATTCTAAAACCCTCTCCGTTGCCTGGAAGAATCTTTTCAGCACTGCTTCATAATTAAGTTTATTATTTAATTATTATTTTTTATTTTTTTATATATATATTATGTATACTATTTTTCAGGTATATTCATGTGTGTTTATAATTGTAAACTATTTTTTTATTTTTATGTATTTTTATTTTATTTTATTTTATTTATTTATTTATTTATTTTTTATTTATTTATTTTTTTTTTTATTATTACTAATTTATATATTTTTTGCGTACATTTTATTTCATTTTAATCTCTCCTTTTAGTTAATTTTTTAATTTACCCCGCTTTTTTCCCATTTCCCTTTCCCTCTTCTTCCTTTCCTCTCCTTCATTGTCTATCTAGTTTTGTTTATGCTCTTCCGTGATTGGCTGTTGCCTTCTTCTTTCCTATTGGCTGTTCCTTCTGCTTGCTCCCTCTCCCTCCCGCATTCCCCTTCAGTCGTGCCGCTACATTCATTGTGGACGCACGTCTTTTTTGCGCCTGACGAAGAAAGACTAAGTTCTTTCGAAAGGCCTTGCGCAGTTAACTTATTTTATGGTGTTTAAAGAAGTTTTTTTCATTTCAAGAGAAGTAATACTTGGAAAATTTTTCGGTTTGCGCGAGTATGATCAGATAGATTTTTAATTATTTTTTCCATGTATAATATTAAATGATTCCATAAAATATTTTATAGAGGGTGCTCACACGCCATATTGAGACGTTTTATGCAAATCGAGCGAACACAAAACTATAATGAAAGAAATCCCAATTACATGACACTGTGCATTTATTTTAAGGTAGTAAAATATGCTCAACATGAAAACTATTAGGCTAGCTATTAGGCAAGTGAAGTGCGTCAATACGCCAGTTACAGTTGAGTGCAGCATATCGGCATCGATGCCACTGACGGTCCGCCAAATGGTATCTTTCAGTTCCATCAAAGAGGATGGGAAGCCTCGGTATACACGAGAAAATAAGTATCTTCACTATCAAAAATCTAGTGGGGTCCAGTCTGGACCCCGTTAGATTGTGAGGGCCACTCAAACTTACAACCTCGACTTATAACTCGGTCTTCAGTGAAACAGCCTTGGCTTCACGTGGGGCGGGACACCATCTTGCATGAAGGTTGACGACAGGCCAGGAATATATTTCCTTCAATGCAGGCACAACATGGTATGTTCTGCAATAACTGTATAGGATTTCCATATGGATTCAGGATACGGCTCTTTAAAAAAGAAAAGATCAAGAATGAAACACGCTGTAAAATCACATCAAACAGTCACAAGTGGAGAATACAGTGGCTGGTCTGGTATTCACGAAAATTTGACGTCGCCAGGTACGAATGTTTTGCGTATTGACATCACCATGTAGTGCAAAGCGTACTTCATCTGTCCACATGACATTCAGCACCATTGGGAATCACGATTTGTGCTTGAGCCCATGTAGCAAACTTTAGTCTTTTATATGTATCTGCGGGTAATAACTGGTAGAGTGTCTATCTTCTACGAGTTTAGATCCAAGATTCCCTGCAGAATACGTCGAATTGACGATATTACGAGCTGTGCTATTGCTCGATATTGTTTCGGCTTCCATTTATTCCATGACACTTTTTACAACATGGGTGAGATCCGCGCTCAAGGATGGTTTGACACTACGTGGACGATCCTTCCAACTCCTCGTTTCCTCAAAACGTCGTACTAAGTACAGTATCCTATTCAATGAAATGGGGCTTTTTCGTACCTTAAGTCCTTTCTCCGTGCGAAACTTTCGCAATGCAATAGTTGTGGGTTCACTATTCTTGTACTAACAGCATTTGATCTGGTAACAGCAGTATGCTGCCTATATCGAATGACGGATTAATTTCCAACCAAGTGTTTCATTGCTAGCCTGATTTGTATAAAACGCATCAGTATCAGATGACGTGTGAGCGCCCTATATCGTTTAAGTAAACGACAATTTATTGTTATATATGGAAAAAAATCCAAAATCCGTCTGATCATACACGCGCAAATTGAAAATTTTGGGAGCATTACTTCTTTTATGCAGCATTACTTCTTTATGGTTTTTAACCCTTTCACTAATTTATCACGCAATCGGTATATATAAAATCTTTGATAGAATTTAGTCACATACAATAAATGAATATAAAATGATAGAGTAAAATTAATGCGAGTGGGCATGGTGTCCTGGCCGTATCTTCCCTTAAACGGAGATTCTCTCCCGAGTCCTCTTGTACAGAAGATGATCATAGCGAATCCAATTGAACAAGAAATTTTAAACAAAAAAATTAAAACGTTGAGTGTCACGGTGACTGACACTGAAATTTCTGTTTAAGCCGCATCAGTCACCGGTGACTGACAGTGTAATATAGGATATAAAACTGAAAAAACTTGTTTTAAGTAACTATTAAGAATCCTGTAATAAATAAAGTTAAGTAAATTTTAAGTAAATTATCAAGAATTACTTAAAAGCACATATATATCAGTTTTATATCATATGTTACACTGTCAATTACTGATGACTGATGCGGTCTAAACAAAAAGTGTAGGGTCATTCATCATTAACTAACGTGGCAATGAATATGTTAAGGTATTTCTACAAACGTTAACTGTGTTCGTTTATTTGCATTTAAATTACTGTTTTTCTAACATGAAATTTCTTCATTGATGCTTTATATACACGCCTTTCTAACCACGCACTTTTTTAAAATACTTTGTGTATTTTTGCTTTATATTATCCTTGCTATACAAATTCAAAGTTCTATACTGAAAGACGTTACATTTGAGTTTAGAGGCTGCCTCATCACTGAGAAACAAACTTGGGATAATGGAGAATACAGCAATTTTCTAGAATAACTGTTTTAAGGAATGGAATTTCGGTGTAGAGATAAGGTGCAACATGTGATCTACAAAATATCAAGTTATGTTTGGTTTCTGTTTATTTGAAATTCAAATAAAATTTATTTAAAATTTTAGAAAGTAAAGTGTACTATTTGGTTAATAGTACGAAGGATATGAAAAAAAATGTACACGGATAAATCATAAATACTACTATTAAAATTTTTCCCTAAATATGAAAAAAGATTGCCGTATAACAATCAGAAAATAATATGTGTCTATGAATTAGTTTTATTAATCACTTAATTCAAAATTTATTTCATTTAATTAAAATAATCTTATTTACTCTGGAGTTAAAAGCAATCAAAGAAAAGAAGATATGCCAGAATAAAGTTTGAAAGTTATTATCAACTATATATTTTATTTTAAAAAGTGGTTTGGGGATAAATTGTTCGGTACAAGTTTTTAAAAATTATACAATTATTTCTCGTTAAACTTTATGAATAAAGGGAATTCTTTTTTACTTTCATTGTTTTGTTTAAAAGTTTCAAGCAACGGAAATTTGGATTAGAAAAAATAAATTACATTTTTAAAATTATTTAGAAATACACGGTAAATATTGAGGAAGAAATCCAGCATGAATTTAAACAACTGTACTAAATTTAATTTAAAAAAAACAGAATTTTTTAAAGAAATTATTCGGTTTTAAAACCTGCTTATCTTGCTTATCTAGGGCGCTTGCTACTGCGGAAAAGCTGCAGGGTCAAAAACTGTCTGAGGTATAAATGCTTTAAATGCGTAGTTTGCCATTTTAAATAAAGATCCCTGCCTGTTTAGCCCTCGTATCCAAATATCATCATATTTCCATATCCAACCAGCTTATTTTGAATATTGAAAAAAATAAGAAGTCATCATTTAAAACTACATTAATTTGATTTTCATTTCGTTTTATTAAACTTTAATACTTTTTCCAATATCTATAAAAAAAAAGGTTAAAATGAAAATTTTACTCCATGTAATAACCAATCATCCAAAATTAAATTCCTCTTTGGCTATTGCCCAGCATTAAACTCAAATCACTGGATCTCTATTTTCACACATAAAAGATTTTCCGTTTATGAATTAGTATTAGAAATGGAAACATAGTTTTGGCAAGTTCAAAGTCAAAACCTTGGTTAATATATTTGGAAATTCCACTGTGAGAATCTATTTGGGATCCATCCAGAAATAAATATCTTAAACGATTTTAGTTGCTGAATATAAAAAACTTATTTGAAAGATAATTGCTGCAAGAAAGAAGGAACACTATCCAATTGTTTGTATGTAAAAGAAATTGTTTTTTGACTAGCAAATTTTAAGAACAAGAGCTTTGTATTGTATATCGTGTAACGTTTTAATATACGGTCAAGTGCGAGAATTACTTCTATCTTCTACTTTATTTCTAACGAGTTTTAGTTATCTAGCTATATAATCATTGTACATTCTTTCAGTTTTTTAACAAAGTAGAAAAAATATTAAGTGAGGTTTAAAACTTTAAAATATACATTTTGTTGAAGATACTGGAATTAATTTTTATTACAATTAAAACTAAAGTTTCCTTTTCAAACTAAAATAAAAATTTTCTCGTTCTTCTAAATGGGACATTAACAAAAGAGTGAAATAAATTCCGCTTTTGAATAAAACATAAATCTTATGATTTATTGGAATTTAATTGTCTGATACTGCTTATCATTTTCATGAAGTGAAATAAAACTTTAAAAACATAATTAAGAACTTATGATAAATTGTTATAACTGCATAGTAATTCAACAGCTGTCGCAAAAGCTATACATTTTGGTGATTTATAAAGAAAGTGTCATAAAAATTTAACAAAAGATTTAGCAAGATAAATAGTGAAGTTTGAAATATGAGAAATTGTATTCAGCTTTCTTTAATAAGTTATTGCTCTACAAAAACTTAAAAAATTATTTTTACAGCTATAAATACAAATGGAAATGGATATTTATATAATATGCTCATAACAAGAAGACCATGTTTTAGACTTTAATCGTATCAAGAGTATGTATTGTAAAGTGTTGGTTTGAGTTTAAAAATAAAGTTTAACTCAAACAGTTTTAAATAAGCGTATACGCTAGTAATGCTTACAGTGTCAATTGTAATTTTTTTTTTATCGTAAAGTGTTATTTCTAAGTTGATGATTAAAAAGCCGTTAGAGTCATGTGATTCTTTCTTTTAGGGCCTTTTAAAAGGTCGTGTCAACTTTCTTCGCCGCCTTATGATTTACCAGAATTGAAACATAGAATTGAAGAAGATGAACTCAATTCCACACGGCTATACCTCCTAAATCTATAACCACTTAACAAGGACCTACAAATTGGTAACGATGTTATGCAGATTTAAGTACTATCTCTAAAGCGTACCTAAATCGTAAGAATAATTTCATATGTTAGGAGGTTGTAACAAAGAAGCTTCTTTTAAATTCCTTTGTTGAGCAAAAACACGATTTCATATGTGTGAGGAAAGGGAGGGAAGTTTGTAAAAGACGTAGTTCATGTATCTCATTTGGTAACAAACTTTAATAGTATAGAAAACAATGCAATGAATAGAGTAACTCAAGGTTTTACTTATATAGTATAAAATGCATCTAGCTGTTTCATACAGGGTGACACATAAATACTGTGACGCAAATAACAGACCATAACTTTTCATTGAAAAAACAAAACAACTAGTTTTATTCAACATAAGAAAGAGGAGAAAATTCTGTATACGAAAAAAATAAAAATCGTCCGAAATGATTTCCTCCTGCGACTATGCAGTCGTCAAGGCGCTTCCGAAAATTCTTCAAAATATTCGCGGCGATTTTGGAAGTGATTTCGGCCCAGGTTTATTACAGAGAGTGTTTCAGGGAATGCAACGACTTGTGCTCGTGTGTGTAAAGATTGCCGTATAACAATCACAAAATAATATGTGTCTATAAATTAGTTTTATTAATCACTTAATTCAAAATTTATTTCATTTAATTAAAATAATCTTATTTACTCTGGAGTTAAAAGCAATCAAAGAAAAGAAGATATGCCAGAATAAACTTTGAAAGTTATTATCAATTATATATTTTATTTTAAAAAGTGGTTTGGGGATAAATTGTTCGGTACAAGTTTTTAAAAATTATACAAATATTTCTCGTTAAACTTTATGAATAAAGGGAATTCTTTTTTACTTTCATTGTTTTGTTTAAAAGTTTCAAGCAACGGAAATTTGGATTAGAAAAAATAAATTACATTTTTAAAATTATTTAGAAATACACGGTAAATATTGAGGAAGAAATCCAGCATGAATTTAAACAACTGTACTAAATTTAATTTAAAAAAAACAGAATTTTTTAAAGAAATTATTCGGTTTTAAAACCTGCTTATCTTGCTTATCTAGGGCGCTTGCTACTGCGGAAAAGCTGCAGGGTCGAAAACTGTCTGAGGTATAAATGCTTTAAATGCGTAGTTTGCCATTTTAAATAAAGATCCCTGCCTGTTTAGCCCTCGTATCCAAATATCATCATATTTCCATATCCAACCAGCTTATTTTGAATATTGAAAAAAATAAGAAGTCATCATTTAAAACTACATTAATTTGATTTTCATTTCGTTTTATTAAACTTTAATACTTTTTCCAATATCTATAAAAAAAAGGTTAAAATGAAAATTTTACTCCATGTAATAACCAATCATCCAAAATTAAATTCCTCTTTGGCTATTGCCCAGCATTAAACTCAAATCACTGGATCTCTATTTTCACACATAAAAGATTTTCCGTTTATGAATTAGTATTAGAAATGGAAACATAGTTTTGGCAAGTTCAAAGTCAAAACCTTGGTTAATATATTTAGAAATTCCACTGTGAGAATCTATTTGGGATCCATCCAGAAATAAATATCTTAAACGATTTTAGTTGCTGAATATAAAAAACTTATTTGAAAGATAATTGCTGCAAGAAAGAAGGAACACTATCCAATTGTTTGTATGTAAAAGAAATTGTTTTTTGACTAGCAAATTTTAAGAACAAGAGCTTTGTATTGATATCGTGTAACGTTTTAATATACGGTCAAGTGCGAGTATTACTCGCTCTTAGAGGGTTTCGTACAATAAATATATGAATTATTAACTATATTATTACTTTTTTAATTGCTAAAGAACATTAAGATATTGTCAAAATCTATGCAACTTAAGGTTGGATATAGTTGCATATACAATGAAAGCATGAATGGGGATACCATTTACCATGCACTATATAGAACTGGTAATCCATATACAATATACCATTATATATACCATGGGCATATGTAAAAGTTCAAAGAGATTTGTAGCCTAAATAATACTAAATATTGCTATTTTGATTAAATCATATCTTAATTTTAACCTAGTCTGTTTATCATGAACTTAATTCGGTAATTACAACAAACGTAGTGCATATTTATATTTCATCTGGCTTTTCATTAAACTAAATTCAGTGTTGTGAAATTCTATGTCTTTAAATTGTTAAAAATTGGTCAAATTTTAAACTTGACATTCTGCCAAGCGTTTTTCGAAGCAATGCCAAATTCGTCTATGCCGCATTTTTCCACATGGGATTCTTATTAATTTTTAAAGTCACGGTAGGTGCATGAGAAAATAACTCTTTAGTTAAAATTAGTCACCAATCCCGTAGGATTAATATGATTAATTATAATTAAGTTAGTTTGCTTTTAATAATTTTAGATTTATTTCTTTTATACTACTACTAGTCATTGCATTACACAAGTTTGCCATAAAAATTTGTCTTCATATTTTAATAAGTCGATATTACATTGAGAATGATGCCCCTGTTATTATGTTTGTCCAAACTGTCGGTGTTTTTAAGGGTTATTATCTCGGGTAATTACCGATGATTTTTTAAAACCATTATCAACAATGCTTTATAATTTTTCTAAGTTAGGCACCTGCAACGCTCCTCAACAACTTTGATGAATGACCGCAAATCGAAATTTGTATGTAACGAAAAAGGCGATTCTCTCAGAAAATTTGAAACCTTGGGCAATCACTATAACTTTCGTACAAGGTTTAAGATAACATTTACTACTTCTAATTTTTTTCTTAAGTTTAGTTTCTGTTGATTCAAAGAAAGATGAGAGAGGACATATTTTTTCAATACATTTTTGACGAAATTTCTGAAATTACAATACTTAAATTTAAAAGAAAGGTATTTTTTAGTTAAACATTAAAAAGGTTTTATATAATACTAATATATACAAAGAAAAGATTTTTTTTTCAAGTAACTTAATTAATTCTCCTACATTTTTCTAAATATATTTGTAAATGTTAAAAACCTGAATATATGTTGATCAAAAGTCTTTATTACTTCCCATAATTTGACCTTTCCACGTTCTATAATTTACGAGTAAAATGTCTATGACAGACAGACAAACACAGGCGTGATGTAAAAAGGGTTCCGTTTTTACTTTCAGTGCGGAACCATACAAACATTAAACATGTGGAGTTATTGTACGATACACCCCAAATAGAGCTAGCTATAAGTTGCATTTAACTTGATTTTATTTTACTATTTTATGCTTGTTCCATTTGGATGTAACCAGCTTTAGTTATACGTGATCTTTTTTCTGAAATAAATAAAATCTTAAGATATCTTTGAAATTTTCATGATTTTCCACTTTATAAATTTTACCGCTAAAACAACTAAAACTTCCTACAAAACCTTTGTTTTCTGATGCAATTAAAATATTTATTCTTTTACTTCTGGAAGTATAGAAAATTTGTAAAAAACGTTTTTTGATTAAATGCCCCTTTAAGTATACCACAACGATCGCGAAATTGCAGTCAGCATCAAACATTTGACGTGTTTTTTGCCTAAATGAAAGATGAATCTATTTCAAAAGTTATATAACTCGGAATAATCTTAGTAGCTAAAATATAAATTGGCTTTGATGAAAATTACCATCTTATCATACCTTTCTTAAGTAAATGTGTATGTAGATAACATATTTAACAAATGCGTTTTTCTATTATTAATCTTTAGTCAAAAATGGTAATATGCAATCATATTACCGATATCTGTAGATTTTTTGTAATCATCTTTTTTAATTTTCCCAAGTTTTTGTTACATCGCACTTTTCTTCCCTTCTAATATATGTGGTATAATGAGATTGTATTGTATTTAATTGCATGAGTTACTTTTTGCTCAAGTTTTTAGAATTAAAAATAATGTCTTTTCAACACTTTCCAATATAATTAAAAGTGTTAGTGAATTTGTTTTGGCTGTCGAACGTGCGGTTTGTTTTCCGTCTGCCTATCTGTGTATCCGATCTCTAAAACAAATAAATATTTTCTGATTGCCATGATACTGCTGTATGTTAATAAAATTTTACTATGGCAGAGTCAGTATTGGAAATCAAATACATTGCATGTATATTCCATTCACAAGTATATTCTAAAGAATTCTGTCCCATTACGGTCTATCAAGAAAAATAGTTTTCGGTGTATTTTTAAAATGATACGAATTTTCAAAGAGATTTTTATAGATTTGCGTCACTGAGGTGCTTATGTGTGTCGTACTTTAGAGTACGGTGTGCATAGGATTTACTTACAGGAACGCAAAAAACCCATTTTTCTTGTAAATAACCATCTTTCTCAATTTTGTAGTATTCTTTTTATATCGCGCTTTTCTGTTGTCATTTTATAAATGTGATATAATGAGAATATATTGCATTTTATTGCAGCTGCTATTTTTTGCTTGATTTGAAAGAATGCAAAATGATGTCTTCTTAACACTTTCAGTGTTATGATTTCGGTTTCTGTCTGCCGTGTATCTGTCTGCCGTGTATCTGTCTGCCGTGTATCTGTCTGCCGGAAATGAATATATGCTAATAATGCGTACTATATCAGAGTTAGTTTTGTTAGTCTAAGTCATAGTTTCAATGTATTACAATATAAATGTGTTACACCAATATTATGAAATAATATCCGCCGAATATAGTCTAATTAAAAAATGGAAAACGTATTAAAATAAGTTGTTTGTAGCACAGGTTTACTTTACAAGATATTCTTTTAGTTTCTTTAGAAGATACAGTAGCTTTTTTGGTACTGCAATTAATTTTTTTGTTAAAATGTTTGTTGTTAAGTAAATTACTACTATTTCATCAGAATGTAATGGAATAGAAAGTCATTTATATAATTCGTAGATGCAAGAGTTTTGTAAACAAAATTTTGAATATCATCCAAATAGACACATAATTTTCTTAATTAAGTTGAACTTCTATGCTGAATTGTATACAGCTGTCAGATTGAATAACTTAAATCCGAAAAAAAGAAACTGGCATTTAAAGATAACCCAAATGATTTCCTTAATTTGCATTGTCGTATTAAATAAATGCATTATCACAAATAAAGTTTTGTTTTTAAGTTTAGCAGCGTACTATTTACTACACGCGGAATAAACTTTCTTGCCAAATGTAAATTGCAGAGTATAATAGAAGAATAATTATTTGAATTTAACGTTAAAATTTTATTTAACTGTCAAATATGTATTCTTATTCAAAAAAATTCTAAATGATTTGCTAAATTGATGTAACTGTTTTAAATAAATACTTTATCATCATAAAAAAGGGATATGGATCTTAATATTTAATAAGTGTAAAATAATTTCAGCATTGAAAGTAAATTTTAATAGGTAGAAAAATAATTTTATTTTGAAAAAATGTTGAAGGTAAAAGTAAAATCTTTCAACTAATTTTAATTTCATGTTAAAAAATCGTTTAAAAATCATTTAAAAATCTGAAAAAGTATCATTATGAATCTGAATAATATAGAAAATAGTAACGAAACCTTGCTGGTTCTCTTGCAGTTGAAATATGAATCTTCAACGACGGTAGAATTTCTTAATTACAATTTCTTTTTAAATTTCGTTTTTGTCACATTAAATAGTATGCAAAAATTTTTTTTCGGGTTACTCTATTGAACAGGATTAAATCATAAACATATATGCATGTACACATTTATGTATACATAAAACCATGCAAACAGTTTCAGACTTCGATCTTTTACATAAAACGTTGAAATCAAATTATGGTATTACACACTCAATTATAAATTTTTAGCTTCAACATAATAAATTTTAAAAAGATTCATAATTATTTTGGTTTTGAAGACGTTTTCATGAAACAGTATTTTTTTTTTCAACTATTAGCTACTTCTTTTAGTGAATATCTTAGTATTTAAAATGATGATAAACTTAGAAAAGAGGGATTTTTTTAACCATGTTTTAACTTGAAACAAATATCTTCCTATCTAACCTTATATCTGTTGGATGTAAATATAAATCTATTAGTAATGTACAAAAGAGGTGTACAAAAGAATTCCATATACTTATAGTAGAAATTGCTGAATTCGAATTTTAAACCTATTATACAATTTCATATTTACATGTAAAATCGTAAGATCAGGGGTAATAGTTTATACGAACAAGTATATAAATTAACCTCTACAATTTTTAGAAATGTATCTGTAGAAAATTTCTCACGCATTGCATTCAATATTATTTCAAGTTTTATTTGCTTAAAAGGCGTATAGTCAATAAAGTGGGGAAGTATCCAAGAAGAGATTAGAACCCGGGTCATCGGTATAGCACACCGATGTCTACAAACAGAACTACATGAAACAGTCCCCAACATCAGCACTTTATAACATCATGTGTTGGCAATGCTACAATCGCGTTACAGTATTGCATATTATTCCGTAAGCCACCGACTCTGGGACAAACACGAATCTAAACAGAATCTAGCATCGATAAAATTGAATAAATCTGTTTAATTCTTGGAGATTTTTGTGTAGAAAATTTCTCACGCTTTGCATTCAGCAATATTTAAAATTTTAATTGCTCAAAAAGCGTACAGCCTACGCAGTCAAAAATTGCCCAAGCGGGGGTTCGAATCAGGATCATCTGCAAAGTGCACCGACCTACAATCAAACTTTGCCGGTTGAATACTTTTTCAGCTTATTGGGATTACTTCTTTCAAACAATTAAAATTTGAAATATTATAAAACAATTATTTACACACATTTAAGCACAAAATTTTTTCGCAGTTTGACTTAGAATTTTTTTTCTTCATACTTTGCAACTAGGTAAGGGATGGGGTGCGTTTAATATATTTGCTTATGTAATGCTGTTAATGCTATTTTTGACAAGAAGCCGAAAATTTAGCTGAGTTATTTATTTTAGAACAAAATACATTTGTTTCGTTAGAACTCAGTCTCCATTAATTATAGAAATATCTCATGTTTTATCCAACACTTGGTTCCACACTCTTTAAGCAAAAATGTTCAGCACTCGGAATTGAGGTATTGCTATACTACGCTTGTCTTTAAGATCTTAAACCCAAGCATTTTATTATCTTATGAAATAGTTATCCAAAAAAGGGAAAAAAGGAGTTTTCCAGTTTTACATGCAAATGAATAATTATTACAATATAAAGCAGCATTACACCGTCTATTTTTAAAATTGTAATTAATCTCCAAGCTGCTATGTATAAAATTTGCAAACTGGCATATAAACAAGTTAAATATTTCATCTTTCTATTTATTATAATTAATGAATTTTTGAATAATAATGATGGGATTGTACTTTTTATGATTGGTTCTCTTGATATTGATACTCTTTTATGATATTCACTGTTTAAGTATTTATATATTTATTTAATATGAGCATTTCATTTAAGTTTTGATCAAATTATCTTGGTCTGTTAGAATTTTTAGTTCAAATAAACATTTTTCTTTTTAGATTACATAAATAATATTCAGTTTTGAAAATGATTGTTAAAATACATAAAAGATTTAATTCGTCTTTTACAAATTACTGAAAGCTAAATATGCAAAGAGTTATAAAATAATAGATTGCATGGATGTAAAATAACACCAAAGATAAATCATCATCTGTCGAAAGTACTGAATCTTGTTTCCCATATTTTTTGGAAATTTATTTCTAACGAGTTTTAGTTATCTAGCTATATAATCATTGTACATTCTTTCAGTTTTTTAACAAAGTAGAAAAAAATATTAAGTGAGATTTAAAACTTTAAAATATACATTTTGTTGAAGATACTGGAATTAATTTTTATTACAATAAAAACTAATGTTTCCTTTTCAAACTAAAATAAAAATTTTCTCGTTCTTCTAAATGGGACATTAACAAAAGAGTGAAATAAATTCCGCTTTTGAATAAAACATAAATCTTATGATTTATTGGAATTTAATTGTCTGATACTGCTTATCATTTTCATGAAGTGAAATAAAACTTTAAAAACATAATTAAGAACGTATGATAAATTGTTATAACTGCATAGTAATTCAACAGCTGTCGCAAAAGCTATACATTTTGGTGATTTATAAAGAAAGTGTCATAAAAATTTAACAAAAGATTTAGCAAGATAAATAGTAAAGTTTGAAATATGAGAAATTGTATTCAGCTTTCTTTAATAAGTTATCGCTCTACAAAAACTTAAAAAAGTATTTTTACAGCTATAAATACAAATGGAAATGGATATTTATATAATATGCTCATAACAAGAAGACCATGTTTTAGACTTTAATCGTATCAAGAGTATGTATTGTAAAGTGTTGGTTTGAGTTTAAAAATAAAGTTTAACTCAAACAGTTTTAAATAAGCGTATACGAAAGTAATGCTTACAGTGTCAATTGTAATTTTTTTTATCGTAAAGTGTTATTTCTAAGTTGATGATTAAAAAGCCGTTAGAGTCATGTGATTCTTTCCTTTAGGGCCTTTTAAAAGGTCGTGTCAACTTTCTTCGCCGCCTTATGATTTACCAGAATTGAAACAGAATTGAAGAAGATGAACTCAATTCCACACGGCTATACCTCCTAAATCTATAACCACTTAACAAGGACCTACAAATTGGTAACGATGTTATGCAGATTTAAGTACTATCTCTAAAGCGTACCTAAATCGTAAGAATAATTTCATATGTTAGGAGGTTGTAACAAAGAAGCTTCTTTTAAATTCCTTTGTTGAGCAAAAACACGATTTCACATGTGTGAGGAAAGGGAGGGAAGTTTGTAAAAGACGTAGTTCATGTATCTCATTTGGTAACAAACTTTAATAGTATAGAAAACAATGCAATGAATAGAGTAACTCAAGATTTTACTTATATAGTATAAAATGCATCTAGCTGTTTCCTACAGGGTGACACATAAATACTGTGACGTAAATAACAGACCATAACTTTTCATTGAAAAAACAAAACAACTAGTTTTATTCAGCATAAGAAAGAGGAGAAAATTCTGTATACGAAAAAATCAAAATCGTCCGAAAAGATTTCCTCCTGCGACTATGCAGTCGTCAAGGCGCTTCCGAAAATTCTTCAAAATTTCCGCGGCGATTTTGGAAGTGATTTCGGCCCAGGTTTTTTACAGAGAGTGTTTAAGGGAATGCAACGACTTGTGCTCGATTGCACAGGTTTTTACTCTAGGATCCCCAAACAGTGTCCATTGGATTCAAGTAAGGGAGGTTTGAGGGCAAACGTCCTTCGACCAAAATCCAGGGAGATGGGCCTCGCATCACATCAGCGTCTTCTTAGCTCCGTGAGCAGGTGTCTACTCCTTCTAAAGCTGCCAGTCGATGTTTCTCGCTTTCTTTTCGGCCCAGGGAGTAACGGCGTCTTCCACAATTAGCTCCTGATAAATCTTTATGTCGATCTCGATTTTCTTTGGAGCGAAGACGAGTTTTCTCTTTCCCAGTCCGGAAATGTCGGCCCACACCATCACAGACTTTGGTTTAAGAACTTTCCCCCCCTTCACGATGCGCGATGATCTTTTGAGTAGTAATTCGCGTTGTTTCTCCAAGTTCCGGAAAGGTTGGACCACGAAAACGTTCTCTTAGGTCGAGAGAATCCGGCTTAGAGCGACGCCGCAGAAACTTCATCCTCTTGCACTCTTCGAGCCTTGACCTCTTCAGTTTGGGGGTGACATGATATCATTTTGCCAGTTTGTATGGTACGAACGGTAGATCATCTTTTACACATCTACGTATGGATGAACGATCGACGTTGCGTTTCTTGGACAGTTTTAAGATGTCTCTTTGTCGATTTCGCTAGATCTTCTTCTTAACCATGTTTTTGAGCGCTAGAGTTCTTGTTGTTCGCGGTCTTCCACTTTTTGGATGGTTATTGATACATCCGGTCTCTTTAAAACGTTTAAAGACAAGATGGACTTGTTCCCCGGTGCAATTTGAAATCCTTGGCGATCATAGGAATTGACATTCCCCTCTCTTTAAGTGGGTGAGGATGGCTGAACAGTCTGCTTTGCTTACCATTTTTTCGTGCAAAACAATGAATTCATATCAGAGGATATAGCAATTCCACAATAACAAAGCTTGAGGAACACGAATAAAACAATATTATAGCTCAAAAACGAGTAAAATATTAAAATAAATTGACACTTTCATCGCGTCACAATATTTATTTGTCACCCTGTAGATGATATCCGTGGAGCAGTATGTCACAACGAACATCTCTAAGCTCTCACTAAAACTGTTCAAATGTAATTTACATTATTCAAGCACAATGTTTAACACAAAAAATATAAAAAGTATAAAATGGACCTCATCATTTTACATTATTAAAATGCTTTACTGTTACTAAAATTACAAAAATTAAATTTTAAAAGAATGTGTCACAAATTTACTATATTTTTGTATTGATAATTGCTATCTACTAAAAATTATAACTTTTATAGCGATACGGGACTTTGCATGTATAAAGATATCATTTTTGCCAATTTAGATGTTTGCCAAGATATGCATTTGTTATTCGCATATTTTACTGATTTTAATGAAGAGAAGACAATAAAATATTACAAATTTACATGAAATATATTTATATCAAATAATTTTTTAAGGAAATGTTATTTAAAAACAAACTTTTTGTTTCATACTGTATTCAATAACATATTTTTTGTTCTGCACTTTTTCTTTTTACATGAGGGAAGAAAATAGAACTTCTTAGCAACAAAACATGTTATTAAGATTCTTTTTTAATTGTTTACTAAAAAAGCAGAACAAGTATTATTTAGATCCTGGTTTCTCTAACACTGTTCATATGACAGAAGAATAGGACTGTAAAACTTTCGAGTATTCCACATTTTGAAATAAAATAAATCTTATAATTATTTAATAGTTTTCATAATACCAGTGTGTTTTCGCGAAAATCGATAACACATTAAGAAAAAAATTCAATGATTATTTTAATGTTAAGAAACGCCCTCCACCCCCCCCCCCAAAAAAAGAAAAGAAAAGAAAAAAAAGAACATTTCAATTGCATCAAAAATGATAACTGTATCAAAAGATAAATCCTCTCTACCCCTAAAGATATTTAACGCTATCAAGTGCCGGATCCATCTTTTTAAAATGTTAGCGTAACATATGTACTGCCCATAAACACAGTTTTTTTGAAAAAAATGTATTTTAATAATAAATTATGGACTTTAAATATTGATCTAGTTTGAAATCAATATGAATGCATCATTTCGGTCTTTCAGTTGAGTCGTTGGAAATCTCTTAAGAAATGCTGAATAAAGAAAAATTTCATTTGAATAAATTTATATTCCATGAATGAAAAAAGAAGTAATGTGTTTCAGAGTGAAAACTTTTTTTAAATTTGAAATAAATTATTTTTTAAGAAAATAGATTTTTTTTGATTTAAAAAAAATCTTTTACTATGTCCAGAAAATTTCATAACGTGTCTGACTGAAATCTTCGTTAACAGTTATTAAATAGAAGAAACTGCTTTTGATTTGTATAATACAAATTAGAAACATAATTAAATATTCGCAATGACCATAAACTACACTTTATGACATGAGTTTCTTTTGACCCTTTAAATGAGATTATTTTTTTGATATTAATTATTTTTTCTGTTATTGAAGCATATATGTAAATTATTTTTTAAAGATTTACATAATTATTCAGAATAAATTAGTAGAAAATAAAACAAAAAGTTTTAAAAATATATATTTTACCAGAATATGAATAATAACACAACTTTCTCTTTGAAAAAAATATAAGACAAAAGACAAACTCTCTGTTCCCCTAGACAAATCTTACGCTATCAAATACCAGATCCATTCCTCTAAAATGACAGATTTATATGTGTACAGCCCCTAAACACAGTTTTTTGAAAAAGAAAAACGCATTTTAATCACAAATTATGGATTTTTATATATTGATCTAGGTTGAAATCAATACGAATGCATCGTTTCTGTGTTTCAGTTGAGTTGTGCGAAATCTCATAAGGAAGGTCGGAACAAAGTAAGAATTTCATTTGAATAATAATATTCCATGAACTAAAATCAATAATAAGTTTCAGAGTGACTAACTTATTTCTTTATTTGAGATAAATTCCTTTTTCAGAAAATACTTTTTCTTGGAAAATTTTTCATAGACAAAATATTATTTCTTTAATATATCCAGAAAATTTTATAATGTGTTTGACTAAAATCTCCATTAACAATTATTCAATTGAAAAAATTGCTTTTGATTTGTATAATCCCAATTAGAAATGTAGTTAAATGTTCGCAATGACCGCAAACTACAATTTATGACATGAATTAATTTTGACCTTTTAAATGCGATTATATTTTCATATTAAAACGTTTTTTGCTAAAGCATAGATATAGATTATTTTTTCAAGCTTTATATAATTATTGATAATAAAGTAGTAGAGAAAAGAAAAAGTAGTAAACTGAAAAAGAAATAATACGTTTCAGAGTGCATAACTTATTTTTCATTTGAGATCAATTCCTTTTCCAAAATAAAATTTTTACTGAGATAATATTTTTTTCTTTTATTGTTTCGAAAATTTTTCATAACGTGTCTGAATAGTCGTCTTTAACTGTTGTTTAATTGTTATATTCTTTTTTTTTTATATTTTCAGAAAATTTCATAAAATATCTGAATAAAATCTTCTTTAACAGTTAACAGGAAAACTGTTTTTCATTTATATAAAACAAATTAGAAATAGAATTAATTATTCGCAATGACTCCCAAACCACATTTTTAATGATATGCATTTCCTTGGATCTTTTAAATGTGGTTATTTTTTTCTTATTACATTTTTTTTCAAAAGCATGAACATAAATTATGTTTTAAAGTTTTATATAATTATTGATAAGAAATTAGTAGAAAATACAAAAAGTATTCAAAATACATCTATCCCCATATAATGAATAAAAATACAACTTTCATTTTGAAAGAAATTAATAGGACAAAAGACAAATCCTCTCTTCCCCTAGAGATTTCTTACGCTAGCCATATCCATACCTAAAAAATGATAGCATTATATATGTACAGCCCCTAAACACAGTTTTTTGAAAAAGGAAAAGTATTTTAATCATAAATTATGGACTTTTATACATCGATGTAGGTTGAGATCAATATGAATACATCAATTTTTGTTTCAGTTGAGTTGCGTAAAATCTCTTAAGAAATGCTGAATAAAGTAAAAATTTCATTTGAATAAATTTATATTCCATGAACAGAAAAAGACGTAATGAGTTTCAGAGTGAATAACTTATTTTTCATTCGCGATACATTCCTTTTTCAGAAGAAAATTTTTCTTGAGATGATATTCTTTCTTTTAATATTTCCAGAAAATTTCATAATGTATCTGAATACTATCTTCATTAACAATTATTAAATAGAAGAAACTGTTTTTTTATTTGTATAATACAAATTAAAAATAAAACTAAGCACTCACAATGACCGCAAAATGCAATTGATGACATGAATTTCTATTGACCTTTTAAATGCGACTATTTTTTCATATTAAAACTTTTTTTTTTCTAAAGCATGCATACAAATTAATTTTTAAAGTTATATATAATTATTGATAATATGTAGTAGAAAATAAAACAAAAAGCATTAAAAATATATCTTTCACCAAATTATGAATAACAACACAACTTTTGTTTTGAAAGAAATTAATAGAACAAAAGACAAACCCTTATTTCTCTTAAAGATATAATAGGATATCAAGTTCCAGATCCATCCCTCTAAAATGATAGCATTATATATGTACAGCCCCTTAGCAAAATGTTTGAAAAAGATAAAGGTATTTTAATAATAAATTATGGACTTTTATATATTGATCTAGGTTGAAATCAATATGAATGCATCATTTCTGTGTTTCTATTGAGTTTTGCGAAATTTCATAAGGAAAGGCTGAATACAATAAAAATTTCATTTGAGTAAATTTATGTTCCATGAACTAAAAAAGAAGTAATGAGTTTCAGAGTGAATAACTTATTTTTCATTTGCGACAAATTCCTTTTCTGAAGAAAAAAAAATCTTGATATAACATTCTTTCTTTTAATATTTACAGAAATATTTCTTAACATATTTGAATAAAATGTTTGTTAGTAATTATTAAATATAAGAAACCTCTTTTTATTTGTGTAACACATATTAGAAACATAATTAAGTATTCGCAATGATCCCAGACCACAAATTATGACATGCATTTCCTATTACATTTTAAATGCGATTATTTTTCATATTAAAACTTTTTTTTCAAAATGATGAATATAAATTATTTTTAAAAATTTTATTAATTATTGAAAATAAATCATTAAAAAATAAAAAATATATTAAAAATATATGTTTCACCAGATTATAAATGAAAACACAACTTTTGTTTTAAAAGAAATTAATTATCCTCTTCTGTTATAGTAAATGATAGCTAAGACATTGTTGTGAGAAGTATTTTCTATAAGAAAATACTGGTAGTTCCCTGTGTTTTTAATGCGCTTTTCCACGACCACTCGCCATCCTGTAAGAGGAATTAATATATCAAGGCTTAAGCATATTCATCTCTTAATCTGATATAGATTCTGGTATAATTTAGGTTCACATATTTAAAGCTTCTATAAATTAAATTTCATAAAAAAATTGTAGCTTAAGTATCATTTATGTTTTAAGTATTAATTTTAAAACACATTTATTTATTTATTCATTTATTTTAAAAAAATCTTAATTATGAGCACCTAAGTTTCACAACAAGAACCAATGATGGATTTTCATAGTACTATTCGAATTAAATGGATAAATTTCATACAGAATTGCACACCTTCGCGTCAAAAGCAGTTTCATTATTTTACAGTATAATTAAAAAAAAATACACTGTTGAAAAGGGAAAAGTATTCCGAATAAATGACTATTTTTTATTTTTGTTTATTTTTTGTATTACCCATACGTAGTATAGATTAAGTATTCTAATCGTTCTTAGAATAAAAAAAAAGGACGGATAAACACGTTTGAGACACTAGAGATTTCGAAAAAAACATATTTTTTAGAAAAGAATTTTTGTCTTCCGTCTGTTTGTTTGTCTGTACATCTGTGTGTGTGTGCGTGTCTGTCTTAATATGCTCTTATTCCCGAACAAATTGAAATAGATATTTGGAATTTGGTATATTCGTATTTTGCTTGAAAGTGGATGAGACGTTAAAAATTTCAGGGAAATGTAAAATTTGATAATTGGCGTGAATTGCCGTGAAGTAAAAATTGTTTTTAAAGTAGTAAATATTAATAAATTTTAAACAAAAGGTATCGTTAAAACCGGAGTGGTAAGATAAAATTTGTGTATCTGCTTTGAACATTCGACGATTCGGCATTCGACAATTTTAAAATGCAGAAAATGCTTTGCTTTCATTTGCGTTAAGAACCACGGAATGCTCAGAGATCGGCGTGAACAGTAAGCAGAAGGCATAAGATCGTCATTTTGCTGTGTTTACTATGTTTTTGTTTCACGTCTTAGTTAAGTATGCACAAATAAAAGTCTGAGCCTTAAGTTTTATTAGAATTGCTCACGTCTTTAAGTTTCCAAAACTTCACACTCTATATGTGGTCAATTTTCTTGGCTATGATCGCTCACTCGGACACAGAATCAGACAAGGTCTTTTCTTCATTAATGTAGGTACAAAGTATACGTATGCTCATGCACTTCAAGCATTTCATCTATAATAAAATGACACATTTCTTGCTCTTAGTATGTTTCGGAATTACATGACTGTAGGATTTGTTTCTGAAATGCATATCATGTATCCTATATTAAATTACAACTTTTTTTAAGATGTTGTATCATAAAATACACTTTAATAATTTTGAAAGTTAAAACTCATTATCTTTGCGTGCTGCTTTAAAAAAATGCAAATATTTTGAAAAGTATATAACATGCTAATTTTGCATATTTTATTTTATTTGTAGATTTATCTTTTATATTTATTTGAATTGTTTCAATTGGTTCATGCACTTCAAGCAATATAAAAACTTTAACTTCTGTTTGATAGCGATTGATTTGTTCGATTGATGTCTTCAAAATCAGAGTTATTGCAAATGTTTCTGGAATAGGTATTGTGAAATAAAAAGTGAAAAATATTGAGGTCAAGCTAAAAAGTATGCTACCTATCAAAAATGGATGTTAAATATTTACTATTATAACTTTTTTTAATTTTTAACACAATACTTGCATAAAACAGGGCAAAAAAGTTATATATTCATGCTAAATAATCATTTTTATTAAGTACTTTCATTAATTATGAGTATTTATTACACTGGTGACCATGCTATTACTTCGTATATGCTCGCTTCGTTGATGCTATCTAATGTAGAATGAATATCTGGTATCCATATCTGTCTACAGTAAATGTATGCAAGAAGCTTGAGAAGTACATTTTTGGTTTCCGAACGCAGAATGTTAGAAGAATATTGTAATCGTTAATTGCATGGGTGAATGAAATAACCTCCAAATGATATTTCAGACTGAATTCTCATTTGGTGAATATGTCTTATAGACCACTGTCACATAAATTGTACAGATTTCCAAAAAAATCCGCCGACTGATTGATTATTTATTTATTAACCATTTTACAACTCAATATATAGAAAAAATTACCAAGGGAAAATACAACACAGTATAAGTTATAAATAAGTCGAGCCAACATCCGACCTTTTCTGTACCAAACTTCAATTTCAATACGACCCCTAAAATATTCTATATTAATAAAAGAACAAAACGCTCTGTCTGTGTGTGTGTGTGTGTGTGTCTGCGATGGCTAGCAAAATCTACGGCATGCACGAGGCTCAAAATTTTTTTGAGAGTAGCCCCAAATCTCTCCTGATGCACCTGAGTTTCAGAATTTTGAAATTCTGAAACTCTATTTATTAACTGAGTAATTCATTAAATTCCAAAGATCACTCTCATAAAAAATCGCCTTTTTTCTTCTTTTTTTTCCTTTCATTTAGTTATGGTTGGTTGGTTGCATAAAATTTTCGCATAAATAATTAAAAAATCTGGAACAGACCTTTAAAATTCATAGACTGGCAAACAGTCAGTTTAAATGATGATTTTTTTTTATCACAGCGGTTGTAAACCATGGAGGAAAAAGATAGGTGGTGGTGAAGTAAACCAAAAAAAAGGGTTGCAATATTAAACCATTTATCGCTCAAATTTTCATGTCCCAAACAAAAGCATGTGGAAGGGGTTTTGTATTAATAAGACGAATTGAAAGAAATGAATTACAGCTGAAGCATATTTTACGAAGAGATAATAATTTTTTAAAATGGTCTTTTTTCTATTATATTTATTTTAATAAAATGTTTGCTTTTAAAATAATTGAAATTGATAAATTCGAAATAATTAAAGTCAAAATAAAATTAAATAAAATATTGAAAACATTTGATTTGAACTAAAAATTGTATTACTAAAAGTTTTCAATATATAAAATATATTTATGAAAACATTCTTTTAAAATCATACGCGAAAACTTATATAACAAATATTAGTCTAAAATCTAGATTTCAGAGTGCAGACGATTTTAAGACATTAATGAAAGAATGTTAACTTTTCAAGCAAAATATTAAATGATGCTTCTATATTGATATTTCATATGATAAAAAGTCATATGATAAAAATAATCACATAATTCTTGCCTATGATTGATATATTTGTATCTTTTATGCATTCCGACCGTGTATTACAGTCAATAATGGCTCAAAACATTATTTTACGGGTAAATATCAACACTTTAACACGAAACTAACGCAATCGTTGGATACATGTTCCCTCCCGTGTTTCTCATTGCTCATTTTAAATATTTTTAGAGCTTAATAGTAGTTGTTGCTTTTAAAACCGATTTTTCACAAAGTCAGCTACCACATATTTCAGGCAATGCATTTCTGCATGCTTCCAGTTAATGATAAAATCATACAAATTTCAAGTTCGTTTAATATTGTTAATACGGACCCGGGCAACGCCGGGCGGGTCAGTTAGTATTAAATAATTATTTTCTCTAAAACTTAATTGGACGAATGTCATGAAAATTGATACTTAGGTTATCTGAAGAGTGTATGATTTATTTATGGGGGAAGGGAGAAGAATGGTTTCTGCTACTGAAAAGTCTGAAAATGTATCGATATGTATGTGTACCCTATGCAAATGTTATGTACTTCTATTTAAAAGTAGACTATATTTCCAATCGTTTTGTAATAGTAACTTTCTGTTTGGATAATTTGTTTCCAAGGTAGTAAGGGGGTTTACTTTTTTTTTTACTGTACCTAGTGGATGTATAATTTGGTATCATTTTCATTCAGATTAAATCACTGTTTAAACAGAATGAACCTTGTGTTGACAGCAAAACTGAAAACAGATTCTTTAGATTTCTGTAAATGTTTGTAGTTATTCAACAATTAAGTAAAAAATATTTTTATCAACTCATATTATTTGTTATTGTACACTTTACAGAGTTTTAAAAGTACAGTGGACTCTTTTTGTCAGAACACTCTCTAGGTGGTCGCGGCGAAACTCCATAGACTTAACAAAAGATGAACTCTGTGTATTTTGAACACCTTCTAATCTGAACAACCCACTATTATTAACGCTTCTTTGGTTCCTATTTCTACTCTACCTCTTTGTAAACTGAACTTGTATGTGCTTGCAATCTAGAATTTGAATTCCCATCATGGAAATTTGGAAAAACTGTTACAAAAAAATAAAAAAGTTCAACGAGTTCGATTAAAAAATAAACAGAGGAAATCACTGCTAGATTTTAGGCATGTACATGAAGTTGCAATTTGTTTGAATACTTCAGATAAAATTTTCAATTAATTGTTGGAGCATCTGTTGTTACATTTGTATAATCTTCTTGCTGTAAGAGAATACACTTTATGTTTTTTTATTATTTAGGAAATCTAAAAAAAATTAGTTTTTGATTAGTTGGAGACAATTACGGTAAGTTAATATAATTCACTTTTATCTTACTTGTTTCAAATCATAGTTTAACATGAGTTATTGTTGATCACAACTCAAGCACGATATGGTAAAGATTAATTCTTGAATTTTGACGGATATTTTTTGATTGTTCATCTACTGGGAAAATAGCAATTTAAGAAACTATTTGCTTATAACTTTCGTATTGCTTAATTTCAGCAAATTTTATGTTTGCCCATTGTAGAATATTTATCAAGTGTTCTAGCCATCATGTTAGTTTAACTTTAAACTTAAAATAAAAGAAGTATGATAAAAACCCCGTAGCACCGAGCTTTTTTGATCAACTCTATGCTCGTTCACTCTAAATAGCAGTAGTAGTAATTATTTTCCAATCTCACTTTTGGTCGATCCCATGAGTGTTCAGAATAGAGTGAGTCCACTGTATTTCAAAATAAATAAATAAACAAACAAAAGCATTAAGTCGTATATTACAAAGGAAACTGATAATTAAAAAAATGAGCATCTCGAGCCTTCAAGAATAAATGTAATAAAAATGAATTACAGTAATACCTTAACATTCGCGAGTATTATTAGTTCTCGGATACCTCCGTGAATGTGAAATTCGGAAATGTTGAGACTATCTTATTATACATAAAAGGGGAGTTCCTTTTATTATTATTAATATTATTTTGTTAAAAGGAATTTAAAAGTAAAAATGTATTTTTTAAGCAATAAAAAGTAAATGTTGAAAATATATTCGAATAATTATAAACATTTTGAAGAAACTTTAGTACTTAGTTGATGGTGAAAAAAATTATCCATATTGTTTGAAAGATTAGATCTTTACTTTATGAATATTCTTATAGGGGAAAGTTACGGTCAGGAGTTTTCTTTTAACGCTTTATCTGTGAGTTAAAAATTTTATCTTTTAAAGCATTTTTCGTGAGTTATTTTAACTACATTAAATGATATGTATAATTATTTATTAAATTTTAGAATAACTGAAGGATTTAAAAGGATTAATTAAATTTGAATTTATAGGAATTATGTGCGATACTTATACCTTACTCAAATTTTTTATTTTAAATTTATTAGCATTTTGTAGAATTAGGAAATGTACAAAAATGGTTCTCTTCGAATAAAAATGTAAAAACTATTACGAATTGAAAAATACCCTCCTCCACCAACGCCAAGAAATCTGAAGGCATCATGGTTTAAAAATATTTTTGTTTCATGTAACCAGTAATACTTTTGGAACAAGGTAAAATAATGTATGTATAACTTATTCTAAACTATATAACAACTAAACTATGCTTTAAATGAATTTTATAATAAATTAGTTTACTGGTACCTATAAGTACCGTCAATAAATAAAAGTTAAAATTAATATTCTCACCAATTAAGGATTACAATATCTACCTTTTTAAATAAGTTTTTTTGAAGTTTTAAAGTTTGTAGTAGAAATTTTTAGTAGTAGAAGTAATAGAATTGAATTTTAGAAAATTAAATTTTTTATTTTTTTTTTATTTTTACCACAAAGCCATGTTTGGAGTTTCTTGAAATTACTTATATATATATATATACTGCCTCAATAAAAGGCTTCAAGTCTCCAAAACATACGCTAAACAATACAATGTAGCTGTCCAGAGTTAAATAGTTTAAGGAATTGGTAAAATAAAGGCAGTTCGTTTTCTTTATAAAGAATATTTTTATAAAAAAAATCGCGAATAACCATGCTAAATATACGTGAATGTTGAAATTTGCTTCATTTTTTATTTTGTGAATAACCAAAATCTCTCGAATGTTAAAAACACGAATAAGGAATTCCTGCAAATGTTTATTTGATTAAGCATAAATTTTTACAATAAAATCTAATTTTTACGATGTACAGCTGATTTTTTTTTATATTCAGAATTCTTCAACATATAGAACTAATAAAATAGCAAAGCTTTTTCCATTACCGTTCTAATAAATACAAATGAAAGTTAAAAAAAAGCATATTGTTACATATAAAAGAAAGTATCTAAATATAAGATGGTTGTCCAAATTTAAAAGAATTTAATTTAAGTAGGAAAGAAGTTTAATATAGAGTCGACGAAAATATATTTTTTATTAGATTTCAGCTACAAAAGTGTTTGAAACAGGCGTGAAAGAAATTCCAACCGGAAGAAAATTCACAACGGGCGGGTATTGTTACAGGAACTCTAGTCAAAAAACATAAAATTTGCAATTTATCACTCTACTGTGTACTTTAAAATAGTATAACTGAATATCTGATGAAGAATATTTTAGAAAATGCAAACATTCAAGAAAAATAATATTGTCTCGTTTTTAAAACAATGAAATTTAATACGATAAATAAAATACTGTCCTTCAATTTAATATTGAAATCATCTTTCGTTAAAAGTACAACTTTTTTCCTAGATTGAATTTTACTCCTCCTGTAGTTTTTTAAACGAGAGTTACATTTTAGATTTTACAAAATAGTTACGCTTTTTTTAAGCTGAAAAGTGTTTTTAAAGAAAAATAACAGTATGGAATAATTTTCCTTTCACATATCATTGACAAATTGCTTGCATATTTTTATTTTCAATTAAATCAAAATTGATGTCAATTAAGAAATTCAAAAGAAGCTTTTATTTCGACAGTAGAAATCTGAGTGTGTCTTCAATTTTATATTTATTTAGGTAAGTATGAAGTAACTTATTGTATTTGTTATTATATTTACTATACAGGGTGAGTCATAAATATCGAAACAATAGGCTATCTCCTCAAATATTGCCCCTAGACCCATATTTCCAATTGCAAAAATTCATAAAAAAAGGTGAAATTTCTGATAAGATAAGTTGCAACTCCATGGGGGGTCTATTAGAAAAAATACGAAAATTAAATTTTTATACGGCCCCCGTAGGTAAAAATTCCCAGTTAGGAAGTTATTCCTTATCCATTCCTAAATTTAACAAAACAAATTTCATCTCCTTATCTAAAAATCTCACAGAGATATTAAATCTCAAAATCCACAAAAAATCCTGACTTACACCGCTTTTCCTTGCCTTTAAACTTTGCTTTTTTTCTCTGTGATTCAACGCTTCTTAGGGAACATTCACAAATTGCAAATTGATAAAAATCGGTTTAAGATAGCGCTTTTTCTTTGGACATAAAATAGCAGCGTATAGTTTTTACACTAAATTGGTATACCAGACGTCTGCCCGGGTCAAAATATCTAGGTCAAGTCTCAAACTGACCCATAGGGGGGATAGTTCGGCGTGGCCTGAAAAAATGTCAACATCATAACCCGGAACGGTCTAGAAAATAGTTTAAATCATAGCCCGGTTCCATCCAAATTTCTGCATAGTTTTTTAATTCGGCGTGGGAAAAAAATGTTTCATATGAAAGAGACTCTGAAAAAATTCTCTTATAGTTTTTCGTTTTTTATATTTATACTTTTTATTATTAAAGAAGCGCCAAAGGCTGTGATATATTTATTTTATGAATGAATCTCTATTTATATGTAAATGTTTCACTTATATTTTAATATCGTTAATCCATATCCCATGCGTTGGCGACTCTGAAAAATGTTATACACTAAAACTTTTTAAGACGGAATCACATACAAAAGAAAAAATACGTTATAGACAGACGCTCTCCCTAGAAGATGTAATTGGAGCTTATTTTCTTTTCAGGTACTATTGCATTTATTTTTAATGGATAAACATATTTTCCGTTTAAAACAGAATTCCGTCATAGGCAGATTTTTTTTCACTGATTTTATTGTATTTAATTTTTTTAGCCTTTGAATAATCTATTTAAAAACATAAATTTTAAAGGTTTTTTTTTTTTTTTTTTTTTTTTTTTTTGTAAAATAAAAGTTTTAAAATCTATGTTTTTCGTAAAAAAAATTCGATTGAGACGAATTTTATTTATTTTATGTACGTATTAAGTCAGTCAGATACAGTGATTTTAATACCGGTTTTGTTGAGACCGGGTTTGAACATTTCATCCAGAGTGCACCTAAGTTGAAGGAAGTAGTCCCCTCCTTTATGAAATGTACGCTAGTCCCGGCCTGGCGGATATTCCGAAAAAAGTAACATCTCGGTCCTGGCCATACCTGGGCCCAGAATACAGATTTTTTAATATCCTCTGGAGGACGATAAAAAGCCCGAAGTTGTCAGAGGTAAATTTAAAAAGAAAAAAAAAAGACTTAATCTGCATCTTAGAAAAAGCATTTTTTAGAATAACTGACGGACATTTAAACAATACACTTCGTTTTTCTGCATAATGAATTTTTTATCCTCTATTTCTTGTCTTTAAATTATTAAATGTTAAGACTTTTTAAAAGAAAAAAGAACTTGAAACACGTCATTTTTGATTTTTTTACATTAGTTTTGTTTCGGCAAATTTGAAAAAATGTTTACTTTTGAAAAAAATGTTTGATTTTAAAAATATGATTTTTTTTTAAAGTTATATTATTTTTCCAATAAATATTTTTAATAATTTTAAAATGAATATAAAAAAAAAACCTTAGAACAAAACTAAAATCAGATTTTCATCTTTAATTAAATGGAAAGAAATTGAAATCCGATAAATAATGTTACGAGTTATAACGATTTTTGATTGTCCCATTTAAACCAGTATTAACCACATGAAACTTTTATAAATTGTATGAGAAATTTTAGAATGTTATTTTCTGAGCAAATTATGCTGCTAACCATCACAAAAAAAGAAAAAAAATCAAAATTCTAACTCAAGAAATATATTTTTTACACGTTTTCTAGAACTGTTAAAGTAACATTGTTTTTTGAATTGCGCGCTTTTCAATTTGTGTCTAATCCCTTAAAACCTGATGAATTTTTTAAACGGCTATAACTTTTCGAATTTTGGAGATATGAAGATGCAACTTTTTGTGTCTTATTCAGGACTGAATAAGGAAAGTTTTCCTAATTGGAATTTTTGTCCTACGGGGGCCGTATAAAAATTTAATTTTCGTAACTTTTCAATTAGACCCCCCATGGAGTCGCAATTTATCTTATCAAAAATTTCACATTTTTTTATGAATTTTTGCAATTGGAAGTATGGGTGTAAGGGCAATATTTAAGGAAATAGCCTATTGTTTCGATATTTATGAATCACCCTGTAGAAAGACTGACGTATATTTTCTAAAGCTGTAAAAGTAGTTAATGGCAACTTGTTATTTCCTTAAAAAATTATGACATTTATGATCATTACAGTTGAATCTCATTAACGCGAGCACTCAAGGGGAAACTTCTTTTGTTCATTTTTAATAGTAGTTCCCGTTATTCATATTTTTAAAATATTATATATTCCATTTAAGAAGCTACTTTAAAAAAATTATGTATTCCACATAAGAGGCTACTACAGTCAAGAGAACAGACTTATTGCTAATACTAATTATTTGTAAGTAATTTATAAAGGTGTTTTCGTTGCATTTCAATATTTTTACACGATTCTTTTGTTGCATTGGATAGCTGAGATTCGTCTGTACAAAGGCTGTTTTCTTTACTTTTTAGATTTTGTTTGCAGATATTTTTAATGAGGACGCTTGCATTATCGGAACCGGTCTTGAATGTGAAAGCATCCTCACATAAAGCAAACTCTGCAATTAGAATCGAAAAAGTAAAAAATCACAGTCAGCATATACATTGATCTCAGCAATCAAAAAAAAAAAAAAAAAAAAAAAAAAAAAAAAAAAAAAAAAAAACATTCAAAAATATTGGAATTAAATCGAGATCTTTATAAATTTCTTTCATAGGATTGGCATTAAAAATTGTATTTTTCCGCTTGAATGACGTAGCCTCTTAAGCGTGCTCGCGTTAAAATGACCAAGTAATTTGCCTGTACATCTGGAAAAGACAAATAAAAACAGTTTGTGTTAAACGTAATTCGTATTATACATGTTTGTGTTAGAAAAGAAATTAACAGATATGCCATATTGAAAACTCTTATCACGCATAAAAATACTTTAAATAGTTCACACAGATGTAGCTAGTCCTATCCAAATGTGCACAATTGTTGGAAATTTAAGTTTTAGAAATTTTGTTGATGATTATAGTAGATTCTCTATGATATAGTTACTTTTATGAAACGTGAAATATTAAAAAAAATAATGGAGTATGCTGGAATGACTAAAAATCAATTTGACTGAGTAATTTCAACATTTAAATCTAAAAAAGGATGTGAATATACAAGAAATAAATTTGAAAAATTCCTTATCTATAAAGCTATACAACATCAATTAATCGTATTTTAGGTAGATTTCATATGAAATACTACCTATTGCGATCGCACCCATGTTGGAATTTCTGAAAAAATTATATATATATATATATATGTATATATATATATATATATATGTATGTATGTATACAGGGTGTTTCGCTACCAGACCGACAAACTTTGAGGGGTGATAGTAAACATGAAGACAAACATTATTAAATAGAAAACCATGGGGCGAAAACGTCTTCTATAGGAGCTACGGGCCATTAAAGTTTAAGGTCCAAAAATTCAAACGATGATAAAAAACGGAAAAAAGGGTCGATTCGTTTGCGATTTTCACTAAAATCATTCTTTATAACACGGTTAAAAAAAAACAAATTATAAAGGTTACATTCAAAAATTGTACATAGAGGGCGCTTTAGACTTTAGAGTGACGAACAACTACTTTTTACCGTTATTTTGTGCATGGGATTGAAATTATTTTAAAGTTTAGACTTTAACTTAAATTTTAATCCCAAAATCGGAAACATTGGGATCGGGTAACTGGCGAAAATTGAACTGTGAACAGAGGGGTGGAGTTTAAACATTCATAAACATTATACAAATTGATCGATATTGTTGCGGTTTGCGTGTAGTTCATTCCCTTGGTAATTATTTTATTCCAAATGACTTACAGCTCTTGTGTATCAATTTTTTGATAGAGGGCGCTTCCGACACATCTCCGAAATTTCAATGGTATTACTCCTGTGTGTTTTACTACCAGATCAACATACATCCAGGACGTGTTAGGGATGCAAAGCGACTCGGAACCACATGGGAATGTAAGATTGAAAATGCGTTTTTAGCGAAATATAGTTAAAAGAAGCAGAGAAAAAAGCAACAGAAACAGGTAGTGAAACAGCAACACGTTAATGTGGCAGGAAGCAATTTAATTAAAGTTTTTACTAAAAAAGGTATCCAAAATTACGACCAGAAGTAGTCGGGCATGCTTGACAGCAGCGTCGCATGCAATTCCTTACGCTTTGAAAGATTCCTGGCATCTCGGATAGCTTTCTGGCAGCTACAGAAATTCGAGCTGAAAGGTCTTCCACTGACGGTATGGGAGTCTCATACATTCAACTTTTCCTTTGACCCCAGCAGAAGAAGTCCATACAGATTCAGATTCATATTGAGCAAGGTGTGGGGGGGGGGTACTAATTGGTTTGAGCTCAACTAGCCCCACCCAGCATGGTTATTAAAATACAGAACAATTATACAGTAATAAAATAAAGGTAGGTAACAAAAAGTAATTGATATAATGAAGTAGGTGCGACGATCTGGCAGGCCAACGAACCGGGCCACCACTACCTATCCACCGCTGTCCATATGTTGCGTTGAGGTGTCTGCGGACATCGTTGGTGAAATATGACGGAACCCCATCGTGCTATAGAGTGACGCAACGAAAGAGGAATATGTGCTTCTACCAGAAGTTCCGACGGAACGTGTTGTAGAAATATCAAGTTGCTTTATTATCTGCTTCTTTTAACCCTAACTCGTAAAAAAGGCATTTTCGACGTTACATTATAGTATGATTCCGAGTCGTCATTGCATACCTAACACTTACTGGAAGTATGTTGGTCTAGTAGTAAAACATACAGGAGAATGCCGTTGAAATTTCGGAGATGTGTCGGAAGCGCCCTCTATTTAATAATGGGGACACCAATGTTGTACGTCATTTTGAATAAAATAACTATCAAGTGAATGACCTACACGCAAACTGCAACAAAATTGATTAGTTTGTCAAATGTTTATGAGCGTTCAAAATCCCCTCCTCTCTTTACAGTTCAATTTTCGCTATTTACCCGATAACAATATTTCCGATTTTGGGCTTGAAATTTAAGTTAGAGTCTAAACTTTAGAATAATTTTAACCCCGTGCACAAAATAAGGGTAAAAAGTAGTTGTTTGTTACTCTAAAGTCTAAAGCGCCCTCTATAGACAATGTTTGAATGTAACCTTTAAAAATTTTTTACAAGTAAATCGTGATGTAGAGAATGATTTTAGCGAAAACCGCAAACGAATCCACCCGTTTTTCCGTTTTTTTATAATCATTTGAAGTTTTGGACCTAAAACTTTAATGGTCCCTGGCTCCTACGGAAGACGTTTGCGCCCCATGGTTTCCTATTTAATAATGTTTGTCTTCATGTCTACTATCACCTCTCAAATTTTGTCGCTCTGGTAGCGAAACACCCTGTATACACGATAACTTTCATAATTCTGCTCAAATATTCTTGAAACTTTTACAGAAAATCAAGGAGCATAAAATCTCGGCTAAGTTCGTTAATGGGCTAAATCGGACCAAGGGGGTAGAAATAGAGAGGGATTTTGTGAAAACAGAAAAAATCCCATAACTTCTTGACGAAAATATAGATTGAATCAGTTTAAAGTTTATATTACTTCTAAGATATGGGCAAAAATTTTATGCATGATAGATATTTGATAAAGTTTAAAATGGGCTCAAGGGGCAAAAAAAATGGGGTTTTGGGGAGAAAAAAATTTATAATTTTGTCAATTCTTAAGATATAAAATCCAAATAATTTTCTTTATAAATGTACGTAATGTTATCATAAACTTTTGCATTGACAAGTGCTTGATAAGACCAACTCTTACTGAAAAAAAAATAAAAAAAGTAAATGAGTAACTAAAAGAAAAAGGGAAGTTGAAAAAGAAAAAAATCCATAACTTTGTCAATTCATCAAATCCGATTAAACTTATTTTACATCTTCAAAACAATACCTTTAATTTTTATAATGACAAGATTCTTATAGGACCAATTCTCATAAAATAAATGAAACAAAAATAAATGGAACAAAAATGAATGAAACAAATATAGGAGTTCCAAGAAAAAAACTCAAATCAAAATTGCTTACATAATGACTCATTTTTCAATTAATTTTTGCCATACAACTGATTATCCTTTGCCTGAGATGGTTTACATTTTGAATTTTCCAGCGTAAACAAGATTCTTGACTTGTCACTTGAAAAAAAAGTCTAATGTAGTCAGATCTATTTCCCGTTTCTTTCAATGCGCTTAGCGTATGACGAATGATTGATCCGTAGGACTATTACCATCATACTCGCGCCGAAAGTTCCACTCTAACAATGGTAACAGATCCATTTTCCATAAGTCAGCTAACATATTCAGCCTTTTATTGTACCATCGCCATCGCACAGTATTGAATGATGAAATGGCATCTGCTACGTTACTTGAAGGTCAATGACGCACAGCGCTACATTGTATGAAAAATAAAAATACTGAAACTGTTAAGGATAAAATGAATGAATTACTGATTTCTTCAAAACTAATTTATCTGTTCTAACTCATACCGTTAATTCGATATGATTCTTTAAACTCTATTCAACGAAATATTATTATAATAGTACAATTCCAATGAAATATTAATAACAGAACGTTACAAAGTCTGACTTGTAACCACACATTTTTCCAAAACTTTCGGTGCTGACGACAATAAAACATCTGGTACTGTTGTTACTCATACGACCATGTGACCAGCATTTTTTTCTGCAATAATTTACAAATAAATAAATAAATAAATAAAATAAAGATGGTGAAGTAGGTCTATATGTAATTTGATTTCCTTCATAGGGATCTTCGAAAAGAAGTACAGGTGTCTAGAATAGAAGATTACGTATTAACTCTTACAGAAGATAATGTACATGTCAGCTGAACAAGCTATTTTTGCATAAAAAGAAGCCGTAAGTTAATGGAATTTATAATTAAAGAAAGAAACACTAACTAAATTTGAAAATTTTCGAACTTTTTCTATAGGAAGACAAATACCAAAAAAGTTTGATAAGAAAATTAAACAAAGCATCTTGGAAAAGTAGTTTTTTTCTTATTCATAAATATTAAGAGACTAACTGAAGATTTATTGATAGAGCTAAAGACTAAAAGTATTGGCCGGATCATATAAGACAAATTCTATTGTTCTCACCAGTATCTTTTGTCAAAAATCTTTTTGATATCTTCCTTTTACGTATTTTATAAAAATGTCTCTTAAAGATGAATGAAAAAAGTCAGTGGTAAGAACGATAAAATTTATCTTATATGTTCTGACCCCTCCTAAAAGTGAAGAATTTTGTGAAAGTGTGAATCTTAAAGAAACAGAATCTGCTATTTCCCCAACGCAATCTAATAAGAGAGACGTGTGACTAAGGGAACATGTTTTACATTGGATAGAGTAGGAAATATAATTTATAAAATTCCAAGACTTTTTTTGGACAAAAATTACATTAAACTGTTTAATTTAATATATTAAAAAATAGTTAGTCGAAGATTAATTATTTAAAGAGAAATAGATTTAATTTTTCAGATGAAATTCCCCGACTTTGATGCCAAAAAGAAGAAATAAATTAAACATAATTACTACTAATATGAATTTGTAGTTTATATCGGAATTGCTATAAATTTATTGAAAATAATCTTACTTTTAAAATAAAATTATTTATATATATATATATATATATATATATATATATATATATATATATTAATTAACTAAATAAAAAATTATAAAAGTCTTCTTTACTTTGTTATGGTTTTATTGAAAGTTATTATGAGAAAATGTTATTAATTTTTAACCTGTAAAAAATAGAGCATTTGAAGTTTTTGTATACAAACTATATTAACTCAAGTTTTATATGCAGTAATAGCATTAGATTAATGTGTAACGACTTTCGGATCTTCCCAATGTTTACCATAAGTCTCCATGCATTTTTAAATTCATGTATACTCATTTTAAATTAAATATTTATCACTAACATAAAATGAATATTACAAATGAATAGTATTAATTATCCTATTCCTAATAAGATGCAATATTGTTTGAAACAGAGATAAAAATTTATCTTTTGATAAATTTTTGTATGTATAAGTATAAAAAATCCTTTATAATCACGTTTATGAATGTTTCGCCTAATACATTGCAAGAAAGAAAAAAAAAATCTGAAAAACTAAATTCTAAAGATCCTACAAAGAATCGCAAAAAACTTCTCTTCAACTTCCATACATTAGCGGAAATTCGTAAGTGGAAAATTTGAAATCTGCTCTGCTTTTAACTGAACTAACTTTTATCACACTATGTAGTAAGCATACATATTTGTACAAAAGGCACAGGGCTTCATGAAAAATCGTATATTTTAACGATTGTTAATAGTAATAGCAGCGTAGTTTTTTTATAGTATTCTGAATCTTCTGAAAACTATTTCAGTATCTATGCTGGTTGCATGATTTTCCATTCCTCTTAAAAGGCACAGGGCTTCATGAAAAATCGTATATTTTAACGATTGTTAATAGTAATAGCAGCGTAGTTTTTTTATAGTATTCTCAGTCTTCTGAAAACTATTTCAGTATCTATGCTGGTTGCATGATTTTTCATTCCTCTTTTACGTTAAATTCCAAGTTCAAAATAAATTAATAATTCCCCTACTTAGTCGGCGAGCATTTTCAACGTAATTGATAAATATATATATATATATTTAGATTTCAATTATTTGGAAAAAATGTGAAAGAAAACTAATCGGATTTTTTTTATCACCAGAATGAATATTGTTACGGCAAACAACTTGAAGAATTTGCATTTTGTAATTCCCTACTGTATTTTGGGAGACGATGAAATAGCATATCTCCCGTAGAATCTTTTAAAATGTAAATATATTCTGAAAAGTATGTTGTACCATATATGAAACAATCAAATGTAATGGGCAAAATACAGTTCTGCTCATCAATTTATTCGTAAAAACAATGTTTATGACAAAAACATTTTTTTTGTAGATTAAATTATAAGACTTCTTAAGTTGTTCATTTTACTTTGAATGTTTAAAGAAATCAATTTAACTACAGAAGATCTTGAATTTGATAATTTTGTATTTATTTAAGATATTTTTTTATATTTCAAATAGATAATTATAAATAAAATTATTTGAAATGAATATTTTATGAAAAAATCATATTAATTTTTATTTGCTGTTTTGTGCTTTATATTTTAACCCTTTTTTTAGTGTTGTATAAAGCTGTATACATTTAAAAAAAAATCTCCGTCATGAAATTTTTTTTCAGCAGATAGATTGTCATGGCGATTTGGAGACATTGCATGAGGCGACAAATCACAATTAAAATCAGTTTGATTTCAAAATGTGCTTTTAACTGAATCTCATAATTCTTGGAAACTCCTTTGTGGAAAATTTCTCACGCCTTGCATTCTATAATATTTAAAATTTTAATTGCTGGAAAGGTGCCCCGCTAACATACTACCAACTGAACCACTTGGAACGAAACCCTGGTTAGTATCACCCTGACTTCTCATTATCATATGTCGGCAATTCTACAATCACAACACGAGGTGGAATATTGTTCCGTGAGCCACTGACTCTGGGGCAAACACGAAACTATAAAGAATTCAGCATCGATAAAACTGAAACATTTTAAATGTTTTTGTAAGATTTTTTCTATTTATAGTAGCCAGATGTAAACAATTTTGTATTTGAAGAAGATATTATTAACTGCCCTGTTTTTCCAATTTCCAACAATTAATAATGCCGTTTTCAAAATACGTAAAAATTATCTCTCGGAAGTCTGAAAATTTAAACTAAAAAACCCCCAGAAAAAAACTTAGTCAAATAAAAATCCCAAATGCAGTCTGCACACCGCGATCTTCTAATTAGAAGTTTCCAGTATATATGCTTTATAATGTATATAATTAGAAAAAATGATTATGTATCTATGTGCAGTAGTTGAAATAAAATTATTTGATAAATAAAACTTTTAAAAGGGTCAATAAAACTTTTTAAGGGAAAAAAAGGATGAGTGCAACCTTATGAGAAAATATGCGAGACGTAAAATCCGTTTCCTTCGATACAAACCCATTGCAATTTGATAAAATTTCAAATCTAAATTTACTGGCTTAAGTTAAAAATTTATGACACGCAGTGTTTTTCTTCAGCAAAAACTTTCAGATCAATGAAAATGTTTCTGATATTTTCCGTTTTTAAACTTTTTTTTTCTAAAACTAATTAATCTTTTTTAAAACTATCTGCCACTTATGATTTAATATTTGTACTTATTTTTATCAAAATTCCTCGAACGCTTTAGGAGACAATGGGATTTTTATGTGTAAAATACGATTTTTCAGGAGAGCCAAAAAACTTAGACACTTTGAAATTGTGTGAACACATGAATTAAAGTATGTATGAAAACTTAGATTAAATTTAGTTTCATTTAATAAATGAGGTAATGTTTTATTCCATATCGGTTCTATGTTACATTCCACGTGACTTTCCTACCAGCATCTCTTACACGAGTTTCATTTGGTTAGCACCACTTTTTAGGTGCGATCGTAATTATGTAAATAGGTAGCACTTATTGTCGTCATTATGTGCATCTGTCAGTCTGTCCGCATATAACAGAGCAAAACTACTGAACCGAATCATCTGAAATTTAAAATATAAATTTTTTTCATAATTTTGTCGAATCATTTAAAATTTTATGGAAATCGATTGCATAGTTTAATTACCGGGACAATCAAAAGTATTCCATTACATTACGGCCAATGTGAAAAAATAGTTTCAAGTGCATTTTAATGCTGTTACACTCTTTCGAACATAATAAAATTCATATGCATCGATGAAGCATATTCTAGAATATCCATTTTGTACAACCTGTGGTTCAAGGAATATTTGTTATTAACGTGCAGGGTTACACAAAAATACTCTATTGCATAATGGTATAGGGAGAAACATTGTTTAAAACGCATTTTAATAATATTGAACTGTTTCACATTTTATAAAATTGATATGAGTTGCTGAGGTTTACTACAAATTACTTACTGTATAATAGGAAGCAGATGGTATTTACAGAGACAGACAAATAATTTCGTATCTTCTACTGTGACAAAAGTATTGTATATTATTACATTAAGATCTGAATATTTTAAAAAAGTTCTTATAGTACAACTGTACCGCATTTGCTACGATTGTCGTGCAATTTTTAACTTGTTTAAAAGGAAACTGTTTATTTGTACTTTGATAACATCTGTATACTACAAAATTTGTTTTAAAGATATAGTGGTGCGAATACAATATAAAAATAGAATCACATACATAATTTAACTTAAAATTCATGCAAATGGGTCATTCCAGGCAAAATAGGCAAATTAACTGTGGCTGCCATGTCACGGATTTGAATGAAATTTGGCATATGAGTACAACATGTTTATTTATGGAAAAATGCAAAATAAGAGATTACAGAACAGATTGTTTAAGCATGTAAACTCACTTTAAAAATTGCTACAAATTCGAGTCCTTGTTTACATGCTTTAAATTTCACTCTATATTATTCGCGTTAGGAATGAAAAAACTATAAATCATAAATTATTTTCAGATAAGAATGGATACTAAGTAAGAGATTGGCGTAATTTGGGATTTGAATTTTTATTCCTTACTGAGAAAAAAATAAGAAAAGGAAAATTTTTAAGAAGAAAATTCAATATTTCTTTTGTTTATAAAAAATTTAGGACAGGCGTTATGCCGTCAAAACTGTTTGACATTTTAGATAAAAGTATATATTTTTAACACAAGAAGTTTCATATATGCCTTTTTTATTCCTTAATGTGGACAAAAAATAAATAAGGAAAAAAAGGACGGGAAAAGGCAATATTTCTATTGTTCTTTTAGTCATGAAGGAAATCTCTTATATCATTTCAAATTACTTGATATCAAAGATAAAAGTGTCTATTTTAAAATTTAAGCGCTACTTCTCGTCTTTTCTTCTTTTCTTTTTTTCTTTCAGACTTTTCTTCTTCTCCTTTTTTTTAAAAGCGATGAGAAATGAAGAATAAATTATCTAGTATTGTTAAAATCCAATAGATGGCAGCACTATTTTAAATTGAAATCGTACAATATTTTTAAAAAAGCGCGCTAATTCAAAGGGAAAATTGCGTAAAATGTAACAAAAATACATTTTGGAATCATTTTTTTTCAATGTTAGGAATGAAAAGGCACTATTAAAATTTTTCGAGCATATTATGGACTCATTAATCTTTATGTCTGTGCAATATTGTTAGTGACGAACTTGTCCTTTATTCATCATTTGATCATAAATAATAGGAAAAAATACGATTTTGTATTTTTTTTTATAGTTTCTAAGGTTTTTTGAAGATGAAGGAATTAAATGATAATTATCAAACTTGGGGAATTCAATCTTCATATATAATACTGTATTATGCACCAGTTTCTCACTTGTTTTATCATTTTTTAAAATTTTTATAATGTTTCGAATTTTCTCAAAATTCACAAATTTTCAATTTTAACAACCCATTAAAAATTAATTACGTTGTTACCAGATTGCTATTGCTAAATAAATAAAAAGATAATTATTCAGAGGTTATGCAATTGCAAGCCAAATTTATTTATGTTAAATATTTTTCAAGATACAGAGCTTTAAACTTGACACATTGGATGACTGCACACATGCCGTTCTACATCACAAGTTTTTTAAAAGTCCAAAACTGCTAAAATAATTTATTTTTTGTCAAGATATTTTGCAGAGCTCTATTTGAATATGAATAAAACCCGTGTATCAAATTTTATTAAAATCGGTTACCATGGGGCCACGACATTTTTTAAATTTTTGCTCATTTGACGTGGAATGACCCAAATGGATGTAGCATCCGAGTCGAGTTTTCCCTTTCAATTATAAAAAATATTTCTGATAGTCAGAGATAAAATTGGGTATACTAATGGATTCAGGAAGGTCCAAAAAATAACTTAATTCAATGAAAAATTTAAATTTTTCAAAAAATTTCACTCATGTCTCGGATTTATGGAGTGATTTTGACCAATTTCAATATTAAATATCTTGTAAATGGCAACAAAAAATTAGATTTAAAAACTGTCTAACTTCAAAATAGTTATCAAACATCTGTCTGTTATACTGCAAATTTACGTAACTAAAATAGTTTTCTTAACATTAAAAAAATACGATGGTTACAAAAAAAAAAAAAAAAAAAAAAAAAAAAAATCATTTACGGTGGAGGTGATGTCAGTTTTTTTTTTAAATTATTAATAAAAAAAAAAAGATTTTGTGTTTTATATTTTAAAACATCAACATTTATTTAAATAAAAATATACAATGCAAACCCATTTAAAATCTTTCAGATTTATACCCGGTTTCCATTAAATGTTTTTATTATTTTCTACCTCTATTCAAACTCTATTTTTTTAAATTATTCATTACCTGAACTTACAAAATGTATCTTTATGCTGTTCTATAAAGAAACCCTACTTTGAACTACTTTATTCATCACATTTCTTTTGAAATATTTTATTCATTTTGCTTGAAAAATGTGTAAAGTCAAGCTTCTATGTTTTAAAGAAAAATGAATGTAGAATTTTTTTTTCGATAATGTCGAGATTTATGAAACAGCTACTAAAGGAGTTAAAATATTTAAAATTCTTTCAATATTTTAGATTTCCAGCTACCTAAAGTTTAACATAAAAAAAATGAAATAAATAAATGGTACATTCGTGGGAAAAAAATATGCGCGAAATATTAACCCATTAGTCGCCAAAACTATAAGAGACTAACAAAAACTCTACAAATGATATTGGTTATTTATTTCAACAGATATATTATTTAAATACTTGGAATTTTTTTCAGCGAGAAAAAGTGCCTGTTACACAATATTTCAAATGAAAATATCGCACCATGTGGTTTAATGTGTAGAACGCCAGTGCGCTATACTTATGGCCCTGGTTCGATTCTCGGCATGGAAAATTTTTCACTAGATTGTCATTTTCACCTTTTAAGAAATACAAAATTTGAAATTTGATTTTCATTTGAATAATTGTACGCCAGGCAAATTTTCTCCCTGGAAAAATTTTCAAGTATTAATATATTCAATCGATGCTGGATTTATTTGTGTTTCTGTTTGTCCCATATCAGTGGCTCAGGGAAATGATTCTAACTTGTGTTGCATTTGTAGCCTCGCCAACAAAAAATAAATACTGAGATGTTTGAGGCTGGGTATTGTTCTATGTAGTTTAGTAGGAAGAACGCGAGTGTGCTATACATATTGCCCGTCTTTACCTTTTCACTAGGTTGATATCTGCGCCTTTTAAGCAATTAAAATTTCGAAATTTGATGTTCATTAGAAATAATACGTGTATATATATATATATATAAATAAATATATATATATATATATATATATATATATATATTTATATATATATATATATACATATATAATATTTTTTACGGCAAAAATAGCAATTTACCTTAAGTTACAAACATGGAATATTGCGTTCGCACAATCTAAGCGGAACAAGAATATTGATCTTGAGTGAGCTAGCTGCAGTGTTTTTTGGAAATGGAGCCCTGGAATTTTTTTTTTTTTTTTTGCTTCGTTGCAATTAAGAAAGCAAACACACAATTTGTAATTACTTTATTATATTTTAACTTATTTATTTTTTACAAATTACTGATTATATGATGAAATTATTTACAGGCATCACTCGCTACACTCATAGACATCATAAATTTACTGCAGCGACACGCATTCTAACATGAAATTGTTAAAAATGCAATATTATGATGTCATCGGAATTAACAATTAAATGTCCACGTTCTGCATATCATGGCTTTTGATGTTGAACTTACTGAGTCTTTTTGCTTCTGACTGGTTTCTAGATAATTCTTTGCTTTCAAAATGTGTTTTCAAAAGAAACAACTCAACTTCTTGTGTAAAACTGAGCAAGGCTTTTGTTTTTCGAACATAATCTCGATATTTTTACGCATTTGTAAATTCTAAAGAAATTTTTTCCACATTTTGCCTGAATCATGTCTCCTTCTTTATATACTTCAAGCCTCCAATTTTTTTTTTTCATTTTTCGTAAGACTTTTACTATTTTTGGACGTCACAAACTTATTTTTTAAGCATATTTCAAATTCACGAGCAGTATGGCATGTTAAGATATCATTTTCATTTTTTGATATATCATAATTTCGTTCTTCTACAATAGAAAATTCTCCTATTTCTGATGAAATAACAGTAATATCTGTTTCGTGTCCGTAAATATTGCGAGAATCTTCATTAATTTTCCTTTGAAGAGCATTTTTTAATGTTATATACGGAAGTTGTAGGCATTTTTGTGAGCACAGAATTAAAAAAAAAAAAAAAAAAAAAAAAAAAAAAAAAAAAAAAAAACTTTTGTCCTCCTTTATTACATGACTTGCCGCATTGATGATGGGGTGCCGCGTTCCTTTTTTTTTTTTTTTTTTTTTTTGAACGGTTTCTCCTTTCTGTATTTTTTGATGTATATTCGCAAGTAGTATTGTAGTATGGAAATGATGCTTTTTCTAAAAGAAAAACTCATCGATTTTTATTACAAATCAAAATACAACATTACCTCCCTCCCTTAACTAAGGAAGGGTTTGTGTTCATATCGCAAGAGTCGCTCAGTTTTCACGTTTATTATACTTCGGTATAATAAACTTCGTCGTATTTAGTCATAAACTTTCTTTATTAAATGAGTTACATATTACCTTCTTCAATCTTGAGAAAATATTACGTGGCACCACAAAAACTGGTTTAAAATTTTATACAAGATCTCCAAAGTTGTATCATTCTACATATAAATTTTTATGATATTCATCCCTTTAATAAAAAGGCGTAGAAGTAATTTTAGTAATTATAGAAGCATTTAAATTAATTTAAAGACTGTTATTTAGTGTCTCTTATCAGGATTGAGAAGGTTAAACAGAAATACTGGTGTTTAAATTAAAAGACCGTAAAAAAATTTCTTACTTAAAATCACAAACGTAGCATACATTGACATATTGAAGTGATAAATAGAGTTTTTCTAACGTGCTAACTGTGTTAAAAGATAAAGTAATGCATTTTCATCGAAATTTTGCTTATGAGTCACAGTAACTCTTAACTAGAAAGAAAACGTTTGAGCTCAGCAATAGTGAAGCAGCGCTAGAACTTGGTTTGGCCAACATAAAAATTTTGCCAACATAACAATTCAACATAATGTGCATTATAAGTACACATTCTAATTTATATATTTTTGAAAAGTAATGCGCTGTCCCCCAGAATTATTTCTAAAATTAGAAATTTTCTCTTTTGAATAGCGGCAGTTTTCTATTTTGAAAACGGAGTAATTTTCAAAATGGTAGTTCTTTGAAAAAAGAAACAAAAGACGGATCTTTTATATTATTAAATTTTTAGATTTTTCTCAATTTTTTTTTTCAGTAAATGTAGCCATATTCATATTTGCCACTCTCCTGAATTTTAAAATACCTGTAAATTCGTCAAAGATGTTTCCTTTATTTAATTGTAGAAATTGTGCGTTGTATTTATCAAGTATTTCTGTAAAATAAAATTGATATTTCAAAAATCTGAAGTTTGGTAACTATGCACGTGGTAGTAATTTGTTCCAATCAAGTGAACTGTAGCTGTTTATGTCGAAATTTTTATTCATTTTTGCTGCTTTGAAGTGATAGTGTCATAGATGTGCAATTGTCGAATATTTATTTATTTATTTATTTTTAATTTGTCGAAAGAACATTTTCAATCATGAGAAACATTTTTCCAAAAACTGAACTTTCGCACCCCAGTCATGGGAATTTCTATTAGATTTTAAAAGTATGTAAAATCGACTTGGCTTACTCTATATTTTTTTATATTCCTAATAACATTATTTCGGAATACAACAATTATAACACAGATAATCTTAGTTGAGATTTTGTGAATATTTCTTTAGAATAAATTATATTTTCCTGACATATCTACTGTCAGAAAAGAAAAATAATAATTTGAAAAAAAAAAATGTTTTTTACAAAGCAGAAAAATGGAAGGAATTTTTTTATCGTGACACTTGTTTATTATAACACACATCTAAAATCTTTTCACAAGATGGAACCATATTAGATTTTTTTAAAACTAAATCTTATTTATACTTCCAAGAAAATGTGGGTCAGACTCAAATTCCAAGAAACTGTCTAGAGTTGTTTTAAGAAAGATGTGTACATCCAATATAGAAAATATTTTTTATCATGCTTTCAGCAGCTGTGAAATATTCATCGCACAAAACTTATTGACAATCTTCACTTTTAAAAATATCAAGTGTGACGTTTAATTTTAGTGAAGAACATATGTTGGAATATCTGGATTATTATTTTTTTTTCATAGATTTGAGGTTTTTTGAAAAGTGTTAAAAAGTTGTAAAAAAACGTTTCCACCCATATTGCATTCTCAAAAATTAAAATAATGTAAAAACACATCAGTTTAAGGAATAAAGAATACTGCCCAGCTAAACTGATGGCATTGAGCTCACAGGCTACAAATACTAATTGTACATTAAAGCCTTATATTTCCAAGGGTTAATTCCGTTCGAAAAAAAAATTAAGAAGGGGAAACAGCTCTCCCCTTTCCTCTTTTTTTATACTTAATCATTGAACCTCCTATACTATCAAAGACATGCTTTATCATATAAAAAATCTATATCCAAAATTCAGAGCAAGTTAGATAATTCTTAATAAAAACCCATTTAGCATTTATATAATTTAAAAGGAGTTATCCCCCTCTTTTATACTTAACCATTAAACTTCCAAAACTATTCAGAGATTTGAACGAAATCTGAAAATTCTGCTTGAAAAACCCATTTATATAAAATAAGGGGGGGGGCATTAGAACCCCTGTTCCCCCTATTTATACTTATTCAATGAACACCTAATAACAGTCACGGAATCGCCTCATCAGAATGATCCTAATCTAAATTTTGAACGAAAACATAATTCTGCATGAAAATCCCATTTATATCAACTAACGGGGGAGGGGCATTAGAACCCCTGTTCCCCCTATTTATACTTATCCAATGAACACCTAATAACAGTCACGGAATCGCCTCATCAGAATGATCCTAATCTAAATTTTGAACGAAAACTTAATTCTGCATGAAAATCCCATTTATATCAACTAACGGGGGGGAGGCATTAGAACCTCTGTTCCCCCTATTTATACTTATTCAATGAACACCTAATAACAGTCACGGAATCGCCTCATCAGAATGATCCTAATCTAAATTTTGAACGAAAACTTAATTCTGCATGAAAATCCCATTTATATCAACTAACGGGGGGGGGGGGGCATTAGAGCCCCTGTTCCCCCTATTTATGCTTATTCCATGAACACCTAATAAGTCATGGAATTGCCTCATCAGAATGATCCTAATCTAAATTTTGAACAAAAACTTAATTCTGCATGAAAATCCCATTTATATCAACTAACGGGGGCATGAGCCCCCCGTTCCCCCTCTTATACATATCGAATGAACTCTAAAAACTAATCAGGGAAGCGCCTTGTCAGGATATACCTATATACAAAATTTCAAGTGGATCGGATATTTTTATCATGAGTTATCGCGTTACGCACATACATACAGAACGGACGGGCACATAAGCTCTCAGGCTATGATAGCCTGTGAGCTAAAAAATATACTTCCAAATGTTTTTATTACAAAAAATATAAACATATAATGTAAAAGTATGTTTTCCGATAGTTCGTTTTGATAACTTTAAATTATATATTATTTATTTGTAGAAGCTTTTTCCATATTTTTCTTGGCAGTTCCTATGTTAATAGTCTCAATAATAATTATAATAGTGTTAAACTAGTTAATCTGTATTATTCAGTTTATATATGGTTTGCGACTGCTCATCTTCTAAATAACTTAAACTATGTTGAATTATTTTATTGCATAAATTTTATATGAATTTTACACTGATTTTTGGCTAAATTTCAAAATGATTGGACTTTAAAAATCGGACACCATAACAAAATTAGACCGTCACCGTTAATGTCTTTGGTCGTTAGTATGTTATTGAGGTATACAGTTCAATTTAACCCTCTCATGCATACGGGCCTCAGATGAGGACAGATATTTATTGCATTATTAAGCAAAAATACTTTTGAGCATTCATTTATAGAGATCTGATTTGTGGATAGATAATATCTAGCATATAGAGCAATAATAGAATTATTTTATAACGGGATCTCATTATCTGAAAAAAATATTTCTTGTGAATAATAGAAAATAATGAAAAATAATTTATGCATGAGAGGGTTAATTAATGGGCAAGGAACTAACCACGGACTGATTTATAGTTTAGAAGCGTGCCTAGTTTTTAATGTTAACCTATAAAAAATTTTAAAATTCAGTCCAAAAGACAAATCAAATTTATAGTCGAGCGTTGTTTATGTATTTACAATGCTTGCACAACATAAATCATTGAGTACGCACATGACAGTTTTCACAAATTCAAAATTGTTTTTGTAGGTTTTGAAACTATTTCAGGCTCACTCTTAGTTCATTTCTTTAACTGTTTCACAAATTACATAAGTTCCGACTCGCATATTGAAAGTTAATAAACAAATTTTGACGGCAATGAATTAATAGAGTATAGCAACTAAGTACAAATTTTGATTGAGAAGAGGAATTTTACAAAATAAATAAAGAAATAAATAAAATAAGTAAAAAAAAGGTGTTGTAATCAGTAAAATCAGAACTCATTTGATACACATCTCTTTGTTTTCGTTTCGTTACTTTGCTAAAACTTTTTTTTTTTTCGTGTTTCTTCATGTCTAATAGTTATTCACAGTTTTCAATATTATTTAAACATATCTTTGAGAATAGCTAATTTTTATGTAAATTCGTTTATATACATCGTGACCGTATATTAGGACGAATCAAGGTGATATTAAAGAATGAGAACTGTGGGATTAATTGCTACATGTGCGAGGTGATATTTTGCGTGTAAGCATCTGACAGCATTTCGTGGCATTTAACCACAAGGTAACTCATAGAACATCTTTTTAATGCAGCACCTGAGAATTCTTATTAAATTTTGCTACAATCTCCCCCCCCCTTCCAAAATAGGAAACTATATCCTAAAAAGAAGTTGTATTACCAAAAGACAGTATATGAATCATTTACATTTTTCAATGAAGACTGGAACAACATGAGCATCACTAAAAGAAGACTAACATTGAAAAGAACGCTGGCAAATATCGACCTAGTTCATGAGCTATGGACGAGGTGTCAGCATTTTTCTTTAGGAGTGATTGAAGAATAATTCACGGTGAAAATATTAGTGTCAATGTTATCGAAAGGTACTGTTTTAAAATACTGTTTTGTAGCTAGAATTTATGCCCAAAATGACTAATTTTTAAATAATATGAATAAGTGTCACACTCGACATCAATTAATGTTAGAGGTTAGCAAGCTGGGTATCGACCAAGTAGATCAAAGTTCAGAGCATTGGTCTTTTATGTTAATGACCAGTCATAGCATGAATGTTCAGCCCCGTCTAGTACCATTTTTATTCTGATTGCTTTACGACTTATTAGTACTGCAAAATTTCATCTAATTAAAAAATCCATTGTTACGAGCATCTTTAATCGCTACAAACTTATATTTATAAATATATTTTACTTCATTGATAATTTATAATGTGAGACTGTTCTCGAAGCGAATGAAAAAAATATTGAATGTAACATGCCAGTCATGTGGGAGATAAACGTCTGAAATATCTTTAAACAAATAAAACCTTTCTATTTTTAGCTTATATTAAAGGAAATATTTCTACCATGAAACGCGTAAAATATCTAGCGAGCACTATGACAGATATCAAATAAAATATCCAAGTGACAAGAAATGATATTAATTTTTTGCGCCATATGTTTCAAACTCAATCGATAAGAAGTTATTGAAAAAGAATTAAAAAAAGATTTCTCTTTAAATGATGGATATGTTTCTATAACCATCTTGCGGATTCTTCTTTTTCTTTTCACATTATGTTTTTTATTTATCTTGAAATGTAAGTATAATGAATTGAATTCAGTGATAGATAATATAATAAGGATGACATTGAATTTATTATGCAATATAAATATAATGTATGAGATGAAAGGCTATTGAAAAAGATAAGGAATTGAAGCAAATAAATTATTAATGAAGCAATGATGCTACTCAGATTTCATCCTGTCACGTTGGTAATTTCTTTACGAAGTCTCAAAAAATATCTTTTTACTTCCTTCTATCTTTACAAGAAGAAAGACTGGATTCGTCAAAAGTTTCAAAATCCGGTTTTCGTTGGATTTACACATTTTAGAGATCAAGTAAACCGAAAAATATGTTTTTACAAAATATTTGTCAGCTTGTCTGTAACAAAATATTTGTGGGCGCTTTATCTCAAGAACTTATGAAAGAAATTTCACTAAACTTTAGATTCTGTTAGATCTTAATATAAACTATATCTAATTAGTTTTTAGTGTATATCGCTTAACAGGTGGTGCTGCTATGTTGCATTATGCACAATTTCCACAATAGCATAGCTCATGAACTAGTGCATGAAAATTCGTGCACTTGTACCAAACTTTAAATTTTGTTACTAGCTTATTTACTCGTCTATACTGCGCATACATGTATAACGAGCATCTAGTATTTTAGAATGAAAAATGGCGATTTTTTGCAAATCGTATATATCGCGCACCATAAATCTGACATGCAAGGGAATGAATGATCAAATGAATTTCAGTAAAGAAAATCAAAAGAACTGTTACTTCAGGCTAAAAAAGAAGTCGAAATTCTTTTTTTACACTTCGTGTAGGGAGTGATTGTCATGATATAGTGATGTCATTAGCGAACGAAATACTTGAGAACGTCTACATTGTTTTAAATAAAAAATAAGTATTTCTACAAATGTAAAGAAAGTTGCAGAAATCTGTATTCTTGCTAAAATTCTATCTGTACACTGTACAAAAGAGAGAGAGAGAAAGAGATAAATGTAGAAACTAGTTATTGCATATCTATAGAAATCTGTACCTTTACAAAAGAATCTGGTAAATTTATACTAATCTTAGTAAAATTTTATCTATTACTTGGGTCGCAAATAAATAAAAAAAATCTTGGTTTCCCAGTTTCCTAAATAAATTTTTATCAATATTTTAACCTTACAGATTTTTTTTTTTATTTATAGTGCAAAACTGTATCTATTGCATGAACTTTTGCTGTTACAGTTACATAAAAAAACAGTAGCGGCAATGAGAATTGCCAAGCAGTGTTTAAATAATGCTACTACCGCTTTTGTAAAAAAGGGTGCAAGGAGCGAAATAAAGATGCATAAATACTTCTATTCAGTAATATTCCAGTTTTAATTTCCCCTATGACTGAATGTCTTGATTCTTAGGTATATCGTGTGATTAAAGCAGTAAAAAAATATTCCGTATATAACACGCACCCAGGGTTTTTGCCCTAAATTTTGGGAGAAAAAGTGCGCTTTATACACGAGTAAATACGGTACTTGATATAACATAGGGCTGATTCTGTTTTGGTGCAGATCGCTCAACAGGTGGTGCTGTCATGGTGCATTGTTTGTAATCGTCGCAATAGCTCTATCTCAAGAACTAATGCATATAAATTTTCTAAAACTTCAGATTCACTTAGTCCCTTATATAGATAAGTATTGTTTGTTTTTTGTTTTTTTAAATCACCCAACCAATGGCGCTACTTTGCTGCATTTTTCACGATTTCACAATAAATGCATCTCAAGAACTAATGCATGGATTTTCATCAAACTTTGAAGCTTCAGATAGTACCTGATAAATAATTGATCCTTATTAGTTTTTGGTGTACATAACCGAACATGTGGCTCTGTTATGCAGATTTATTTTTAAGAATTTGCAATAGTTTTATCTCAAAAACTAATGCACGGATTTTCATCAACTTCAGATTCAGTTATAAGTTGACATAGTTGTTGCGGAATAGATTCTGTTTTAAATCACCTAACCGTTGTCGCTGCTATGCTGCATTTTTCAGGAAATATGAGCATAATATAGAAGAAAATTTTGGTATTGCCATTAATTAGCGCATCTGATTAGTTTACTTTGTATTCTAAAAAAATAATAATAATGTGTCGCTTTTCGTAAGAAAAAAAAAAATGAAACGATCTTACTTAATTTTTGAACACTAATCTACTGTCGAGATTCTTTATAGATGTATAAATCTTTACTTCTACCTTGAAACAAAAAGGGCTAATGTCCAAAATTGAGAAATTTGAGTTAAATGCACGAATGAATTCAGGATGTGATATAAAGTTATTGTTTAAAGAGCCAAAGTCCTCCAAATATTAGATCATTGAAAAAAATATTTTGTTCAGGCCTATGTTACTTACTGTTTATGTAAAAATGGCCAATGTCACTGAAAAAAAAACTAAATTATTGTAACATTAGAATTTAGTGATAAAAACATTACTGAATTCAAAGGTACAACTTTGGAATATAATAGTACAGAAATCATAGCAAGATTTTTAAAATTCCTCAAACTTAAATTGCCTTTTCTGCCATTTGAGAAAAATCGACATAGGACCTTTTTATTCCAAGGTACAGATATATAAAAATAAAAGTACAAATTTCTGACATGAAACACTCAACTGCATATCCAATTGTTGGATTTCACACTCCGGCGGAGGACTCCATCTTCGACTCAGTGAAACCGAGATAACAGAATCAACCGGGTCCAAAGAGCAGTTATTTAAAATTAACAAACATATATACGAAGGTGGAATTTTTTACCAATTAACCGTCAGTAGTTGTGCAAATTTTTGGTTGCCGACTTTATAAGAATATTTGTGAAGAAAAAAACCCTTCTTTAATTTATACGATTTCATTATTCAGACGGAGTGCCAAATAGGGGAACAAGCTTTAACAATCATAAAATGGAATTTTTCTTTGTCAGATGTTTTTGGAGAATTGTAGATCTAAACAGTTAACAGTGTATTTAACAGTGCAGGATCGTCGAAAAAAGTTGAACTGATTAACTGAAAAATCACAATACCAAAGACAGTGGAAAGAAAAAGAAAATAGCAATTTTTATAACAAAACTCTCGGGAATTCTGTGAGATTTATTTGTTGTAACTGTTTCGAAAACCATGACACCGCACATGCCGTTTGACCCAGATGGATGTCTAATTAATAAATATACGAAATGAATAATAAATGGTGGCTTTAGCAAATTTTCTTTTAAAGTTTGAAAACCAGCAGGGATTGGCGACTATTTCTTTTTTCAGTCTCATAATATTCTCCCCAAAAGATTTTTTTGAGATATATTAATCTTGGAAATACCTTATTATAAACGTATGGCAATAATTTAAAAAAATGGTTCAGAAATAATAAAGAATTATCCTATTGTACTTATATGTTCCGATCCGCAATCAAAAGGCTTAATATTTGTATGGTCCTCTGAGCTTGATAACATTTTTGTGAATTAATCAGGATAATATTTCTTTACGAAAATATTTATATATAAGTTAAATGAACCGCACTAATGCTGCAGCACAAAAATCCGCATAAGATAGCTGCCATTTATGATTTAGAATGTACGCTTCGAATTTGAGGGACTATAAAGACGATTTCAAAACATTGGCCTCTAACAAATCGGACACTGTAGAACACTTTATAAGGAAGTTTAATGTATTGCTTCATTTAATTTTGGATTAATGTTTTCGTTAAATGCGCCCAGTAAATTTTTTCAATGACACTGTATATGAAAACTAATTTTATCACATTTTTTATGAATTATGAATATAATTTAACATTAACTGTAAAAAATGGTTAAAAAGCGCAATTTGTTACATTTGTTTTGATAAATTTCCTTATTTTGGTTTTTCGATTTATTTCCTTAAAGATTCAACCATGAGCGCACGAAATAAATCTGTATTTATCGCATAAATTTCTCTAGATTAAATAATTAAGTTCTTGAATTTCGAGAATAAATTGCTATACTTTAAATAAAGAATCGTTTTTGAAAGTTTTAAGTTTGAAATATTGCATTAGATTTTCTAATTAAGTACAGTATAATATGCATAGTGAAAATATGAATAAAATTCGAATTAATTTTAACTAATTAAGATGTAAATAGGTTCCACACTAAAGTTCCCGTTTTATGAATCATTTCATTAAAATTATCGTAAATTCAATTTTAATATAATGGGTAAGAATAAATATCGTCTTTTCCATACTTCATTTTAATATTATAGCGCGCGATACATCGATGTAGAATAAATATGGTTGTATATCCATTTTATGAAATTAATTGTCTTGAAATGCAATCATTCTTTAAAAATTCTCAGTAAGAAGCTTTATTGTAAAATTTATCCCTTGCACATAATATGTATGTATATATTTAATGAATGATAGATGAAAGAAAATTTGAATATTATAATTTTCTAAACTATTACTTTAATAGTTAATTTTTGGATACAGCATTACACATGTGTGATACGAACAATTAATGCAACTTTAGGAGTTTTTGTCGTCATTTTTCTTTATTTGATTACTTATTCAATGTATGAATTCCACTGTAGCTGTTAGTATTGGATGATTGCGAAAGTTTTTACCGAATTCCGATGCATCAAAGTTCGAAGTTCACACAAGTTGTTTTAAATGGTGGAATTTATTCGAGTTGTCACATTTAGTTCCTCAACAATCTTTTTCATTAGTAGACCGTGGATTATTATTCAGTAAAAACCCTAGATTATATCTTTATCAATGCAGTAAGATCTCTTGCGGTGAATTTTAACGTTTTGATTAAGATCACCATTTGAAATCAAACAAACTACTATTTAACTGTCCTAAGAGCCGCTATCTATGTAAATGTCTTGAATACTATTGTATTACATCTATGACTCACTCAGTTTCCAAATTCACGTAACACAACATGACGAAAATGTAACTAATTCGTTTGCATTTTTAATATTTTCTTTGCACACAAATTTTTTTTAACCTTATGTTCATGTATGACACATGTAAATAACTGCCTGAAACGTTAGAGCATTCAAGAAAATAGAATACAAATTTCGGCATAGGCACAATATTTACACTGGCCTCCAAAAGTTAAGGTTACAACCGGTTTTTTGCGTCTAATTTGCAAATGAATGAACATAGAAACAACAAATTTGGAGAAAGTGTGCGCTAAACTATTATTTAATAAATTCGTCATAGACATTTACTTCAATTGAACGTATAAATGAAATTACAACAAAAAAGCACTCATGGTGGAAAATTCCATTCTTGGAGAAATCAGTACATTGCAGTATTATGCAGCAAGATGTGACAGAAATATTCAAAAACTGGTTCTAATACTTAAAATCCCCACCCCGGACGTGAATGCTTTGACGGCATCGACTTTTCATGCTCTCAATTAAATTGCCAAACACCGAAATAGGTAACGCCGACGAGACATGGAGTAAGCCTTGTTTCAGCTCATTTACTGATCTTGGATGAGGACTTAAAGTCACAATCTCTTACAAGAAAGTCCCAAAGATGTTCTATAGGATTCAAGTCTGGAGAGTAGGCTGACCATTCCATTCTCTCCAAAGCGTGATCCTCAAGATAATCCTCAACAGCCACAGCTCGGTGTGGTCTCGCCTTATCATCCATTAGAATGAATCCATTGCCAATAGAACAAACATATAGGTCCACATATGAATCAAGGATATCATCCCAATATCTCGCATCAGTTAGAGTTACTCCATGGAACACATGCAGGTCAGTGTGGCCTCCGAATGAGATCCCTGTCCAAAACACCGTTTCTGTACCTGTTTGGTTCGACAGTGTTTAATTCATAGTATTGAGTGTATTGTTCTCTCTAGATCAAAAGACGTCATGAATCGCTCTCCAGTGTGAAACTGGATTCGTCTGTGAAGAGTACAGAAGCCCACTGTTGTCTGGTCCAGGAAACATGTTCTCTTGCAAAACATAAGCGAGCCCTCTTTGTTGGCTGCTGAGGAGGACACATACAACTGGTTGCCTTGCAAAGAGACCTACCTTGTGAAGACGCCTTCGCACCGTAGTAGCAGAGATTCTTTTCCTGGATGCTGCAAAGTAGTCTACAATGCGTTGCAGCTTCTCCTTTGAACCGTGTTTGAAACTAGTTTTCGACAGGTGTTGTAACACGTGGGCTGCCTAGAACATATTTTCTCGACACAGAATCTTCTGATTTATACTGTTCCCAGAATCGTTGGACTACACTGTGAGACACATTGAACCATCTACCAGTATTGGCCTGGGACAACCCCATTTCCGTTCATCCTTTCGCACGCCAACTTAATGAATCAGGCAAACGACTTATTCAAGACATTTCTAGACTCTACTGGTTGTTGTGAACAAAACTGATAACAATAGTTCAAAAACAACAAAACTTACACGCAAAATGACGAAAGCTTTGTAATTGCATATTTTTCTCTCATACACAAATACCTATTCTTTTCTATAAAATAAAAGTGGTAGCAGTAATTTTCGCGTAAGTTTTTTTAAATATTATTATTGCCATTTATATGAAATATGAAGTTTAATCTGATTGCCTTTTTTTCTGCTGAGCTTCGAAAATTTTTTATCTTAACTTTCGGAGGCCAGTGTATTAAATATAATCTGTAATTTTAAGCTTTAACTGAATATATATTTAAAAATGTTTATAACAATATTATTCTGATCTATGAAAAATCATGTTCAAAGAATCAATACAAAAAGTTAAACTATTTGAGAAACGGAAACCTCGATAATTGGACAGTAAAAATAACTTAGTTTCTGCTAATGCTTCGTTTACGTGTTAGGGAACCATATGCATCAGTGTGAATTTTATTATGACAAAAATTAAGGTACTGTTTTAAAATGGTAAAAAGCATTTTTACAATGGTTAGGTAAGAATAAGTTAAAAAACAATGAAAAATTTATTCAAAAATTTTTTTTATCGAAGATTTATTATCAAAGATGGCAACGTGCACGGTAAGGAGTATACTCTCTTAAAAAGTCAGTCACAAAATAGCTCAAGTTGAGCTGAAATCCACTCATCTCAATGTTGAAAGGCAGCTTCTCAAAAAAGAGTTGAAATAACTCGAGTTATAACCAATTTAAATGAAGTTGAGCTATTTAAATAACCAATTTAGATCAAGAAGGTTTAATCGTTTGAAAGACAACTCTTTTATGATCGAAAAAATTACAGCTCTTTTATAAGAAGCCAAATCAGCTCTTTCGTTTTAAGAGTGTACTTCTTTTATCATTATTTATTCTTACTTCTTAACTATCAGGAATTCTTAACGTTTTTTAAATTTTCCGTATAGTTCTGGTTTTAATCAACACAAGTCCATCTTCTTAAAAGTAGTTGTTGATTTACAGTAAAGTAAATCAAAACAATAATATAGCTAATTTTCTACTGCTCCTTATAACTCATACTGTATAATTAAATTGCTACTTAAAAAGAAACGGTTATATTTGTAATTTAACATCGTAGACCAATGAGCTACAGAAGAAACAATCATTTGATCAAATTCACGGCTGAAATGATAAAACCACCGATTAACCATTAAAACGGAATTGCAAGTATTTTTACTCAAGCATGCTTTTTTGGTGGATGTCTTTTACCATTCCAAAAAACAGACATGCTTTTTGATATGCTAATCCTGTAATTGGAGCCGTAAACTCATCGTTGTCTGTACAGCTGCTTTCCGATATATCAGGCTTTCAATGATGAAGTGTTTATGAATTTCTTTTCGATAAGGGAATGCAATTAATCAAGATACGAGAGGAATCCCGTCGAATTCGACGAATGAAATGTTTAAAAGACCCGATCGATTTGGTTTAAAAAAAGCAAAAGTAATGATATTATTGAATCAATAGATAATAAATATATTTCCAAACTTAATGTCAAGTTTGCCAGTTACAATTTTGCATGCAAATATTCGCACATCTTCAGTTAAAATTGTAATCTGAGTGCCGGCGATAGCCAGAAATTTTATTTTACATGCACTCACAGAAAAATAGTTTTATTAAAAAAAAAAAAAAAAAAAAAACTAATTTCATTTTTACTATGACATCATTTTCACTAACTGAAATCATCTGAAAGTAAAATCTCAATCTCAGTGTCCATAATGAAAAGAAATATTGAAATGTAATATCGTTATGAGTAAAAATGCGATGTTTTAAATAGTGACGTCATTTTCTCTTCAAATGTTTTTTAAAAGTTACTGTTATTAGTAATATGAAAAAGGCATCCGTAATAATATCGTAATTCCCATTTATCTGGTTGCTGAATGACATAATTTTCCTCATTTGAAATTTTTCTTATTTTGCTTTAGACATTATTTTTTTCAAAAATTATTTTCTGTTATTTTATTTACATTATTAATAATATTTCTCAGTAAAAATATATATTTTTACCTCAATTAGTGCATAACTATACGCAATCATTTTATGGTTAAATTTTACGAAAACAATTAACTTTTTTCTTTTAAATGCGAGGACATGTTCACTGATGAAATAAAGCTTCTGATTGGTGGAAAGTAATAATAGAAAATGAATTTTTATTTCGAGAGAAAATCTAAACTGAGTTGCCACCATTTTGAAGAAATATCGTAAAAAGCATTTAAAATTAAAAATAAAAAATAAAAATGGAAATTAATAATAAAAAAAAATAGCTAAAATTTGCACAAGTATAAATAAATAGCTTTCATTTTAAAAAATAATTATCAAAATCGGTTGAGTAGAAAATTCAGGGCTGATGACTAAAAAAACAGCCCGGTCTTTTAAATATATATATAATGCTAAGTTGCGTCTTGAAAGAGAAAGTAAGACGTCTGAGAAATAAAACAGAGATTCTGATGCTACACTAAAATAACGTTACGCCTAAAGAAAACACCTTAATAATATAAGAATCTATTTGAAACGGTGAAAGAGAAATTTTATTTTAAATTTATCCAGCTTTTCGATAAAATAAAACCGTGCATGCATTATCTTTCAGTTTGAATTTCAAATGTGTTACAGTAGACTCGACATATAACATTGAGAATGCATTATTTGTTTGAGTAAAGTAAAAATTGTTTGGGTCATAATGTTAAACTATTTATATTACTGTCTATGTTCGACGCTTTGAGAGCTACTACAAAAAAATATTTTTCTATTGTTTTGTCTATCACTATTTCAGAAAAAAATTATTGTTCCATATAGAATGGGAAGCGGCAACACACATAATCACCTTATCGGGTTCACAGCTAAAATTCAAGAAATATTAAAAACTCTATTTGCAGTATTAAATTGCAATAAGTCTGCCAAGCCATATCTTGGTGGAAAATTCCTAAAAATCCAACTTCAGCGATTGCCTCGTAGGTATACCACTGTGTTTTCCTGGATTGAAAGTTATGAAAGTATGAAGGATTGGAAGCAGGAGAACACAATCGTAAACCTACGAGTCAACTAATAAAATAAACTTTCAAACGTATTTTTTTTGTAAAATTAAGATATGACTTGGTACCCCAATTGCGATTTAATATGGAATCGAATTTCAAGTAAGTCTGGAATTTTAGTTACGAACTCGATTATATTTTCCCTGATTATTAAGCATCAATTAAACATTAATATTCTTTTTATGACATTTCAAAGTAGTATTTTTTATAAAATATAATGCACATAACCTACAATTTCTTGAATCCTACTTTTATACAAATATTAGTCATTATTAACAAATAATAGTCTACTTAAAGTTTACATTTAGATAATATTTTGTGAGGTGAGTGGTGGACATATTATCCGTATATATAATTTACATAAAATATGAAGTAGGAGTTTTTCTTAAAGCTCTTATTGTATTATTTTTTTTAGGATTTAAATATTTTAAATAACACAAAATAAAATAATTTTGAAGTTGAGTTTCAAAGTTTTTTCTAATATAAATTTATACTAATAATACTAATAATAACACATTGCTCAGTGGTGCACAAAACAGGAATTTTAATATACATTAGTACATATTAAAATAAAATATATAAAAATTTAATAATATAATAATAATTTTAATAGTATTTAAATTATAATAAAAGGTCTTTTAATAGTATAATAAATTTATACTATTAAAAGACCTTTTGTTTGATATTATTATTATTTACCTAAAGAAAAATAATTTGATTAACAGTTTCAATTAATTTATTTTTATTAATAAAACTGATACGTAAAATATTAATACATCTCATTAAATTAATGGTTGAAAGTTAATGAACGCTAATAATCTTGCAAAATGTGGAATTGGATACTTTGTGTTTTCATTATTTTTTCATTGAGGAAAACACTTTTTTTTGCAAATGTTTTTAAACAAAGAAATATATGAATATGCATATCAAATAATTGATTAATTTTTTAATTATTCGGTTTATAATGAAAAAAAAAATAGAAAAGAGCAATTTTTAAATGAAGTAAATCTAGAAGTTCGATTAGTAATGATTTTGATCATTTGCAGATTGTATATACTGCATACTGCATATCATTATATTCCAAGTATTATGTTCGTAATTTAGTTGTTAACATTTGCAATGTAAAGCTACCACAAAAATTTTATTCTGAAAATAGCGGTGATGGGAAATTAAAATGTATAGGGTACTGGAAAATCTGCATTGCATTAAACTTGAATGTCATTTATAAACCAAATTATAAAGCTTTACTATTGAACAATAAAGTGACAAATTGCCCCCAAAATAATTGTCCTGGTATATATATTTTTATCACAATATATATGCTTGAGACAAAATGAGTTTTGATAGTAATGAAAACCACATTTATGCAAGTAAATAAATAAACAAATAAAAAGGGTGAGAAAACATGTTTATTATTGTTAACGCTAGAAAATACCTGGGACAAAGCTGGTAAATGCTGACGAATTTATTGCACGTACCGTGGAAGCTGCTAGGAAAATTCGGGACATGACCAATATTTTCGACAGCATTAGATCTTTCTTGCGCCGAAGATGCATTGCCATGCATTACGCCTTTGGGTCGTAATTTCAAACACCAATAATTTCGATCACCATTGATGACGTTATCGTTGCCTCTCTTGTTGTTCTTATATCTTAGTTCTTTGTTCTAAGAATAATAAACACACTGTCTCACCATATCCGTGTTCTGTCTTTCTAGTGTTTTGTATCATCACTATAGCGACAGGAAAACGTTTCCTACAATGCATTGCAATGTGATGTCCCATCGCTTAGGTGCTTTGTGTACGTCCTGAAAGTTTTCTACGGCTGTGCTGATAGACCCGGGTATTTAAAGTTTTTGGAACTACTAAAGTGCCCGGAGGTGCGAAGAGAGTTCAGATTTTACATCAGAACTGGATTTGGAATTAATTTATTTACTCGCAAAATTGTGCCTTAAATACGTTAAAATTTTCTACTCGACAATAAGGCTAAATATTTTTTTTTCCTACAGTGTGTCTTGGTTCGACAAAAAGAAGATTCGAAAATAAATCAATATTGGAAATCATTTAAGTTTCATCAAGTAACAGTAACACAGACAGACGTACTAGTAGTCACAGATATCCAAGAAACATACTTTTACATGATAGGCGTAAATTGTGCTATACCTTTAGGTCACAAAAGTCCACTCATTTAACAGTAACCATAAAAAATTAAAACTCTTTAATTTAAATTCGAATTCATGATTCCGAAAATAAATTAAAAAAATATATATCATATCGATCGTAAAACCAAATTTAACATAAAAGTGTGCAAATAGAATTAGAATATTTAAAATGTATTTAAACACAGAAAAAAACGGTGCATGTCATAAATTTTCCTTTTAATTTTAATATTTCAAAGAATTTATTTTGTGAAATTTTTCAAAAACGAAACATTCTTTTACACATTAAGTGCCACATCAGTCACCTGTGACTGATACTGAACTTTACGTATAGATCGTCTCAGTCACCGGTGACTGACAGCATAGAAATTGCGTAAGAAGAATCTTATGTAGCGACCCATACGGAAAAACATGCAAAATAGACTTGGCACTCAACGTATTAATAGTTTTATGAATCAGATAATTATTTTTCTAAAATTTTAAAATAATCGAGCGGTAAACTGAAATTTATCAATAAATTGATACAAAACTAGCATTTTTTTGCGTTCTTTATGAAATAAAGATTTAAAAATATATATCTGCTATAATTTTGCTAATTGATAGTTAAAATTAAGTCAGATGTACAATTTCCAGTGCTGTTGAAACAGTTAGTAAAAGTAAGTAAAATAAATAGAATTTACGAGTTATAAATTTTAAAATATGCCTAAATTAAATATATTTTAATGCTCCATTTTAGTAATAAAAAAAAATTAAAAATGATAAACAAGGTCAGTCTTCTAAATTATTTAATGGACTATTTCACCCTAGTATACAAAAAAAGACATAAATTTCAAAATAAATTTATAGTATATTTTATAGTCTGCAGTAAAAAAAAAGGTTACATTTTTTATTCCTGTAAACATTTATGTTTATGTAAACTAATTTAATATCTTTAAAAGACATATTAGCTGGAATAAATTATACTGCACGCTTAATAAGAAAATTTTTGTCAAAGAAGTTAGATTAGTAACTTATAGCAAAAGATTATTGTATTAATACGATCAAGTAAAGTTTTTTTAAAAACATAATGCTATGTGATGAAGAGAGAGAGAAAAAAAGATTTTCTTATGCAACAGACTTTGGTTCTCTATTTTTTCTTGAAAAATTTAGAGATTACATACTTATAATTCATTGAAATTTGCGTTGGAAAATAAGACTTTACTAATAATAAAATGTATATCTATGAATTTCAATAATAAAAGTTGAATAATGTAAAGAATATAGATTTGATATTAAATAAGTTATTTAAACAAGAAACGAAAAATTATGCGTTCAGCATAGATCATATAACACTTTCCATAGCGTTCAGAATACTTTAACAAAATTTCATAATTTATTAAACCGTCAGCACAGCCAGATTTGCAGATTGAGAGCACAATGCAATTAGGGTAAATTTTAACTCAGTGAGTGTGCTGACGAATAAACGTGAAAGTGAAAATAAACAATTGAGAAACATATAAGGGATTTGAAATCTAATTTCTGCTACTACGCTGAATATTCGCAAAAAAAATCGGGATTTTTTTCAGATCTGTATATGATCTATGAACTTTTATGTGTACTGTAAAGTGTGTTAAAAGTTAGTTTATTAAAGTTGCGTTCTTCATAAGATTAAGAATTGAAAAAAAAACCTGCTGCAATTTGGCAAGTTGATAGTTAAAATTCGTGTGAAGTATACTTTCCACCGCTTTTGAAAGAGTATATAAAAACAAGTGAAAAGAAACTCAGAACATTTGAGTTATAAATTTAAAAGAATGTTTAAATTAAACATACTTTAATACTTCATCTTTAGTTATAAAAAAATCTAAAAATGATAAGCAGTCTTTTAAAATATTTAATGGAATTTTTTATTCTAGTGCATAAAAACCCTACAAAAATATAAAAATAAACTCATAATGTATTTTATACTCTACAGTACAAAAGTTACATTTTTTTATTCTTGTAAACATTTATTCTGATTTAAACTAATTCATAGTCTTTAAAATACTTATTAGCTGCAATAAATTGTATTTCACATTAAAGAAACATTCTGTCAAACAAGACAGATCATTAACTCATAGCGAAGAATTATTCCATTAATACGTTTCAGTAAAGTTTTTCTTTTTCCAATATAAGAAGCTATGTGATGAAAAAAATATTACGAAACAGATTTTGGTGCTCCATTTTTCTTTAAAATGTTCGGAGGGTACTTATAATTCGATGAAAATTACGTTAGAAAATAAGACTTTACGGATAGTAAAATGTATATTTATGAATATCAATAATAAAAGCAGGACGTCGTAATCACTATAGAATTAAAACTTAAGTAATTATTTAAACTTGAACAAAAAATAATGCTTTCAGCATGGATCTAACATAACATTTCCCAATACAGAAAATTTCAACAAAATTTCACAGTTTATTAAACCGTCAGCACACTACATTTGTAGATTGAGTGCACAATGTCATTGGAGTAAATTTATACCCAGCCCATGAGATAGCGGGTTAATGTGAAAGTGAAAATAAACAATCTGAGAAACATATAAGGGATTTGCAATCTAATTCCTGCTATTACACTGAATAGTCACAAAAAATATTCGGGAATTTATTCAGATCTGTTTATGATCTATGAACTTTCATGTGTACTGTGAAGTGTGTTAAAAGTTAGTTTATTAAAGTTGCGTTCTTTATAAGATTAAGAATTGAAAAAAAAACCTGCTGCAATTTGGCAAGTTTATAGTTAAAATTCGTGAGAAATATACTTTCCACCGCTTTCGAAAGATTATTACATTAGTACGTTTCAGTAAAGTTTTTTTTTCTTCCAATATAAGAAGCTATGTGAAAGAAGTTACTAAACAGATTTTTGTACATTACTTTTTAAAATATTCAGAGAATACTTATAATTCGATGAAATTTACGTTAGAAAATAAGACTTTACAGATAGTAAAATACATAGTTATGAATTTCAATATTAAAAGCAGGACGTTAACTGTTAATTAACTGGACATAAAACTGTTAATAAAGCAACAAGTTATACAAGAAAGAAAAATTATGCGTTCAGCATGGATCATATTACACTTTCAAACACATTCAGAATACCTTAACAAACTTTTACAGTTTAATAAAAGCGTCAGCACATTTGACGACATTTCCAGATTGGGTGCAGAATGGCATTGCGGTAAATTATATCTCAGCGAGAGGGCGGATTGGTTAATATGAAAGTGAAAATAAACAATTTAAGAAACTTGTAAGGCATATGAAATCTAATTCCTTCTGTTATGCTCAATATTCCGAAATAATATCTAGGGGTTTTTTTTTTATCTGTATATGATCTACGAATTTATGTGTGTACTATAGAATATGTTAAAAGTTAGTTAATTGAAGTTGCTTTTTTATGAAATTAAGAATTTAAAAAAGATTTTGATATAATTTTGCGAGTTAGTAGTTTAGATTAAATGAGGACTATATTTTCCACCACTTTTGAAGTAAATTATAAAAATAAGTAAAAAGAAAAAGAGCTTATGAGTTATAAATTTAAAATTATTCCCAAATTAAATGTATTTTAATACTTAATTATTAATTATAAGAAATTCTAAAAAGGATAAACAAAGTCAGTCTTCTAAAATATTTGATGGAATTTTTCATCCTAGTACACACAAAAGAAAAAAAAAGAATACTTACTGAAATTTTAATATAAACTCATAATATATTTCATACTGTCTAGTAAAAAAAGTTACGTTTTTTATTCTTGTAAGCAATTTTGTTGATGTAAACTAATTTATAGTCTTTAAAATACATATTAGCTGCAATAAATTGTATTTACCGTCAAAGAAAAATTCTGATAAAAAAGATAGATTATTAAAACATAGCAAATGATTATTGCATTAATAAGTTTCAGTAAAGTTTTTCTTTTTCCAAAATAAAAAGCTATGTGGTGAAAAAAAGTTACTTAACAGATTTTGGTGTTCTCTTTTTTCTTCAAAATATTCAGAGGGTGCTTATAAATCGTTGAAATTTACGTTGGAAAATAAGACATTAAGTATTTTGTACTGCATATTTATAAATTTCAATAATAAAAGCAGGATGATGTAAAACATACAGAATTTATACTAAAGCAATTATTTAAACAAGAACGAAAAATCGTGTGTTCAACAGGGATCATGTAAATCTTTCCAATGCGTTCAGAATATCTCAACAAAATTTCACAGTTTATTAAACTGTCAGCACACGCGCCTACATTTGTAGTTTGGATGCACAATATGATTGTTGTAAATTTTATCCCAGCGCGTGGACTGAGGGGGAAAATAAAAATAAACAATTTGAGAAACATACAAGTCATCTGAAATCTAATTCCTGCTATTGCGCTCAATATTAGGAAAAAATATTCAGTTTTATTCTCAGATTTATATATGGTCTATGATTTACATGATTGCTTTAAAGTATGTTAACAGTTAGTTCATTGAAGTTGCGTCCTTTATCAGATTAAGGATTTAAAAAAACTGCAACAATTTCTAAAGTTAGTAGTTAAAACTAAGTGAGAACTATATTTCCCACCGCTTCGAAACAGTTAATAAAAACAAGTAAAAAAAAAAACCCCTTTGAACTTGCAAGTTACGTTTTAAAAAGTATGCCAAAATTAAACATATTTTAATATTTCTTTTTTAGTTATAAAAAATTTAAAAATGATAAGCAAAGTCAGTATTCTAAAATATTAAATGGAATTTTGCATCAGTACATTAAAAAAATAAAACTAAAGAAATTTCAAAAATACCTAATGTATTTTATACTCCCCATTAAAAAAGTTACATTTTTTAATTCCTGTAAACATTTATGTTGATGTAAACTAATTTGTAGTTCTTAAAGTGCATTTTAGCGTCAATAAATTGTGTTACGCACTTAATAAGAAAAATTCTGTCAAAGAAGATAGATTATTAACTCATAACAAAGGATTATTGCATTAATAAATTTCAGTAAAGTTTTTCTTTTTTTTTTTTTCAAAATAAGATGATATGCGATAAAAAAAAAAAAGAAAAATAAAGATTTTGTTACTTAACATATTTCAGTGCTCTATTTTTTCTTCAAAATATTCAGAGGATACTTATAATTCAGTGAAATTTACGTTGAAAAATAAGACTTAGCGGATAATAAAATGTATGTTATGAATTTCAATAATAAAAGCAGATTGATGCAAATAATATGCGACTGATACTAAAGCAATTATTTAAACAAGAACGAAAAATCATGCAATCAGCATGGATCATGTACCACTTTCCAACACATTCAGAATGCCTTAACAAAATTTCACAGATTATTAACTCGTCATCCTATGTCGCTTCCGTGAGTAGTTTGGGTGCATAATGTGATTGGGATAATTTTTATCCAAGTGCGTGTGCGAACGTGTTAATGGGAAACTGTAAATAAACAATTTGAGAAACATATTAGTCATTTCAAATTTAAATCCTCCTATTGCGCTCGATACGCGGATAAGAAATCCGAGTTTTTTTCCCTATTTCTTTTTTCAAATCTGTATATGGTCTGTCAATTTATATGTGTACTATAAAATATGTTAAAATTTACTTCACTGTAATGAAAGTGCAGTAAAAAATTTCCATCTAGCAATTTCCTGTGATAAAAAGAAATGTACTTGAGAAATTTTGTACAGCCCTGTATATCATCTATCCAATTTATTTACACCAATTAATTGTTTAAATATAATGTAGTTCAATTTGAAAATTCAATTTTAGACGCAATCCGGACAATTATTGTTCATAGGATTCGATAGTTGAATTTTTCTGTAGGCAAATATTTTTGTGTGTTCATGTAATTGAATGATATTTTCTATGAACATCATATTCTACAGTAAATCGTATATAGTTAACTTCAGTGATGTACATAAATTTCAGCATATTTAAATTACTGTATTCTTATTAAATATACTGTAAACAATTTCCCTCCATAGAACGTAATGTGACCGAATTCTTTTTTGTTACTTTGTAAATGAACTATAAATACTGCACACTTCTGAATATTAAACCTGCTTTAGTGATATCATATAAAATGTATCAATTTCATGGATTTCGGACTATATTTACGTGAGTTCAAACACAGAAAGACAGCCTGACAAACCGAACTCATAAACAATTTTTAAATAGCTAGTTAAAAAGTGTTAAAAAAGATCTTTTGTTTATAGATTTTGAATTGATGTAGCAAGGAAATCCTTCCGAATTATAAATTAATAAAACATGGCAATAAGAGATATATTTTTTAAAAATACGTCACTGTGATCTCCTAAGCTTTAAACTTAAAAAAACAATACTTCGTGAGTATAAACTTCAAAATTTCTGCCCCCCAAGCAGAAAGTGAAAAGGCAATCATTATTCGTTACTCTGAAAGTAATGAATAATTTGCCAATGGATGTGAATCATGTTTTGTAATTTAAACAATTTAAAATGATTATTTCGAACAAACAATGTTGGAAATTAACAAAAAACACTTATTTTTTTACATAGATTTACATAACAATAATCTTCAAATGAGATTTAAAAGCAACACAAATTATTATAAAGAATTCTTAGAAGAAACATGATTTGGTAATTTAAATTTTGACCACCTTTTCGCTAAGTAAACAGGAAGGAAAGTTTATTCATGAAGCATAGATTATGAGACGTTTTCCAAAAAACTCCGAATACTGCAATAACACATTACAGTTTATAAAATGTAAAAATAATATGTAATAAACAACTTAAAAAAACACAAATCATATTTGATAATCAGTTTTTGGCAAATGCTGTCTGTAACCGGGAAGATACTTGCATTCTTTTGTGCACACCTTTACATGATCTATAAATGTATATCTGCTCTAAATAGAATTTAGATTAGTTCAAAAACGCATAGAACAGTCAACATATATTGTACTTTAAGCTATATATGTCACCAGTGTCTGAGAGTGTAAAATATGATATAGAACTTTAAATATTTAAATATTGTTTTAAGTAATTATTAAAAATGCATTTAAAATTTACTTAACTTTTATTTATTAGAGGAATTACATCCTAAAATAAGAGGTGGCTTAAACAGAAAGTTTAAAGTGAATCATCGGTGTTTAACGTAGTACGCAACGTATTAATACAATCGCAGTAAAATGTTAATGTTTAATAAATGAAAAAAGTATGTTTTCACTAAAAGTAACGTCATTTTCTACGACAGTAGCTTTTTCGATTAGAGCCACGATTGGTTGTAGATTAAAAAATACCTATATATACCTAATTTTAGTCATGCATGTCTGTATGAATAGATGTAGGTGATAATAAATAGATAAATTTAGAATTTTATGCATAACAAATCTGTTATTCTCTCGTACTCATCATTATGAACACTTCCGTAAAAGAAACTTCCTTTTAGCTAACACCATTTTCAATCATATATGTATTTTTACCTGTAAAAACCAGGCACTTCTAGAAAGAAATTTAACTGATGTGTCCATTTTTGAGAGATTTTATTGCAGTAGTGTGATGTGATTTTTTTAGTTACAATGAATGCGTTAAGTGATTAATAAATTATTTTAATTTTTTTTTTTTTTATAAAAAAAAAAAAAATATATATATATCTAGCATTGAAAACAAAACCGTTCAAATATAAACTTAGAGTTTTTTTCCATTTAAAAAAATCCACTAAATTTAAAATGAATATAAAATAAAAAATATTTTTTTTTAATCTTTGATATCCGTAATTAAAATATATATATATATAATTATGGGAAATCTCCTCCACTATTAGATCTGCATATTATTTTCTACGCATCGCAACTCTGATGAACAGGCTCTCAGTGAGGCAGACGATTTTGAAGAAACTATTAATTCCTAAGAAGCCAGACGATTTAAGCGGTAGAAAAAAGAACTGAACGGAAGAAAGGAGAATGGAATGTTTTTAGTTTTAAGTTGGTGTAAAAAGAACGTAAGATGAAGACGAGTTCCCGTATAAGATGTAATTGATTAATTAGAGTTATGATTGTTTGCTTTGTAAATAGTCTTATGTAAATATCTTTTTTGTAAATATTAACGTTTAATATAAGTCATTTAAAAGTTTAAAAACGGTGTCAGAATTTAATTTACCTCCGAGTTTATTTACTTATGTGTTCAAAAGAACTTTTTAAAGAAGAATCTCCATAAATAATGGTCTCAGTAAGTGAGATACAGACGCACGCCCACAGAGATGGAAATATATATTTTTTAATATCTTGGAAGCCGATATTTTTTAGAACTGTGATGGAATGTCAAGCCTACAAAGCTATTTCAGAAGAGGTATAAATTTGCGACGAAAGTGCTATCAAAGTGTGTGAAGCTGAACATCTGATTATGAAGTGAGTTTATTATTTCATTTTTCTTTTCAATAATGGAAAAATTAGTTGATTTAAAGGAATTAGAGTTTTCTTTGAAAACTGGAAAATCAGCTAGTATTAAGACATTGCACAAATTAATTTTTGGAGAAATCGGTGACAGAAATAATCGACGTAGAATTCGGAATTTTACTGGGTTTACGTTTGAAGTAGATTCCGATGAATATCAAACTAAATTCAAAGAAATTAAAGATAATTTTTCTGTTAACGACTTAATTACCATTTGCAATGTTTTGTGTATAAATAATTCGGGAACTTTTGATGAAATTTCTGCCAGAATAATTTCTAGTTTATGTGATTTTAATATTTTAAAAATTAATATGATAGCCGATGTAGGTACTCTTAGTGATGACGAAAGTGTCGATGAATTTAATGATGATTTACAAGATAAAACTAAAAATATTTCAACTGTTTTTAAAAATAATATGAGAAATGATTCTGGTAGTTCTAATTGTGAAAGTAATGAAAATCAGAAAATCCTAATTCCTGATTATGTTATTAAACCAAGCATTTCTATTAATGATATTGAAAGTATGATTACAATGTTTGAAGGTACTCAAGTAGAAAATATTAATAAATGGATTGCCGATTTTGAAGATATTGTTTCATTATTTAACGCTAGTGATTTGCACAAATTGATTTTGGCTAAACGCCGTATGACAGGCAAAGCAAAATTATTTCTTGAAAGTGAAACAAATATTAATTCGTGGTCTAAATTAAAAGCCCTACTCATATCTGAATTTGGTCAAACGTGCAATTCAGCTGAATTACACGAATTGCTGTCCAAAAGAAAAATTAGACCACATGAATCGTCAGATGAATATTTTTTAAATATGAAACAATTTTGCTCAAAAGGCAATATTGAAGATTCTGCCCTTATTCAGTATGTAATAAATGGAATTAATGACCCCATTTCTAAAAAATCTTTTTTGTATGGTTGTCCCAATATTGCTGAATTTAAACAAAAATTAAAGATTTATGAAAAAATAAGATCGGAGTATGAAAATGCAAAATTTCATAAATATGAAGGAGCTAAGCCTAAAATTAAATCCGAAGTTGAAGTTAAGAACAAATTTAAGCCTGTAAAGCCAAATATGCGTTGTTTTAATTGTGGCGGGAATAATCATAAGAGTATTAACTGTGTAAATAAAGATAAAGGGCCGCTTTGTTTTGCTTGTAACGCTTATGGTCATAAATCATTTCAATGTAATAAATCTAAAGATACAAGTGTTAAAAATGCTCAGTCACAAGTAAACATTATTACATCCCAAGATTTAATTCTGAAAGAGATAAAGCTTTATTCTTTGCGTTTAATCTCTTTAATAGATACTGGTAGCCAAAAGACTTTGTTAAAGAAAAGTATTTATGATAATTTGAAGAACTTTGTAGAATTAAAACCTACGAGTATCTCTTTGACCGGTCTAGGAAAAGCCTCAATTAAACCAGAAGGTTGTTTCAATTCAGAAATCGAAGTAGATGGTTCAAAATTTAAAGTTACTATTTTTGTCGTTAAGGACAGTTGCATTAATTTCGATTTAATTATTGGCACTGATGTTATTCATCAAGGTACATTAACTATTTCTGAGAATAAAGTGAAACTGTTTAAAGCTGAAGTTCAGTCTAATGACTTTTTAGTTAATATTGTAAATGTTTTGGATGAGCCTAAAATTGATTTAACTCACATTGCTGACAAAAAATTACGTTCAGAGTTATACTCTTTAATTGAAAATTATGTACCAATTAAAACTAAAACAGTAGATGTTAAAATGAAAATTAATTTAACTGACGAAATCCCAGTTTGTTCTTCTCCTCGAAGATTACCGCCATGCGAGAAAAAAATAGTCGAAAACCAAATTGAGGAGTGGCTAGCTCAGGGAATAATTCGAGAAAGTTCTTCTAATTTTTCTTCGCCGGTTGTTTTAGTCAAGAAAAAAAATAACACAATGAGACTTTGTGTTGATTACAGATGTCTTAACAAAAAGACAGTACGCGAGCATTTCCCCTTGCCAGTTATTGATGATGCAATAGACCAATTACATTCTGCCGAAGTATTTCCCACCATAGATTTGAAAAACGGTTTCTTTCATGTAGATGTTGAAGAAGACTCGCGGAAATACACCTCGTTTGTTACTCATGAAGGACAATACGAATTTTTGAAATGTCCATTCGGGTTGACCAATAGCCCTAGTGTTTTTCAAAAGTATATTTATAATGTATTTCGAAACCTATTAAAAGATCACATTGTTGTCATTTATATGGATGATTTAATAATACCTGCTAAAAACGAAGCTGAAGGTCTAGAAAAATTAAAACTTGTACTCGAAACTGCATCGGAATATGGATTAGAATTAAATCTTAAAAAATGCAATTTTTTGAAGCGTGAAATTGATTTCTTGGGGTATAGAATCATAAATGGTAAATTGTATCCCTCTCCACTGAAGACTAAAGCAGTAATAAATTTTCCCGAACCAAAGTGTACCAAAGATGTTCAAAGTTATTTAGGATTGACAGGATACTTTCGAAAATTTATAAGAAATTATTCGGTTATAGCTAAACCGTTAAGTGACCTGCTAAGAAAAGATTCAAAATTTAAATTCGATATAGAAGAACAAAGAGCTTTTAATGAACTCAAACGTACTTTGTCGTCAGAACCAGTACTTTTAATTTACAATCCCAAAAGTGCGACCGAAATCCATTGTGATGCCAGTATTGATGGCTATGGAGCTGTTTTAATGCAACAATCTCCAGTAGATAATCAATTTCATCCAGTTTATTTCGCAAGTAAAAAAACCACCGAAGCTGAACGGAAGTACACTAGTTACGAATTAGAAGTTTTAGCTGTAATTGAAGCCCTGAAAAAGTTTAGAGTATATGTGCTAGGTATCCCATTTAAAATTGTAACCGATTGTAATGCATTTAAAATGACTATGGATAAAAAAGAAATGAGTACAAAAATAGCTAGATGGGCAATAATGTTATCCGATTTTGATTATGTTATTGAACATAGACAGGGTAGCAGTATGAGACATGTCGATGCATTAAGTAGGTATCCTATTTGTATGGTAATCCAAGATAGCTTAACTTTAAAAATTATCCAAGCTCAAGAAACCGATGACCATATTAAAACAATAAAAGAAATCCTAAAGGTGAAATCTTATGATAATTATCTAGTTAAAAATGATGTTCTTTATAAATGTGTTAATGGTAATGATTTATTAGTTGTACCGAAAGACATGCAAATGAATGTAATCAAGGCCGCTCACGAAAAAGGTCATTACGCAGTTGCAAGAACAGAGAAAAGTTTAGAAAATGATTTTTACATCCCTAAAGTTAAACAAAAAATTGAGAAATGTATAGCAAATTGTGTTCCCTGTATTTTAGTTAATAGAAAATGTGGTAAACAAGAAGGCTTACTTCACCCAATAGAAAAAGAAGAAGCTCCATTACATACGTACCATGTTGATCACTTAGGTCCATTAGAAAGCACTAATAAAAATTACAAACATATCCTTTCGGTCATTGACGCATTCACAAAATTTGTTTGGTTGTATCCCACAAAATCTACCGATGCTGCCGAAGTAATTTCTAAATTAGAAATCCAAAAATCTATCTTTGGAAATCCAGTTCGAATTATATCAGATAAAGGTCCTGCATTTACCTCTAAAGCTTTTGAAGATTATTGCATCAATGAAAATATTAAACATATCCCGATTACCACTGGATTACCCAGGTCTAACGGCCAAGTTGAGCGTCTAAATTCTGTCATAATATCTGTTCTGTCTAAATTGTCTGTCGATAATCCTAAAAAATGGTATACACATGTAAGCAACGTCCAACAGGTGATAAATTCGACTTTTCAGAGAAGTATAAGCACAACTCTTTTTGAATTGATGTTTGGTACTAAAATGAAACTAAAAAATAACATTGAAATTACTAGTCTTCTGAATGCTGAAATACAATCTGATTTTACAAATAATCGCGAAGCTATGAGAAAAAATGCTAAAAAACAGATTTTAAAAGTCCAAGAAGAGAACCGTAAAACTTACAACCTCAGACGAAAGAAAGCTAACAAATTTAAGATTAATGATGTGGTTGCTATAAAACGCACACAACAAGGTCCAGGTTTGAAGTTAAAACCAAAATATTTAGGTCCGTACAAAGTCATAAAAGTAAAAAATAATGACACCTACGATGTAAAGAAACTTGGATTCAACGAAGGACCCATGGTCACCAGTACATGTGCAGAGCACATGAAGCCGTGGACGGACGAAGCTTAAAAAAAAAAAAAAGAATTTCACCGATTGTGACACTATACCAACTATGACAAACCTCTGGACTGACAACTAATAGAATTTTAACTTTATTCTCGAAAAGACGAAAAGACGTAAGGTAAAAGAAGATGAAAAGACGTATGAAAGAAGACGAAAAGACGTAAGATAAAAGAAGACGGAAGACGTAAGAAAGAAAAGACGAAAAGACGTAAGGTAATAGAAGATGAAAAGACGTATGAAAGAAGAAGACGAAAAGACGTAAGATAAAAGAAGACGGAAGACGTAAGAAAGAAAAGACGAAAAGACGTAAGGTAATAGAAGATGAAAAGACGTATGAAAGAAGAAGACGAAAAGACGTAAGATAAAAGAAGATGAAAGGACGTAAGAAAGAGAAGACGAAAAGACGCGAAAAAAAATATATGAATTTTTTCAAGAAATAATCTAAGCTTTGATAAACAATTTGAATGATGACTTCTTTTTTTCAATTTAGACTTTGGATGCTGCTGTGTTTTTTTTTCTTTATCTTTTCAGATGATCCAGCTGCTGTTTCCAGCCAACAACAATACATTCGAGGACGAATGTCTCATCAGTATGGCCGAAATATGGGAAATCTCCTCCACTATTAGATCTGCATATTATTTTCTACGCATCGCAACTCTGATGAACAGGCTCTCAGTGAGGCAGACGATTTTGAAGAAACTATTAATTCCTAAGAAGCCAGACGATTTAAGCGGTAGAAAAAAGAACTGAACGGAAGAAAGGAGAATGGAATGTTTTTAGTTTTAAGTTGGTGTAAAAAGAACGTAAGATGAAGACGAGTTCCCGTATAAGATGTAATTGATTAATTAGAGTTATGATTGTTTGCTTTGTAAATAGTCTTATGTAAATATCTTTTTTGTAAATATTAACGTTTAATATAAGTCATTTAAAAGTTTAAAAACGGTGTCAGAATTTAATTCACCTCCGAGTTTATTTACTTATGTGTTCAAAAGAACTTTTTAAAGAAGAATCTCCATATAATGTGTCAGAAATCAGTAATCAGTTATTTTATTTTTTAAAAAATAATTTTTTTTTTATTTTTTGACTGGAAAATATCTAAAATATTTGAAAGACATATACTATACGTATTATAAAGGAACAGAAATGGGATTCCATGTACATTATATCACCATTCACCTGTAAAGTTTCAGAACTATTTTAATAGAAATTCCTATCGAGTCTTACATTTTGATAGTAGTTTTTATATATTCTTTGAACAGAAATATGTTTTCTATTTTTAAAAGTTTCTATCAATAAGAAATTTCTCTTTTTAATAATTTCAAACCCAGTTGAAAAGTGTCTGTGAATCTGTTTTGTCAGTCTGTCCGTGCTCTAACTCTTACAAATATGCTCTGATTGCTATGAAATCTTTATATATGTTGCTGAGGTGTAAATGTTTGGAAATGTATTGAAAATGAAATATAGGATGTTCATAGCTCGTTTAGAGGGATATGTAAAAGAACAATCTATGATATTTTATATCTGGCAAAAATATGTTCCTTATATACTCTTGATGTTAGAATACTTCAATGAAAATTAAATTGGTATGTACTGAGATAGACTGTGGCATGTTTTCTCAGATATATAGAATATATTATAAGTATTAAATAATATTTAATTAATGAGATTTCAGGTCTAGTTTGAATAATGAGATTTTAGTTTTATTTACGTATCAATTTTAAAAATAAATATTAAAAACTTTATTGTCATCTTCATATGATAAGATATGTTGTAAAATTAGAATGTAAAACAGTTACTGTTTGAATAATACAAGGTGTTCAGCAAATAACACCCTGATTTCAAAAATTTCTCAAAAACGAATATCTAGAAAATAATGCGGTAAACGGTTTGTTTATTAGGTAAGTTGTAAAAATATTATATAGAAGTTTTGAACGGTGTATATTTTAAAAAGATTGTGTTCTAATTAAAACAATGCCTGATTTGACATTTTTCTTGTTTTAGTTTTTTTTGCAGAGAACAAAATTTTTGGCGTACAGTGCTATATTTTAACGATTTTTGGAAAAAAAGTTTCGAAATTTCAAAAATTAAGTTCGAAAAATCGTTAAATATGGCACTGTACACTGAAAAACTAACTCATTCTCTACAAACAATCTAAAACAAAAAAAAAGTCAACTCCAGTATTCTTTGCAATCAGAACACAATATTTTCAAAATATTCACTGCTCGAAGCTTTTGTATAACATTTTTACAGCTTACCTAATAAACAAACCGTTTATCGCATAATTCTACCGATCTTAGTTTTTGAGAAATTTAATTTTGAAATCAGGGTGTCATTTGTTGGACACCCTGTATAAACTTGTTAGTTTTCAAAATTAAATGTAAATATTGTTTTAGCAAAATATTGACATTACACTTTTAGAAATCTGCAATTTTTTTTGCATATTCACTCCACCGCTTAAAAAACGATTACTTTATCATGTTATGGACATTCTCATTAGTCTGAATAGAGACATGCTATTAAGGCTTCTGAGTGATTATGCAACAAAAGCTGCAGATTTTTAACCCTTTTCAATAGTAAAGTGTTCTTAACATTATGATTGTAATGATCATCTTTTATTGCCGAAACGAAATTTGCCGTATTTTGTTTTACAAAAGAATCAGGGATACAATCAATAATTGAGGATGCAGAGTAACTCAAAGTTTTTTAAATTTATGTACAGTCGTGGGGAAAAAAATTAAATGAGTGTTGAATTCCAAAAGTTTTTTTCTGGGTGGGATTTTTGTGGGTTCGCGAAAGGAAGAGGGGATGCATTTTCTTACCACTGAAAACACAAAATTTTAAATGATACTAGACACACCATTTCTCCCTTCTATACAATTAGTATGCAAAAAAATATTTGTTATTCATTTACAGAGACACACAAAAGCATTTCATTATGTAATGGTATAAGGGACAACAATGTATGCGGCGTGTTATATTTATATTAAGCTACTTCACATTTTCTGAAACTGCTATATAATGCTGAAGTTTAATACAAGTTATTTCCTGTATAATAAGTAACAGGCAGTATTTACAAGTACACACAAAAGATTTAGGTTAATATACTCTATCTGAATACTGTATACTATTACACCAAGATCTGAATGTTTCTAAAACTTCATTATAGTACGAACGCATCACATTTGCTACGCTTGCAATTTCAGATTTGTTTCTCTAGAAATCTTCTGATCACAACCATAAAATAAATCAATAGCAATTAATAGTCATTTCTAACATTTTTATGATTTTACAAACATATTTCTTGATTCCTGTCATTACACTATTTTCACAATCATCCAGCAGGTTCACTACGTACCTCCAGCGCAGTCATCGACACCAACTTGTTATGTATAAATGCTCTTACTAGGGAACGTTCTCAGGTGTAAGTTGTGGATTTGGACGAGTGTGGTATCAAAAGAAAGATCTCGTCATGTACTTTAAAAAGTGCAATAGAACTACCGTACGAATCCAACCGTTTTCGGGATATCAGCACTTGAAGTGTGAAAAACCACCTGTTTCCATAAGAATAACAAAGCTATGCATATAACATATCCGACAACCTAAGAAAAGCATTCTATTTTGCACCCACTATTTTGATACGGTTTATCAGTTACGTCGTGTCACACATTTGTAAAAAAAAATTGCATAAAAGAAGGTACTGTAAATAACAAAAACATATTGAAAACTCTCCGAATACAGCCGTACGTTAAAACTTTGTGGAATGCGAAGGGCTTGTCTAAAAGTGGGGAAATAACCGGCAATGTGTGGGTGTAAATGTTTTTGTAGCTCCTCGTAGCTCGGGAAAAGGTATTGGCAGGAGGATTAAAAACAATGCAAAGAAGCTTTTAACTTGCGAATAATTTATATACTTCCCTGTCAATTTATTTTTTTATTCATTCAAACTTCAAGTTCTGTTATCTCAAAAATGGTTGCATTCGGACGGGTAGTTCCATTGCACTTTTTAACGTAAATGACGAGATCTTTCTTTAGATACCATACTCGCCCAAATACACAACTTAGACCTGGGAATGTCTCTTGTTAAACCAAACAAAATCATTTATAGAACTTAAAGCTACTGCCGAATTAATAATGGACGGATTGAACACATTAGGGTCCACACATTTAATGATAATAAAATTAATTTCATGCAAAGAAAATCATAGTAATGTCTTTACATAATTTAGATTTACGGCAAATTTTACTTTGGCCAAAATAAAATTTGCCGTGATGACATATAAGTGTATTTAGTGATAACATACAAGTTGTTTCAAAACTTTTCGTGCAGATTTTGAAAGGAGTTAGAAATTGGACGCATTAGAAAATTTTGCAAATTTTCATATATTGACAGAGTGCACCTCCATAAATATACTAGGGACGTTTTGCTTTGTTTAGAGCAATAGATAAGTTCGTATAACTCGTTGAACAGACGAATTTAAATTACTGCAATGCATACATACCAGTAAACGTACGCGAGGATTTCGCACTACAGTTTTTAAGTTTATTAAATTATTTTTCATTCATTTATAATTATCTGCAATTGTTTTATTCGACTAATTTGATTTTACAAAAAATGAGTGTACTTTATCAAAAACATGTTCGTAAACAATTCTCATGATAGCCCATTCATCGTAATATGAGTTGTTTGTAAATAGGAAATAAAACGTTAAAAAATGAAATAATATGTATATTGAGATATAACACAAAACAAAATGAAAGTTCAGTATACAATGTCATATGTAAACAAACAATTCTATACATTGATACATTATTCATCGTTGTTTGGTGATATAAGTAAATTCAATATGTGATGTCATATATAAGCAAAAGATCCTATGGTCATGGATCTCATTCAGTGCGAAATGCTAGATATCTGTTACGAAAAAAGGATGTTATCACCAGAAAAAAATATATATATATAACTTTCTAAGGTACAAAGAACGTAAGATTTTCTCTAGGCATAACTTTACTTTATCTAAAGTGTGAACAACAAAATAATATAAATACATCTTAATTAGATATCTTCTTAATCCTTTCTATAAAAAACAGAGTTTTTCTAATATTTGTTAGTCAATTTATCTACCGTTATCCTTAAAAAATATAATTTTAATTTATTTTTTGATTTACTTTTTTTAAAAGTTTAATTGTGTTCATTGGTGCATATATTTTGCTTGAGTAATTCGAATTTTGATCCGCTTATGCTAAAATATACATTCACATATGAGTATAAAGCTTCTTAAGCTTTATAATCATGTCTTAGCGCATTGTTTTTAAATAAAGCTCTACTGACTTAACGTAAAATAACAGTGCACGTGATGAGATTATGATAAGGCACACAAGCTCGCACATATTGTCAGTTATTTAACTTCGCTATGAAACGTAAATCCTTTGTAGTTTTTCTTTTGAAATTTTTAATTAAAGCAGTATTTATATTTTATTTTAACTGTAAAGAAAATATAAATTTAATCCCGATAAGCATTTTATAACATAAATATGTGTACATAATGAACTTAGACAATGCTTTTGAAATATTTTATCAAAGAATGCAACCTTTGATTTAGAATAAAAAATATTTTATATTTTAAATTATAATTGAAAATTAAATTAGTCAGATGTGCAATTATAAAATTTTCTACTATATCATATGTACTAGTACTTGAAAATGCGTAATTTTTTAGTCATGCATTTTAAAAACAGAAAATGTTCAATTAATAATTTTGATGATTTACATTTTAGCAACAGCTCAACTTTTTGTCAATATTTGTTTTAAACACCTGTGCGAGCAAGAAAACACGTCATAATAAAGTGTATATAACAGGTAAAATATAAAAACAAGAAGTAAAAATAATGCGTCAATCATAAATTACGCAACACTTTCAAATACATCCAGAATACTGAAATAAAAATTCACTGTTTAATAAGTAGACAGATTATATGATGATAAACATTTTGGAAAACTCATCAAATCTCATTTTCAGAATTTTCAGTTATGAATATAAATTTGAAATAAGGAAAATAATTAATTTTTTTGTAAATCTCTGTTCATGGTATACCGATTTCTACATGCAGAACACATACAATAAGGTGAAACTTAAAAAAAAAATCGTAAAAAAGTATTTCATCAATTTTAGAAAAAAAAACCCGGAAATGTATTGAGGTTGTATTATAAAATCCGTTATATGATTTATCTAATTCATCCTATTATATTTAAAGAATCTTTTTTATGTATCTCAGAAATGCTAATAATTTTTAGTATGAGTGGAATAATTAAAATACACTGGAAACGATTTTTCTTACCATTTAGACGTTCTTAATATTAGAACATTATATAACAGAATTTTTTAAGTGTTTCTGTAAACGAACTATGAAAGCTATTTAGGTAACTTTCAAAACCGCATTTGCCATATTACATTTTAATGACATATATATATGTATATTATGTATACATATGTATATTATATATATATGTATATTACATAGAAATCTGAGAATTGAGAGGTTGAACTCGAGGTTGAGCTCTCAAAGGTTGACAGACTGTAGATTAAATGGACAGATGAACAAACAAATTGAATTAATAGATTATTTTAAAATCATTAATGCATTATGGTTATTTATGCGATCAAGCTTGGTTCATTCGAGGAGGTAATTTTCCGAAACTTTGTACAAATTTCCGTTTCACATACCATTTTAAGGTGAAATTTCGTTGAAATCATTTAGGCCTTTAAAAGATTGAGAAATTCATACAGTAAATCACTATACGAAAGTATATTTATACACTATACTACATTTCCTACACTTCTAATTTATACACTAGTGTATAAATATAGTCACTATATTTATACACTAGACTTCGTTTCTAGAGAGATATTCAAATTTTAACTTAAACCTATCGTTCACCATCAAAATACATAATATGAAGTTTGATTGTATTCTTCATAACGTCATACATTTTCCATTGTTACAAAAGAAAAATCACACAAAAACCTCTATCACAGTGCCACTTTTCGGCCCAATAAATCAAAGTTAGACTAGGAACTGGCGGTCGTAATAAAAAAATATAAACAACTTTTAGCTCGCTTCTGTGCTTAACCTCTGTGATTTTTGATGATACAAATAAGACGTGGCCATTTAGATAAGCAGACATTTTGTAAAAACGTGTTTTCCTGACTGCTAAAATGAACAAATCCGTCGAAAGCTGGATATCGAAAAATTTATAAATAATAATACTTTCTTTTCTATTTCATTTAGCACCCGTAAAAATATATATACATAAAGTTTGGCTGAATTGTATGTTCCAGTCGAATTTTTCTGATCGATAGAAGTTAAAAAAATATATATATACTCCTTTACAAAATAAAAATAGTAATAATAATAATAACTAATGATATGTAACAAAATTATTAATTAATTTTTTACTGTAGAGTCTGCCTATTTTCGAAACGTTCCTTAAAAAATATGTACTTTTAAATAAGGATACCTAATTTAGTTCAATTGTGATGCTCAATGCTGAAACACATAAAAATCCCAACATTATTTTCATAACATTTTAAAAAATTGACGCGTTTTGTTTTTTATAAGCAATTTCAAGCTTTCTAACGATAGCTTACGACAAGGTTAGTACGTTTCAGGGAAATTTGAAGATAAATATATATATATATATATATATATATATATATATATATATATATATATATATATATATATATATTTTTATAGAAAAATGAATTTAGGTTAAAACGCACAAAATTTCTCATTACTAAAGGAGTTATTTTCTAGAAGAAAATACTGATACCAATTAATTTACTAATCAGAAATTGCAGGACCCGTAAAAGTCTTGCAGGTCACTGCACTGCACTGTTAAAACTAATGGTCACAAACCAGTTGCATTTGGCGCCCAGGGGTGAAAAGGTGTTACCATTTGCCCCCGCGGGATTGAAAATGTGTTTGGGGTGCCGTTTGATATCTCACTGGATGATTCACGCTAATTACGGTGCCACGCAATGCATACCGTTGGAAGATTTTCACCCCTTAGTCATTTGCGCATGCTCTGTGACGTGTATCCTTGCCCTCCAACTCGCTGTCACTGGTGGATCAAAACAGCAATTTCTCCCTACGATAACTATCACTGCAATACGCTATCCCAATTTCGTTTAGAACATCGGATGGCTAACTTTTGGCGATCTTTTTTATATAAAGCAACCTTTGAATTTCAGGACATTTAAACATTTCAGGGAGACTTTGAAAGTGAGCTCGAAGGCCGAGCGGTTAGAGCGCTATGCTTGTAATCAGACACTGTGGGTTCGAAACCTTCGAGGGCAAAAAGTCGGTTTGTAATTTTCTAAATTTTTTATTATTGGGCACTATGGATTAAGGGTGCCAACTTTCCACCCTATTAAAGATGCCATTCTGGCTCCTTTAGGAGTGTCACCAGTGAGACAAACCCTTCACCCCTAAAATATGCAATGTGTCACCATTAGTTTTAACAGTGTGTAACATGTTATATCACTATATTTCGGTTTTCTTTATATTGCATATTAAAGTGGTCTGGCGTAATAACGCCAAGTGCTAAGATTATGCATAATTATGAAATAATCTGGTAAATGACACCCATGTGCTCTGCGCAATAGGGTTTTGAGTCATATAAATAGCAAAAAACAGCTTCAAGTTAATTTGTTCCATTTTTAGGTCTTATTGTTTTTACAAGCAACTAAAATTAACGCTTGATCTAAAATTTGAGAGATACGGTTTGTGATGTGAAGACTATTTTTTTATCCGGAAATACTTTGTTAATTACATAAATTTGTAGTATATTTCATGGACTTTCAAAATGTTGTTGAAGATTTTGGATATCTTCTCTAGATAATTTATAATTTAAAATGACAGCGCAATAACTATAACGGGGTAATAACGCCAAACCTTGGCATTAATACCCCGATTGATTCCCTATACTGGACGAGCTACATCCTAAATACTGATTCAAATAAACAGAGTTAAAATTGTGCAAAATTTCTAATAATTCTATTTAAGTTGTCCTTTTTAAGCAAAAAGAGGTTTACGGTGTGATATTCTTTTGCTTCATCCCCCCCCCCCCACACACACCACACCTTTATTTTTCTTACACTTTCAAAAAAAATTGAGCATTTTCAATAGTTTAGAATGCAATTTGCCAATTTCTAAGTTTGTAGAGTTTGTATTTTTAGAATTGGGCAATCTACATGCAATTATTCCATCTTATTTCGTAGTTTTGTTTGCAAGGCGTTATTACCCATATAGGTAGGTAATAACGCCAAATAGCATTGGTCAAGAAATCACGCCATTACATTTTATGAATACATATCTGTAAAATTATTTTTTTTACATAGATAGTCAATGAGTTGCTGTATTAAATCATATATTTGTTTGAAAAATACAATGTAAAACTGAGCCGTGAAAACTAGTAGAACCTTAACGTGGCGTTATTACCCCAGGGTACCTTATAATTCAAATTATCTAAGCTACGAATTAGAAATTTTACAATATCTTCGAATTTAACACAAATATATTAAAATAAGTCAAAAATTCATATAAGTCAAAAATTGTGTACGTATTATAATAATTACAATATATTATAATAATCACATAGAAATTAGTTTAAATGTACCCCCTCTCTTTCACTGCTCATTTTTAGCACAATATAAGGCAATATCCTTCTAAATTGTAAGCTCTGACTTTTTTCTTAGGTTTAGAATATTTTTTTAGAATGAACAAAATCTTAACCATGGAGCATCTTTAGTACTTCCGTTTTAACGGAATGCTAAATAGAGGTTATTCATGAAAAAGTTCACTATTTATAAGAACTGTTCTTATTATTTAAATATTTAAACGCATTCCTCTATTTTAAAAAAAAATGTGTGTCGTAATTTTAAAATATGTGTTTCATTTATTAATTTATTTATGAAGGTGGACTTAACTTTGGTCAGAAATTTGGTTATAGCATATTACGCTTAACTAAACAATGCTGAATTATTTAGAATGCGCACATTGTATTTCAAAAGAAAACAAATTGCAAGCAATTTTTTAAATTGACTAAAATAATTAAGATTGAAAATTAATTTAAAACTAACAAAAAAAAAATTGCAATTGAGATATGGATTGAAATACAAAGTGTTTTCGATTTTTTAACGTATTAAAGGCATAAAAACTGAAATTGTACGATGGTTACAAGTTTTTCTTTAAAAAATATGATAAAAAGAAATTGTCCGAGTTGTTGACAGTTGATAAGACGCCCGCATTACTCACACACATGTTTAATCACACCACGTTTCGTGCATTCATGTTTATTTAAACCGCGTTGTTTCCACACGTGTTTCATAACGTAGATTTTCAAAAATCAATTACCAAAATTGTGTACAAATAACGTATACGCTGCGTAATTTTGCCGATATATTTCCATTTGTATAAGAAATTTCAAATCTTCAATTTTAAAAATTATATTTCAATTTTCCGTAAATTAATTGTATATGTCACTATGTATAAGTGTATAAGTCACTATGTAAAATAAATTTATTCACCATTATTCTTTTCGTGAACATTGGAATTATAATTTGTTCCGAAGTGATTGCCTAAGCATGTATCAATTAATTGCATCTAATTAAATAAACATAAAATTTGTCAGCCTTTTCTACCTATTGTATTAATTTTGCATTTTTAAGTTAAATTTTCTTTAAAAACCTTTACTTCTTGAAAGTAATACTGTGGGTTGTTTATAAAAAGGTGCTTCAATCTTTATAGTGTATTTGTGGCAATAATATTTCCAAAAATATGTCTTTTAACATACAAAGGCATTTTAAACTTTCGTTTGTTTACTTCAAAAAAATCATTTGTTTCGTTTTACTTAAGCTGGCATAGTGAAAAAAATATAAATAACATAGCATATGTAATGTAAATGTCTTATATTTTTGTTTTTAAGTTACCGATATTGTTTTTGTAGCAATAAGGATGTGTATTTTCTACTTCCATGGCAGAAAGAACTTATAAAGGAGTGTTTTTTTTTTCAAAAATTGGATCATAAAAACATATCCTTGCGTCGAAAAGGACGTCAAAAGGGAAGATATTACACTTTTTCAGGAAAAGTTTTAAATAATCTTGTTCTAAGAAACTAAATCCTTTTGCTAAGTTATGTAACTTAGTTTACAACACAACACTTTTTTTTCAATTATGTTAAGAATTTACATTCTTCTCTAAGACATTAAGTGGTATAACGAATATAAAATTTCTTAAGATTGATAAAAAAATTTTATATTTAAAAATTCATAAAATTATGCAATATTTAAAATTTGAGCATAATTTACTTTTATTACGAAGCAAAAACATATTCCCGAAATACACATATGTAATACAAGACTAAACTACTTTGCACTTTTTTGAAAATATATTAATTTTTAGCAAGTCAAATTGACACACAGTCAAATTGAAAAAAGTGCTTATTGAAATATAACTTGTTGGTAACATATACCAGAGTTTACTAGTTTTCGTCAATTTTAAAGTAATTTCTAATTATAATTTTGAAAAAATCTATAGTGATCAAAATTTCAATTTATTTTATTTTGACATTTAATTATTTCTAATTTTCCAATTTATATTATTTTAGAAGCAAAAATTTATTTTAATAAATAATATGATAGAAAAAAGACCATTTTAAAAAATTACTATTTCTTCTTAAAATGCACTTCAACTGTAATTCATTTCTTTCAATTCATCTTATTAATACAAAATCTCTTCCTCGTACTTTTGATTGGGTCATTAAAATTTGAGCGATAAATGGTTTCATATTGCAAACCTTTTTTGCGGCTAACTTCACCTTCACCTAACTTTTTCCTCCATGGCGTACAACTGCTGTGATAAAAAATCCACAGTTAAACTGACAGTTTGCCAGTCTATGAATTTTAAAAGTCTTTTGAAAAAACACTCACTTTGGAAATGTTAAACACTCAAATATGTTTCTTAAATTCTGTACATCAGGAGAGATTTGGGGCTACTCTTAAAAAACATTTGAGCCTCGTACATGCTGTAGATTTTGCTAGCCATCGCATACACACACACACAGACAGAGCGTTTTGTTTTTTTATTAGTATAGATATATTTCTAATCTAAAAAAATATGTTTGAAATTCTTTTGAAAAATCTGGTCCTGACTTTATTTAAAAACGACGAATATCAACCGCAACAAAAAATTATGAAGTAACCTGACCCGAACCTAACCGTCAAATAAAAAATATAGAGTCATCTCGACCGAATGGTTCAAGTGCGGGTAAAATCGGGCAACACTGTCCGGTGCAATACTCTAATATACGCAATATATCTTCTAGAATATTTTATAAGATTCGTATTCACACAATTTCTTAGCTAAGCTATAGTATATTCCCTCTGCTTATGGCGTAAATTATTTGGTTTGTTTACATCTATAATACTAGGGCAAAGTCTTTTATATTTAACTGTTAAACAAAATCAGACGGTATGCATAAAAGCCGAAGCGTTTTAAACATGTAGGAAAAGTTCTTTTTGTTATAGTAAGCTCTTTTTTAATTCCAGCCTTTTGTTACGTTTTTGTAATCACTATTCAATGTACAATTTTGATTTCAATCTATGTAAAGTTACATGCTTTTTCACGTTATTTGTAACAACAATACTAGTAAAACCTTTTTATATTTAAAAATTACATAAAATCAAAGAAAATGCATAAAAAGCGAATTTTTTTTAAATGTGTAAAAAAAAGATAATCAGGTTTTTGTGAATTAAATCATTTTGCTACATTTTTCTAAATGCTATTCAATATAAGATTTTAGTTTTAAATCTAGTTTTCCATAAAGAAATAAATCGCAACACATGAATAGAATTTCTAGAGAATGATAACTCATTTGAGATCCATTGTTGCATGAAAAAATATTTATACAAAGGATGTGACTAATATATGCTAAATACTAATAGCTAAAAATTGATAAAAATAGTAATTTTGTAGTAATAAATTGAAAAAAATGAAAAGAGTATGGAAGATTTTCAGATGTAGAAGAAAACTAGGAAATAGGATTTCTACTATATCAGAATTTAATGTCGCTCCCGATGAAAAAAAAAAAAAAAAAAAAAAGATAATACAAAACATGTATCAGTTTTAAAATTTAAAACGCACACTTTTTTACATATATAAAATGACATTATTCGCATCTGCTGAAAAATACCACATTTATGATCCTTTTTAAAACAATCCTACAGGAAAATAGGCGTCACTATCGAAGAATAATACATAATTCTAGCAAAAAAGATGACGTCATTCAATAAACTTCCCAAAAAAATTCAGCTATCTAATGATTTATGTGCTTCATTTGTTTTCAACATCCACATGGGTACTTTAAATTTAATTTATTTTATAATAGTTCCGTATTTTTTTAGAAATAATACATTTATATATACAGTGGTGGACATAATTATAAGACATCTACCAAATTTCACATAGAATTAAAGAAACGATATAAAGCATAAAAACGCATTACATTAAATATGACAAAAACATAAATTTATTCTATTATCATGCATAATTATTTTATAATAGTGATATTTTCGTACAATTTAATGAACAAACTTTAATACATAATGGACAAAATTATAAGGCACCAACCTTTTTCCCCAAATACAGTGGTCAACATACTTAGCAGACACTAATGGTTTAAAAGAAAGTCAACTAACATGGTTACTCAATACTTTTTGATAACATAAAAAAGCGATTAGGCATCGAATCTATCAATTCGAACAAAATAACGCAAGACAGTTCTTTTTAAGTGTATTTTATAGCATTCTTTAAATATTCGACACATGTAAACTTCCTCCCATTTCGGTAAACTTCACGAGCAAAGATTTCCCTTTCCGATGAAATTTAAGTCTGGGGAGCAAGAAGCCTGCGTAAGAGCATTCATACTTTGCTCTGAAAACCACTTTTTTGTAACGTGTGTTGTAAGAATCTACTCTTATCGTGCTGGAAAATGTAGTTTTCTCTACAAAGAAGTTCACCTTATATGGCTAGTTGATCTTTAAAAAGATGCTTATACTTTTCAGAATTCATTCTTGAATGCACAAAAATATATCGGTTTTCCCTTGAGCAGGAAAACCAGAACGGACCATTACTGAGCCTCCACACATCTGGCGGCTCATTTCTACATCAGCAGACTTTCGTAAATCATGTCAATAGTAGTAAACTCGTCAGGACCATCCAGATTAAACTTTTTTCATCAGAAAATAATACAGACCAGCGTTTGCAGAATTTGGATATAATTTGCTTAGCGAAGTTTAAACGGTCCATTTTGTTCCACCTTAGAAGTGGTGGTTTTTTTCTGCATTTTTTTAAATTTCCCATAGGAAGCATTATGCAATACACTGCGAATGGTTCCCCTTGAAAAATTCAGTTTCAAAGCATTTTTAATGCCTGTAATGGTCATCTTATTCTGTGTAGCGATCGAAAACACATGGTGCCTGTCATTCGAGAACAAGCAAGGAGTACCAGATCTTTTAATCATTGATCTATTAATTCTTTTTTTTTCAAAGTATCTAAAATTGCTCATCTAGAGCGTTTAATAATTTTTGAAATATCATTAATTGAAGTGCCAGTTCCATTTAATCTCCAAATTTCCCGAATTTCACTTTCTTTTAATTCTGTACCTTGCGGCATCTTTGTAAATGCATGAAATCAGTTTCAAAAAGCTTAGTTAACTGCATACATCATAACAGGGAGCAGGAAATTTGCATATTGCATATTACTTCTGAAAAAACTGGTGTTTTAATTAAAATGTTAGGGTGTCTTATAATTTTGTCCATGGTATTTTTATTTTTTTATTAAATTCTGTAAAAATATCATAAAACAATTACGTGTGATAACATAACAAATTTATGTCTTTGTCGTATTTGATAAATAATTTTTAAGCTCTGAATCTTTCCTTTCTCTCTATATCGAATTACGTAGTTGCCTTATAATTATGTCCACCACTGCATATTTTTTAAAAAAGTATTTCCTTTACATTTTCTTTTATTCGCTGTGAGAAAATGGCAACAAAATCTCATATTTTTCAACTAATTTTCGTTTACTTTCTATAGAAATAGCATACTTCAGTTGTCAACGTAAAAAAAAAATCTTTAAAAACTACATAAAAAGTATTGTCTCAAAAGTAAATGGTGATGCAGTTTTCTAACTAATTACATTTGAAAGTACTCTTTTTCCTCTATACGAAGGTATTAAAATTTAAAATTAGAAGATTAAAAAACTGCAGTTATGATTTTCCGTATTTAACCGTACAATAATCCATCAGCTTTGTTTTATAGCTGGCTAATATAACAAAGTATTATGTATTAGAGACGACACTTTAATTACTGATCGAAAGAAACAGCATATTGAGGGCTAATAGGGGGTTTGTTGGAACTTTAATATTTTAAAAAATCAATATATTAGTTTTTTAACGAAACAATTGCATACAAATGTAGCAATGTGTGTTATTTGTCTTCTTATAAGAAAAACTTCATAGGATACATTTATTTATTGAATATACTTTAAATATGTTTCATATTATAAATTAGAAAAAAATATAATATATCTATCCAATTTATTTTTTTTTAAATTGAAATAATTGTTACTAATCTTCATTTGTCAACTTAAAAAAAAAATAAAATAATGAAAAAATAGAAGCATATAATCATCGCATTAACTTTAACCGCTTCTTTCATTACGCAGTAATTTTCTTTAAATTGATATTGTAATTTAAAATGATGCATGACTAGTTTGCTGACTGCTATATTCATGAAAGAGATTAATTCATAAAATAGACGTCTCTCTAAGTCACGATATATTTCGTGATTTAGAAATAAAAGAAATTCTATCATGGAACCAAAATATGTAACATATCTACGGATTGATAAGGGAAGAACAAATTTCAAAGGCTCTTTGAATATTATTTTACCCTCTACTTCATATAAGCATTATTATTTTGCTTAAATAAAAATTCACAACACTACCCGGTATTGAGATATTAAAAAATATTTTAATTTAATATTATGACATGTTTTAATAAAATTAACATATGTGAGCACAGTTTATTTTAATGAGAAAAACAAATTTAACATATCAATCTGTTTAAAGTTTCAACTATTTATAGGAAGCATTGTGTAAGCGTGTGATGTTGTGACACTGAATACATTAAAATTGGTATTATTATTAAAAGAAATTTTATTATGTTTACATGTGTTAGTTTTATGTGTTAATGCGCAATCAAATAATCCGGATTTTTCAAAATAATGATGTCATACTTCAGCATGTAATTAATTGCGTATTTAAACTTGTGATTGAATGTATAAAATTGTATTTAAACGTTTCACAGAGAGGCAAAATCCCGAAAAACGAGTCAAAATATGAAAATGTTATTCAAAGTGCAAGATATTTAGTATGCAGGTGTTTTTCAGGATGCTCATTACGAAAATGAAATTTTAAAATAAAAAATGGCGGATTCAATATATTAGAACAAAAATTTAAATTTTTCAAAAGTTATCCAATTTGTATGAAATTATTATTTATGAATTGTGAATTCGTATATTTTTCATGTTGCTAATTACGATTTAAAATTTAAACTTGAAAAACAAATAAATAAAATGGCAGATTAAAAGAAAACAATTAGATCTAAATAAAATTTAAAGTTTCGAGGCTAAACTTCACAAGGAAGTTTCAAGAAACGTAAACATTTTTAATCGAAATATAAGTTTCTTAATGGAAATGAAAATTTTATAGGATTTAATTTATATATTATTAAAATAAAGTGAAAATATATTCCACAAATTCACTTTCTGAAACACTGTAGTATAATAAATAGATCTTCAGAGGCTGAGGTTTTGAAATAGTTGATACAACTTGTTAGAGGTATAAGAGGATGTTGTTACTCTAGGGGTAACTATTATAATTTCGTATACGGTTATTTACCTAAGCTTGAAATGAAAGGTTCTGATAACTACAAAAGACGTAAGAATCATTTTTTCATGCTATTATATTTAATCGAAAACTCTTCATGATACCTTTTTATCAGAACATTGCACGGTTCTTGAGCGTCTTACGATATTTGCCAAATTGGTAATAATGAAGAGATTTTATTTCTTTACCGTTAATAAGTAGTTTCTGGACTGAAATAGGTATATAGATCCAGGGATGTAGGACAAAAAATCAACGAACTGTTTGTAAGAAAATAATCTCCAAAATTAGTTAATTAAATGACATCGATACAAGAAATTGTTTATGATGTAGAATAATTTCATCAAATCTTCACCTATGATCGTTATAGAAGTATGAATAGTTTCGTTTTTAAAGAATCATCAATCTGCATTGTCATTATTTGTGCTTCCAAATATGGGCATTGATTTATCGACGAGATGTCGTAAATGTCATCGAAATCTTTTTTGCATATTTTGTTTCGCAAGCTTAGTTCTCTTTTTCTCACGAGGCATACGCGTTTGCCATTTTTTAATCCAGTTTCTTTCCCAGATATGAGCAACTCTCAAAATATCCCACCATGTGACGTGGCATTCGAAATTGTAAATGATCTTCATTCACTTTTAATTTTAAAAATGTCAAATTGGTAAGATGCTGTTTTCAGGTTGCCTGACGTAGATAGCAATGTTGAGTGTCACACTAATTCGTAATTAACGACTACTTCATCTCTATCAGTAATTGCATTAAATGGGATAAGATCATTCTCCTTTTTTAAGCTATTGCATAGCTTTTATCACGGGCTTTGAGCGCGGCGACCGAATCCAAAAATTCCGTAACGCAGAAAATCCTAACACATCGGTAACGAAAAAACCTAACACTCGGCTAACTTCGTTTCAGTTCGGCAGACTTCGCCATGGTATCATTCGGTAGACTTCGGCAGACATTGACGCGGTATTTTTCAGATATTTAGAGGATATCAAGTCTCAAACTTATACTTCTTATTTCAGTTACTATAAATCTATAGTTTCAATAATAAAAATTCCTGATAGAATGTGTATAGAAAAGAATCGTCTTAAGAGAAAACAAGGTAGGATAATGTAGCTTTTGGTGATTGGAGACCCGCCCAATGGTGAGGATCGAAAAATTTAAAATGCTTATAACTCGCGATCTAATTTTCGTAGCGCGGCCAAATTTTGTTTGATAATTTATTATGAGACAGTGTTAATTTTTGGTAACAAGAGACCCCCACGGTGAGGGTCGAAAAAGTTAAAATGCTTATAAGTCGCGATCTAATTTTCGTAGCGCGCCCAAATTTTGTTTGGTAATTTATTATGAGACAGTGATAATTTTTGGTAACAGGAAATCCCCCATGGTGAGGGTCGAAAAATTTAAAATGCTTAGAACTCGCGATCTAATTTTTGTAGCGCGGCCAAATTTTGTTTCGTGATTTATTATGAAACAGTGTTAATTTTTGATGACAGGAGATCCCCCCCCCACGGGGAGGGTCGAAAAAATTAAAATGCTTATAACTCGCGATCTAATTTTCGTAGCGCGGCCAAAATTTGTTTGATGATTTATTATGAGACAGTGTAATTTTTGGTGACAGGAGAGCTCCCACGGTGAGGGTCGAAAAAATTAAAATGCTTATAACTCTCGATCTAATTTTCGTAGCGCGGCCAAATTTTGTTTGGTAATTTATTATGAGACAGTGATAATTTTTGGTGATAGGAAATCCCACATGGTGAGGGTCGAAAAAATTAAAATGCTTATAACTCGCGATCTAATTTTCGTAGCGCGGCCAATATTTGTTTGGTAATTTATTATGAGACAGTGATACTTTTGGTGACAGGTGACCCACAACGTTGAGGGTCGAAAAATGCTTATAACTCGCGATCTAATTTTCGTAGCGCGGCCAAATTTTGTTTGGTGATTTATTATGAAACAGTGTTAATTTTTGGTGACAGGAGACCCCCTCCCCACGGTGAGGGTCAAAAAAGTTAAAATGCTTATAACTCGCGATCTAATTTTCGTAGCGCGGCCAAAATTTGTTTGATGATTCATTATGAGACAGTGTTAATTTTTGGTGATAGGAGACCCCCCCACGGTGAGGGTCGAAAAATTTAAAATGCTTATAACTGGCGATCTAATTTTCGTATCGCGGCCAAATTTTGTTTGGTAATTTATTATGAGAGAGTGTTAATTTTTGGTGACAGGAGACCCCCTCCCCACGGTGAGGGTCGAAAAAGTTAAAATGCTTATAACTCGCGATCTAATTTTCGTAGCGCGGCCAAAATTTGTTTGATGATTTATTATGAGACAGTGTTAATTTTTGGTGACAGGAGACCCCCCACGGTGAGGGTCGAAAAAGTTAAAATGCTTTTAACTCGCGGTCTAATTTTCGTATCGCGGCCAAATTTTGTTTGGTAATTTATTATGAGAGAGTGTTAATTTTTGATGACAGGAGACCTCCCAGGGTGAGAGTTGAAAAATTTAAAATGCTGATAACTCGCGATATAATTTTCGTAGCGCGGCTAAATTTTGTTTGGAAATTTATTATGAGACAGTGTTACTTTTGGTGACGGGAGACCCCCATTGGGAGGGTCGAAAAATTTAAAATGCTTATAACTCGCGATCTAATTTTCGTAGCGCGGCCAAATTTTTTTGATAATTTATTATGAGACAGTTTGACTTTTGGTGACAGGAGACCCCCCCCTTCTTCACATTGAGGGTCGAAAAATTTAAAATGCTTATAACTCGCAATCGAATTTTCGTATCGCGGCCAAATTTTGTTTAGTAATTTATTATGAGACAGTGTTAATTTTTGGTGACAAGAGACCCCCACGGTGAGGTTCGGAAAATTTAAAAGGCTTATAAAAAGCGATCTAATCTTCGTAGCTTGGCCAAATTTTGTTTGGTAATTTATTTAGGTATTGCATAGCTTTTATCGCGGGCTTTGAGCGCGGCGAAAGAATCTAGAAATTCCGTATCGAGAATAAGCCTAACACTCTGGCTAACGTCGCTTCAGTTTGGCAGACTTCGACACGGTATCCTTTGATAGACTTCGGCAGACATTGACGCGATATTTTTCTGATATTTTGAGAGTATCAAGTCTCAAACTTATGTTTTTTATTTCAGCTACCATAAACGTATAGTTTCAATGATAAAAATTCCTGATTAACCTACATTTATTGTAAGATAATAAAGATATTTTAAACGATTTTTCTTTTATTGAACTAATGAGAATTAGTTCAAAAAAAAATTGTTATCGGTCATCACGCTCAAAAAGTGTAACTTAAATTATTATCAAAGACAAAGAAAAAAAAAACTGCATAAATAAAAAATAAATAAATAATTATAATTGCATAAGTTGATAAAAAATATGCTATGCAATAGCTTTACCGCGGCAGTCCCCGAGTGCCACACGTATTTTTTTTTTTTTTTTGTATAATGTGTTTCATAGATCGTAGCTTCCGTATTTTCGTGCAAAAAAGGATCTTGTTGAGTCTAGTGAAACGAAGATCTCATATTTTTAAAGATAACAATTAATGAATTATTCACAACATTTATATTATCCAGTAACACGAGAGAAGGGAAAAAACATTAGAACATGATTTCATACCACCGCCATTGTTGAATTATTATTTAAAAATACTTTGACCATATTTGCCAACACACCCTCACTTTCAAATCAAATACAGATTACTAATGTACTCGGAAATCAGATTTCTACTTAGGAAAGAGGGTGGGGAGCACGTTCGGACAATTTTTAAAAAAATCAATAATTTCTTATTTAAATTATTTTTTGGCGTTTGAAGTATTACATAATAAAAATTATGTATTTCTCCATCATATGAACCAGACTTTAAAAGTTTTCCATGTAAATTAAAAAACTTGTGAGGATTTTAAAAAGCTGAAAAATTTTCTGTTCAAACCTGCCCCATATAGGGGTACCTTTGAACAAATATGGGGCACTTTTGAACAAATGAATAAAATATGAAAATATTGAGAGTATTCACATAAAGCTGCATATGTAAAAGAAATATAAAGTAATATAAATAAAACTGAATAACTATATTTTATTGAAACTAATAATTTTTCCATTATTTAACCAAACTTAAATCCATCAAATTTGATGTCAAAATCCATTATTGAGAAAACGCAGAGTGCCTCTCCAGTTATGTGTGGTTGTGAAAGTTTTTTTTTTTACGATATTTTTTAAATACACCAATATGATATCTGATGCTTCTGTAAAATTAAAATTTTTCATTCACTCTTTTTATGAAAAAAACTTGAATTGCGTTTTATCTAGTACGAAAACCAATACTAATATTTAGGAAAGAGTAAATTAAAGATTATAGGATTTGTCAGGCAAACCTTCTAAATCATGAATCATTATTGTGTATCTGGGATTTGCAATTATCAAATAAATGAATGCCAATATCAATTTAGGTTTGAAACTTTCCATCGCTGATACATCCAGAGTTTGTAATACATGTCAGTAAGGCGGGATTATTAATAATATAAGTCCGTGTTTCTTAATTAACCTCTTTTCACATAGAAAAAATTCCAAAAATAATAATACTTAGGTACATCAACTACTCTTTACTTCATAGATTAAGATGCTCAATTGTGTCCCAGCTTTTTTGTTCAATGGTGCCTAACCACAAGGATTTCAACATTACAAGAGTTTACCCAATTCGGCTGAACAATTTGAATAGAACGAAGCTTATAAACTAAAGATTACATCTTTATGTAAGTGTTGAAACGGTATACAAAAGGTATACAAAATTGTCAACAAAAAATTGTCTTACAATTTTATTTTCTTAAGTTTAGATTGAAAGGGAGAAAAATGATATCTTGTTTAGATAATATGGTGCATACAAAATGGTGCAGCTTTGTATACTTATTGCACTGAAGCAGTATAATTGTATTTGCATAGACATTTTTAAAAAATAAGTTATTTGAAGGAAAATATTGAGCGTGTTCAAAGGTGCCCCCAGTTCGAAAACGCCCTCCTCTCCCTTACATCCATCCATATTAACCCTTTACATACCACATTATGAATTCATGAAAATTTTACATTCTAAAGCATTTTATGCTTTTAAATGCATTTTAAATGCATTTTAAATTATGCTTATTTTATGCATTTAAATTAAATTAAAAGATTTACATAATCATTTAATAAATATTTGAACGATTTTAGAAGGATTGAAGGATTTAGAAGGATTAATTAAATTTGAATTTACAGGGATTTTGTGAAATTTTTAAAACCCCACTCAAATCTTTCATTTTAAATTATTTTCTTGGTATTTTGTAGAATTATAAAATGTACAAATTTGATGGTCTTACAATATAAATATAGAAATGTTTCCGCATTGAACAATCCCCACACCCCTTTCTCAGCGCTAAGAAAGCTGAAAAGATGCAAAAGCAAAAGAAATCATCCTTTTAAAAACACTTTAGTTTTGTGTAACCAATAATGCTTTTGGAACAAGATAAAGTAATGTATTTGTAACTCATTCTAAAAAGCATTACAACTAACTAACGTATTAAAAGAATTTTATAATAAGTTATTTTTATGGTACTTATAAGTACCGTCGGTAGATAAAGAGTTAATAAAATACACTCAACAGTATGATCTAGTAAAAATTGGCATCGACAGCATAGTTCGTCTAATTATATAATAGAATAAACAAAATTATCACCTATAAAGATAAAAAACTATAATTCTACCGAATTTATAATAGAGAATTATGTTCATTATTTAGTTAGTTAACTTACTAATCAAATTAATTTATTCTTATAATTATAAAACTTATTTGTAACATAATAAGTGATAACCTATTACAAAAATGAATAATTCTAAAATTTTAAAAACATTTTTCAGCTACATTAATGTGAAAAGTAATCAATTTCAGAATTTTTGAAACGGTAAAAAAAGTGGCATTTACTTCGGTTACTAAAATAAGAGTGAAATACAGAATGGCAGATCATGGCAGCTGTTTTTCATGAATCATTAGATAATAGACCAGGTTGCTGTTTCCATAAAATTTGTGAAATTATTAAACTTGTGGAACAGTGTGGAATTTTTTAACATTTTGATGTTTAAAAACAAATATATATATATATATATATAATGTTTTTTAAAATATCTTATCAAAAATAATTATGAAACTGTTAAATTTTATGTGTTTAGTATTATGACTTTTGTGATACATTGAAATAAAGTACACACTATCATAGTGGGAATCTGTTTTAAATTATTCAAATCGAATTCGAAGGAAAATGTAGTGCATGTCTATAAAAAATGTTGTTATGATCTTTTGTTCGATCCCAGTGGTTCTCCTTCAAGCATCATTTTTGAAATAATGCAGATTGTCAGGGCAATGCAAAACTTTTCTTTTAAATACAGAATATAACTCTCCAATTCAGATTTCTACTTACATCCATTCTTATTAATAAAATACACTCAGCAGTATGATCTAGGAAAGATTAGCATTGGCAAGATAGTTACAATAGAATGTTTTAATTATACTGGTATGAACAACATTATCACCTATAAAGATAAGCAAATATAATTCTATCGAATTAATAATAGAAAACCAAATATTATTCTAGTCAACTGTATAATCAAAACTCCCTCCATCAGAATGTCATTTTTCGACATTTATCCAGCTCTTTAGCCCCCCCCCCTCCCTCACACAAAAATTAGTAAAATTATTTTTATATGCAAGGCATGATGTCATTCTAAATAGAGGATGCTATGGAAATTTCTTTTCACAGTATATTACAGTATTTTAGAGTTAAGTATGCAAAGTCACAATTTGAGATGTTTCACCGTGAAGCGCAATCTCATTTTTCTATATCTAGACGCCACGTTCAGTTCAATAGCTAACTCTTTGGTCTTTGGGTAATTTTTTAGGAGGAGGGGCAAACGAAATTAAGTATTCATAATGTATAACGAAATAAGAACGTTAAAACACAATATTGAAATTATTAAAAGTGTATGTAAACATACATAAATAATATCTTTTCCTTCTTATGATTTGAAATATATTTTCCATTTTCAAATTTGGGAAATTCACTTCCAGTATATTTATTTTTATCATTCAAGGGGAAAGAGAAATTTCATTGAAATTGTGAAAGGGAATATATTCCAGATGCTCAATAAAACCAAAGCATGTTTTTTGTAAGACTTGATATCTTTCTCAGTAAAAGTAAGAATATTTTCTAGAAAACTTCGGAATTTCGTTACCAGAAAATTTTTAGCTGCGTGAAATGAGACAAGCACATATTTTCTATAATATTTTATACTATGGAAAGAAAAGACATAGATGTAGAAGAAATATAAACCACATGTTGTGCAGTTCTTTCTCTCAGAAAGTATTGCTTTCATCATATATCGCAATAATAATCTGCAGATACCTAAAATGTCCAGATATTATTTCCAAATTATTCTTAGTCTCTATACATTTTGTAATATTTTCTTGTTGAAAGCAAATTTAATTAGTTCTGAGCTGACTTTCTTTTTTACGATTAATTTATTTAATTCCAGCTAGTTTTTGAATGTAAAGTGGAAATTGTGGAATTCCACTGTTAACACCTTTTCAGACACATTAGAAATATACAAATTATGTGCAAATCTGTGCTTCTGATATCAATACGGCTTTTTAATTTTTTTCAATTTAATTATAAGAATATGCATTGATTTTAAGACATTTTTTAAGGTTAAAAAATGATAAAATTATCAAACGTTCTCTGTAACTCGCACAATTTTATGGAATTTTATAAACAATTAATTTATTTATGACTTGAGGCTTAGCAAACTATGCACTGCCTGATTCTACTGGCAATAGAGATGCTAGTACAATTCACTGTTTTTTAACGTAAAAGCTTCCGTAAATTTCAAAATTTTTTTTTAAATTTACGGACATTTTCCGTTGAAAACAAGGAATTGTAGTGACGTGACAATTGCTAGTAGCATAGCTGCCAACTTTTAAGCATTTTTCCTATCACAAACATTTTATAGTAAATATTTTCTTATTTAATCGTCAAAATCTTAAGATTAAACAAATGGAAAATCTTTGTATAATTTGAGTGGTTTCAAAAATGCGTAAAAGTTGGCAGCTATGTGGTACAATCTTTGTAAAATCATTCTTTTTTATAAAGTACCAAATCGCGGAGAAGGTGCGATGATAAAACAATTTAAAAACTAAAAACTAAAAAAAATTATAAATAAAAACTGAATAGAATAATAGTGCGCATGCGCCATTTTTTGTTTTTTACCTTAACGTCAAGGACTGATTACTGGTTGTTTTAAAAAGTTTCTTCTGCTGGTTTTATCAAAACGATAAGTTATTAAATGACAGAATTCACTGAAACAAGTACAGCACAATTGCAGCTCAGAAATAAAAAAAATGTCAACTTTATAACATTTAAGGGTTCTACACAGTCACAGTTCCTTATTTAGGTTCCCTTCCAGAAGATTCTTAGGAAGATTTTAAGAAGTGATATTTGAGAAATTAATGAAACTTCAACATACCTTAATATAAAAAAAATCCAAATTATGATTGTATTACGTAATATAAAATTCAGAAAGTATTATTGTGCTGAAAATTGCTTCTATATATTTATTTTATTTAATGTTAGTTAAAATGCATTATCCTTAAGAAATACATTTTTTTTGGGGGGGGGGTGTGAGAAGTGTAAGCAGATCATTTTTCTAATCTCTAAACAGTATTAGTACATAGTGAGACGTAATAGTAGTCACAGAAGAGAACTATACAGTGAGACATACTAGTAGTCACAGAAGAGAAGTATACAGTGAGACGTGGTACACAGTGAGAAACAGATACTTTGACACATAGTTCTAACTTTTCGTTCTAGCTGGCATTCACCTAATATTAAGAAATATGTGGGCGTAGTTGTGATGTAACACATATTCTATTTTATAAATTTCTATCAATTTTTCAAATGTGAGTCTCTCCCCCTCTTTTAAAATTTAATTTTAAAAGAAAAGCTTTTTTAATAGTTATTGTTATTGTGTGTTCGTCTCCAATTACATATAAAATAATAATAATAAATTGAAAACAAATAATAAATTAGTTTTAAAATATCATTCCATTTCTAGATTTTTCTTTCTTGTTCTTCAGTTGATTAAATATCAAACGAATTAAATATTTTTTCTGTTTTAAATAACTGCTATTTTTATTTTCCAATCATTTCATTTTGTCTTGTATAAAGAACTTAATTTGTTACCGGTTGTGTAATTTCGTTTAGGGTTGCCGCGTATTGCACGTTCTCGCCACGAGCGATAAATGCTGTATTCTTGACAACACTCTTTTTTAAAATTTCCCCTTTGCTTATCATACAACGGTCCTTTTTACCTGTACATGTTTTGCTCGGATTGGGAATCTATTCTATGCCAAAAGACTTTTTTAGGCGTTTGTGAAATGTGAAAATTTCGGAGTTTTACGTTTGTCTTGGTGAAGTAAACATGCACGCTCGCTTTTGTCAAAAATGACAATTTTTTTGTTATTATGTTCTACGGCATCTATGTTAGCGTGCTGCATTATTATGTGAAAATTTATTTAGTTTATGGTTTTGTCGCTGACAAGTCAACATGCACAATTCGTGGTCGTTTAAAACAAAAGATGTTCCTTTTATTACTAGTGCACATTTGAGTGTATATGCAGTATTCCTGATGTTTGATATGCTCATATTTCAAGTCTTCAGGAAAATAAAGACAATTTAGTCCAGATATTTGTGAACTGAGTTTTCTTTATCAAAAAAAAAAAAAAAAAAAAAAAAAAATGCGTGAAACTTTTTGTTCCAGAAAAAAAGTAAAATATGAACCTGGTGTCTCTACAATATAGCAATACGATTGGCCCATCTCATAAAAGGTGGCTTTATTATCATATTTTCCCATCACAGTAGTTTCGGCACTTCGGTTACTCGTCCGACAAAATAGTAAACAATTCTTTGTTTTATAGTAGTTAAAGTTGCATAAACATCTATTTCAGTGTATATTTCTTTCACTACCACATATATTTATACAACTGACTGAAATTAACTATATCTAATAATACATTAAAGAAGGAGATCTTTCATACATTTTGTTACAACACAACGAAAATACACATTGAGATACACTGTTTTTACACAGTGAGACGGTCTAGCAGCGTGCATACTATTTGATTATGATGTTAAAAAATATATTTATTAATAAAATGAAATTTTGCTCTCTCTGTGTGCGTGCGATAGCTAGGGAAATCTACTAAACACACGAGGTTGAAAATTTTCCTGAAGGTAGCCCAAGGTCTGCTATTTTGCTCCTAATGCTCATATTTTTAATATTTTGGAAATCTTTAAATTTTAATTAATTTGAAATCATAAACGACATTTCATATTGGTGCAATGCTGATCTAGGCAACAGTAGTTCTTAAAATATTCGAGAGCCCCAGAAACCAAGGGATATAAGTAAAAAAAAAGAAAAAAAAGAACTAAGTGAATAGATGATCTGGAAATATGTTTTTTTCAATCTTTACAGATAATGAGATATAATTGATTTTCAAATTATGCGCTGTCATTTACAGATCAATCACTTTTGCCGAATAATTATCAATATCGATTAATTATAAATTTAAAGAAAATGGTAATGTACTTTTCTCACAGTTATTGAAATAACAGTACAAAGACCACAGTAAAACAAGCGACAGTTTTCTATTACAATTCAGTCAATTACTATTGATGATCAATTTTAATGGCAGTTATCTTTGATCTCCATTTACCCGAAATTAAATTTTTGTCACTTGTACGCCTTCGCTTCTGAGTTTTTCATATACATTGACTCTTTGTGTACCACAAGAAGTACATAGTGAGACAATTTTCCAACACTCCGTTATCATGCTTCTGTGCCTTTTTAAGTAAATTTTTAAAATTATTTATACATTAATGTGTAGAGTATTTGTGTTTCTTTTAGATGTAGCATAATTTTTTTTTCAAACGAACAAAAGTAGTTGACGTATATTAAGAAATAAAACTTTTTTCTTACTGTGCATCACTCTCCTGTATGTTAAATTATGTTTAATTAAGTGACGAAGATCTCTTTCTTTGGAAAACAACTCAATCGAATTTAATGAATATTTAGGTATAGTAACGTGTTATACCCAAGAAGGGAGTTTTAATCAAGCTTAGTAATGAACATAAATGGTGAATGTGAGATTTTAACGATTATCTATAATGACTTCATTTGTTACCGTGAAACAGTAAGGTTTGCATTAGATGAATTTCCAGGAAATTAAGTAATAATATATTGCTAATTGTAATTTAAACTACATTTTAAAAAGGTATTTATTATTAACTTTTATTATTAACTGCGCAAGCGTAAGTTTTATGATTTGCAAAAATTGTACGGTTCATATACAATACGAATAGTAATTAAAAGTTTCTTTTTTCATCATTAATGTATGTAAAAATGTTGTTCCTTTGAATAAAATGTTACTTTTATTTTCGATTAAAAGTCTAAACGTACGTATGTTATTGGGGAATTACATTTTTAATTACAATAGGAGTAGAAATGTCATCATTGTTTACTATGAATTTAATTATAAAGAATTTCTATTTTAATTCGAATTAAAAAAATAAGGCATCAGTCCTGAAAATTGATATTATTTACCTAAGTATTAATTTTTTAATTAAAAAAATTCTAATTTACAAATATATTAAAGTTATTCCAAAACGTTTAAGGTATAAAACACTGTATTTACAGAAGTCACTTTTATCACTTTATCTCCGCGTTAATGGTACTGACTGAAGCAAAATGCTATAACAATCAATATGTTAAGATAAATTACGGAAAAAAAAATTATGAAATAATTTTTAACTCGTCAAAATGGGAGATTTGTTTGCATTGTAAAAAAAGATTAATTTAGTTAAAAAATATTTTATTTATTAATAAATTAAAAGTTTTTTGAGACTAATATGATTAATTAAAAAATGATCTTAACTGTTATTTCATTCATTTACTGACATAGTAAATCTTTTTCTTGAAACTATTCTTGCTTATGTAAATCTTTTGCATCTGTAAATAGTTCTTCTTACTCTAAAGAGAAACATACATACATACATAAATAGTATGATTCAAAAGTACGAAGTAAAGTTGTAAAAAACATTTCTCGGCATAGTTTACAACACCGAAGCATATCTACCTTCAAACTAGTCACCTTGGATGACGATATACGTCTTCCAGCGATCGTATAACTTTTGGAATTTTAAGTCACTGACTTAAACAGTTTTTGTGTATGGACTCTGTGACACGGATGGAAAGACAGAGAATAGAGATGAATTGGGTTCCTTTAGATGAATTAAACTTTAAAAAGTAAACATATTTGAATCAGATTTCAGCAGTAACAATAGAAATTTACATAGATACAACGAGACTTCATTTATTCTGGTGAATAATAGAGTTTGATTATCTGGCAGGCATTTTTTTTAAACTAACATTCAGTCTTTGTAGATTTTTTTAATTAACTATGTTCGTGTAATTTCTATTATGTATCTGTTTCTGTATTAAAAAAAGAAAAAAATATTTTATCATTTTGAGCAGAGCTTTAATATATTTCCCCTTTTTTCATCAAAAATTTTAGAATTCATAATAAGCCAAGTTTTCAGAATGTTTTTAAATTAGTTTTGTATTTAATCTCAAAAGATCATACACAATTTCATAAATAATTTTGTTCAAATTACTTCCTTACACTTGATTAAACTGTTAAAGTAAAATATCGTATCACTGCTTTCATATTGTCATTACGTTACACCTATGGAATAAGTTATTTCTATAAGTACCGCATTCCACAAACGTGCAATTAGGGAAATAATAGTTGTGCAAGGCAGCAGATTCAGTTCCCTTGTTATTACTTTGACCGCTAAGAACACAAGCTAAATTAAACAGTGGTTTCTCTATTCCTATGATTGTTGCAACGAAATTATTTAATGAGAACAGCTATATTATGATACGGGAATATTGCTAATCGTAAGAAATATAATTTTTTTAAGTTAAATTTAAGAGATACTACGTAAACTAATATGATCATGCATTTAAAATAAATGTATATTTTCATTAATAAAAGAAAGATTTATCTGCACTTTTCAAAATGTGGAGATAAGTTTGAATATCTTGAAAAAAAAATTCCATTTAAATTTTTTATAAGATGTAAAAGTTTATTTTTTTTAATAACAGGGTGTATATAATTTTTTTCTGATTTCAAAGTATGTCTTATCTGAATATATATATATAGATATATATACACATACGTATATAAGTATAAAAGTAAATATAGTACCTAACCCCCCCCCCCCCCTCAAAAATAATATAAAAAAATAATACATTTTTTGGATGTGGGCACCGAACTTGTTAATGAACAAGTCACATTTTTTTTTACACTTGGTATAAATCGCAAGCAAATGAATTTATTATAAAAATATGTAATTTTCTTTCTTCATTGTTGCTGTTATTTTAGGGGTTTTAATTTGATTTCTTAACTACAATTGAAAATTAATTACTATTGAACTGTTATATGGTAAAAGCGTATTATTTAATAGCAGTGAAAAAGCTGGATATTTACACGATGAAATGTTACAAAAAAAAAAAAAAAACTTGAAAATAAAAACTCAAGTTTACTAAATGGTATACAAATTGTTATATACTTTAAAAGCAACATAAAACTTTTAGTAGAGATAAAATAATCAATGTTCCGATCTTCATCTTAGATATGGAATGCTGTTATACTGCTTCCAAAATCAGAGTAAAACCGCCTTATAATTTAAAACTTCATTATATTACCAGTCAGTTATTGCTTTAAGCGACCATAAACAGAAAAACACACATTACCGATGTTTATCAAACAAAAATTAGAATAAGTATTTAAAAGGTTGAATGTTTCTGTCAATTTTTTGCATAAGACTGCAACAAATTCAAGTGAATATATTTAATAGTTTCTGGGGAAAATGATTTTAAAATGGTAAGTATTGGGACACCCAACTGCCTTAAAGTCCATGGCTATCGAAATTTGCATATCTGCTTTTCATCAAGTGAATAAATATTTAAGAATCATGTACACTTACGTGATCTCAATTAGTGATAAAACATTTTCTTTTTTCAGAACTTACTTATCAATGATTATATCAATATTAAATAAATTGCGTTTATACGTTGAAAACAAACAAACAAAAACAAATAAAAGTGGGGAAAAAAGGCTTTTTAACTTAGAGGAGAGGGGGTGCACTCAACTTTTTTTTAAATAGATAAAGTGGGATATGGGTTATTATGGATTATTATGTATTGGTATTATCATGTATTTTTTAATTCTTAATGAAATGGCAACATCTGTGAATCGGTACGATGATCTATTACAAAATTGAGGCATGTTTTATGAATAGAAAACCGAAAATTGTACTTTATGAGCACAAATTCGTTACATTTATTTTACGTTCAAAAATGTTTTTTTTAAATTTAATATTAAATAAAGCCAAACTTAAATATACCTTCAAATAGCAATAATCAACATAAGGTTTACCTCAGTCTTTTTCAAGGTCATCAAAATTTTCTAAATCCATTTGTTCATAATTTCATATTCATAAAGCCATCCATGACATTGTGTTATAAAAAGTTCCGCAGTTTTGCAATGAATCATCATATCGGCAACTGAATGACTTCAAGCAATTTAGAATTAAGAAATACATAACAGACAACAGACTGTTTGAGACTTAATTTTTTTTCTTCCGAGATAAAATGCCCAATTTTACACACATACATAAAAATTATTTATTTATTTATTTTGGGAGAGGGATTCATTGTGGATGTTCGTTTCAATTACCAAAACGAAGTTATTCCAATTTTTTGCGAATGGTCATCAGATGTTGCAAAAATTTATTTTTAAATGCACTAAAATGTAATTTTCCAGCTTGTATTTGTATAACCCTCTGTAACATTCCATTACATGATTGTATCGGCTTGCAAATAGTTTCATTCTATTCGGAATTAATGACTAGATAATCATCGATACCTCACTTCCCCTACCTGAAGCTTTTTGAGTCCCCCTTCTTTGTTAAATTGGCTCCCATATGAATCCCAAAAACATAATAAAAAAACTTTATGTTTTGGTAGACTGATTTTATCTACGTAATGCCGAAATAAAGTTCTTCCTAAATTTGTGTAAATGACCCCGAGTTGTCGTAAATTGTTGAAATTTTGGTCAATTTTATCTGTACTAAATGAAACTAATCTGTTAACGAAATTTAGATATAGCTTTTAGAAGTAATTGTTTGGAAACCGGATACTTCGAAATGTGCTAAAAAACTGAAGTCGTTAAATATCGAACGATGCATAAGTACGAACGATGCCATTTGTAGCGAACGATGCTATTTGTAGATTACAATGGCATATGACAGCTCAAATATAAAAATTCTATAAGTATCTTTAGATGCTAATATTTATATATTTGCACTACATGTCTCTATAATTCAATATTTATAGTTCAATACCTTTCCACATTTATTGGCTTCAATTTCTTAGTATTTTTTGAAGAATGATTGGAATAGTCGGTTGAAACACGAGCACCCTTATTCACCAATGCGGGTTAACTCTTGAGTCCGTGTCAAATGCTTGGCATGAACCTAGATACAGATAAAGATTTCTCACGCAATGTATTAATACTGTGTCTAAATGATCTAGGTAATCTAAATGACAAACTGGCAACACGCGCATATAAATACATGCATTTGAATATTCATGGATATCAGAATTAAGAAAAAAATTATTTCATATTAACCAGAAGTCTTATGTTAATAAAATTATTAGTTAATTTGATTATATTTTCCTCCGGAAAGTAGCGAACATGAAGAGAATAAATGTTAGCAACTCGCGAACTAAAGAACCATTCTACTTAGGCGCCACTTATTTAAAATTTATTTCACGGAACGATTTTCTTCTTCAAAAGGCTATTTCATGAGATGTTCATCATTCCCAGCATTTAATACGGACTCAAGAGTTAACCCGCGTTGGTGAATACGGGTGTAAATCTTTTAGATGATATAATTTAATGTAATTTTAAAATGTAGTGTAATTTTAGTTTTATTGTAGTGCATTTTTTAATTGTCTCAAATATTATTATTAAATTACTTTAGGTTCTTAACAAATTATGTTTTATTTTTGTTATAAACTACGTATTGAAAATATATTTGTTTTATGCTTAAAAATTTTCTTCATACTTCAAACCTATATTTCTGTAAGATTTTATATAGTATAAAAATAGTAATTTGTTTTTTGTTGTAAAAATTTAAACATAAATTCTCCTATTTTCATAAAAGCTTTCTGAAAGGTTTGTGGAATTGGAACAAATTTTTATTCATGAAATACAAAATTATTCATCTTTTCAAGCGATGGTATATACTTTTTATTCTTTTTTAAGGCATTCTGAGAAAATTACGCTGGGAAACTAAATAAATTCAGAATAGAAACAATATTTCTTTCATTTGGTACAAAATAAAAAGTTGTTTTTTAGAATTCTCAAACCAATTGTTTTAGATGATAACGCATGGATGCTCTCGAAATCTCAAATCTTTACAAACGAAGTGCATTTACAAATTCAATAGTTTTTTTTTTCTTTGAAGAGTAATAAATAATTTTATTTTGAACCGGGAAATAAAAAAAATATAACAACTTTAAGTCAAATCAGTCACTTTTTAATAATAAACATAAAAATTCTCTTACGTGTATGCGAAGGGGTTATTAACACCTTTTATAATAATAATTCTTTGAATCAACATTATTTTAATTGAATATCTTTTTTCATTTGAAAGATTTTTTTAAATTTCGTTTATAGAAAAGTATTTTGAATACGCTTTTTTTAATTATTACATACCTTGATTTTTACACATAAAATGTGAATTTTGCCTAAGCTCCATGAGACCATGCCTAAGCTCCATTGCCTAAGCTCCTTCTCCATGAGAACGTCTATGTAAATGTATATATGATAGAAGCTATTGAAACTAAAGTCGGTTTTGTTGATGACAGATAACCCACTACTTGATGTGTGTTTCCAATGGCAATACAGCATTATATTATTTACAGAACTAATCATAAATTAACAATTTATTTTAAAAGTATATTTTTGACCAACACGGGTTTATAATGTAGATAAATTTGATAAATAGCTAGATACTTTTATGGTTACAATTGTATGCAAGTTCCAACAACAAAATTAATATATAATTATAAAATATATTGGTATATAATTTTAAAATATATTACAAATACATAATCTCTTTTACAGTACAACTTCATAGATAAAATAAAATAAAATTACTCTTCTTTTAAAAGTGGAGGGATATATGAACCTTAATTTTTAATGGAATAAATAATTTGGACATTAGTAGGTTAATTCTAGTAAGTCTCTTTTTAAGAATTTTACGTTTATTGATTTTGGAGTGCTACTGGGCATTTAATTACTCAAATATATCATTAAGAATTGTTAACTGGGCTTTAATATTCAATATTACACAGAGTACGCAGCTCTTGTTATAAGATTTATATCTCGCCTAATTTTCGACAATTTTTTCGCAAATCATTATCAAAAATGATTTTATAAGTTTTTCATGATAGGTACCCACAATATCCTCAACACATTTACTGAATGCTCATAAACTGAAATTTGTGTGTAAAGGAAAGATGTTCTTTTCTCAAAAATTAGGTAACCTAGAATAATTGCTATAGTTTTTCTGCAATGTTTGAATAAATGTCTACGATCTTTAAGTTTTTCATAATTTTTAGTTGCAGTAGATTTGGAAACCAAGGATAGGGGACATATTTTTGCATTACGTTTACAATGATATCTCTGAAAATATAATACCTAAAATTAAAAGAAATGTATTTTTAAGTTTAGTGGCACAGATGCTTTCCCACGATACATAAAGAAATGATTATTTTTCTTCAAGTAACTTAATTAGTCCCCCTACCTTAATTAGTCCCTTCTAAATATATTTGTAATGTTTTTATAATTTGTAAATATGTGGATTAATAATCTTTATTACTTCCCCCGATTTGAACTTTCCGTATCGTTTACGAGAAAAATGGCTGCGACAGAGGGGCAGACAGGCACAGGAGTGATCTTATAATAGTTCCATTTTCACTTTTTAAGTACGTAACCCTAAAAATGAATTAAGTGATATTTATTATAATTTTAATGAGAGGTACAGATGAGTTGGAGTGTTGCATATGAGGTCTTACAAATTTGAGGAGTGGGGAATATAAGAAATAAAAAATTATGCTACAATAAAATTATAATAAAAAATATATAATATTAATTTTGTGATTTTCGTTATAAGGAATAATTCACACTTTTATGATGTCAATTAAATAACAATTAAGAATTTCTTTAGCATTACAAGACGTATAATATTGTGACTTGACAGCTTTATGTTAGAGCAAAGCGTTTTCATTATAAAAATCTCCAATATCTACAATATCCCTTTTTAAATAATGGAATTGTTATAGTTTCTGAAGTTAAGGTCACTAGTTCCAGATCTGTTAAAAAAATGATTTTGTTTAAATGCTATTGCAGCTATGTCTTTCTGTTCTATTAATTAAAATATACTTGCTCTCTCTTAAAACGGATTCAATTTAAAGCTGTCAACTATTTTTATTTTTAACACCATGGAAAAATTGATTGAAACTGATTCGAAAATTTATTCAAATATTTTCTCTTTTAAAACTTAATGTGAAAAAGATGATATAAAAAAAAGTTATTTTCTTTTTGCCTCAATATTTGCCCTTTTTTACATATTTGAACAGCTTTTATGTTAACATTTACATAAAATCAATTTATGCCAGCATTTTCGCTAAAAATAATAATTTATCTGTTATAAATTTATAAATACATTAAAAGAGTCTTTCGTATATAATAAACTATTCCGAATGAACCATGATTGTGAGAAACGTACTTCAGAAACCATTTTTTTCTTGAGATTTCTACAATAAATATATTATAAAATGGAAAAATAAAGTTTCTTTTGTTACCACTAAATTTCCTCAACTTTTTTGCGGCAGTTTGGTCGAGCATTAATAAATTTTCTCAAACCGTAATATCAAATTTAATGACGCTGTTTAAAGACACACAGAACATAAAATTGTTCAATTTTTTTAATTTTTAATTATCGGCCTAAAAAACAGCATGAAAAAGGTATGGTGCTAAATGATTATGTACTTAGAAGATTATGATGCTAAAAGGTTTTAAAAAATTTTTTTAAATATAGAGGATGTGTATATGTTTCGCTACCAGACCAACAAACTTTGAGGGATGATAGTACACATGAAGACAAACATTATTAAATAGGAAACCATGGGGCGCAAACGTCTTCTATAGGAGCTAGGGGCCATTAAAGTTTAGGGTCCAAAACTTTAAACGATGATAGAAAACGGAAAAAAGGGTCTATTCGTTTCCGGTTTTCACTAAAATCATTCTTTATATTACGATTTCTTTAGAAAAAAATTTTAAAAGTTACTTTCAAAAATTATCGATAGAAGGTTCATTAGACTTTAGAGCAATGAACAACTACTTTTTACCGTTATTTTTTGCATGGCGTTGAAATTATGCTAAAGTTTAGACTTTAACTTAAATTTTAAGCCCAAAATCGAAAACATTGGGGTGGGGTAACTTAGGAAAATTGAACTGTGAACAGAGGGAGAGATTTTAAGCGCTCATAAACATTAGACAAACTAATCGATTTTATTGCGGTTTGCGTGAAAATCATTTGCTTGGTAATTATTTTATTGAAAATGATGTACAGCTTTGGTGTCCTCATTTTTGATAGAGGGTGCTTCCGACACATATCCGACATTTCAATGGAATTACTCCTGGGTGTTTTACTACCAGAGCAACTTACTTCCAGGAAGTGTTAGGGACACAAAGATGACTCGAAATCACATAAGAATGTAACGTTGGAAATGCCTTTTTTGAGAGTTAAGGAGAACCAAAGCAGAAAAGATAGCTACAGGAACAGCTGAGAAAGAGCAGCACGTTAATGTGACAGAAAACAGTTTATTTAAAGGTTTTACCACAAAAGGTGTTCGAAATTACGACCAGAAATAGTGCGGCAAGTTTAACAGCGACGGTAGATGGCGCTGCGGTTTCCTTGTGGTAGATAGCTCTAAACGGTAATGCATGTGACCAGTGATCACTTTGAAGTGATCATTCGCGAACCGACTCCAAAGGTAGCAGAATTAAGTACTTGAAAAATGATCAGTCCGATGGGGCTCCTCCACATTTTACCAATGACGTTTGTCGACACTTCAAAGTAACATCTGGGCAACGGTGGATAGGTCGTGGTGGCTTGCCGGATCGCCGGACCTATCATGTATCGACTTCTTCTGCTGGGGTCAAATGAAAAGTTGGGTGTATGAGACTCTCGTGCCATGAGTTAAAGACCTCGTATCTGATATTTCTGTAGCTTGCCAGAAAGCTATCAGAGATGCCAGTAATCTTTCAAAGAGTGAGGAATTGCATGCGACGCCGCTGACAAGCATGCCGAACTATTTCTGGTCGTAATTTCGAACACCTAATGTTGTAAAACATTTAAATAAACTGCTTTCTGTCACATTAACGTGTTGCTCTTTCTCTGCTGTTTCTATTGCCTTTTTTTCTCTACTTACTTCAACCGTAGCTCGCAAAAGAGACATTTTCAACGTTACATTCCTATGTAATTACGAATCATCTTTGCACCGCTAACACTTCCTGGAAGTATGTTGGTCTTGTAGTAAAACACCCAGGAGCAATGCCATTGAAATGTAGGAATTGTGTCGGAAGCGCACTGTATCAAAAAATGAGGACACCAAAGCTGTACGTCGTTTTGAATAAAATAGTTACCAGGGGAATGATCCACACGCAAACCGCAATAAAATCGATTTGTTTGTCCAATGTTTATGAGCGTTTAAAATATACCCGTCTGTTAACAGTTAAATTTTCGCTAGTTACCCGATCCGAATGTTTCCGATTTTGAACTTAAAATTTAAGTTAAATTCTAAACTTTAGAATAATTTCAACCCCATGCAGAAAATAACGGTAAAAAGTAGCTGTTTGTTACTCTAAAGTCTAAAGCACCCTCTATCGATAATTTTTGAAAGTAACCTTTAAAATTTTTTCCTAAAGAAATCTTAATATAAAGAATGATTTTAGTGAAAACTGCAAACGAATCGACCCTTTTTTCCATTTTCTATCATCGTTTAAAGTTTTGGACTCTAAACTTTAATGTCCCCTAGCTCCTACAGAAGACGTTTCCGGCCCATGGTTTCCTATTTAATAATGTTCGTCTTCATGTGTACTATCATCCCTCAAAGTTTGTCGGTCTGGTAGCGAAACACCCTGTATATTGCATTTTTCTAAAATATATCTTTTTAATGATTTGGTACATTTTCTTTAAATTCTATTTTAGATTAAACAGTTGACACTTTCCGAAATGGTACAAATAACCTACACATACATGTAAAATTATAGTTCTAAGATTTTTTTTAATAATGAAAAAAAAATTGTAATTTTTTTTTAGAATTTTAAAAGTTTTTTAGCAAAATATTTTTAATTTTATTAATTTTGAGTCTAAATGAAAAATGAAAAGTGTTTCTTATTATTCTTAAATATGTTTTCTATCACATCAATAAGTTTTAAAAAGACATATTCAACAGTTTTTTTAGAAAAATGTCCCAAAAGGATGCATTATTAAACAAAACGTAATAAGTTAAGTAGTACTTGATAACTAATTAAAACATAAAATTATTTTCTTTTGATTTATGTATATATTTATTGTGAAAATAAAGAAAGAAGTAAATATATATATCATTTTTATTTATATTTTTAAGTAAAATACTTGATGAGAAATAATTTCGCATAAACCGCATTGTTATGCTTGTCGATATGTTCCGTACACTCTTAAAGTCACAATTTAAAATTTTGAGTTTCGTTATTGAATTTATAGAATTTTAAGAATAACAAAATAATATTATTTTTATTTTTAATATAATTTTTTTTTTACTTAAGAATTCATAGCATCTGAAAATACCCATAGTTGAGAAAATCTAGTTGAGAAATCTGATTAATACACTGCTCCCAAAACTTTTCCGAAAATCTCTGGTAACAAAGGAAACTTTGTTTTTTAAAATACTTTACAAATACTCGAAAATACAATATTACTATAAAAGAATCATTCACTTTGGAAACCAGAATAACTAAAAAATATTATGCTTATAAATATCATTGAAATATGAAAATAACCACTGTTAAGCTCTGTCTACAAATGTTCTATGGATGCCTCTTGGTCATACGACACACTTCCAGGTGGTAGTTCAATTCAACTCACACATTTCTTGCGTGATAAAAGACAGTTTTTCCGTACTAACTTCTAAAAGAACGGTGCACTGCTATGACAGACAAAAATTCCGCATATTCCGGACGTAAATACTCTTTTCTCGCTTTGCTTTCATTTTGAATAAGACTGAACTGAACTAGTGCTGCCAGGTCACCTGGTGAACAAACTTTAACTAGTACTGCAACGATACCTGGTGTACATACTTGAATATTTTGTGGTTATTTTCATAAATCAATCATATTTGTATGTGTAATACTTTTGATTAAATGAGATTTTGAAAGTGAATGATACTATTATAGTAAACCTGTATATTGGTTAGTGAGCATTCTAAAAATTAAGAATGTTTTTCTAAATCATGAGTAACGGAGATGAGGTTATAGTATATATTACAGTTTTCGGTTATTTTATATTGTATGAGTTAAAAAATTCTTTTATTCTCAGAAGAGTATACATGAAATATATACACAACCAGAAATAGTTTTATAAATTTTGTCTATTAGGCAAATTGCGTTGTGATGTAATCGCATTTCCTGAAATTCGTTATATAATTCTTTAAAATCTTTCTTTTCAATATTTTATCCAAACATTGAAGATAAAAGTAAAATTCTCGAGCGCATTTGATGAATTTTAGAAAACATGGTTCGAGTTATGAATACTGAAACAGAAAAACGTTGATCATTTATCATGAAATAAAATTTTGAAAGACTGTTAGATGCATAATTTCCCCCCTCACAAATAAATGCTAAATACATTTAATGTAAAAAGATTCTTTCATTTTGATTATCTTACGCTGTTCAACAATTTTGATGGATAAAATGTTTTTGGCTTTTATCCAAATGATTTAAATGGAATATACAAAAATAAATTTGCAGATCATACAAAAATGGTAATTTTTATGCTAAAACCATAAAAGATTTTAGTGATATCTCACAGATAGAATTTTTACTTTAACAAATACTGCAAGCAACAACTTTAAAAAATAAAACTTATACATGACACAAAATTGGAAAAAAGACAATTTTATTCGAATGTTTTTAAAAATCTAATTCATAAAAAAGAAAATCTCATTTTCTACTTGTCTGTGATAAATTAAATATACAAAGACGAAATTGTATAAAACATTCATTGTGCAGTTCATTTAAGTTGCAATCATTGTGAGATAGTACAATCAAAGATAAAAATTAAAAATCTATTTCTAGACATTATTTAAAAGTATATTATTTTTTTTGTCTAGTCCTATTAAAAGTCTATTTGTCTTATTCTATTTCCATTTCTATTATTTTCTCTAAAGCGAAATTATCTTGCTCAATAACAATTAAATAGTTGTAAGTAATAATGATATACTAATGAAATAAAATTTATTAATGAAGTCATTGATATTTTGTACTATTCTTATTATGTTTTATTATTTTTAAATTATAATAAGCAATATTTCGGATTTCTTATAATGTAAATAAAAATCATATGTTTTAACTTTATAGAAAATTATTATTCTTAGTTCCTTTTAAAATATAATATTTTATATTGTTATTTAAAATATTTATCTTTATTACTTTTTAGAAATATGCATGGTCTGTGCAATAAATGTGGAAGTTTGTTCCAGACAGGGTTGCCTGTTTCGGCTACCTTCTAGTTACAGAAATCCTACAGTTACGTTTATATCTCGGCTATGGTCAAATTCCAAAAAGTTCAAGACCAAAGACGACTTTCGCCCTTTTTTACACATAATGATATGCCAAACATGTATAGTTTATATACAATCAGATGTATATATAAAGTCAGTAGCCAAAACATTATGACAACTCTCACATTTTGCAAGGAATTTGCCAGGATGATGTGAAAGGCCCATGATCTGATGAGAATGACATTTGAATGCTGCTAGGGAGTCTCACGAACTATTTCTGTGCTTGTGTCTGTGTGTTGGGGTAAAGGCTGCTGAAGTAGGCTACTTTAATAGAGGGCAGAATTCAGTCGCCCAACGACTGAGACCGAACAACTTCGAAACTGTGCTTCTTATGGGATTCTTCGGGACATATCGTCCATAGTACTTGTTTAAAATAGATGAATGAAGATTAAACAATCAGTAGAATTCAGTGATTTGGATGCCGAGGTGATATGAATTAAAAAGGGCATTGTGTTGGGCACCCCTCTCCTTTGGTAAAGCAAAATCGGAACAAGAAAAGGGTTCAATTAACACCCCAAGACAATATCGGTCCAAATGGTATTCTTTCGGAATATGTAGTTCAGCTAATATTCTTGAATGTGAGGTTATGAGGCTAACGTTTCACTCATGTGCTCCTGTTGACCAAGAATCATCACAAAATACTCCTTTACTAGGCCTAGAACATCATGAATGAGCTATAGAACATAAGGAGTGACAGAGGGACATGCCTCGTCGGATGAAGTACGATTTACCCTTCAACATTTCGATGGCCGTGTTTGGGTCGCCTTCTATGCAAACTGTTGCTCTCCCTTATGCAACAGGCCATACACAGGCCAATTGTGGAAATATTTAGCATTGGGAAATGTTATCATCCGCGCCCTTGGGACCTGTCGTTTTTGCAGACCATGGACACGACGGATTTTTTGTACAGCATTGCGGATCTTTTGCGTCATTACATGATATTTATCTTCCAAAAAAGAAATGGAGGCTGCGTGCAAAACAACGCTCTGTGTCACATGACTCAAATTGTGCTCGATTGGTTTCAATAACTCAATACCGAATTTTAGTTAACGTTCAAATTGCCTAACTCGGCAGATCTAAATTCGACAGAACACATTTCGGAAGTCATACAGCGGCAGCCTCGAACTCAAAAACAAGCATTGTGAAATATCTGCTTGAAAAACTAATACAATTTATCTCTGGTCATATATCAAGAACTTGTGGTATCCATGTCAGGGCGGTCTGCAGCATTTTTGCGGGTCAAAGGTGGCAAAACATATTAGATTGGTTGTCATATATTTTGGCTTTTGAGTGTATAATCATACATAAACATTTATATATCTATATATGTCATTATCTGTAATATTTACCTATGCTAAATTTTTACTTCATATGTGACTTTAATATAATATGTGACACATAATTTGCGAAAAGAAGTACTATTTATTTGGTTTATTCACCTTTGGATGACATTATAACAAGGAAGTATCAAGAAAAATTTTACCATATTTTCAAAATTTGGCTATTGCTCTCAGCGATAATATATACGAATTTGTACTTACATAATGGAATTAATAATGGAGACAATTGTGCTGATAATATTGTTTAAAATTAAAAAAATTAGCATTAACATTATAAAAATTTCTGTGTACTCGGAATTTCAAAGTATTAATCTGCCGAATAATTATTAGAACTTTAGAGGGCCAACTTTCAACTGATTAAAAAAAATAAATCTATATTTAACAAAGAACAAGCGCATAATTTGAAAAAAATGTGCATTAAATTTTCGTCTAATTTTCAGCAAAGTAGAATGCAATTAATAGAAGTCTGCAAAGTATAACTCATTAACTCTGCTCTTGACTTTAAGATTAATATTTCAGTTTTGTCAGGCTTTTAGTTAGCAAACTTCTCTATTATTTAATGAAACTTATAAACGAAAATTTTAATATAGTGTTGATATAAGGAGTAAAAATTAATTGCGATATTTATTTTTAGAGTTTTATTTCATTTTTAATTATATTTCCCATCTAAATTTTGTTTTATTTTAGAAACGCTAATCTTAATAATAACTATCAATTTTTCTTATATAACTAATTTAAACTTTTAGTAAAGGTACATTATTTTCCATTGCAAATAAAAATATTAAAAAGGCTACTTAGTATTACTGGATGTACTCGCGTATATGCCAAAACATTTTGACCTAAAATTGTGTTTTAAAAAGGAGGCTTGTATGCTGGTCAGATTTTGTGAAAAAAACTATGAGCCACAGAAATTTCCGACTATCGTAAACAATTGGATATTTGAACAAAAAATTGTATAAAGATGGGTTGTGAAAAATCTGGATTGATTCGCCAGATGTTCAGAAGACAAAGGACGGCAGAAGAGGGACGTGAATGTCAATTCTAAAAGAGATGATTTTTAAATAACTTTAAAAGTGCGATATTAGTAGTGCTGTGAATGATTTATTTACGAAAGTATATGATGGAAATTCATAAGATGTTGAATCCGTTTTTTACAACTAGGTAGCCATGAAGTGAAAATTCATATAACTTTTTTAGATAGAGATTCGGAATTTGCAGGATTCGTTTTATGCTTTGTTTTAATTTTTTATATATTTATTCTTTTTTGTTTAGTATTTCATTCAAAATATCATTTTTGTCGGAAAATATATCCAAATTTTAGAGTAGCATTTTGAGACAATTTTGGAGTAGCATAAACGCCCAGGATCGTCAACAAAGCAGTGTTGATTTACGGGGGTGGCCCTAGGGAGACTCTCCATCACCCTATTAAATTAATAAGATATTCGCACGAATTATTTAAGATTTTGAGTTTTCAATAGTCAAAATATAAATTTTTCCCGAAAATCTATAACATTACATCTGAGAAATACAGAAAGACCTTCTGGAGGAAAAGTCCTAATTCAACGCCTGCAACAGAGTCTAGTGGATCTATATAAATAAGACTTTTCAGGTGTTCTCATCAGAAATTATTGAAAATTGATAAATTGACAGAAAACAAGGGATTGGCCAACACACCAAGGAAAGCAGTTGTTCTCGTGTTTTTCTGGATGTACTTTACAGAAATCTTGACAATGTTCGGATCGTCATTTTTAAGCATCTATGGTTTCATTATGAGTTGGTGACAGGCTACCCCACTAAAAATAATCTTAAGATTATCTGAAGAAATCGTCACTTTCTACAGAAATTCTACAGAAATTTGAAGAAAATTTGCAGACCTTTTTTTATCTTTAAAATATCTGCAGAATTTCTTAAGATATTCTTAAAAATATCTACATAATGGGCCAAATACCTTCAGATTTCCCATAGATTTTGGGCCAAAAAGCTATAGATTTTCTACAGATTTCTTTTAGTGGGGTAAATCAGCCCCAATAATCGTAATTATTTGGATAATCCTTTTGAGTTGGATGGATTGTGGATGCGCATTTATGTGACTCTAGTAAGATTTCCTGGTTCCCCTATCCATTGCTGCCTCCATTATACTTGAAATGTCTGGCATCTTTGAATCTGTGCGCCAATCTGTCCATCAAGAACTATCGTGGACGCTTTCAACAAACGTTAATTTCCTGCCTTTTTGAGCGTTTGTCTTAATGTGTCATCTGCGCCAATATAATAATTTGCAACAAATAATTATTACAGATATTTTCTATCAAACCTTATAGTTTGAACCTTCCGTTTGGTATCACACTAAATTTTATCGTTTGATATAAAGTATACCGTACTTTTTCTTGTCTGCCCGTGCTTTAACTTTCGTATATATTGTAAAATAGCAATGTAATTTTTATAAATGATTGCCATTTACTATAGCATGTTCGGTATTGAAAATGCTGTGCATAGCATTTGTATATCGTTTACAGTTTTGACAAGTAATTCTGAAATATTTTTTCGATATAATCTATACATTTAATAATAACCTATAATCTATACATTTTAATGATGTTGTATTGCTTTAACTATAGTGAAAGTTATGCGCATTACTTAGATGGATTAAATAATGCTTTCTTAAAAGTATAAAATAAATAGTATTGATAGCTCGTTTACATGAATGGACAAAACAAATCATTTACATTATATTCTATGTGAGAAAAACCATTTCGATGTTTTAAAATTATGTTAATATACTCCAGGCTTAATTAGAGGACATCCTACGAAAGAACATGAAACGTTGAACACATAATTATATTCATAAAACGCATGAATAAGGTAACATAATTGTAGAAAAAATGCTGGATACGTATTGACACATGTAAAACTAGAGTTACAATTTTTCTAAATGCCTCTAGAAGTTCAAACAGTCTACAGTATTTACTCGAGGATGGTGGAGCAAGGTGGCATAACAATTTAGTTATTCATCATATTGCCTATATAGCTATATTATAAAGGCCAAACGTATCTGTGTGTAACGCACATGTCATTTTGCGATGGCAACATTTTCCGATGAAATTTCGCTTTTGAAATTTTCACTTTGGCATATTTTTAAACTTTTAGACATCACACGTTTTCAATCTTTACATCATCGTATAGAGAAAAAAATGCACTTTTAAATACAATTTGTTAGAAAACTGTATCTTCATTTGTTTTCGAAATATTAATTTTTTTGCAGTTTTTAGTTTTATTTCTCTAATAGTAGCAACTTGAGTACTGCATTTCTGTGGGAAGTAAAAGAAAAATAGCCATAGAGTAAAGAAAAAAAGAGAGAGATGCAGCATGGTGGTTGAAGATGCCGTCAAAAATGTAACCCTAAAATGATCTGCATTAATCCCAAATACAACCGCTTGCTTTTGCAAGAAAAAAAAACTTTTAGTAGTACAGTTTTAATTTATAATGCTATGAAATGCTATTTTAAAATTCTTAAATATAAGGAGATTATTTTCATTTAGTGAAAAAAATTCACTTTCATTATAAAAAATTTATTAGACTTTTCACTTAAAAAAAAAAAAAAAAAAAAAAAAATAACTTTTATTCTGTGACCCGGGAATCTCGGGTTCGATGTACTAATTTTTATTATTTCTAAATCCATAAATATTAATAATTTCACTATAAAATACTTTTTTATAAAAATCTATTATAAACATTGTACTTTACACAATTCACGTGATCTGTAAAATGAAATTTAATATTTCATATGCTTCATAATATTTTAACTTGTTAAATTATAGATACAAACAAATCTCTTGTATTATTAGTAATCTCATGCTACTTAAAGTTTCTCTCAATCAATTATTTATTTTAGAATTAGAATTCTCATAATTTTATTCGTTTCGTTAAGAATTGTGAAGCTATAAACGCTCTAGTAATTTTTATGGGAAATGAAGCACTTAATGAACCTATAAATATGCTGTCAAAGCTAGATCATCTGTAAGGTAATTGCATTTAATATTAACAATTTATGACAAAATTCGGAGTAAAATATGTATTTTATTATTTCAGAAATGTTCAAGTAGGTGTAAAATAATTTAAAATTGCATGCATTATAGTTAGGTACTTGTGTTTTCTTCTAACAATGTTTTATTTATTTTTTTAAAGTTGTAAGTAATAGTAACAATATCTTTTCAATTAAATTATCTAACAATAATTTCTTTACTATACCTTATAAAATATAACAATAATCCTTGATTCCAGTTAATCTTGCTGTCGTGTTTTTTAAAAGCCGGATGAGGACATAGATTTTTTTAGCTTCTTTTAATAAGCAATGTATCTGAAATATAAAGTACAAAATTGATTATAAGTGTAATATACATGCTAGAATTATTATATGTGATAAAACTTCTTGTGTGTTTAACATGACTAATCAAAAAAATTTATTGAACTCATTTTTTATTTTACAGGTGAAAAATATATGATAAAAGGTATTCTCACTTATGCCTAATACAGCTTCTATATCAATAAAAATGTCGGTATCTATATACAATTATGGTAATAAATGTATTGCTAATTGAATAAACCTGTTTCTTTTATTAAGGAGTAGCCTAATATATTAAAAATAAATGAACTTTCATAATTTGTTAACATGTCTAACAAATATTTTGACTTTTTTTATAGGACAAATTTGAACAATATTGAAAAGTGAAAATGTTTCAGATATCTCAGAATGAGCAAAGCATGTTTTTCCTTAGAGGAAAGAATTTCTTTTGAATAAAAGTAAAATTTTGCTCTGGAGAATAATGTAGATATTCGAAACACAGTTTGTTCAATTTTGTTATTGTTTTTCTTTTTTCATACAAGAGAATCAAAAGCAAATATATTTTCTGAAATATTTTATCATTTATTGGAATATCCGAGTTTGGAATGAAATACAGGTTTACTCCATCTTGCCCTACATTTTCACTCAATAAACATTACTTTCTTTATTTTTCGCATGTCTTCCATTATTATATATATTTCAAGTTTCTATTGACAAAAAATATTTTTATACATATTGTTCAATTTTAAATTACTCGTGCTTTATCGGATATTGAAAGCAATTGCTAAAGAAGGATATTTAATCAGTTATGCGATAGTTTAAATTTCTTAGCAAGATTTATCATTTTATTGTATTTAAAAGTGGAATCTCTACAATAAAAGCCCAAGTCATGTGACTGTCATCAACAGTACCGGAATGATGACTGCTCACGTTTTAATACCAGGTACCCATTTTGCTAATTTTGTGCTAGTCGGGCGCAGATGATGAATCCCCAAATAGGATTCAATCACCATCATTTTATTCAAAATATAAACTTATTACTAATTTCATATAAAATACATGTGTAACAAAAATGTAATGATACGTAATAAAATTTATTTATTTATTTATAGTGTGCAGTTTATATTTTATCTTCAATTTAAAGCTTTTTTGTTTATTTATTAATCTATCAATTAGTGTTTTTTACCATTTTTTAAAATGTTATATATTAAAGTATGCTAAACTACTGTTTGAAACATGATTGGCAATGATAAACAAGTTTGGCAATTGGCAAGAATTTTTGATTATCTATCCCATGACCCGTATACTACGTAATTATACGTAGTATGCTGACCTGGATAATGCGAAACAATGCAAATCGACATGTAACCTTGGTCAGTAAAGCTGTTTTTGTCAAGAAAGATCTTCAACGTTTCATATTTAAATTCTGATTTGTATTTATGCTGTAGGATTTAACCATATTTCATTATATATTGTTCCCTATAATAACCCAAACATTGTTAATGGGATTTAAATTGGACTATTATCCGGCCAGTCAAGTTTGGACGTCTTCTTTATCTTGAAATCACTTTTTTGTGTCTTTTTCTGAGTGAATTTAGGCATTCTCTAATTGAAAATTTTGTAAAAAGTCGAACATTTTTTCATTAAGGTTCAGCAAATGCCATTCTAACATGCGATCAATGATATGCCTATTTTGTTTATTCAATTAGAAAAGCAATTATAAACTTAACTGTCGAGGAAACGGTAACATAAGACATTAGCTAGTCTCTACTGTATTCACACACGGTAAATACGTCTGTGTTTGTCTTAAAAGCCTTGAAAATGTAAATGAATATTATCTGGAATATTGAAATTGAAGATAATTTTAGTTTGCTGTTTCAAGTGTTTCTCTGCAAACAGACAGCGGGCTTTTTACTACTAGATGTTAAGTGGGAGTATGGACATGGTTTTACATTAAGAACTCTCGGAATTTTTATTGTTCTTCGTACGATTAATACTGATGCTGGCTTCTTTATCTGACTTCCAATATCCTTTTCTGTCATTATTTTACTTGGAACCATGCAAATAGTCAAACTTTTGGATCATTTTGAAATAAGTTTTGGCCTCCCAATAGATATTATAGTAACATAAATTGTTGAATTCTACAAGAAATTAAAAATGAAATTAAGTTTTTAAAAGATTAATTTCATCAGTGATTCTTTTAAATTACATTCCGATCTCGTTGTTATAACATGGAATTCACCCAATTTCGAAATCAAAAAGCATTTTCCCAGCAAAGAGGAAATTGCTGGCCAGCAGCAAGATAGTTGCTGTCAGTGATGGAGAAGTGCTGGCTAATGGTCTATCACTATATGATCACTGCTGGATAGCTTCAGTCAACTTTGCTGTTGTAAATCATTAGATAAAATTCTGATTGGCCTCCGAATTCATTTTGGAATTTTAAATGTTTTATTAGTGACCTTTATGTACGTTGTGATTCTTATCAAGAACAATAACAACCATTAATAATAAAAAAAAAATCAGTAAAACAATAAATAATTCTTTATTTTTACGGATGTTTTTTTATTATTAAATCTGATTTTCTAAGTTACAAATGACATCGGTTTTCCTAATTCACACATTTGAGAATCAGCGTACAAAATGTATATTATTTCTATATGGGTTTAAAGATTAGGAAGGCAAATCACAATAGAAACAAACTTAAAATATTTAATAAGAACAGTGAAGGTGTGATAAGCCATAGCATACGCTGAAGACATTAATGCTCGTCCCGTCACAAAATCCAAACAGCATCGAGCGTGGTTAGTACTTGGGAGGGTCCACTGCATGTTGGCGAAATCTGAATATGTTCGAACGTTTCTGTGTTTTACACTGTTTCTATATGGAAATTTCTGTATACTGTTTTCGGTTAAACTAGCTTATAGAAAAACGGCCTAGAATTCTATAATGCCTTTTTATAAGAAATTTTTGTAAAGTGCTGGGTGGGTGTCTGCTCATAGTAAAAAAAAAAAACTGTTTGGTGTTTTGCCACTGTATAAACACTGTAGGATAAGTGATGGGGCTCAGTTAAAAGTGCTGGCCCAGCAAAGGAATTTCTGTAAGATAGGTGCTAGAACTACAGGAAAACTGATGTATTGAAGTAATATGATGGCATGCCAATGCTGACCATCTGTTGGCCATCACTGATGGACACTTAAGTTCTGGTTTAAGTAATGGCATCATTGCACTTTACCGCTGATGGCACAGCTGACTGCCATCTTTTTTCCAGCTTATGGCCTACTGTTTCTTTCTTTGCTGGAGTGATTCATCCTTTAATCCAAATGTTTTGCGAATTAAACAAATATGTTTCGAATCTCTTTTAAATGCATATTTAAAAGAATATTTAAATGATGTGCGAAAACATCCGCCAAGCATGTTCAGTGCTTTTAGAAATATCGCTTGTGTCCTTATCATTTTGTTCTTGCGTAAATTTAGCCAAATACATGTTTAAAAATATTAAAATATATATATACATATGTAATATATATAAACAATTACTTTAATATTAATTGGAAAATTATGTATTTAATTTTCATACAAAGGTTTAAGCATTTGCGTAGCGAACACGAACTGATTTTTTTTTGTTTTTGCATCGTTCCTATAATTTTGCACCCCGCTCTAAACTAAATAAAGGATAAAAGTAAAAAGTTGCAATGCTTATAATGCATCTCTAGGCGATCAAACCGATCGCCAAAAGTGGCATGTTTTATAATAATAATATATTATTGTTGGAAAATATTATTATAATCTTTGACTGATGCATGATACTTCGTTCTTGTTTATTTTTGGTAAGGGTAAAATTTATTTTCCCCCTTTAGATAAGAGATAAGAATGATCAATAAATCTTTTAATACATAGTGTCTCTTTTTTAGGCTGAGAAAAAATTTTGTTTATGCTAAAATGGGTAACTGAGAATAGATGATGTGAATCAGATAAGTTCGAAACAACTAGTCAGAAGAAAACAATGAGATCGATACAATATTTAATCCTGGAAAAGAAAAAATAATAGTACATGCAATCAAAAAAATTGCAGAATCCATTTTCTATGAAATCGTTTATTGTTCAGATTCTGAGGAAATTAATGCTTAGAAGCAAAATGGAAATATATTCTTAATCTATCGGTTAACTTTAAAAAAAATTGGATCTAAGTTTTATACAAATGCACTCCATTACATTTTATTTAAATAAGCTGCAGAAAATTTGTAAGGTAAAGACTTGTTTCAAAGGTTATATTTCTCACTAATAAGCAGAATAAAAATGAGGAAGAGTTTGAGTAAGAAAAAAAAGGTTCTCATTTTACATAAAATAAATTTACATTTTTTTATAGAAAAGACGTTATAAAATATAAATATTTATATTTCTTAAGAGTTTGTGTTTTTTAACCTATATTTATTAAAAGGATTGTTTTTGTTGTAAATTTCTTTCTTTTAAGCTTTTACATGGAGTTGAAATATGTTTATGGTTGTCTGTCTGCCTGCCTGCGCTCAAACTTTCATAAACATGCTAGGCTTGCAATTTTAATTGATTCGTATTATTGAGTTTTACTAGAGCAGGGTATTTGTTCAAAATGTAGTGTGCAGCATTTATAGTTTGTACAGAGAAAGGCAAAATATTATTCCTTATAGTTTGGTCACAACTGCTTCTTGAGATTGGATGTGATTACATATACACTGATTGAACAACTGTAAAAGTAATCTAAGTAACAATAGAGAGCAAGTAAACCATCGAGTAAACCATTATACTTTTATTGGTGTCATTTTATTTTTAAACATGAAAAGTGAAGCTATTTAAATTTTAAACAGGTGGTAACAATAAAGACTGAATAAATTCAATTTTTCAACAAATTTCGAATAAATAAAAACATATTTTTACATATTCCAGCTTCATGAATCAACTTATTTCTTAAAACTAAACATTTCCTACCAACATTATAGATTTTTTTTACTTTATATCAATTCAAGAAGGATGATTCAGTTCTTTCATTTTGAGTTCTTCCATTTATGTAGGCGGTTAGGATTTTCTATTTAACAGAATTCAATTTAGATGAAAAAGAGTGGAAGAAAGTTGAATTAAACCGTTGTTGGGTAAAACTAGTGAATTTATTTTTCTTGTATAATATGTGCTGTCACCTGAAACCTGACCCATGAAATTGAACGAAGCATCCATGTCGAGCAGTCTGATGTTGATAACCGTTCATAAACGACAATTTCTATGAGTATTAAAATATTTTTCGTAAAAGTTAACCTTTTTTATGTTTTATAAAGACACTCGAATGCACCTAAAACTAGATTTTGCTTTGCTGTATTTTGAAAGTAATGCACATAATATCTGACGAGTACACATAATATCTACTACGTTTTTGCCCTTTTTCAACACCTGTAATTTTTTATGTCAATTGAGGATATTTTTAGTCAAACAAGTTCTGTGGGACAAAACAACATACTTAGCAGAGGGATAAAATTAGGTAGTTGCACTACCTCACCTCATGTTTATTGTCCTTTAGTGTCCCTAACTAGTTTAAATCATAATAAGCTATAAATTTTATAAAAGAAAAAACAGAATAAGAAAATCTAGGGAAACAGATGTGCTACAGATATTTTAATTCCATATTCCTAAGGGAAAACACCACTGCAACCCCACGCTCACTCACGTTAACTTTAATCAAACAGTTTATACTCATTTATTATATGTAACCGAAGCTTATCTAAGTGTTTGTATATATTTTAATTCATATAATAAATTCTTAAAGTATTCGAGTAAAAAAAAAATCAAAGAAAAAAAATTCTTAACAAAGGAAAATTTTTGAGAAATTGCTATTGTTTTAATATAAAAAAATAGTCGCAGAAAAAACCTCTTAGTTAAAATTCTTGAGCATAATACAGTAATCATGCATACCAAACTCCTCCAAAAATATGATTTTTTAGTCATTTTATATTAAATAAGTAAGAAAAATCACGCGTTAAGCATAAAAATGAAACACTTTCCAACACCTCTTGAAAATTTAAAAAAAAATTCGTTATTTAGGAAAATAAGGTGTTACTGTCTATAACCAAATATGTATTCCAATATTTTTGAACAGTCCTCTATTTGATGTGTGGATTGATATATACTATATTATCGGGTTATAAATTTAGTTTAGCAAGAAAATGCCTAACGAGTAAAAATTTCTCTTTCAGTAGTTCGTACTAATAGACGGAAACATACTTGAATACTTTATTTCAGCCCTGTAGTTTACTTAGTATCTTTTTTACGTACCAATATTTAGCTAAAATTTAGTTCAAATTAAAATATTCTTAAAGCTACTGAAATCACATTTCCATAAATTATCATCCATAGGCGACAATGTATCTAATTCTTTGCGTGGTTCTGTGTATCATTTTATCTATATTCTACAAACATTTCTTATTTAATGTAGTCCAGCGTAAAAAATCATAACTTATTTAAAAACCACCAAGTAAATTACGCTCATATTCACTAAAATTTAGGAGCTGTTTTGTATAGCCTTATATATCAGGTATAGCATTTATAAACATCATATAATATGCATAAATTTAGTGAAACTTAAAAGGGCATGTAATAACTAAAATTTCATTTCATCCATCCATCAGCCTCCATAGATAATATACAGCACTTCGGATAGAATATATTATTTGAAATATTTTGTGTGTCCCTGTAAATGCTATGGACATTGTATTTTACGTGAAATAATTTATATTTAGCCTCAGCGACGTATATAAACTTTATTATGCATGAAAAAAATTATTATAATTAACCCTTGACACTCCGTTGTCTCCGTTGCGGAGACATCATCTTTCCTTGCAAAATTCGTTTTTGTCATCAGTAATAAAGGAAAATAAAATTTTCCTTATTTAATCAGATTATTTTTGAAATTGTGTACTTGAAGGAAACTTCTTTTAAAAAAGTGGTGCTGGTCAAATAAAATTTGTGTAAGAGTCGACGGAGTCCGAAGGGTTAAAATATGTCACTAATAACCTCCTCCTGTTACTATTATGTAATGGAATTCTTTTTGAGGCCCTGTAAATGTTTATTTTATACGCTCGACGTTCGATATAACAGCCATTCATTATAGCGATTGTTCTATTATAAAGACGGCAGAAAAATGTCCTAAAATATATCCCCTTAAGGGGGCTCAGGGGTTAAAAACTTTTCAAAAAATCGATTTTTTTTATGATCCACTTTGATTATTCAATTAATTCTTAACTCAATGCAAAAAGCTGCATAAAAATATTTGCATTTTTAACGGAGTTATAAGCATTTATGTATCAACACTTTCATAGCCGCACCCATATAATTTTAACTTTAAGTCGCGTTTTCTCAAAACTTGATTTTTGATTAGTAACACCAAGATTTAAAAAAAACTATTTGATGGAATGGCTCAAAATATTTTTTGCATGCATATAACATCATTATCTATAGAATGAATTAATATAGTTTAGATAGTTTAATATTTTGAGTATTTTTAATGAAAAAAAAGTTGTATTTTTTAGGAGTTTTATAATTTTTCAAATTTGAGAGTTTTTTAAATAATGTTGTTTTTGACTGATAGTTATATCCTTAATTCATTCTATAGAGTAAAGTTTCCGGATCATTTTAAAGCAAAAATTAGGTTCTTATGTCAATTCAACGTTAAGATATCTTGGTGTTGGGGATATAACACATAATTTTTTTTCGAAAATTGTGTTACATAAATTTTGGTATATTTCTTATTATATTACATTGAAGTATTTCATTTTATAATTTTATAAGACTACAAACACACCTTTAAAATATCAGAAAGTTTAAATTAATTACATTTAATACTTCTGTTTTTATATGGACTCGAAGTGAGAGCTCCGTTTACATGTTTTTCCGTATCGATCAACCCCTGAGCCCCCTTAATGCTATGTTATATTTACATCCAATATAATGATTGGTGAGCAACTTATTTTTCAATATTGTGATTAGAGTGAACTTTCCTATCCACTTTTTCCATGAAAAGATTGCTATTTTCGTTCACAAAGGACGTATTACCAAGCAAAAATAATAGATTCCTTACTAAGTTAAAATGTAGTAATGACTTGCTTGAATCTCATTTCCTTTACGTATAAACATAAATGCTTGTCTCATACTCGCTCGCATGCGCGCAGTTTGTAGGATGTATGGATTTTCCAAAGATGGCTGTATCAGACAAATTAAAGGCGATTCTTGTGTACATGAAATTAAAAGATTTGGCGGCGGTTGCTTAAAAATTTATTCTTAAATCTGAAATTGCTGAAGCATTTATCATACCTAGGAGCACTTTATTTACGATCATACAAAAATTGATAATATTGTATTATAGAACCCTTTGAAATCTTAATTTTCTTGCTCCTGATTAGTATACATTAATTTTTTTCCTTGAGTTAACTCCCAACATCGATCTCCTATAATAACGACCTTTTTCTTTAGCACGAGATGGGTCGTTATAATGAGCTTCAACTATGTCTCGAAGTCCCATTGAACTACGAAGCATAAACGGATATGTAATGTAGTAATATCAAACTAGTGAGTTATAAAAAGATTTAGTGTAGGTAACAATTCAGAACCATATTACCACGCTTATCTGGCTAATTTCGTTTCGAGTAAGTGAAATTTTTCTCTCCCAAGTAGTAATGGCTGGAATATGTTCAAAATACCACAGGTGTTTTAAAAATATATGTAAACGAAAAAATATTATTATATAAACTATAATTTGAAAACTGTAAGTTGGACAACTCCCAGCTAAAAATGAACTTTAGTGAAACTGCAAAGAAAATGCAGTTGCGAAACTGTGGTGATTTGGCACAAATCACTGCAGTTTTTTCGAAGTCAACAACTACAAAATCACTACAGTGTATGGGTAGTTCATAACGACACATTTTATGCGGTGAATTTGAAGTTAAATGCCCCTCCCCCCCAAAAAAATTGGCTCTGTTGGCGCCATCTATTGACCATACTGGTAAGCTTGCTTTTTAACATTTCAAAGCCAGATTTTGACTGTGGAAACAGTTGTACTCGAACTGACGATCCCAGGCACAGGAGAGACACGCTTTGACCACTTGCCCGTTGAGACTTGTGTGGTTAGTGTTGTGCGAGGTATAAAGGGGAGGCATTTCAATTAAAGGTTATTTGTTGCAAAAGCTGAATGGCAGGCAGAAAAATTGGATGTTTTAAAGTGCTTTTATTTTATTATTTATTTATTTATTGTAATTCGTTTACATGGGCGTGTATTTTGAAAACAATTTAATATTAAATGACATAAACAAATACTTTAGCGAATTAGCTAAAGCAAATGAATTGGTTTTTCTTCTGAATTTAAAAATCAGTAAATATTTCATAAAATAATTTTATTTTTAGGCTAATTGCGAAAATAATATATATTTTTTTATTATGAATTACATTCGTATTGATAATTTTATAAAATATATATTTTTGACATGGAAGTACTTACTTTAATAAATTATGGGTCGGTAATTAATATTTTTTACTTAGAATAAAAATTCATTTTATGTCGTTTAATGATAAAGTAAAACGTATTTTTTTATTATTGTGTTAGAATAATAACTTGTTATTTATAAACATTTTTTAATTTAAAAATTAAATATATATATATATATATATATATATATATATATATACACAATTTTATTAAAACCATTCAATTAATTTTTAAAAAATGAAGAAACAAATAAACAGTTTTTTACAGACCAATGCGCAAAATGCTACAAAAAAAAAATGTAAAAAATGTATATAACAAAACCAAAAGAAATTCCATATCCCCAAAATATGGAATTTTGGGGATATGGAATTTCTTTTGGTTTTGTTATATATATATATATATATACTTTTTTTTTTGGTAGTGAGTTTTTTAAATGGGAAATATTTCTGAATCTTTCTTGCATATTAAAAAAAATAAACGAATTTTAGAGGTTTTTCTGATAATATAATTTTTTAGGAATTATAATGTAATTAAATGTGTTAATTTAAGAAATATATATTTGTAAAAAGGATAAATTAATTTTATAAAATAAAAATATAATATTGTGTTAGAATAATAATTTGTTATTTATAAACATTTTTTAATTTAAAAATTAAATAAAAATAATATATATATATTTGGTAGTGAGTTTTTTAAATGGTGAATATTTCTGAATCTTTCTTGCAAATAAAAAAAAATAAACGAATTTTAGAGGTTTTTCTGATAGTATAATTTTTTTAGGAATTATAATGTAATTAAATGTGTTAATTTAAGAAATATATATTTGTAAAAAGGATAAATTAATTTTATAAAATAAGAATATAATATTGTGTTAGAATAATAATTTGTTATTCATAAACATTTTTTAATTAAAAAAATTAAATAAAAATAATATTCTTTCTTTTTTCTTTCTTTCTTTCTTTTTTTTTTTTTTTCTTTTTTTTTTTTTTGGTAGTGAGTTTTTTAAATGGGGAATATTTCTGAATCTTTCTTGCAAATAAAAAAAAAAAAATAAACGAATTTTAGAGGTTTTTCTGATAATATAATTTTTTAGGAATTATAATGTAATTAAATGTGTTAATTTAAGAAATATATATTTGTAAAAAGGAAAAATTAATTTTATAAAGTAAGAAGTTCATAATTAATAACTTTGAATTAGAATAAGGACTCATTTTATGTCGTTTTTATTTTTTAATGTAGCATATGTTTTTAATGATTATGTAGATATATTTGATTGTTGACTTATCTACATTTTTAGCTAAAAATAACTCAGAAACATTAATTTAATTTTCTTCTTTTTTTTCTTTGGTAAATAATTTTTTACAAAGGGAAATTTCTGATTTTTTTTAAATTTTAATATAAAAAATGACTAGATTTTTCAATATATTTATGACTTGTAAAATAATTTTAAACACTTTTAATAATTTAATATTTGCATGGAATAAGAAACTTTGATGTGCTTTTAAAATGAATACATAATTAGAAAATACACTTCAATTAACTGATGAAGTATTTTTTTTTCTTTCTACGATTCATTAAGTTTAGATCGAATAATAATTTTAAAGAGCGATTTAAAAAATTATTCGATGATTCAAATATTTGTATGTCGATTTCAAAATGAAGTAATAGTAAATTAATTGCAAGTAATTTTCAGTTATGAAGATGGAGATATATGGGGGCAGAAATCAGAGGAGCTCGTTGGATTTTAAAATTTAATTAAATGAAATTTCCTCTTAAAAAAAAAAAAAAAAAAAAAAAAAAAAAAAAAAAAAAAAACTTAATGTAATTTTTTCGAGTAACTTAGAAAGAAGAAAAAGAAATTTTCAATTAAGGCGGGGGTTGTAGATTCATTGCCCCTCCCTGGATTACAAAAGCATAATAAAATTTATTCTTTTAGTGTGATTTAAATAAAGAAAAGAAAAATTTTCCGTGAGGGGTGGGGGAATAGATGAGCCATTTTCCCTCACTCGATTTTGAAATTTAACTAATTTTTTTTCTCCTATTTTTGAAAAAATACTAAAATTCAATCTTTTTCTTTAACTTAAAATATAAGAACTAAGAATTTTCTGTTAGGGGGAGGAAGGTAGAAGAAAGTATTTGCCCCTTCCTAAATTAAAAAAAAAATATATATATACATTAACAAAATTTTTTTTCTGATATTTTCAAAAGCAAAGTAAAACGTATAATTTTCAAGAAATTTACAATAAAAAGTAAGAAGAAATTTCGCATTAAGGGTCTGGTGAGTGAAAGGCCCATTGTCCCTCATAACTTTTGAAACTTAATATATTTTTTCTCTGATTTTGATAAACCTTGCAAAATTTATTCGTTTAGAGTAACTTAAAATAAAGGAACTAAGAAATGTCCGTTGTGTGCAGGGGGCACAGGTAGTCACTACCCCTCACTGGATTTCGAAATATAATTTAGTGAAATTCATTTTTTTTCTCTTAGCTTAAAATAATAAAGGAACTAAGAATTTTAAGTTAGGGGGAAGGAAGCATAGATAGGGACGCCCATGTCTGAATAAAAAAAAAATGGATTTTAATGTATTAAAACTTGTAATTTCCAAATAACAAAACAAAGTAGGAACTAATAATTTTTTTTACTACGGAAGTGGTTCGATGGGATGAGAAATCCCTAGTTCGATTTTGAAGCATATTTGAAATTATTTTTCTCCGATTAAATTCTTTGAATTTATCGGACAATAACTACAGCTATACGAGAGATGCATCGGAAATGTACTTCTAAATTAGTGGTTGGATAATAACTTCAAATTCACTGCAGTGATTCTACGGTTATAAAGTCTTATATATTTTTTAATTTTTGATTATAAAATGACTTTATAAAAACTACAGTGTTTTCAAAGTTAATAGCGCACAGAATGTTTAAAATAAATTATTGCAAAATCACCTTTAATTAACTACAAAATAACTGAAGGGATTTTATAGTTGAGATTGCACTACAGAAAGACTAGAGAAATTTTCGAAAAACCTCAAAAACACTTCACTTCTACAAAAAAACTGCAGTTCATTTTTAGCTGGGCTCCTCTGCCTTTTCCTTAAAATATTATCTTTGAATGAAGCATTTTCCTCAAAATCTTTCGTTACATTTATTAGTAAATGAAGAAAACTTTAGAACCAGAGATTCTGTATTCGATGCCACAGATAATGGCTCTAAAACCAATTTCTTGATGTGTATTTTCTGCTAAACATTTTTTGTTCAAAACATAAAATCTTGAAAAAAAAATTAAATCTTTTTTTAAATGGTTTAATGAATACATTCTGTTGCAGATATTTTTAAAAGGAAACGTATTTTTTCCCCTCTATTTGAATACTGCAATAACACGGAGAGGAAATTATTCTTTTTATTACGTTTATCGTCGTTGGTTCTCATAATACTCATAAACGTTAGACTATATGATAGTTTATTCTTTACACATTAAAATAACATTCCCTGACTTAATTCTTCATTATATATGAATAAAAGACTTTAAACTGAACGCATCTTAAACAGTTTGCTAGAGTTAATTTAAGCTAAATTTAGATTTAAAGTAAAGACTTATTCTTCCCTTCTTTTGCAGAATATAATTCATTAAAATTTAATTGAAATTTTCAACAGTAAGGTATCTTGCACAAGGTAAATTAATTAACTTCTTTAAAGAAAGTAATTGACGATTTCCTGAATTTAATGATTATCGATGATTTCATTTGGTACCTTAACGCATTAGAGTTTGTATTAGATAATTATTGTGGTAATTAAATAACAATATATTTCTTACTCTAATTTAAAATCCATTAAAAATAATAAAAAGAAGTATCATTTTGTATAATTCAGAATTTTCCATTTTGATTAAATTTTCTGTTTGATATATACAATGTAAAATATTTTTGAAGCTATTAAATTTCTTTTTTATCTAAAATGGAAAAAGTAAAAAGTACACAGAATTTATAGTTTAAAATATGCATATGAAAGATATCACGACGTATTTCCCCCAGTAATTACGTTCCACTGCAGCCGAGTTACATCTTAGAGTTTGAACTTATTCTGTGATTTAGCGGGCTCTGCGACCTCATGCAACACGCATATTTAAATCTCCAAAATTCCATGCAGATCTTATTTAAATAGCAGTAATACATTGTTAGTACATGCTATAGAAATGACAAGTGTTTCTGAAATTGTGAAATTTTACTATAATTATTAACGAAAATATTTGATATCCTCTCCTAAGACACCCAATATTCTGAAAAATGTTCCATTATCTTTAAAAACTTCAGATAACAATGATTATTTTTTAATGACAATTAACGAAGAATTTGTAAAAATAAGTTTTTATTGATTGCTCGTAATGTTTAAAACGTTTCCAAACATTACGGGCACATTTACATTAATCATTTCGCACTACTCGGAAAGTTTTTCGAATGCTATCAGACCTCAACTAAACATTTTCAGATAGATAGGGTCTGTACATATATAATGTTATCATTTTTAGGGGGAGGGGGTCTGGCACGTGATGTAGTAAGATATCATTAAAAGGAGGGAGTTGTCTTATGATAATGATATAATTTTTGAGACAATGAAAAATTTCTCTTTTTATTTCAAATATGGTCTTTAGTTCAATATCAGTATAGAATGTTATCTTATTTGAGTCTGTTATCTATTTTTATGAAAACACAAAGTTATTATTAAATTCACTGAATTATAAAATTATTTCATTTTAATTGATGGATTTCTCCTACATTTGACATCCGTATGCTTTTTCATTTGTGTATGCATATATAATCACGGTTCAAAAATACCATAAGTGAAATATATTTGAAATGAAGCGTGTGTTTACTAAATAAGAAAGAAAGAATGCTGTCCACTTGTTTTGATGATAAGAAATTCCATATCCCTCCTCCGTTCGAGACAAGCGCAACAAGAATTTATTACTGTTGAATTCATTATGTAAAAAAAAGCTATTATAAAGTACTTTTAAATAATAGATATTTCTTTTAAGTGTTATTTGAATAAAGCGATATTTTATTGGCTTCTCTTCATTTGAATTCCTGAAGTGTGGGAAAAATAAATGTAATCAGTTTTGTATATCACTGCAAACAAAAGACATACATACTAAAAATCATAACATTTTTACACTTTGATAGCGATATCTTTACCGGGGAAGGGAGGGGTCGAGGAATGATAGAGTATGATATCGAAAGCGGGGAGGCCGAAATGATGATATTATATCGGAAGGGAGAACATTATTTCCGATTTCCGCAACAGCCTAATCTTCAGAAATAATGCACGGATTTTCATCAAACTTCAGATTCACTAAGACTCTGACATGAATTGTTTTTTTTTACATTTTGGCGGAAATCACTCAAGTGATGTTGCATGTTTTTATGATTTCGGCAATAGCTCAATCTCCAGAAGTAATACAAGGATTTTCATCAAACTTCAGTTTCAGTTAGTTCTTGACATGAATCGACATTTTCTATATTTTAGTGTAAATCACTTTGCAACTTTATGGTGTTTTCGGAGCTCAAATTATCCCCTCGAAGCGGTTTGAATAATTTTAGACATGAAAGAATATTCACTGAAGGAGCTTAAAGCCTTTAATCAGCCTACTAAAAATGTATGGTTTATCTGACTTCATAAAGACTAATTAGAAGTCTACAAAATAAATTTTGATGAATAAAATATTTTTTCAATTTTTATTAATAATTGAGAAATGTTTTTACACATAATGTACTTTTTTTTAATAATTAAAACTTATGTAATTAAAATTCATGTCGATGGACAACTGTTCCCAACTGGTTACTATTTTCTATCAATAATCCTAATATTGATAAACATATACGTAACATCTCTAACTTATCTCATAGTTTCGATTATCTCCCCTTTGACGAGACAAATTTGATTCTAACAAATATGTGTTTTGTTCCTCCTTCTTACAAAGTATTCAACAGGCCTTTAGGACAGTACATGTAGCATATACATATAGACACAGAAATTTGTGAAACTTCAAAATATTCGAAAAATATTAAATTTCTGAAGCCGCATGTTTAAATTTAAAAATTTTAATTTAATATTAGTATCTTTCTGTATTAGAATAGTTCATGGTGGCGAGTGGTCAAGGAAAAATGCAGTCAAAAAGAGAGGTAGCTACCAGAATTTTCTTATAGAAAGTACTTCAAATAATATAAAGTGATTAATGAAGACGAATTTCTCTTTAACAAAATACTGGTATTAACCACGTTTTTTGTCTGTGTTTTTCACTGGCCACTCTCCACCCTGTAATTTCTCTTTAACAAAACACTAGCATTAACCACGTTTTTTGACTGTGTTTTTCACTGGCCACTCTCCACCCTGTAATTTCTCTTTAACAAAATACTGGTATTAACCACGTTTTTTGACTGTGTTTTTCACTGACTTCTCTCCAGCCTGTAGTTAAGAACGTGACATTAAAAAAACTCGCCTTTCTAAATATTTAAGAAATCGTATTTTCGCCAAGAAATTATTCTTGCGACAAAGAAAAAAACACTTATCCTATATTTGACATCGTAAAATTTTGGATTGCACTGAAAATTAATGGACGCAGTTTGAGGTTTTTCGCGATTTCCTAAAATTTAATTTTCTGAACAAAGGACTTTTGAAATACTCAATTACATACTTACAAATTAAAGTGATCCCATGTCATCCTTGTCTGGGGATACTGCCTATATTGCAGGTATTATCCTCAGATTTTATAAAATGGAATCTACGATACATTGAGTAAAACTGAGGTGCACGTACCATATGATCAGCTTTTTCTATACTTTAAAAAAAATGTCGATTTTACAGTACATTATTGGCAGCTGTGTTTCCAGTTTTAAACAGCAAAAGTACTAAACTGTAAGCAAGTGAAATACTCTTTAACACAAATATATAATTTAATTGATTTACAGGATGATATAATTTTGCTAATTTTACAGCATAGCAATGGCGTCCCAGCTGTTTATCATATACAGTAAAATCAACAGTTGTTCTTTTTGCAGCATCCATTCCATCAGATATAACTATGCCTTGAAATTTATATTTTATTCAGAACATCAGTGAAACTCCCTGTGATACTGAAGTTGTCACAAAGATAGAAAAGCATATCAGTCTAACAGATTTTTATTTAAATTACGCGCTTTGTATCTGCGGAATTTTCTCTTCGTTAATTTTTGGAATATTACACACACACACAAAAAAAAAAAAAAAAAAAAGAAAAAGAAAAAGAAAAACACGTATCTTCAGAATTGACACTAATGTATTTTTAGACTTACTAATAAATATCTGGACACTATCATATGGATAAGTGTTTTATGGATTTAAATTGATTTTTACAAATTTACAAATATAATTTCAAAAAATTCTGCCACCTTTTTTTTTAGCAATTGTTTCCCTTTTTTTTCCTTACTCATTGATTAAACTTCTAAACACCAACACCAAACTTTATTTGATAAATTGCTCACAATTTCTTGTCATCAAGTTTGCACTTATAAAGTAAATAATTACTAAACTACTGGATCCCACAAACCTGCAATTATCGAAATAATAATTATTCCAGGATGCGGATTCAATCCCCTTGACATTAATATAGAAACAAGGTAAACTAAATAACACAGTAATTTTCATTCATGCAATTATTCCATTAAACTTATTGAAGTAACTAGGTGTGGCAAAAGTAGTAAACGTGCATTAAAAAAATTATTAACTTTAATTCAGGAATTGATAATTTTTAAAATTAAAAAAGCACTTTACTTACATTCCTTTTCTTCTTTACTTCTTTATTTCTTTAGACATTGTTTTTAACCAGCTGATTGATATGGAATAATTTTTATTTCAATTTCATGCCAGCTTATTTTTTTGAGTTCGTTGGAAAATCCTTTAAGGATTTTTGTCCTGTGTAATCCTAATACAGTGTGGATATGCATTTTAATGTTCGCATTATTTTATCGTAGAATTCTTGGATTAAATAAGGAGAAAACTTGCATTCAGAATAAAAATTAAAGTGTCGTTAAATGACACTGCCCGGAAAGAGATGAATATCTTTACATCAAAATATGTCGTTCTCAGAAAACATTTGAATAAACAAATTTATTTTACTTGAGAGCGGTGAGACGAAAAAATAAGAACAAAAATTATTGACATGTTTCCATTCCGTTTAAAAAGAAGCATAATCATAATAAATAAAAAAATAATACAAATTGTTTCACGGTCAATACAAATGGCACGCAACAATGAGATGTAAATTAATAACCACACGCTCTATTGTAAAAACAATAAATTTAAAACATACAATGATCAGAATTAATTTTCAACTTGGTTCATCCCATTTAAGTTTTCACAAGGAGTTTATTCATAAACTGTAACCATAAATTAGGTATATTAAAAGAAAAATTATCATTGCAAACAAAATTTTTACATGTATAAATTTCAATAGATTAGCTTATACTGGATTTACGAAAACAATTTGATATAAAACATAATTTGCTTTCATTAAACATAATTTTTATCTCCTCTTTTAAATATGTTCAAACGTTCAAACGTTCTCAGGAAAATTTTAAAACAGTAAAAATCTTATTAATAGAAGAAAAATTTTTTAAGTAAATATCAATAAAATGAGAAAGTACGCGCATAATCGTAGAAATGTTAAGAAAGAGGACTAGAGTTTCTTAAAATAGTGAAACTTCAACTGCAACCGCTTTCGCAGGGATTCATTACTACCACGACAAACATACACCAAAAAATTTAGATCGAATATTTCTCGTTATTTATATCTCACATTAATGGAAAAGCTGAATAAAAAATAACGGCAAATATTGTATTCGTTATAAATGTTGGGAGTTTCCTTCACCGATAGACGCTCCGTTACATTATGACAAACTACTGTCAATATCAATGAAAAGATTTTTACAGCTATGCAAAGTGAGAACACTGAAAAAATATAATTTTTTCTTACCATATTTGTGAGACAAATTTCCCATTTATAAAACACTTAAATAAGACAAAATTTTCTATTCAAGTTTACTGGTGGACGTTTTTGCTGGCGGTAACCAGTATCTGTTGATCCGATCAAAACAAACAGCTGTCTTTTTGTGACAACAACCTCAGTTACTTCACTCGAAACTGATAGACAATACACTATATGTCTCGTCCTTTTTATTCATAACTCCATATCATAAACCGTTCGGATGTGGCAATCCCAAATTTGCTTTTAAATCTTATGTATGTTAATACTTCAAAATTCGCTAATCACAGTGCCAAAACTAAATGAAAATCTATGTTCATCGTCAGGATTCTAAAGACATGAAATAGAACTCTTGAAAATTGAACATAAAAGATATACCTATTAGGCGATTTATATACTAAAACATAAACAGCAATAATATATATCAAGCTATACCTGAATCTGAAGTTTGATAGAATTTTTTTGCATTAGTTCTTCAGATAGTGCTAATGCAGGAATCAGGAAAACTTCAGCATTGTAACGTCACTTGTTGGGCTATTGACACCAAACGTAACCAGAACTAGTTCATATCACGGATTTATGGAATCTCAAATTTGAAGAAAAAGCCGTGCATAATTTTTGAATATATAATATATAGGAAATCGTGAAAAATACAATATAGTAGCACCACGTGTTGAGTGATTCACCTCAAAATGTTAGCAACATCAACTCATTTCAAGGACTATCTGAACCTGAAGTTTGATGGAAAACTGTGTATTAATTGTTGAGATAGAACTCTTGCGTAATTCGTAAAAAAACACAGCATAAGCTGTGCCAGCTAAAAACAGATTTATACCAAAAACATTAATCTATTCCAGGGACTACCTTAATAAATTTTTTATAAATTTCCATGCATGAACTCTTGAGATAAAGCAATTGCAAAAATCATAAAAAATGCAGCATAGCAATACCGCATGTTGAGCGATTTATACCAAAGTATAAACAACATCGATTCATGTCAACGACTAACTGAATCTAAAATTTGATGGAAACATTACTTGCAATCAGTAATAATATATATTTTTTAATATTTATTTATATTCAGTAGTATACTGTATGCAATAGATGCTGGTTTTTCTCATCACTCTCTCATCAGCTTCTACTGAATACAGATAAATATTAAAAAATATATTAATTTTTACTGATTTATAAGTACAATAGGCTCTTGTTAGTTCGAACTCGTCGGGACCACAAGAAATGTTCGAATTATCCAGAGTTCGAATTATGGAAAGTATGAGAAGAAAACATGTTTAAAGGGATTTCTATTCTTTGTGCTATTTCAATTTAATTAATGTTATTGTAATGTTAATGTAAATTTATTCCGGCTATTATTATTAGAACATAACTTATTACAAATTTAAAAGATATAAATACATAAACAATCTAAGGGAATAGGAACAATCACAATATAAGGAAGGATAGGGGTGTCACTGATGGCAGACGGGGCACTAAGAAAGCGAATATCAAATGCATAGAATTATATATATATTAGTTCTGGACAATTCTGACAAAAATTAAACAAAACTTTTTCAAGAATATAAAGTGCGTGATAAATTAAGGAAAAATGAAAAATCAGAATTCTTGTTAGTTCGAATTAAACGAAGTCAAAAGCAAATGAGTTCGAATAAATGAAATATTTTAACGTTATTCTGCCACTTAAAATTTCGGGACTTCATGTTTAGTTCGAATTAATGAGAGTCGACTGTATTTTAATTAAATCTAAACTCTATTCATATATTGGTAAAAAAGTAAATGGGCATTTTGTTAAAACTCTTCACTACTTACTTACAGTCATACCCTCATTTCTGCTATTTTAGCCTATTTGGAGCGAATCCCCCACATGGTAAAAACTTTTTTCTTCCATATGAAATTATATTATTTTCACGTTTAATCTCTAAAATTCCGTAAAATATTTTATTAATCTAAAAGAAAATAAAATGTAATGTAAAAATTTAAACGCATGTTATTATAATTTTTATGAAAGTCTTATAAATTTCGACAAAATGTTTTTAATAAAATATAGACTTATTTTTTGCTTTTGATGGAGTAAATTTACATTTTTTCAAAATTTGTTTTAAGTTTCTTGTTTAATTACAATTGCTGAACCCACTAAATCAGTGTTTTTTAAAGATTACTTTCGTTTTTCTCAGATAAAAAGAAAAAAAAAACTCCTGAAACTTTTAAACCTTTTAGTTTAGTTGATAACGCTCTATCGCTTTTTTTTCTATTTGAATCCAACTTAAATATTTGTAAACACGTTTCATTTAGAATTACAGTAATAATAGTTCTCTGTAGATAAAAGTAAATATTTTGATCTTCAACTAATGAAAGATAAGCAAATAAAAGCAACGTAAACTTTTTTATATATAAAGATGCGTTTCCGATGTCAAAAATCTAACATTTCATTTTCTACAGAATACAATGGAATGCAATTGTATAAGAAAATGTATCATACTTAAAACACAGCTTGAAATTAAGTACTTTGTGTTTCTAACAAAATACTTTGAAAAGGTTATTTTCCTACAGTAATATAATAAATTTTCTTGAAATCTTTTGAATGCTATCTCCGTTTACCATGAAATAAATATAGAAAAACAGAATAGGAAATATCTCTCTTTCTTTGTCTTATTTTCAAATTACTCCATAAATTTACGTAAGCATTTTTTCGGATATATTTATTCTTAATTTGTAAGATATCAATGGTGCAGTTAACATTTAAATGAAACAAAATTAAACTAAATGTTTAACATTAAAATGAATTTTATCTCTTCTCAGCCATTTAATAAAAAAATCTACTTAAATCAGTGTTTCCCAACCTTTTTCAGGCCATGCTTCACCATATCATATACAAAACCCTGATGACCCCCCTCCCTTCTTTCTGAAAAATAATTCTTATTATATAAAAATTAAGCTGTTATACCATTTAAAGCAGTGAAAGAGAGCCATATAGAATTCTCAAATTTTCCCCCTCGAAAGCCAAATTTCCCCCCTGTGGAGCGTGCAGATCACGTTGGGAACCACTGACCTAAATTAAAATTTTCCTTTTTTTAATGTAGTTCTCAAAGGGTTTTTAGGAAATTTGTCATGCAAACTCAATAAGGCTTTACTTTTATCTGCAAAGGAGCTGAAAATTTTAATATATATATATATATAGTTAAGTGTGCTTTTCTAAATCGCAAACAGTTAAAAAATTTCAACTTTATTTAAAAAATATGAATTCAAAAAAGTAATTTAAATTATTTTATTTAACCAGAAATAGGATAAACTCTCAAATCAAACTAAGGTAACATGTGCTTATTGCCAATTCCCAAAGAGCGACCTCTCAGACAAGGAAACCAAGTCTCTTGAGCAAAGTGTCCCTTCCGGTCATCTTTATTAAGGTCTTAAAAATGCAGTTTTCAGTCAGAGCTGAAGCCGCATTTTGTACAATTAACCGAAACGCCTTTAACTTTTTGCTTACGTGGCATAAAATCCAGCGAATAACGCGCACCTACGGTTTGAGACTACATTTTTCTATTTTTAGGTTTATTCATTATATAATGAGCATCTTTTTCTGTACATAGGATTATAAAATGTATCTGCACATTCACTTATATTTTGAAGTCCAGGAATTTTGATAAGCTTTCGAAAAATGCTATACTAAAAAAATACAAGCAATACAAGGACGTTAAAGTGTGACAAAACATTTACAAAATGAAGCCCAAATGTGTCATGCCTACTGTTTCCAGATTGGGGACAAAAAATTCCCCTGATTCTTTGATTGTCACCGCTTTTTTGATACAGAAATATTCGGCTTATTTAAAAATTAAATGTTTTTTTTTTTTTTTTTTGAAAAATAAGGCGAAATGTACTATTTATAAAAGTGGTGATAGACAAATAATCTGAAAAATAAGTCCCCAATCTGGCAACACTGATCATGCTAGACTCAAAATTGTGCGTGAGTGAAATAAAATCGTGGAATAAAAATAAACTTGGCCTATTTCCGAGGATATTTCAAAGATGTAATATAGTTAACTATCTAGATAGAACAGAAGATAATTACTTACTTATGAATCATAGTCACAATGATGATGAAAATAAAGTAGAATTTGATGATACATAACAGAAGTCAAATATGAAGAATTTTTCAAGTTACAAGATAATGAAAACTTTAAGTTTATAAGATAATGTAAATACTTTTAATCAAAAAATATATACAGTACATGACGAGATCTAATGTTTTTATAGTTAAACATACATATTTTTAAATCTATCATTTTTTGTATTCTGCGTATAACGTACACCATCAAATTTCGATCTCATTTTTGGTATTAAAAGTGTGCGTTAAACCCCCAAATTTACCGTATATTCTCGTGTATCTGAGTCCTCATTCACATGTAAAAAATAAATATCTAAGAATGTCTAAGGAAGATGAACAAAAAATCTGCAGGCCTAACTAACAGTGACAAATTTCGGGGTTTCCTAGGGCGGGTGGTATATTCCGGCCAGGAGCAAGGTGATGTCTCAGCCGGAACATTCGGGATTTCGCGTTAATGGTAAAAAATTGCAATCCCTCCGGAACTCTGTAATGTCCCTCCCCCCGGAGCCACAGAAATCTCTCCAGGAGAAAAGTGTCTAAACAAAACAATGCTAACTAAAAAAAAATTCCTTCCCTACAGTTCAAAAAATTCATCCCTTCATAGCATGCATGACCACAATGACATCATTATGACGGCCATACGTCAAGAGGGTCACGTAACTTCTGTGACCAAAATACCATCACTCAGTAATGTCACATTACGAATTAAATGTGAACTTCTTCGAAAACTTTAAAAAATTGCAAAATTCCTTCTAAAAATGTTATTGACTGTATAATTATGTTTTTTTTTTAGAATTAAAAAATTGTTACGTCACTGTTGTAATGTACTGCATTTAAAGTACGTCACATCACATATGCGAAAAAAAAAACACCATATTGTAAACTCCAAAAACTTTTTAAAATGTTAATATATATAGAGAGAAATATCTTAAACAGGCCGTCTATCGTCTACTAAAAAGCTCGTCTATCGAATACCGTCTTCTTCATGATAACACGACAAGATTATAGTTATCATTTTACATAGTTGTTACATATATTAGTACGCTTTCGGTATCTGTAGAAAAATTCCAAACAATAGATGTACTTATCCTTGTATATTTTTATTTTCCTCTAGTAAGTTAATTATTGATATCTGTACTCTATACCTTTTCAAAATGTATTTTGTTCTATTATTGTATCATAACAATGCATATTGAGATTCATAATTACTATAAAATTTATGTATCCATTTTAAGAAGTGACAAAACTAATTCATAGATGGGATTGAATATGGCGACATTTAAGTACATTTGAATGTCTATAAGTGCAATCTTGTGAAATTAGGATCTACATATATAAACTTTTCTACATGAACAACTTATTTATATGTATAACTAGGAAAAAAAAACAAGCATATTTAATGGGATGTGCGCAAGTGTGCCATTGTGAATTATCGTATGGGCTCAAAAATGCTGTTTCGACATGTCCCGAATCCATGATTTTTTAGAATTTTTTTTCTTAAGATTAAAGAAAAAGGTTTTCAGGAAGTAATATAAAAATTAGTCACAATATATAAAAGCAAATTATTCATTTACCATAATTTATGTTTATAAAGTATTTTTTGTTATTCGAAATTTTCTTAGATAAAAAATAATATATGTTTCAAAATCTCTTTGAAATAAAAACTACAAGCAAAGTGTGACAGGTTATGAAACAGAACCCAGCAAGTTTCTTCAAAACTTCTGTTCTTATATTTCAATATTTTTTTTGTCTCTTGAAATATAAGAATATATTACGAAAGAATTAATATATCCTTTGTCATGTTGAAATCTGATTTGACACGTATTATGTTACTTTTCTAACTTTTTGATGTTTTTCAAGTAAATTTTATTCTAAAGAGAAGGTATAAAATGGAATAAATTTTGTTTGTTTTAATGTATTCTAAATCTTTTTCGGAATGGATATATTTAATACACGCAACATTTCTTAATCGAAGTTTATTTTATGGATTATAAATTTCACATACATGGGGTTCCAAATTATTTTTTAAAACTTTTCGCGGATAACTTTTCAGGTGCTTTGATTTCTGTTAATATTCTCTGAATATGGTAAGAATCAAATCAAAATCAACACAGAATCCACAGGTTTTTCCAAAACTTGTGTTCTTTTATTATAAAATCTTTTGTCTCTTGAAGTATAAAAATATATTAGGCACGAAGTATAATATACTTTGTTATATTGAAATTTTACTTGACATGTACTATATTACTTACTGTTTAAATACTACACGTATTACTGTTTAACACGTTCGCTGCCGCAGACGCGCCAGCGCGAGATAAGGTTCCAACGTTAAGGGACCACTCACACGCAAGCGCATGATGTGGGGTGATGTCCAATAGCCAGTCACGCGCTGGCGCTACGAAATCTTTTACTGATTCTTTGTTATAAAAAGTAAATCGGCTTCTTTTAAAAACTCACTTTTACAGTGCGGCATTAACTATTATCACATCTTCACGTAAGCGGCTGCGAACGTGTTAAATTCTTTCTAATCTTTTTGAGAAAGATATATTTAATATACACAACCTTTCTTAATCGAAGTTCATTTATTGGATTATAAATTTCATATACATGGGGGTACAAATTATTTTTTTAAACTTTTAACAGATTACTTTTCAGTTGCTATTATTTCTTTTAAAGTTCGCCGAAGTTGATAAAAATCAAATCATTGGGAAAACAGAACGAAAAATCATTCAACAAATATAGATTATGGGACAGAATTCAAGAGTAACAGAACATTTCTAGAAATTTCATTCTTCCGTTACATGAAATTATATATCTAAAAAATTATTTAAAAAATACTTAAATGTGTATAAATACATTTTCAACGATAGTTGAAAATATGCGATAATGTGATCGAATTTGGTTATGTAGCTCTGCACGTGATCTATAAAACTTATACACACGCTACTTAATACACTGTAAATTGAATACTTTAAAATTTCCACAGCAGAAAATGTTCTTCCAGAAATTATAGATCATAGTAGGAACTGTAACTGAAATCTCTTATGCAACTCTCTAAAATAACTACTGGGATTACCCATTCCTGAATATATAGAAAACGTTTTTGGCACATCTATCTGCTTATATTTAATTTCATTTGATTTGAAATATGGAAACACATTTAAAATTCAGTACAGCTCATTTTTTTAATGGAATTCTTTTGTGTGTAAACTAGTTATAATTGCCATTTATTCTAAACTCGTGAAAGAACATGCTGTGGTATAACCAGTGATTCATATAAATCTGAATATGTTTTAAATATCCTGACATCAATATGAAGCTACTTAAACAAATTTTCCGTATAGATCATGATGTAACACAATTTGTTTGTGTATCCATGTGAATGAACGTCATTAATCCCAGAAAACCAGAGTGATTTTTAACTTCTTTTTTAAGGCACAGGAGGCGAAAGATTGAACAAAATAATAGTAACTACTGGTATTTCAAAAAAGAATATATATACAGGGTGTCCACTCTCAACGGTGGCCAATGGCTAATTTCTAAACCGTTAGTCATAGACATATTGTTCCAATTACAAAAATGCTTTAAAAAAGGTAAAGAAGTATCTTTTAAGTAATTTAAGTCAAAAAAAAAATTACTAAAAAATTACGAAAATTAAATTTTTATAGTCTCCCGGTGCTATAAGTGATATTTAGTAAATATTTACCACTACTCTAACAAGAAGAACAAAAAAAGTCCCATTCCTCTGCGATTAAAACTGACCGAGTAATAGCTGTTCCAAGTTGAAGCATCTTTTTTGCTGCAAAATAGGGGTCAGTCACAAATTTACTGGAAATAAAAATAAACGTCAGATACAAAATTTAACTTTAAACATTGAAAGTAAAATAATTTTCGCAATATTGTTTTTGAATTGATGTTGACGTTTACATAGTAAAGCAAAATATACAATTTGTGCTAAAAATATCAGTAAAAAAAATAACATAAATTTTGTTAAATTAAATTATGAAAAGTAACAGTCACAATTTGTTACATAATGTTATGTATTTAAAATTATATTAGATTACTTAACTTAATAGAATTTGATGTATTCTTATAAAATAAATAAATGGTACGCACCTAAAATCGTATTAATATTACATTGTCATTGGATATAAATAAGTATGCGAATTGAACCTCGTACGGATTTTTGGAAGTGAGTTAAAATTTGAATAAAAGTTTTAAACTAGGAAAACTTACTTACGAACGTTACGAGTAAAATAAAAGTTTATTAAAATAGCATACCTTTTTAAAATAAAATCACGAAAAGAAACAGCTTCATTTGCTTACAAAATAAAACATATGTAAAAATAAAATTGAGGATGTGAATTTCAAAACTCGCCTTTATCGTTTTTGTTTACTCTATCAGTCTATACAATTCTGCGCTATTGTAACACTACAATCTCCAAATTTATAATGAAAACCAATGGACGCATTTAAAGGTTTTTAGCGATTTCCCCGAATTTGATTTTCTCGTTAAAGAGCATTTTGAAATTCACGTCTTCAATTATTTAATAAAAAAGCTAGAAGTTAATTAATTAAAATTAACACTACCATAAAACTTATACGGTGACAGCACCTTCAGTTAAATCGCTTTAAAAATATTTATTTATCTCATTTAAAACATTTTTGTAATTGGAACATATGTCTGTGACAAATGGTTTAGGAATTACCCTTTGGATAGCGTTGAAATGGACGCCCTTTATAGTACTTTAAGAACTTAGTGTACGTCCCCTTAAAGCTTAGTCGAACTCATACATTTTCAGCTATCGAAAAGTGCTTTAAGTCATGAAATTTAAAGTTTCATAACTCGGTCAATTTTAATGTTAGATGAACCTTTTCTGTATTGCTTGCTAGAGTGTTGGGAAATTTTTACTAAATATCACTTATAGGACCGGGGGACCGTATAAACATTTAATTTTCGTAATTTTTTGATAAAAATTGTTTTTGACCTAAATCACTGAAAAAGCAGTTCTTTACTTTTTTTAAAGCATTTTTGCAATTGGAACTATATGTCTAAGACTAACGATTTAGAAATTAGCCATTGGCCACCGTTGAGAGTGGACACCCTGTATATATAAAAGAATTTTGAAAATTAAATATGTTTCTGAATATGAATATTTTATATGATAATATTCGGTTTTTAATTTTATTTATCTATTTTTTTCAAATGAAAAGCATAAATATTCAACATAGAGGTGATATAATTTTTAAAATCTCGAATGGGAAAAATGCTTGTTTTAAATATATTTTTGGTTAAAAAAAATCATAGTTTTTATTTGCTGTTATGCCTTAATAACTTATTAAATGTTTTATTTGGGTAATTACAAGCTGTTAAGTGACTGATAATGAAAAATATCTTGTGATATTTGTAATCTCTCGCTACTTTATCTTTCCTAATTCAATATCAAATATTTTAGAAGAAGAATGCATAACATTTTCGCTGTCCTTAAAAATTAAACTATTAAAAGCGATCAAGTAACTCTTATCTGAAGTGAAACATTTAATGAACTCATGAATAAGCTGTCAAAGTTAGTTAATATTTCTGGTAATTGCATTTAACGTTAAAAATATCTGAGGGAATTTGGTGTAACAGGTGTACTTTAAGATTTAAAAGATATTCATTTCAACATTTCTTTAAATATGTGAAACACCTTATCCAAATATAGTTGTAGTATGTTAAATATTGTATATCCTATATTATATTAATGAATGAATATATAGATAAAACCCCTCATGTTTTTGCTTCTTTATGAGAATAAAGGATTTAGAGCTTATTCTAGCGACGATAATTTTCCGAATTTTCAAGCTATGTTTTTAAGACTTTCACAAAAGTTGCTTGATACATTTAACTAATTCATTACCGAAATTACATTTTGATTGCATTCACGCAGGCGCAATGAGACATTTTTAATAAACTTGCTCATTTGCATGCAATTTTTAATGTTTTTTTAAATTATTATAACTGCATATTATGAACAATTTTGTTTTTCATATTTTATGAAATGAACATTTCTTGAACTCTGCAAATTATAAGCAAAAAATTTGAAAAAATCGAGACTGTTTTTATAAAGACCTTAAATTCAGTACGAGTATGCATGATTTTTTATAAAAATGAACACAGTTAATTAAATACATCAGTTAATCATAATCTGAAGTTTGAGGGCTTTTGCTACATTACTTTTGATAGGGTTATCCCGAATATTTTTTTTCTTTTTCATTTTGTTGGTGGTCCTTTATGGGATTTCGTAAAAATCACTTCGCGGAAATATATGACCTGTACAATCTTTTTGCACAACTGGAGTTTGAGAATATTTTCTTATGAATTTTTCTAGATATTTAAAAAAACGTCTAAAATCGCAAGTGACCTGTTACCTTTGGCAGTATAGTGTATCTACCAAGTTCTAAATAAACTTTTGTTTGCATTTAGTTATGTACAGTACATAGTGTTTTTAAAATTAAATAAAACTATACTATAAATGCAAAAAATTTTTTTAAACAACATGAACTGCAAGAAAAGATTATGCTAAAAATTGGATGAAAATTTATTTTTGTCATTTTAGAAAAGCTAATATTTTTCTTTTATAAAACTTCTTCCGTGAAGTTATATGAAAGATTGCTACAACAATTGTGAAATGAAAAATAGCAAAGTTTGACATAAACAGGAAACACTTAAAAGTTTGAATTTACTTATTTTGGGTATTAAAGAAAGAAGAAAACATGATGAGAAATATATATATATATCTTTAGGTAACATGATATGATATTTAGTTTTATTATATATATTATTATTAGTTTTATTTAATTTAAAAAACACTATGTACTGTACATAACTAAATGCAAACAAAAATTTATTTATAACTTAGTATATACATTATACAGGGTGATTCAGCTCGTCGGTGACAAACTTTAAGGATCGATAGAGCACACCTAGACGAACATTTTTGAATAGGGAATGTAGGGTCCCTGACGCGATGGTAAGGCGCTAGGCGCTTTCGAAAATTTGGGTGCCGAAATTCGAAACGTCATAAAAACTAGGGAAATGGTTAGATTTTCTTGCTTGTTGCGTCGAAATGATTCTGTTTGTTTAGACTTTCTTCAGTACCAATTTGATAAGCGTATCTCTTAAAACATGGATAGGGGGCGCTGCAGACTTTGGAGAGCTAGACAACAACTTAAAGCCCGTTATTTTGATAATTTAACACATGCTCGCCAAAGTTTATACTCTAACTTAAAGTTTGAACCCAAAAGTAGAGCCCTGCAAAAAGCGTAAGAGCCGGAATAAAATGTCAAAGTACAGGGTGGTCGAAACTCGAAGGCTCCTAAGAGATAAACAAACAGATTTCTTGACTTATGGCATGCATTTTCATGATTCTGTTTGCTGGGGCTCTCTGAAACTCAGTTGAACGGTACAAAAAGAAACATCGATAGGGGGCGCTTTGGGCAAAAAACATAATTCGTTGACATTTCGGACGCTAACTGGAAACGGGGCGCTACGATCAGTTAGAAACAAAACAAGAGAGTAATTTACTTATCATAAGAAGCTATTAAAACTGCAGTTTGTTTGTTTTTTTTAACAAACATAGCTGGTTTCAATCATGCACAATGCGCGCAATAAAATTTACATAAGGTGCTTTTTGCTGATTTATGCAAAAGATATCGTACCATATCGATATGCAAAAGATACGTAATGCGTAGACGACAACGCGAGATGACGTAGTTGTATGCGCAGACACGTCTTTTGAACGTGCGGTACCTACTTAAGCTTCGGGTTACTTGTCTGCAGATCGGTAGTAGGATGGAACGGTACACAAACTCTGAATTGGCTGACATGCATTTGGCGTATGGCGCTGCTGGTTGTAATGGACGAGCCGCTCAGCGGTTGTACGCCGAGCGTTACCCCAACAGGCAAATCCCCTGCCATGCCTTCTTCGCTCGAGTACACCAGAGGTTGTCCACAACGGGATCTTTCGACGGAGGCAGGCCTGAACGGGAGCGATCAGTGAGCACCCCCGACAACGAAGAGGCTGTGCTTAACCTGGTTGAGGACAACCCAGGTCTTAGCATGAGAGATATCGCCAGACATGTTGGCATTTCGCAAGCAACTGCGTGGCGCATCTTACGTTCCCGGAATCTGCACCCCTACCACATCCAGCGAGTGCAGTTGCTCAGAGAGCAGGATTTTGGCCCTCGAGTGGAATTCTCAAGATGGTACTTGGCGATGAGATCCAGGGATCCCCGTTTTGTAAACAGCATTTTGTTTACGGACGAGTCCACCTTCAGCCGGGAGGGAATGTGGAACGCCCACAACAGTCATGTGTGGTGTGATGAAAATCCACATGAAACCAGAAGCCGAGCAGCCCAGGAGCGTTTCTCAGTAAATGTGTGGGCCGGCATTTTGGGGGATTGCCTCATTGGCCCTTATTTGTTACCTGAACGGCTGACAGGTGGAAATTACCTGATTTTCCTGGATCAAGTGCTGCCGCAGCTTCTGGAGGAGGCGCACGTACCCGAAGGTTCGCGTCGCCAGATGTGGTTCCAGCACGATGGAGCTCCGGCCCATTACACGAACGACGTGCGTCTCCATCTAAACGCAAGGTATGGCCAGCGGTGGATCGGGCGTGGGGGTCCAGTTCACTGGCCTGCCCGATCACCAGACCTCACCTGCTTGGATTTCTTCCTTTGGGGTTACCTGAAGGCCGAGGTATACCATACACCTGTCAGCAGTGCTGAAGAACTTGTGGCGCGCATTGTGGCAGCTGCAGGGCAGATCAGAGATACTCCTGGCATTGTTGGAAACACACACTCCTCAATGCGACGGAGGTGCGAAGCCTGCATCATGGCCCAAGGTCGAAATTTCGAGCATCTTCTGTAGTGTTATTTTTTGTAAATAAATTTCCAGTATCATTGATGTTTTTGGTCTAAATTTATTCAGAAGTGTTGAGCAGAGGTAGAAAATGTGTTTTCATTATTACTAACTGATCGTAGCGCCCCGTTTCCAGTTAGCGTCCGAAATGTCAACGAATTATGTTTTTTGCCCAAAGCGCCCCCTATCGATGTTTCTTTTTGTACCGTTCAACTGAGTTTCAGAGAGCCCCAGCAAACCGAATCATGAAAATGCATGCCATAAGTCAAGAAATCTGTTTGTTTATCTCTTAGGAGCCTTCGAGTTTCAACCACCCTGTACTTTGACATTTTATTCCGGCTCTTACGCTTTTTGCAGGGCTCTACTTTTGGGTTCAAACTTTAAGTTAGAGTATAAACTTTGGCGAGCATGTGTTAAATTATCAAAATAACGGGCTTTAAGTTGTTGTCTAGCTCTCCAAAGTCTGCAGCGCCCCCTATCCATGTTTTAAGAGATACGCTTATCAAATTGGTACTGAAGAAAGTCTAAACAAACAGAATCATTTCGACGCAACAAGCAAGAAAATCTAACCATTTCCCTAGTTTTTATGACGTTTCGAATTTCGGCATCCAAATTTTCGAAAGCGCCTAGCGCCTTACCATCGCGTCAGGGACCCTACATTCCCTATTCAAAAATGTTCGTCTAGGTGTGCTCTATCGATCCTTAAAGTTTGTCACCGACGAGCTGAATCACCCTGTATACTGCCAAAGGTAACTGGTCACTTGCGATTTTAGACTTTGTTTAAATATCTAGAAAAATTCATAAGAAAATATTCTCAAACTACAGTTGTGCATAAATATAGTACAGGTCATACATTTGCACACTTTCTACTACAGAAATATATTTCACTTCCTAAATCTAAAATTATTAAAATAAAAAGCTTGTTTCTTGTTTGAAACCATGTAAAATAAAATTTAAGAAATATAAAAAAAACATGATTTTTTTTTTTCAAAATTTTCAAATTGTTGAGTAATTACCGTGCATAAATAACATTTCCCGTTGTTTTAAACCTTTTTAAAAATAATATAGGGTCATTTGAAAAGAAACACGATAGAAATTTCAGGTGAAGCGTAGCAAATGAGGTGCTTTCGTAAGATAACGAAGTTTTAAAAATATTCAGATCGTATTGTTATAGTAAATAGTACTTCGGAGATAGTAATCAGACCTCAGCAACGTATATCATATTCATAGATTGTGAAATAGTATACTATAATTAAAGCATGCCCCAAGCAATGTTCCCCCCGTATAGCATTATGTAGTGGAATACTTTTCTGTGGCCCTGTAATTTAATAATAAATATTCTTTGCATCACAGATTGTACAGACTGTATATTTTAGTATATATGAACTTCATAGGTTCATATCAATTATATTATATTTGAAAAGGTTTAACATCACTAAAATATACTTGAAACTATTTTTTCCTATTGATCGCAATGTAATGGAGTATTTTTGATTGTCCCTCTAATTAATCTATACATCCGATAATCATAAAATAAAAAAAGATTTGACAAAATTAAGTTAAAATGATTTTTAATATATTTTTAAATATCTTGCGATTTGGGTAGGCAGTTTTTGCTTTGTTATATGCGGGCAGACAGACGGGCTGACAGACTGAACGACGAATATAGGTGCTAGCTATTTATATAATTACGGCCACACCTAAAATTATTCAGATATTGATGTAATAGTGCACAGTATTTCGAATACAGTGTAGTAGCCAAAATCTTTTGTGTGTCTCTGTAAATATTATCTGCTTTCTTTTATACAGGAAATAACTCATAGTATTCTTCATCAATGCATAACAATCTCATAAAATAATTAATTACAATTAAAACGTGTACCAAACAATGTTCTCCCTATACCATTATGTAATGGAATACTTTTGTGTGGCCTTGTAAACCAATAACAAATGTTCTTTGCACCACAGATTGTTCAAAATGTATATTATAATATGTGCTTCATAGATGCATATCAGTTTTATTATGTTTGAATGAGAGTACTACCATTAAAATGCATTTGAAACTTTTTTTCCCATTGATCATAATGTAACGGAATACTTTTGATTGTCCCTGTAATTGTTCTATGCATCCGATTTTCATAAAAATTTTAAATGACGCGCCAAAATTATGTAATAATTATATATTTTGAATTTCAAACTATTGAAATGCATTTGAAACTTTTTCCCCATTGACCGTAATGTAATGGAATACTTTAGATTGTCCCTATAATTGCTCTCTGCATCCAATTAACATAAAATTTGAAATGACTCGACAAAGTTATGTAATAAATATGTATTTAAAATTTCAAAAGTTTAGGTTTGGTAGTTTTTGCGTTGTTATATGCGGACGGACGGAGTGAACGACAAACATAGGTGCTACGTATTTACATAATTACGAACGCAACTAAAAAAAAATAAGGTACTTGCAATAATCATTGCAAAAATAAAATAATCATGCTATAAAATGTTTACTTCCTATTAAATGCAGATACTGAAACATTTTAAATTAACCGTAACTGACATTTAATCTTCAGTTTATTTATTTAAAAATTTACACCCCCCCCCCTCTAAAAAACCATTTACAACAACTTTCTTATTTTCATCTTTTGAAATTCATTTTCATTGAGAAATTTTCATTGAGAAATGTTTATGTAGGTAAGTCTAAAAGATTTTCATTAAAATTGTGAAAGCAATCATATATATCTTTGAAATCTACTATAAATGTATCATTTAGTGTACTTTTATTCTAATCTTTAGGGTCTCTTTAATGTAGACTTACAAATAAGTAATTATGTATGTATGTCTGTTTGACTCCTTAAATACAAACTGGATATTTCAGGAGAAAATACATTCATTTCACACTTTATTTGATTTCGTCTTTTTAATTTGTTTTCATTAAAACCAACGATTCAAATATGTATGCATATATATTTTCTTTTTTTAATTTCTGACTGCGAAATTCAAGTGTATATTAGTCTTTCATTTCTAATGGCATGCCATCTATTTTTATTAAGATGAGCCTTTCAAATGAGTGGGAAAATTTGCTGTTCATCTTCTGGAACAGATATCACTATGCATTTAATAAATGTAAAATGTGTCAAGAGATATCCTATGTGCGGCTCATATGCGCCATTAAACAAATTTTATTGGCATTCATCAAATGATTACAAATTTCTGGCGTCAATTTACGAATTAGTTTGGAAAAGTATATTTATATTGATTAGTGAATGAACACAATTTTTTCAAAGCCAGTTTAAATTTCTTTTATTTGTTTTTTATTCATTATTTATAACGTAGATTTTATTTAGAACCTGCTGAACTACACAATGCTACCCGGACCCGTGATATAGCCTAAAACGCACTTTAGTTGCGTAGAAAACATATTTATTTCGATTTTCTCTGAATTTTTATTTTTAAAGGAAAAAATAGGAAAAAAAGTATTTATTTTTAATATAAAAAGGAGACGTGAGAGGATATTTTCGTTTAAATAACATACTTGCCCGCTGGCTGTGTAAAAGATTAAAAAAAAAAAGACTGAAATTTAGAGATAAAAATGTTGAAATAACAGTGGGATCATTCCTGTTACAATTTAAGGTGGAAGTGGGAGCACAGTGTTAATTTTTTTTTCTTGTAACCAACAGCCTTTAACTAAAATATCATGCTTAGGTTTTGATAATCGTGATATAGAGTCGTGAAATGCAATGTTTTCTTGGTGAGGGGGGGGGGGACTCAATGTTTTAAAAAATGTATTCGTTGTCGTCCAAAGCCTGATATAGTTTCCCTGCTAAAGTATAAGGCTGCAACCAGGCGACTATTTTTTTTTCTAATTGGTACCGTTTTCTCTAAGCAGAAATCCTTAACTCTCACTTTGACAATTTTTGCAAGAGAAACATGCTTGAATTAGAAATATACTGTCAGAAATAACATTACAAAATATAAAATAATGTTGCAAAAATACTTGTACGAACAGAGTATAAAAATACATGCCTATGGTCGTCCCGAATATAGTGATAAAGAATTGTAAAAATCAACGTTTTCTCGCTTACTTTTATTAGGTAGATTTCGTATGAAATACTACCTACTGCGGTCGCTCCTATGTTGAAATTTCTGAAAATGTTTGAAGATCTACATCGATCATGACCTCTAGAACACAAAACTACCATTAGTAAAAAAATTTATCTATCTATCTATCTATATACCGTATTTACTCGTGTATAACGCGCACCTTTTTTCAAAAAATTAAGCCAAAATTTATAGGTGCGCGTTATACACGGAATAATTTTTTAATGCTTGAAGTAATCAAACGATATGCATATGAATTAAGAAATGTGTTCAAAGAAGGCATTAAAACTAAGAAAATCTTACTTCACAGTAGCATTGCTGCATCTTTATATCATTACTTGCACTTTTTTATACAAAAACGCTAGCGGCGTGATTTAAATGCTAATTAGCAATTCTCCTTGCCGTCATGCACTTCTAACTCCCGTTATTCACTCTCTATCGGAAGTCTAAAAATGCATTTTCACCTTGTTTCCAAACGTAACGTAATGTTTGTTTCGACTTTCTTTACTAAAATTCCTTTGGCTATTCATTCACTTGTATTAAATTTATGGTTAGCGTTATGCGGTATACACCAGTAAATACGGTACATATACATATATCACTTTTTTATAGACATGATAATTCTTATAATTCTCTAATAATTCTGCTCCAATCTCCTGAAAACTTATCCATAAAATCAAGGGCTACAAAATCTATGTTGTGTAGTTAATGTACAAAATTGGACCAAGGGGGTGGAAATAGGGAGGGTTTTTGTGAAAATCAAAAAATCGCAATAACTTTTTAATTAAAATAGATATCGAATCAGTTTATAGTTTACATTACTTCTAAAAAATAGACCAAAAATTTATGCATGATAGGTTTTTGATAAAGTTAAAAATGGGTTAAAGGGGTTAAAAAAATTGGGTTTTGGGGAGAAAAAAAAATCATAACTTTGTCAATTCTTTACTTCCCCACTGTCGCGACCGGATATATTCGTTCACTAGGCTGCAGGTTTCACTGCAGTGGAAGCTTTATTTAAATTAACGTATTTCTACAAATATAATCCAGTTTAAAGAAATTAAATTATGATTGATATTTTCAAAGCTTAGAAGCATATAAGTAACAAAAAAATTATATCTTGATAGAAAATCCCTCTTTTATTAACATTTAAAATAAATGGCAGAGAAAAAACACAGTTTTGCCCTTTTGCACTGCTGTGAGGGTTTTAAGGTATCAACTCTAGCTAGATTTTTCATAAATGTTCACAAAATTATCTAAAAATTTTGTATTTACAATTTTTTCATAAGACTAACTCATACCGATAACAAATATTTAAAATGAAAACAAAAAAGGGCGTGAAAAAAGAAAAAAAAATCCCATAACTTCGTCAATTATTAAACTATCAAATCCAATTAAATATATTTTACATCTTCTCAATAATATCTACAACTTTTATACTGATAAGCTTTTCATTGTACAACTTCTTATAGCAAAAATAAATTAAACAAAAAGAGGAGTTGTAGAAAAAACCTCTAATAAAAACTGCTTATTTTATGACTCATTAACACTTTCCAACAAAGTTGAAAAGTGCTTATGCATTCGGTTTGTCTGGCCGTCTGTCCGTCTGTCAGTCTGGCCGTCTGTCCGTCTGTCCGCGCTCTAACTCCCGTAAATATACTCAGATTGCTATGAAATTTTTATACGTTATTGAGGTTTACCCTAGCACGAACCCTATTGAAAATGAAGTCTCTACCATAATTAGTTTATCTACAGAGAGAATCAAAAGTTTCCCATTACATTACGGCCTATGGGGAAAAATCGTTAATATACTCAGATTGCCATGAAATTTTAGGACGTTATTGACGTTTACCCTAGCACAAGTCCTACTGAAAATGAAGTCTCTACCATGATTAGTTTAACTACAGAGAGAATCAAAAGTATCCCATTACATTACGGTCTATGGGGAAAAATCGTTAATATACTCAGATTGCCATGAAATTTTAGGACGTTATTGACGTTTACCCTAGAACGAACCCTATTGAAAATGAAGTTTCTATTATGATTAGTTTATCTACAGGGCGAATCAAATTTTTCATTACATTACGGCCCATGGGGAAAAATCGTTAATATACTCGGATTGCCATGAAATTTTAATACGTTATTGACGTTTACCCTAGCACAAGTCCTATCGAAAATGAAGTTTCTGCCTTGATTAGTTTATCTACAGGGCGAATCAAAAGTTTCCTATTACATTACGGCCTATGGGGAAAAATCGTTTCAAAGGAATTTTAAAAATGTTATACCCTGTCAAACATATTAAAATATGCATTCTATAAAATATAAGGAGAAAATGTAGCTATTATTCATTTACAGGGCCACACAAAAGAATTCCATTAGATAATGGTAAAAGGGGGAATTGTGTGTGACATATTTTAAATATATTAAGCTTTTTCATGTATAATAAAATTGATATATGTCACTGAAGCTTAATATAAATTATGCGCTACTGTCTTGCATAATATGAAGTACATAGCATTTACAGGGCCATACAAAAGATTTCAAATAGTATATTCTTTCCAAAGTACCGTATAATTGTCCGATGATGGCTGATGGAGGGATGAAATGCATTTTATTTATGATATTCGCGTTTATATTTCGCTAAATATATGCACATTATATGGTGTGTATAAATGTTATAGCTGATATACAGGGCTACCCAAAAGAGCTCACCAACGTTACTGAATATGAGCGTAAATTATTTAAACGTGGTTCTTAAATAAGCTATGAATTTTTACGCTGAGCTGCATTCAATTTACTGAGAAATGTTTGCAGAATATAGATAAAGGGATATACGGGGCCACGCAAAGAATTCGGTACATGGACGCCTATGAATGATGATTCATGAGAATGTGATTTCAGTTGATTTAAAAGTGTTTTATTTTACAATAAATTTTAGCCTAATGCTGACGTGTAATAAAAGTACAATGTAAACTACAGGGCTGAACAAAAGTATTCAAGTATGTTTCCATCTAATAGTATGAAATGCTGAAAAAGAAATTTCAAGCTACTGGTTATTTTCTTGCTGATTTAAATTTTCCCATTATATCAACTGACATATGAAATGTAGGGCTGTTCTAATGTACTGGAATACATATTTGGGTATATTTGGCTATACACTGTTATTTCCCTATATAACAAAGTTTTTTTAAAGATTTCATTAAGTGTTGGAAAGTGCTTGATAATATATGCTTAACGCATGATTTTTCTTACTTGTTTTTAAATTCATTTTTGATTTCAAACGCATCCAAATAGCAGGTCCTCTTATTTAGGAACTGCAAAATGTGACGTATTGTCCAGTTTTTTGATAAAGACAGAATTTATTTAAAAAAAAGGCTGCCAAAATAGATATTTTGAACAGAATTTCTCGACCGTGATGGAAAATTGAGGAAGTATTCAAGTAATAAATTGCGTTTTTTCTGACTCATTTTTAAATCCATTTTTCTTCTCAAACGCATCCAGCTGACATGTTCTCTTATTCAGGAGCTGTATAATGTGCCATATTAGTCAGTTTTTGACAAAGCCAAAATGTATTTCAAAAAAAGCTGTCAAAGTGGGCATTTCGTGCAAAATTTCTCGAAGTGATCGTGATTCAAGAATTGAAGATGTATTGAAGTGACAAACTGCTTATTTTATGACTCATTTTTAAATACAATTTTGCTCTCAAACGCATCCAGTTGACAGGTTCTCTTATTTAGGAACTGTACAATGTGCCGTATTTGTCAGTTTTTCTTTATAAAAACTGAATATATTTATAAATATGCTGTCAAAATGGGCATTTGAGCTGAATTTTGCTTAAGGTGATTCTGACAAAACCGGTTCTTATAGAAAAATGAAATTAAAAATTATTCAAAAACGGCCAAACGAAGTTGTTAAACTGGGTTTATCTCTAATCATATTTTATTTTTTGTTGTTGAAAGGAGCACTCTTCGAAATCTATTCTGCCTTAAGTCCAAACCGGCAGGGATTTTCTTTTGCTTGTTTTCTTCTAAAAGATGGAATGTAGCATTTTTTTTTTTAATTTGAACTCATTATATCCCTCCTACATGTTATACGTTCTGAATCAAAATCATGAGTTACAAGTACTGTGTGCGTAGGAAAATATTAATACGAGGGCTACTATTTATATTTCTGGCTTTGGCAACAAAGAGTGTTATTAGTCGAATTCTGACAATTTCAGTTGTAAGTTTGATATTTTTAACAATAGATTCTGCGGAAGGATTTGCCGTTTTAACTTGATTTGAGTTATTCACAGTAAATTGAAAAATTCACCACAAAAAAATGGAATTGACACGCGAGCATTTTCGTGCGATAACTTTTCATAGTTTTCGATGTAGATTATCAGCTAAGAGTACTTCCATGAACTTAATTTTTAATATAGCGATAAAGCAGCATCCTAAAGAACTGTAAAAAAGCTGGTATAACGAATTCATTCGTGGTCGATGTTCGCTCAAGGGTGCATTTCGTGAACATCTACCAAAATCGGTTGTTGCGCTGGGAAATATCTATGCTCCGCCTGAACTGATTAAGCCAGATCTTCATATGACATACCGTGAGATTGACTGTTCTTTGGACATTAGTATCACAGGCATCAATAAGAGATTGCTTGAACACTGTCAGTAAAAAATATTTGTTCGCGTTGGAGCCTGCAAAATCTGACAAACGCTCAAAAGAAGCTTGTTCCGATTGGTGCAAGGAAATATTAAACAAATGCGTTCAAGGTTCATCAAAAGCTGTAAATAATATCTACACAGGCTACGAATTATGGATTTATGCATATGAGGCAAAAATAAAACAGCAATCGACTGTATGGGTCTTCCAAGATGATTGAAGTCCAACAAAAATTGTTCGAGGAAGAAGCACATCGAAGCAAATGGTTGTCTGTTTCTTCCGAATAACCAATCAAGTTGCGGCAGTGGCATAAGACCAGCGAAACACAGTCAGTTCTAAATGGTAGTCGACCAATTATTGGCCAGAATCTTTGAAGAAATTAGAAAAAAATAGACAAATATTTTTTTATCAGAACAATGTGAGCTCCGACACATCAACGCAAGCCAAACAAATTTTTGAAAGGAAAAACAGTGAATTGATGGGTCATCGGCCGTACAGCCCTGATGTGTCACCCAACAACATTTTTGCATTCCCATACATCAAAAATAAATTACTTGGATAATGATTTTTCACATCCGAAGAAGCAGTTGTTGCGTTCAAAACGCATATTTGGAGTTTCCTGCATAGGATTGGAAACAGTGTTTCGAATATTGATTCAAACGCATGCAAAAGTGTATTGATCTTCATGGAGAATACTTTGAAAATTTATAAATCCAGTATTCACCATAAATATTCGTTTTTTCATTACTAGGTCAGAAATATAAATAGCAACCCTCGTATTTAGATATAAAAATTATGGTTTCACATATAACTAATTATTTATTTTTATTTTCACATTGAAATCCTGACTGATATTTTTACATTTTCAAAGTAATTTTGGAAATCCGATCCTACCTGAATTAAATCGACACCGGATTATTAGCTGCAAGAGCATTATATAAGTGGGATGTTCAGCAATTATTGTGCCTTAGTGTATATAAAATGTTTCTGCTGGAATTGGTTGAAGTGGAATATCGAAGCCTAAAGTCTTATGCTCAGTTTCAGAACTGTGTCTGCTGTATTAATATATTTTTAGAGGGAGGGGTAAAATTTTAAGTAAGGGGTAAAATTTTAAAGGAATTTTTTAAAGGAATTGACGGGGACAGCTGGTTTGGAGCTTATGGGGCTAGATTTCTCACAGTAGATAAGATGTTTTTAATCACTATGATCCCGAATCCAAACGACAGAAGCCACATCTCATCCACTGTCTTAAATCTAATCCTATAAGCTCCAAACCAGTCTTTCACCACCATCCCACGTCTTTCTCTCCTCTCTCCAAAAATATGCTAATTTATCAGCTACGATTTTGAAACTGAGCAAATAGGCATCTAAGATATTAGGCTTTGATATTCTACATCAACCACTAGAGTACTAGTTTTTTATATACTCTTAAGTCAATAATTTTGAGCCACCCACATAGTATGCATAAAACTGAATTGTACCGGAAGAAGTCTAGGAAGGGTGAGTATGTTTGGTATTTAAAGGCTTTGAAAGATAGCCCTTATCGTCAAAATTCTTTGGAATTTCTAGGCTTTAAAACGTAATGTTTTATCAGTGTTTATGAAGAAATATTGATATTTACTGGTAAAAAGGCTCGTAAACAGCAGTCTTTTCTTTATTTGTTGTATTTTAAGTTGTTAAAAATGGTCGTTGTTTGATTATTTCGAGATTTTCAGCAGTTATATATAAGACGGTTATTTCTTTAAAAAAAGTTACCTAGTCAAAAAAGAAATGTGCTTTCTACTCGAGGTTTTTACATTTTTCACCAAAATTGTCACACATTTTTTTTGTAAAACACCTTTTACCTACCTGAAAGTTTCGAAATATTTAGAGATGATGTAGCTATGCTCTATCGAGATGCTCTAAAAACTATATTTAAATACCGGTTATTTTTAGCGTAGAAAAGTTGTATTTAAAAGCGTTAAACCCTTTTTTTTAAAAATTTGATTACACCATCAATTAGAAGAAAGATTCAAGTTTAAGACTATATTTTTAGCACTTTCAAAATTGCATTGCCATAAGTCGGAATAACATCTTTTGGAGGAAAACGACCCTTTTTGAATCTTTTCTAAAGGTTAACAGCGAAAATGTTTCAAGTTGATTGCTGCATTTGAGATTTAAGAGTACGATCTTTTGGAATATGTCTTCCAAATTAATTTTTCAAAAGCTTTCATCATTTTAGGATAAATGAATAAAAAAAATACAATTAAATACCCCCTCTCCCCACTCACTTTATTTCTGTCGATAAATAAATACAGTTACAGTTCTGAGCATGCGCGAGTGCTTTTGCGTACAGGGGACAAAAAAGATTATTTTTTGTAAGCACTTGCTCTGATTTTGAATTAAAACCTCAAATCCTGAAGAAAAAATGAAAATTCTGAATCTCAGATGCGTTCCGACATATCTTTACTAATCCTTACACAAAGTTTTAGCCTTCTACATACGAAACATTTCGCTAGTGATCGAAAAACATCCATGCTTAATTTTATTTTACTATTCAGACCAGTTATAGTCAAATATAACTGCTAAAAATATTATGCATGTCTACCTGTTTGTTCAGAGTCGGCTAAAAACGCTTGTATATGAAACACTTAATTTAGGGTTAGATAGCAAAATATTTCTGGATATAATCTGCAGAATCTCCAAAATAGTTTCTCAAAAAGCGCTTTAAAAAACTGGAAAAACAATGATTCAAACATTCTTTCAATGCTCAAAATCTCGGGAATGATTGGTAAATGTTATGGAATCTTACTATGATTGAAACCTTTAACTGACATTTTTGAGGACAATTCTACTTAAATTAGTGGTATACCAGGTCGAATGTGACCGACATCACTGCAAACTGGCTTATGTGAGATGCCAATGGTAGTAGGTGCAAAGGGTGTTGCGGGGTCTGTTCCAATTCTCTCAGCAGCTTGTAAATAATCCTTGCATTTATAGGCACAGGTTACACGTAGGTCAATGGTAGTGACAAATCTGGGGCTCTGGGTGCTTCTCTGACGATTAATCGTTCCTCACGTGCTGTCGTCTCTCTTGGTCAACACTTCTTTCTTGATCCTGTATGCGCCCATGATTCACCGATTCCTGCAATATCGTTTAATAGTGGCATTTATCCTATCCAAATATTGAAAAATTCCTGAATTACACTAACTAGATTCTATGAGCTCAACTATACTTCTCTCTTAAATGCAGACATATGCGCCGACATATGCGTATATTGGTCGCGCACCTGTATGCGAGACGTAATTACTGCACTGTAAAAAAAAAGTGTCGATCTACTAAAAAAACTCTAGTGATCCTTGTAATTACTAAAAATTTTTTAGTAATCTTAGTCGGTTACAAGAAAATCTGAAGAATTACTAGAAAAAAGTTAGCAACGAATAGAGTTAATAATTTTATATTTTTAATAGCTATTACTAAAACTTACTTGGTGTGGCTTTGTTAGCATAGTGGTTATAGTAACGGACTCCAGGCTAAATGGTCCCGGGTTCGATACTGGCCACTGCCAAATACGCTCCGAATGTATGCAGTGTAAGTAATCGTTAATAAATGGATTATGAATATCCCGACGGAGCAGTAGTAATGTTTGGTGCTGCCATCTATTGCGGTTTTGCCGAAAATCTTCCGCTCCGGAAATCTGGATGCAGCTCGAAGGAAGCTCCTGCCCTTCGAGCCCACGTAATGGTTATTAAAAATAATTTTGGAGCTATTACTAAAATTTGCTTGGTTGCTCATACTAAAAATTTTTAAGTTAGTTATACAAAAAATTCTTTTGTACACTTTACAAAAGAAATGCTTGTTTCGCTTACAAAAAAAAGTTTGTAATGGTTACTAAAAAATTCTGTGGAATACAAATTTACTAAAAAATTTTTAGTAACCTCTTGAATTTTTTTTTACAGTGTGGCTGTTTGAATGCACACGGAATAAAATTCGCAAAAAATTTATGAAATGGAATCGAAATATATCCTCTTTAATATCCAGACAGTTGCGCAGTTAAGATGTGCTCTATTGTCACATGTAATTCATTAGACACCAAGCTTTAAAATTTTGCATTTTCCATGGGAATGTGTATAAAAATCAATTAATATGCATTTTGCAATTTTCCTTATAAATGCGTTTTTTAAATTTAAATTTAAATGCAGTTAAAGATTTCTCATGCGCACATAAGTCAGTTAAAATATTTATAAGAGAAAATATGTTCTTCCGTTGTATACAGGAAATATACTTCCCAATTTTACTTTACATGTTTTGAAATTCCCGAATCTTTATCTTTCAAAATCAGAAATAAGCATTAAAACAGCAATACAACAATCAATAAAATAATCAGCAATAACAGAATCTGTGCAAACCGTTTAAATTTTTATAGATGAGCCATTTTCCCTCTCTTACAGACTTTTACATGAATCAATTTTAATCGATCTACTTTAATAAGATATCTTTGAACTCACTACGCTGATGTTGCATTTCTTTATTAATATCTGTCTTCAGAATATTCACAACATCTTTCACTTTTTATAAGCTTTATTGTCTACAACAATTATTTTATTTAAGAAACTTAAAATAACGATTCACTCTCTTTGTTCCATATCCTCGTCATTCTCCAAGTCCATTATGGCAATGTAAAACCAAGAAAAACGAAGGTTCTACTTTGGAGTAGGGATGGGCATTATTTATCGTATTAGGATAAATAACAGTGTTGCTACGCTGGAGCCTAATATTGCATTAATATGTTACTGAAAAGTCCCTGTTAAATAAATAACACATGGTTCTTAATGACTGCATCTTACTTCACTTGTTTTAATCAAGATTTCATTTTTTGTAGCTCTAAAATAAGAATAATATTCATTAAAAACGTTCTTAATCCTTTCTTTTGAGACGTTTGCCGAACAATGTTGAATTCAGACACTTTTCTCAAGAGGGATTTCTGTGCTCTGGAAGAGAAACATTATAGAGTTTATACCCCCGGTTATACCCCCGGGAAGTAGGGGTGAAGCATTGCTTTTTCTGACCATTAAAAACCCAAAATCTCAAATCTTCCGAGGAAACATCTCATTGCTCACCGGCACCCTCCTCCCCCAGACCATCGCCTGAATTCAACACTAGCACTCAGCATGACCCTATCTTCACACCTAGTTATGATCTGCTCTCTTAGATATGTGATGCTAATTTTTTTGCAGTCCGTCAATCACTATGACAAGTAGTGAATACATGCATGAATAGTAATAACTTACACCGTTAATTAAACACTTTTCTGCTTGGTGCCTGATGACAGGTCACCATCACAACACACTTTCTCCTATTTTAATAGCACAAAATACTACAGCACAATATCTAGAGCACAAAAACAGAAATTTTTAGATTAGGAAAATATTTGAAAATTTATTAGAAAAACCTCATGCTTGAAATGTTTTCCTCGATAAACAATATATTATAATCAATAGATAAGTATATTATATATAACACATAGATTAATGATTCAAAAATAATTAAATTCTGTTTAAAACATCCCAAAACATGTAAATCGATTAAAAGTCGGAAGTCTAAAATCATAAATTATTGCTTTTCATGAATCATTTCTCTTTAGTAAAAATATGAAGGAAAAATGTATGCGGAAATGTATATTCGACATATCCTAAAAATTGCTTTAAATGCAATCTTATGTTGCAAATGCATTTTAAACTAATAAAGTTTTATATTTTAAAAAGAAAATCCTTTTTAAATACTGCATAACCTAGCGTATATGATTGTTAGATTTTGTTAATATTTTTACCGTTACGCAAATAAAAAAAGGAATTATTTCTAGCTTTTCACCCAGAAAATATAGCAAAATTTGAGTTCAGAGATTAATTTTATAAAAAGTACCTTTTTTCTACATATACCTAAAATGCATTTATTTATAATTTAGTGCCTTAAGAAATTCAATTCTCGATTTTAGTTGGAAATTCTATTTTAAAACTAGCAAAACAATATTTTGTTACATTCAAATAAAATGCTTGAATCAATGCATTTTTAATTAATTAGCTCATTTAAAACGTCTACATTCAAACTTCAGATTGATGTCAATTTAAAGCAGCAATTGGAAACCAACCGATGCGCGTAACCACGGGGAGGGGGGGGGGCTGGGTGCTCGGACAGCCCCCCCCCCCCCGCTTGCGCAAACCCATTCAAAATTATTTTAAAAAATTGCTTCCCCCTTTTTAAAACACCCTTAAAAACCCTTATTAAAAAATCTCACAATTATACACTGTAAGATAAAAACCTGTCTAAAACGGAATTTAAAACTGTTTTATAGACTTCCGTTTTAGAAGGTTTTACTATATAAAATAAAATATTGTTTGTATCCAGCAAGTTCAGGTTAAAAATTCTGGGCACCCACCCGTTCAAAAGGCTGGTTACGCCTATGCAACCACAGTAAAAATAATTCCTTAATATTCTCTAATTCAATATCTGTTAGATTTTCCACCAGTTTTTCAATAAATGTAGTTCTTTTCTGCTAGATTTTTCAGCAGTTTTTGGATAAATGTAGTTCTTTACATTACAAAAGAACATTTTATCGCTTCGTAAATATTGTTTATTTTGAAACGTCTCGTTACAAATTATTTGACAAGCTTGAAAAGTGCTGAGTAATGCACATTATCTGAGGATAATTTTGTTATCGTTAACGACTTTTGATTTAAAGTTTCGTTTCCTGTTTGGTTTTTATTCTCGGTTGTTGAAGAGAGAGGATAAATAAAAAATGATTTCGTCTCTTTTTTATTAAATATCAGAAAGACTGAATTTAAGGTTTGTGGATTTAATTTCTAAAGGGCTCTTCTGGGGGGGGGGGTTCACCCCCCCCCCAAACATACATCTTCAAATTTCGCTCATTTAGTTCTCTACCATTTTTAACATGACACTCCCTTTTCGGTGACTCACCTAATTTTGTTAATTTCTTCACTTCATTTCAATTTTTAAAAGGCTATAACTTTGCTTCTATGGGAGCTAGAGCGGAGAGAAAAATTCTAGCATAGCTGACTTTTACTCACCATTCTTTTTGCTATTTTAATTTTCCGGTTTTTCCCTATAGGACCATTTTGGGGGGGCAGGGGGGCCGTTTCTCATTTTTTGATGTAATATGTCTATCGAAAGCTTATGCTTCATACATTACAAATGTAGCATAAAAATTTTTCTACCGTTATTCTGGGTCACGTTACGGTCCCATAATGGGTTGAAATTTAAATTTCTCAAACTTCTTCGAAGATTTTTGCCAAATCGATACCTGAAAAAATTGTACCAATGTGATGTGTGTATGACATCTGCGCCATATAAATATTATTCAGTCTTTTTTATTGCAATTTATATGTAAAACAATATGCATTATTTTTCAAGCACAATTGCGCATTAAATGAAAAATGCAATGTAATTTTTGTAGTAGTACTTTATAATATTGAATAAAAAAAAACACATTATTTAAAAGTATTTCCTGCACAATAAAATGTTTCCTGACGATTACAAAAAAATATGTCCTGACAATTCACAAATAAAAACGTAATTGTCCAAGTTTTCACTTCTGTCGGCACTTCCAAAATGTCACTTTTTTTTTGGGGGGGGGGGTGAAAATTTTGTGGAAATAAGTCTTATTTTTATTTATGTATGGGTCCATATAAAAAAGTATGAGCTAGTGAACTTTGGAACCATTTTAATACAACTCATATTCCAAATATTAAAATAATTGAGAAAAAATTATTAAAAAATTATTTTCAATTTAATTATTTTTTATACTAAGTAAATGCAATTAAATTTCCTATAAATTGAATCTGGAATGTTTATATAAGATTTTAATATTTACAAAATATAAAATACAGTACAATATATTAGGTTTACAGCTTTCTGAAAGACATAAAAATAGTAGCATAAAATTTAGATGAGTTCAAAGTATTAGAATATTTTTTTTTTACGTAACAATATTACCTTATTAATATGAAGTAAATGGTAGTTAATGTTTTGTAACACCCTCTTTTGCTTTCATAATAGCGTACAATCGATTTTGCATACTATACATATCAGCTATTAAGAGACTAGACGAAAAAACTGAGTCTGGAAAAAAATTCATTCTCTACCATCTGTCCTATCTTATAAGTTTCTTTGTCTTATCAGTTAATATTTGTTTAATGTTTTGCAGCCGCTCTGGTAGTGGCAGTACGCGTTAACTTGCTGTAAAAAAATTCAGTAATGCATTTCATCTCAGATTTTAAAACATCAACAGCGCTGATTGAGAAAACTCGGTATACGGAAAATGGATTTTTGAAAAATTCGTTTTCCTCTGTATGTTAAAGAAAGTTTTCTTAATATGTTTTCTTGTACTTTCTAATTTTCCTGTTTTTCGTATTTCCTATAGGATACATTATTTTATATTCAAAAATATATGTGCCTATAGATATTTTCTTAAATGTTGTTGCCCCACCATTGCCTGAGCTCAAAACTGGTAGACGGCAGGCGCTGGATTAGAATAAAACCCAATCGCGGCCGTCAGCCCAATCATTCGGAGTTTTCCGTGGTTTTCTCCGAACTTTTGATTTCCTTGCGTAAATACCGGTTGGGTTCCCTTAGAAAGACCCCTCTCCCCCCACGGAGGGTACCCTTTTAGGGCCCATATCCCATGTGTTGTCCGTTTAGGAGCATATTTAGCAATTGTTTATAAATTGTTTATTGTATCCTGTTACAAAAATAACAAGATGTTGGAACCTGTTACCAGCGCTACTGTGGAATGATGTAACCTGTTAACCAAAAATAACCATATTTCCCATCTCTACTTTGGAGCCACTGTGCTGAAAAATAAATAGCTAATAATATCGATACATAATGCTTGTTTTTCAAAATCATTTTATATTTTAAACATTTTGATCTCTCTATATATAGATACAAATAAATCAAGCTTTCTTTAAACATTCCTTTTACATAATATTTTAAAATTAAAATATTATCTTCAAAATTAAATTTAAAATGAATGATTTTAAATGACTAATTTAAATTTGAAATGAATTTTTAAATTAAAATATTATCTTCAATATCCTATTTTTAAACTATTATCTTAAATATTATCTTCTTTAATTTTTATTTTCTTTACCATACGCTATCTACAATGTCTTTTATAAATGTTGGTTAACTTTCGTAAGAAATAGAGTATCTTTATTCTATTGGTTATCTCTATTGAGCATAAATCTCATGGGATTTCAGTAGTTCCTGCAAACAGAAACTACTGGGCTTGAAATAAGCTAAGTCCAAATGTGATACCGATTCACTATCATTTTTGTTTGTTTTGAAAAGAAAACCTACTTAAATAGAATATAAATAGATCAATTCACCCAGAAATTTCTCGTAATTTTTGGGATTATACTTAAGCTACATAGAATTTCCCTATTTGATTTTGCGCAATTTTTACTTTGCCTTTGGTTGCAAATTATTAACAGTTATTTAATCATTTATTGAAATTGAATTTTTGTGACGAAAACTTTGGGTAATAATAGAAATGTCACCTTTTAAGATAATTTCTACATTCAAAACTGATTAATATGAAAAGTAAAATTCCATCAGTTATTTAAATTGCATTTAAAAATGGGTGGATGCAGTACTGTTTAAGGTTCCAGTCGCATTATATCGAATATTATTATTAACGAAATAATAATAATAAACTAAGTTAATGGCTCAAAATTAGAAAAATCTTAAGAGCCCTGCTGCTATTTTTACAGTATATTGCTATGTATTGCAGTTTATATATAAAAGTGGGGTGCTCTAAATGTTTACTGAAAAACACTTTTGTCTCATCAATAATATATTCAGAGCAGGAACAATATGATCAAGACATCTCACTTAGACTGGTTCATTTTCGACAAGAAATACATTTAATAAAAATATTACACGCTTGTTTGTTCAGCATTATTTGTTATAAAATTCCCTACACCTCCGGAAAAGTTGAAAGTAGAAAACTGCAACAGAAAACAGAAATTTTTTCCTTTGGATATACAGATATAAACTCAAAATAGACATTAAATGTTACAGTCAAACCTCGATATCTCGAATAAAGAAATATCCCCTGCATTTTTATCAAAATCCACATGTATGTTTCTTAGTTATCGTGAAATATATTTCCAAAAACCCCTGATATATTCATATTTTTTCATAGAAATTAGTTTGACTTTTTGTTTTTGGCTATTTTCAGCTATTGAACCAGTTTAATATGATTACTAGTTTCACATTCTTCTACACCTTTGTTGATACAAAGAACATTAAGGATAAGAATGGAAGATTTTTGAAACCGATAAAAGGCACGACATCGTTTACTGAAAACTGCGCGTTGAAAGTGCATATGTGATGTAGCTGCCTGTAAATATTAATTTTGAATTTTCTTTATGATTACTAGCACGATTATGCCCGCTTTGCTGGTCTCTTTTCCAAATATCGATAAAACATACAATATTACATATTTATTTTATATATAATTTATATATAAATATTTATATGCATATTATATATCATTTATATAGAAACTTTTTTCATTGTAAGTCATTTTAAAAACATATTATATCTCTACTTATTTAAAAAATCTTAATTTCTCTTAGCTATTAAAATGTGAAAAATCATGCATGCAATGCATGCAAAAATAATTCTATTGGAAAAATCGTATTATCTATAAAAATAAATTTAAAAATATTGCATAAGTGTATACCTTTTTTAACAACTTTATCTGATAAAAAATCTCTTTTGTAATGAGAGTTTTCAATTTCATAATTAAAAGTCAGTTAGATATAGAGTGACTGTAATTCTTATAGAGGTCCCTTTTTCACCTATTTTGTTAGTTCAAAGGGTACCTGACCTTTTAAATTCGAGTTATCAATGTTTTTAGTTTAAAAAATGCATTAAACGGTGGATATTTCTCTGGAATGTCCTTAGTTTAAAATTTCCCTAAATTTATTAGTTATAAAAAGGAATTGTTGCAATATCGTTTTATACAAGACGCGTAGACCTAATCATTTTACAAAATATAACATTACCTTTTATAACCTTGGATATGTATATAAGACTTTGTAAGTATTCCTTTTAATATATGAAGTCTTGCTAGCGTCAATTATGCATTTTAGCTTTTCAATATGCAAATTCTATTTCATAGTCATATTATGTCTTAATTTTGCAAGCTTGTTAGGCAAATTACCACTTATCAATCACTGTGAACAATTGGTGAAACTCTAGACTGACTCCTAAGCCGCTGTCACTCCGATGCGTGTTCAGGACGCATTGATGCAGATTTCTAGAAATAAATATTCAGACTTAAGTCATAACTTGAACACATAATGATTTCTAGACAAACAAATATCTAACAATGTTACATTACATAATGTGAATATTTTCCCGTATAAAGGCAAATAAGCATAGAAAAATATGTGTAAGTACGACCGCAAAACATAAAGAGGGTTTCGTTTAATATTTCTTTCAAAACAACTTATCCTTTAATTAATAAATACAGTTTTTTAATTTATGATTTTTAATTTCTTAGATAGATAATAGGATGGTTCACTTTTTCGTCTTATACAAGACGCGTTAATCGAACCATTTTGGTAAAAATTACATTATTTTCTAATAATCTTGGATATGTATATAAAACTTTGTAAGTATTTCATTTGCTATAAAAAATGTTATCACCGTCAGTTATACATTTTAGCTTTTAAATGTACAAATTCAATTTCATATTCCTAGCATAGCTTAATTTAGCAAATTTGTTAGACAAATATCACTTATCGATCACTGTAAACAATGGGCGGAATTCTAGATTCCCTCCCAAATGCCTATCACTCCATTGCGTGTTCAAAGCGCATTAATTCAGATTTTTAGGGATCAATATTAAGACTTAAGTCATAATTTGAACATAGAGTGACCTCCGGACAAACAATTATATAACAATGAGAAGTTGAATGCGAAGAATGTGATAAAAAAATAGAGAGAAATGGTATGCTTTTACTCAAGGGCAAAAAGTCAATGCTGTCTTGGTAGATGTGTTAGGATATATTTAAAGTAACTTCCAGAAAATATTGTATAAACTTATATTTTATTTTGAATATTACATTAGAATTATTTTTATTTGTTGTAACGATGTTGTAAATTTTGTTTAATTCATACTTTTTTGTTTCCTTTTTGCATTACACTTAATATATTAACACAAACTTACTTTTTAATATGTTTTTCTTTAAAATAATTAATAAATTATTACTTATGTTAGAATATCCACCGTTATAACGTTGTCTAAAACGTTTAACCTCCGCAGTCCTGAGACAAATTTTACGATTGACCACAAAAACTAATATAAAATTATTATGAAACATCTTCAAAGATATAGAAGTTTATATATCAAGATTTATGGTATCCAAGCATTTATTAAAAATGTCTAGCAGTAATTTCAACAGTTCTGGAAGGATCTAAATCAATTTAAAGTATGTCCTTTAGTGTCTCCTCCAGGTGGAAATATAGGAAATAATATTTACGTCATATTACCATTCAATGCAAACTTGGCAATAAAATAACTTTACTTCAATAAAAAAATTCTTATAAATTTGGTTATTCATATAAAATTGTTTTTAAGCTTAAATTTACTGTATAAAATCTTGCAAGCGTTATCTAAAACTTATAAATAGTTAAAAAAGGAATTTTATCCCATTATTGTGTTTTATGCAAGACATGTTAATCGATCCATTTTAATAAATATTGCATTATTTTCTTATAATAATATATGTATAAACCTTTGTAAGTATCTTATTTGCTACATAAAATCTTCTTAGCTTCAATTATACATTTTAGCGTTTAAATATACGAAAATAATTTCATAGTCATACCGTGTCTTAATTTAGCAAACTTGTTAGACAAATGCCACTTATCGATCATTGGAACAATCGGTGAAACTCTAGAATCCCTGCCAATCTCCTGTCACTCGAATGCGTGTTCAGAATGCATTAATGCAGATTTCTGGATATCAATATCAAGAGTTAAGTCATAACTTGAACATATAATGATATCCGGCCAAACAAATATGTAACAATGAGAAGTTGAATGCCAAGAATAATAAAGAAAATAAAGAGAGAGAGAAATGGTATGCATTTATTTAATTGGAAAGACTTGATGTTGTCTTGCCAGATATGTTAGGGGGATATTTAAGAATAACTTCACGGAAAGTTTGTAAAAATTTACATTTTTCTTAAAATACTGCATTAAACTTCTATTTGTGTGGGGTAACTATGTTTTATATTTTGTTTATTTTGTATTTTTTGCATTTATTTTTACACAGCATTGAATATAATAACATTGAATTTACATTCTAATACGTTTTTCTGAACAAAAATACTAAAAATAACTACTTATGATGGAATAGACAACGTTATAACATATCCAAAACGTATCAGGAGAAAAACAAACTATTACGTCAGGTCATCATTTTATGCAATCGCGGCAATACAATAATTTTACTCCAATAAAGTTTTTTTTAATAATCTTGGATATGCACATATTTTTTTTTAATTTTTCATTTTCTATATAAAATCTTGTTTGCATCAATTATACATTCTAGCTTTTAAATATACAAATTTATTTCATATTCCTAGCATGCTTTAATTTAGCAAACTTCTTAAGACAAATACCACTTATCGATGACTATGAACAATCGGTGAAACTCTATATTCCTTCCCAACCTCATCTCACTCCGATGCGTGTGTAAAGCAGAACGCATTAATGCAGATCTCTAGAGATCAATATTAAGGCTTAAGTCTCAACTTGAACATATAATAAACTTCGGACAAACAAACATCTAACAATGAGAAGTTCAATACCAAGAATGATGAAGAAAATAAAGACAGAGGGAATTGTATGCATTTATTTTAGTGGAAAGGCTTAATATTGTCTTGGAAGATGTGTTAGTAGATATTTAAAATAATTTTGAGAAAACCTTGTATAAACTTATATTTTATTTAATGTGCAGCATTAGAATTCTATTTATATGGGGTAACTATGTTGTATATTTTGTTTAATTTGCATTCTTTGTATTTACTTTTACATTACATTAAATATAATAATATTAAATTTACTGTTTAATATATTTTATGAACAAAAATAAGAAGTGAGTGGTCGCGTGTGATCGCAGACAATACACAAGGTTTCGTTTAATATTTTCTTTCAAAACCACATATCCTTTAATGAAAAAATCCAGTTTGTTAATTTATTATTATTAAATTCTTACATAGATGGGAGCAGCAATAACTTTATATTATAAACAATTATAAAAGGAAGATAATTTTTAAATTAAATTAAAAATGTTCAAATCAAGTTATTTAAATAAAATCTAAAATTCTAAATTTTTTGAAAATCCAAAATAAAAAATAATTGAAAGAACTGGGAAATTGAAAAAAAAAAAATCTTTGAAACGGTAGATTTTTTTTCTGAAATAACTTAATGCATTTTTTAATGACGAATTCGATTGTTTTTCATCAAAACAAGTATGTGTGCATCTTCTAAATTATTAAAAGTTTGACAAGTGTAACTTGTTAATTATTGGTAGATTATAGTACGTTTTATTAATCTTATTTTTTGTATCAAAAAACGGTTTGTTAGGTTAGATGTTTGAATTTCGTCAAAGCCATGATTACTTGAAACGTCTGTATCTCGACTTTCTTTTCTCTTCCCCACGAATTCTAGATTAGAGATATTACTGTATTAAGTAATAATAATTATTAAAATTTATAAGATTAAATCAGTAATTTTATACTTTTTTGTTATGATCTATTTCAGTACATATCAAATCATGATGCTCTCCCTCGTAAAGTACATTCCTCATTATTTAAAAAAAGAGCGTACATTCCCATCATTTGAAATTTGGAAGCTAAAAGCATTTTACTTTAATATTGCATTTTTCTTTTTATGTGGGAAATGTACATAAAATTGCTTGCAATCATTACATTTTCTATGTAAAAATCATGCAAGGGTGAATTTAAAAATAATTTTGTTTATACTGTTTACTTTGTATTCTTTATATTTATATTTTATTCAATATGGTAACATTAAATTGCCGTTTATCATGTTTTTTTTTTTTTTTTTTTTTTTTTTTTTTTTTTTTTTTTTTTTTTGGTAAAAAATAACGCATTAAAAGTTAGTTATCTCCGCTGGAATATCCTTAGTTAAAATATTACTTGAAACTTATTAGTAGTTGAAAAGGGGGACTACATCACATTATCGTTTTATACAAGACGCATGATCGAATCATTTTAAGAAATACTCGATTATTTTTTCATAATCTTGGATATGTGTGTAAAACTTTGTATATTTCATTTGCTATGTAAAATATCCTTAGCGTCAATTATAGATTTCAGCTTTTAAATATACAAATTCAGTTTCATAGTCATACCATGTCTTAATTTAGCAAACTTGTTAGACAAATACCATTTATCGATCACTGTGAATAATCGGTGAAACTCTATATTCCCTCCCAAGCCGCTGTCACTCCGATGCGTGTTCAGAACGCATTTATGCAGATTTCTAGCGATCAATATTAAGATTTAAGTCATAACTTGAACATATAATGATATCCGGACAAACAAATAATCGAACAATGAGAAGTTGAATTCCACAAATGATAAAGAAAATAAAGACAGAGAGAAATGGTATGCATTTATTTAAGGGCAAAGACTTAATGTTGTCTTGTCAGATGTGTTAGGCGATATTTCAAAAAACTTCGGAAAAAGCTTATGTAAATTTATGTTTTATTTGAAGTCTGCATTAAATTTCTATTTATGTAGGGTAACTGTTGCATATTTTGTTTATATTTGTACGCTTTTATATTTATTTTTGCATTACATAGAATTTAATTGTTTAATACGCATTTCTGAACAAAATTTTTTAAACGAGAGGGTAAGTGTGATCGCAGATTGGATACAGCTTTACATTAAAGATTACTTCAAAGTAGCATATCTCTTAATTAATAAATCCAGATTGTTAATTTATAATTAATAAATTCTTACGTTGATGGGAGTAGCAATAAATTTAATTAATAAAAATTGTAAATTAAAGTGATTTTTTTAATCAAACTAAAAATGTTCAAAACAAAATGTTTAAATAAAAGCAATTTTTTTTGAAAATTCGGAAAAAAAAAGAAAAATGATAGAGATATAAATAAAATTTTAAATTTCTAAAAATAAGAAAAAAATTTAAATTAAATTAAAAATGTTGTATTATTAATAAATTGCAAAAGATTTTTAAATAAAAAGAAAATTGAATTAAAATACTATCATGAATGTCAGATGAATGAAACTGGATAATACAAACACTTAAACTGACCAAAAATACGAAATTTCTTTTTATTAAATCCATCTTAGGATAAAAATTTCAAGTTCTAGAATCGGGTATTGAACTAAGAATCATCTGTTTATTAGCGAGATACATTACGTCCAAACCATTATGTGTATAGAAAAAACGTTGAAATTAAGGTTCTCTTTTGAAATTTAAATCGCAATAATGAACGTATGGCATTATAAAAATAATTTTATTAAAAAAATACATATACTTTTAATTTTTGTGATTTTTCGTGTAACTCGTGGTAGTCAGGTGTAATTACATAAAATTTGAAGTCTCTGAATTATGTAGTTTTTGTGTACAATGTTATAATATCCACCGTTATAACGTTGTCTAAAACTTATAAGAAGAAAAAATAACTACGCCACATCATTATTTTATGCAATCTAAGTGATAAAATGATTTTCTTCAATAAAATATTTTTCGTGTAATGTTGAAAATGCAGTTAAAATTGTTTTTAAGTTTCCATTTACTATATAAAATCTTTCAAGCGTTGTCTAAAACGTATAAGGACGAAAAAAATGAGTTACCTCACATCCTCATTTAACACAAGGAGGCGATAAAATAATTTTTTTCTATAAGGATTTTTTTTTATAAACTTGGATATGCGCATAAAAGTTGTTTGCAAGTTTCCATTTACTGTATAAAATCTTGCAAGCATCCATTTCTTGGCTTTTAAGTATCCAAATTCAATTTCATATTCAAATTATGTTTTTATTTAGATAAATTGCATATCAAATTCCACCGATGGTTTACAATAATCTCCGGAACTTTAGATTTCCTCCCAAATTACTTTCAGTCAAATGCGCGTTTAAAAAACATTAATGTAGATTTCTTCAGATTAGTATCAATAAAAGTCATGGCATGTACTTATAAGGACCTCTCCGGACAAAGAAATATTCAATTATATAAAGTTGAATGCCAAGAATCAAGAAAGATAAAGAAAATGAAAATTGTCAAATGATATGCACTTTTTTAAGGGGAAGGACTTAAGAATTGGCAAATGTATTAGGAGATTTTTAAAAGAATTCCAAAAAATCATGTATATATATACTTATAATTTATTCAACGAAATGCATTAAAATTCAATTTATGTGGGAAAGGTATATTGAATATTCTGTTTAATTTGTATTATTTTATGTTTATATTAAATATAATAACATTAAATTAACCTTTTTTATTGCTTTTATGTGAAAAATATGGTAATAAAAATGACTAAGTATGCTCGAATATCCATAATTACAATATTGCTTAAACATTTACCGTATTTACTCATATATAACGTACACTTTTTTTTCAAAAAAATTGGGGGAAACTCCTACGTTCGCGTTATACACGGAATAATTTTTTGCTTTTGGATGTAATCACCCGATATTTATATGAACCTTAAAAAGTTTTTAAAAAAAACATAATCACTCGAAAAACCTTACTTAATTGAAATATCAATGCATCTTTATTTCACTCCTCGCACTTTTTTATACATTAACATTATATAAACGCTATTTAGAAATCCTCACTGCCGTCACTCAATCCCTACCCGAAGTCTAAAAATGTAATTTCGCTTTGTTTTTTGCCTGATGTAATGTTTGTTTCAACTTTCTTTACTGAAATTCATTTAGTCATTCATTCATTTGCTTATCAAATGTATTGTGTGCGTTATACGGGAAATTTTTAAAAATCGCCATTTTTTTTGTTAAGCACGGGGTGCGTGTTATACACGAGTAAATACGGTATTAAATTCACATTATCATTTTATGCAGTGGGGCTTATATGTTTTTATTTAGATAAAAGAGACGATGATTTACAACAATCTCCGAAACACTAGACTTCCTTCCAACTCCTTTCAGTGAAATGTGTGTTTAGAAAGCATTAATACAGATTTCATATCAATAATAAGTTATAACTTGAACATATAATAATCTTTTCGGTCAAACAAATACTCAACTATAAGAAGTTGAATGCCAAGTATGATAATGAAAATGAAGATACGATATGGTACAATTTTATTTAAGAGAATAGACTTAATGTTGCCTTGGGAAATGTAGATTAGTATCAATAACATTTCTTCAGATTAATATCAATAACAAATCATAACTTGAAAATAATGATCTCTCCTGACAAACAAATATTCAACTATAAGAACTTGGAAGCCAAGAATGATAACGAAAATGAAGACAGATAAATGGTATGCATTTATTTAAGGGGAAAGACTTAATTTTGTCTTGGAAGATGTATTATGAGATATTTAAAATCTTCCAGAAAATCAGATGTGTATATTCATATTTTATTTAACGTAATATATCAAAATTCTATTTACGTGGGAAATGAATGTTGTATATTCTGTTTAATTTGTGTTCTTTTATATTTACTTTCCTCTATCTTCAATAGAAAAAAGTATTGTAATCTGACATCTTTTCGACTTCCGGTTTATGAAGGATCTATCCTTTTTAGGGAGCAGAGATCCCATAAAACATAGTTTTACAAAATGTGTCGCCATTGTACCGTCGAAAAGTGTATGAAGATACGCATAGAACTGAACAAAATTTTATGAATGTTTTTGGCTGTAGCAAACGAGTCCTCTTTCAATTTTGAAATATTCTGCCAACAGGAAGCACTGAAATAGCGATTTTTGTGTCATTTTCGATATTGTACCATTGAAAAGTGTATGAGGTTATGTATATAATTGAACCAAATTGTTTGTGTAAATGTGTGGCTATGACTAGTTGGTCCTAATTGAATTTGAAAAAAATCCACCGGAAGGGAGCGCTGTAATAATGATTTTTGTACCACCGGAAAATGTATGAAATTATGCATACAACTGAACTAATTTTTTTGTGTAAGTGTTTAGCTATAATAAGTAGGTCCTCCCAGAATTTGAAAAAAAATTCGCCTAAAAAGAGCACTGTAATAATGATTTTTGTGCCATTTTCAATATGTACCACCGAAAAATGTATTAAATTATACATAGAAATGAACAATATTTTCTGTAAGTGTTTGGCTATGGTTAGTAGGTCCTCGCTGAATTAGAAACAAATCCGCCGAAAAGGAAGTTGTAATGGCGATTTTGTGCAATTTTCAGTATTGCACCACAAAAAAGTATATAAATTTGGGTATAGAACTGAAATAAATTTTTTGTGAATGATTATTTTTTGGTATGAAAAGCAGGTCCTTCCCGAATTCGAGAAAATCTTCCGGTTGTTAAGGGCTGTAAAAACGATTTCCGTTCTCGTTTCTATATTGTACCATTGAAATGAGTATAATTTAAAGAATTGAACTAAATGTTTTGGGCATGCCTTTGGCTAAGGTCAGCAGATTTTCCTTGTATTTGGAAATATTTCGTGGGAAAGGAGCATTGTGATAGCGCTTTTTATGTCATTTTCTCGATTCTTCGTAGTTTTATTGTCTATTGATGCGGGCAGAGACGAAAATTCGCGTCCTGCAAAGCCGACTATTTGCAAACAGCTGATAATAACAGAATAAAGGACAACAATTTATTTTAATGTGCATCATGATCCACATGAACTCGTTTTTACTCCGAATAACTGAATAAAGCAAATATTTAAGATGAAAATCAGAGTTGGTATAGTATTATTTTAATAGCCTTAAATTATTAACATACATCTTTACTATTTGAAATATTAAGATACATGTAAGAGACAGAAGAAAATTTGAGATTTGGGACATCCTAACTAGTTACTTTTATATTACATTAAGCAAAGTAATACTGAATTCAACTTTATTATAACTTTTTTCGTAAATAATGATAATAATAATGATTACTATTATAATAGATAACAAAGTATGCTAGAGTATCCACATTTAGAATGTTCCCTAAAACATATAAGAAGTGATAAATTTAATAAATGTTCATTATCACTACAATGGTGCTATAAAATAATCTTATTTCAGTAATAATTTTTTTTATAATCTTGGATATGTGCATAGAATCGTTTGAAAATAATTTATTTGCTATACAAAATGCTGCTAGCGCCAACTTTATATTTTATTTTTTAAATATTCAAATTCAATTTCATAATCATACCATGTATTAATTCAAATAAATTACTAGACAAATATGACCGATCATTTTGAATAATCAATACGACACTTTATTTATATTCTAGCCTCATTTCAGTTGGCTGCATATTCAGAAAGCATTAAGAGCCCACACTACATATTGAAAAATACCCGGATGACAATGTAAGTCTAAGGGGGCGTTCTTTTTAGGCATCTTGTTCAAATTTTAATATTTTTACATTTTTTTCTACATAGGATACCCGACAACGATTCACAATCAGGCTTGTTGTGTCTTAATCTATCAGGCTAGTTGTGGCTAGTAAAATCTATCAAAATTCTGCTCAATTGTGGTAGATTGCTAATTATACAAATTATGTTGCAATTTTTATACTTAATTTTATAGCAATTTTAATATATTAGTAATATATTAACATAATATGTGTTGATTTAAAGAGAAAATGTATTAAAACGCTGAAAAGATTTTAAAAGTTAAAACGCTCTCAAAAACTTATAAGATAAAGGAAAATTCAATTTAAAAATTTAAATAGAAATAATAAATATGAGATATATCTCACGCTCCTTGTTTTTTACTAGATAAAATTTTCATCTAGTTACTCATTCGAAATATAAAATTACCTTCAATGTAAAAAAAAAAAAAAAAAAAAAAAAAAAAAAAAAAAAAAAAAAAATGATAATAATTTTGCAGATGTAAATTTACAGAAGTCTGCATGCTTACTGAAATTTTATATGTATATTGAACAACCACAACAAAACAAAACAGATTATTGTACAGTGTATAAGTTGATTTCAATATAAAAATAAGGTAAATTACATACTATAGTGTGCAAGCTCGGTGTAGTTTTTCTTTGCTTATTTAAAAAGCCGTGCATATTTTTAATATAAAATTAATTTAAAATTTGTAAAAAAGATCTTTCTTAATCACTTTACCAGCGACAAAATAGGCAGCACTGTAATGTTTTGTTTTTCAGTAAAATTAAAAGAAAAAAAAAATCTTATTCTTTTTTTTTTCGAAATGACAAGAAAAACTTAATTATATATAGGAATATAAATCTTAAAAGTATTAATCATAACTAATTTTTTAAAACTAGATTATATTTGTAGAATTATATTAATTGAAATAATGCTTCTATGCCAGTGAAACCTGCACCTTAACGGACGGATATATCAGTTCGCAATGGTGAGACGATTAATCTGTAAATAAAAGATGTAACTATGAACGAAAAAGAAACCATAAGAAGCAAACATTTTCATGTTTAATGAATGTTTCCTTTGGTTTTACAGACAAAGCTACTAAAGTAAATATTTAAATTAATATTATTTTGCTTATTTTGGATATAGTAATTTCATTACGCAGCTGAAGGCGTGTAACATCTTTAGACCTGATGTGTTTTACAGGATACATATTGCTGGAAACATAAGCATCCAGCAATCTTCCGTGATTTATAGATACATATATATAAATGGTATATTATACATATTGTATCCTTTGATGTTTTTGTATAGTGGTTGTAAATACTAGTGTATGTTTAACGCTATTCATGTCAGGAGCAAGGCAGACCCCTATCTCAGATGGTATCTAGAAGGCACCAGTTGGGCTCTCGCGTAACAATCGCTTGACATTTACGTCAAGAATGGTTTATTGGTAGATTTACAAGCCAATTAAGCGAGACCCCACACGTTTCTCTAGTTGAGGCTACCGGTCATTTTTCCGGCTGGGAGTGCGTTGCAGACAAGAGGGGCCAGCCCCCCACGCTCGAAGAAGGAGCCAACGAATCTTTTTTCAGGAACAGGCCGGGCGAGATACTGAATGGTCATTTTTTTCGGGCAGATTGATTAGCCACGCCCGCCATAAAAAAAAGAAAAAAAAAATATAGACTTTTTTTTTCCTTAAAAAAAGTGGAGATGAAAAGTTCGCTCCGAGAGGCGAAGATGTGTTAGAAGAAAAACGTGATTAATTCCAAGGAAGACCTACCAACATCGCCGATGATCCGAATGGGAAGTCCGCCACTGATGATGTGTGATAGCCTGTGATCCGAAAATGATGTCCGCCAGTAATGATGTGTGATAGCCTGTGATCCGAAAATGATGTCCGCCAGTAATGATGTGTGATAGCCTATGATCCGAAAATGATGTCCGCCAGTAATGATGTGTGATAGCCAGTGATCCGAAAATGATGTCCGCCAGTAATGATGTGTGATAGCCGAGGATCCGAATGTGATGTCCGCCAGTATTGATGTGTGACCGCCTGTGATGTTTTCGAATGCGAGCCTTAAATGAGTGCTGGGCACAAAATAATATGAAGGTACGGTTTTCTTATAATTTATATTGTTTCCCAAAATGTGTAGGGCAAAATGCCAAGTAGGGGGTTCTGCACGCTCCAATTGGTATTCAATCATAGTATTAAAAACAATAATTACACAAGTAGAATTAATAGTGTTTTATTTTGTTTTTTTTTTGTGTTATCTATATTGAAAATAATGTGTCTTATGACGCACTAACAATTTGTAAGATAATTGTAAATAAATTTATATGTTAGTTGTTAAAGAATTGTTAGTATCTTTTCGAACATGAGTCTTACTTTATTTAATTCTATTATGATCTAATTTAGAGTTATGTTTTATTTACGATCCATAAGTTAATTCCGTCTTCAAAAATATTCACAACGCAATTTGGTAATGAAGGCAGTTGCCTCACTCATATCGAAGGGATTAAACAGGATTGAAACAAACGATCACTGTTATTTTTGTATTAGATGTAAAAAAAAATGCATGAGTTTACACTATGAATACTCTGAATTAAAGTGATTAGGAGTGACTAACATAATTCATTCTAGGATTTGGGTTATGCTAACATGTCGAAATAAAGATTTCCGTTACAGGAGCTCAGTTCTGTCCAGCACATATGTTTACATTTCTTTTTCACAAATAAAAATAATATTAAACAAGTTGGAAATTACGCGTGAAGCGTAGCAAATGAGGTGCGTTCGTACGATAATGAAGTTTTAAAAATATCACTCTCATATATCAATCTTATAAAATCGTAAATAGTTAATTACAATTAAAATGCGCATTAAACAATGTTCTCTCTATACTCATTATGTAATAGAATACTTTTGTGTGGCCTTGTAAATCAATAACAAATGTTCTTTGCACAACAAATTATGCAAAATCTATATTATAATATGTACTTTACGATGCATATCAATATTATTATGTTCGAATGAGTGTAATGTTATTAAAATGCATTTGAAACTTTTTTTTTCATTGACTGTAATGTAACGGAGTACTTTTGATTGTCCCTGTATTTGATCTATGCATCCTATTTTCAAAAAAAATTGAAATGACTTGACAAAATTATGTAATAAGTATGTAATTTAAATTTCAAACGATTTAAATGCATTTGAAACATTTTTCCTGAATGACCGTAATGTAACGGAATACTTTTGATCGTCCCTGTAATTGATCTATCCATCCGATTCTCATAAAATTTGAAATGACTCGACAAAGTTATGCAATAATTATATATTTTAAATTTCAAAAGATTTGATTGGGTAGTTTTTGCGTTGTTACATGCGGACAGACAGACTGACGGACGGACTGAACGACAACTATAGGTGCTACGTATTTACATAATTATGAACGCACCTGAAAAAGAGAAATTGAGATGAATGGAGCATAACAGAGAGCAGAACTAAACAAAATAACGATCTTTTTCTTATTGAGCACTTTTTATTGAGCTACGTGTTATACAAAAGTGACCTGCAGCAGAAATGTTCAAAATGTGCAAAAATGAAAAGGTAAATAATTTACTGTGGGTTAATATACCCTTTGTAGAGTCCATTATCAATCAAAAATTATTAATCATGTATTTATTTTATGTTTTTCAATGTTTTTAAACGCAAAATTATTGTAATTTTTATAAGTCGTAAGACTGTATAACTATTAGTTATTGGGCTATATGAGCAGTCTAAAAATTTTTTTGAATATTAGAGAACTGTTGGAAGGAAGGTTGCTGGAATCGCTCATGTTTTTAAAGTATATTCAGGAAACCATATATATTAGGTTGTAGATCCTTGAATTATTTTTAGCCTAGATTGGGTGACTTTCCGTAAAAAAAAAAACAAAAATTTACGAAAAATACTTGCTTGCAGTGCAGTTGCTTTTAATGCTATATGTTTTCATAGAAGTCCAGACAAAAGTGAAGACTTTCGATTAACGTTTAACTTACATTGCATATATATAATTTGAAAGAAAACGGACTAATCAAAAGGAAAAAAAAACGAAAAAATAGAATTGTGGATTTTTTTGTGGAAATATAAATATACGGAAAGGCTATATTAACACAAAATGCACAACTACGCTTTACTGCGTAGTACTAATCTGACTTCTCTGTTTTTAAATAGTAGGGATAATCATCCAATTTCTAGGTTTTGTCGTTTTGCGTTTTTGAATTCTCGGCAGTTAAAATACATATTAACACTCATTAAAATTAGCCCATGACTCGTGCTCTTGTGCTTTCCGGAAGGTGATAGTATCTCGATTCTCAAACCACTGCCCATGAATACTACACTGTAAAACAAAATCTGTAAAGTTACTTAATTTTTTTCTGGGAAAATGGAGTTCCTACATCATTTTATGTAATCACACCAAAAAAAAATTCATATTTGCATTGTAAAACAAAAAGTCTTCAAGGTTTCAAAGAATTTTTAAAGGATATTTGAATGTATAGAATTTTTTATGTAATTTTAGTAAGATGTAAATTTTAGTAAGATTAATGTAATTTTTGTAGAATCTTGTGTAAAGATATAGATTTCTGTTGTTTTACAAAAACTACTTTTGTAGATTTACATCATTTTTGGGCAGTGAACATGTAAAATTTTAGTAAGCATATAGATTCCTGTAATTTTAAATATGCATAATTATAGATTTTTTTTAAGTGTAGGTATTAGCGCTGACACAAAAATGATGGTTATCGCAGGAGGATATTTTTATACATGCACACGGTCTCCTAAATTTAGATACCAGTATTTTATGAAAGATTTATTTATTTCTTTTATACCAGAAAATTAAAAATTAAATATTTTTATAAATTATTGGTGCCAAAATTAAAGCGTTTAAATGCTGAAAAAATCCGTCTTCGGTAATCCTCATGTATTTGTTAGCGCCCAAAAATTTTATTCATGGGGCAGTTTTCTAACCTTTCATGACGTAACAGTGTTGTAAACTGATAATATTCTATAGCTTTCTAATGATTATTTGCGAGTTTGAAATGCTTTTTGTGATCAGCAAGCGAATTCATTAATTCAGCACTAAGAATCCCTTTTTACCGCTTCATTTTTCTGAAATAAAAGAAATTAAATATTTTTAAAAATAAAATACTAGTGTCTATATATAGGATACCATATATATGTATAAAAATATCCGTCTACGATAACCACCAGTTTGTGTCAGTGCTAATACCTAAATTTTTACTGAAGCAGTTTCGCTGAATAATGATAAGCAATATATTATACATGGACACCATTTTTTATGACGTTTAAAATTTAAGGTGTTAAGGTAGTAAAAAGTACTTTATTGGCAAGCGTCTATAACTTATAATTTTAATTGTTCTCAATATTTCATTTTCTAAATACGTAAACATATTAAAGTAATGTTTTAAATTTCATTAAAACATTGTGTCTTAGATCTACTCAGTTATATTTCACACATGCACTAATTTAAACAGTTTATGCTTTGGAAATATTGATATCAAATGAATTTTGATATTTCAAAACTTGTCTAACGAAGGTTTGCTTATAAATATTAATCTATATTTATATAGTAATACAAGTTAGTACTTTAATATTTGGAATTCATACTTCAGATTTAAGCAGACGGATAATATTCTGCTTTGATGAAATATTCTCTGATATACATTACACCTCGTTACTTATATGCAACTGCACAAAATTGAAGGATACGTGCCGACAAACATCTGCTCATAAAGCGAAAATTAAATGCAATGTACTATGATAATGTTATATTAACTACATTGAACTTCCACCTCATGATTATTTATTAAATAATGAGTGGATTTAATAATAAGACATTTAAATTTTAACTAGTATAAAAAAGTTATGCTATGAGATAAATACAAAGTTTAAAAATCACATACGTATGATAATTTTTTACAAATATTATATTTATTAAAAATGTGTTTTTATATTAAGCGGTACTTTACGCTTATTATCCGTAACAGATTATTAACAAAAATAAAAGTATAAAACAATAGGTTCTTTATACAGGTTTTTGTTTATTATTTGTTTTATTTTATGTTTTTAAAAGTCATTAAACATTGAAATATTTAGAACAAAATGCGCAATTTGCAGATATCTTGAATTTTTCTTAAAATATTTCTATAGAAATGCTAATATTCGTTAATAATGGATGTATTGGATTTACGTTTAAAAGTCAATCATAGGTATGATTGACAGAATGACAAAATGACAAAATGTAATAAATGATTAGGGCAATATTTTTACCTATATTTAAACTAGCAGTGTTGCTCTCTAGTCCACCACATGGAGGGAGATTTAACAATTCCAGCTGGAAAAATGTCGATTAAGTTTATCGTAGCTTTTTTTGCCTGTGGTAACTTAAAATCTGGAGCACTGTATCCCACTACTGCTTTTGGTATAAATATACTTGTATCGTACATAGTTCAGGACAAAGTTTGCACTTTTCAGTTCAAAATAAATCCATCAGTTTGAGGACAATTGTTTAATCTGTTGCTTAAAGCGGAATAAAATGTAATGCTCGTCTATGGACGCTTAAGAACAAACTACGGACTTTTTCTTAAGTCAGATTTATATGCATAAATTTTGCCTATATCAGTTATTATTTCATAATCAATGATGCAAAAAACTACATATTTTTACATTTTTTAATTTTTAATATAGAAGAGTTATGATAAAGCACGATTAAGCTCAATTTTCAAAATCATTAAATAGTAAAGATTGTAAACTTTTTGTTCTAATTTAATTTATCTGCCTTTATTTACCTTCCCATATTTTATTTTATTTTTAATTAAAATGTCTTAATATTTTTTTTTTTTGGAAACTTTAGATCAAGTAGTATATATACTTTTTTTAATCTAAGTCAGCACAAATTAAGTTAGTCATACAAACATACTTTTGCACAATTATGCAATATCAAATAGATTTAAAAATTAATGAAAGTGTGAATTTATTTGAAAAGGGTTTGTTTATACAGGAAATTACAATAAAGAGCACATGAAATTGTGTAAGCGTGAATTGCTTAAATTTATGACCAAATTTAGATACAAGTACTACATGCTTGTATGTAGATCTATCATAACACATTGATGCAAAATATATTACTTGACTGCAAATTTCCAGTGTTTTTAAAATTGATTATTGACAAATTCAGCAAATTGAGCTTGGATACAAAGCAAAACATACTGTAGACTTTTTCTCATGGTAACTATTGATTCACATTCTTTACATAGGGTTCCGCTATGAAGAGATAAATATATAATATAATATAAAATAAAGCAATTTTCATTTAAGATTTGTCTTTGTAGAAAAACAATAGATTTATCCCTTCAGATTTCATGCAATTAAGAAGGTATCGTTTAAATTGTCAACTAGAACGTAAAATCATGCTATAAGCAAACTATGAAACATTTTTGAACGATTTTAAACGGCTATAATAAAACTTTAATAACGTAATAATTATTTAATAACGTAAATTACGATTCCTGAGTGATAATTTGTAATACGCAAAACACTTTTAAGAATTATATTTTAAATAAATATAAATTTTTAATATAAATTTTGTACATGCCTGCCCCACTAAAAATAATCTTATCTGAAGAAATCGCCACTTTCTACAGAAATTTGAAGAAAATTTGCAGACTTAACTTTAAAATTTGCTGCAGAATTTTTTAAGATAGTCTTAAAAATATCTGCAGAATGGGCCAAATACCTTGGAATTTCCTACAGATTTTGGGCTAAAATGCTATAGATTTTCTTCAGATTTCTTTTAGTGGGGTGTATGTGAACACATAGATTTATCACATAAAGCATAATATGCTAAAATTTAGATAATAACAATAAGACTTAGACAATGAAAGCATTGCACAGTTGCAATTTTCTTTCAGTAATTTCCGTCAATAAACAGAAATGTATTTCAGAAGTTTATATCAATCTTGTGTAGGATTTATAGAATTTATAGACATAATATAGAACTCATTTTTTAAAGTCCCCCAGTTAAAAACGAGCTTCCATAAATTATTGTTCATAGAGAAAAAAATAACTGATTTATTTTGTGTGTCTTGTATATGAAATATAAATAATATGCTCATCATGTTCAATTGTACGCATTTTATAGAGCACCTCGAAGATATATATCAATGTAAATACTTTGAAATAGAGTGACATGAGCAAAATAAGCTACAGACGATTTTTTCCATAGACCTTAGTGTAGCATAATTCTTTTTTAGTTTTCCTATAAATGATCGATCGATGCTATTTATATCATATTCCACAGCAATCATTGTGTTGCGCACTTTATGGATATGTATATAAATTTCAATGTGTTTGAAACTATGAAACATCATTAAAAACCACCGAAAATGATTTTTCTCCATAAACCGTAGTGTAATGAAATTCTATTCAATGTTCTTGTGACGAAATTATGAATGCTACATACTATATTTTGCAATACCGAACGTGTCTTAATGAATATTAATAACACTTTTCGATTTTAATACCATGCCACAATTTTTACAATTATCAAAATGTCAAAAATAGTATTGACATTGCGACAGTCTACTTGCTAAAGTAAAAGTACTTTATTTGTTAAAGAAATGTAGAAAAATCAAATTTTCAATTTAAATGCATTTTTATATATTATGCTTTTGTGTTGTATATATGTGTGGATATGGAAGTCAGAATGTGTTCTCTAAGTGCTTAACAGCAGTAATAAATGCATATATGTATTTTCATAGAGATAGTCTGACTCAGCATTTGCCTTTATAACAAATGTACTTTGCGTAATCGAAATATGGAACAAGCTCATCAATGGTTAGGTCATGCCAGAATCGCAGCTTGCTCAACAGTATATCCGTATTTAACTTGTTTCTGTATGTAAATGTTATTGTTGTATGACTGGAGGATTAGTTTTTATACGCTCGAGTATGGAAATGCTTTATAGATGTTTGCTAAGAGCTTAACAGCAATAAAAAAAATTATAAGTCCATGGAATTAGTTCGATTCAGAAATTTCCTTTTCAAGAAATGTGCCTAGCATAATCGAAAAGTCAAGCAAATTCATAGATCGTTATGTCATGCTAGAATTGTAGCTTATTTAAAGGAATTTTCATGTTTATGTATAGCACACTTATCTATTATTTTGCTATAAGTAAAAGCGAAAATAAATGGTGTCACTCTCTGAGCATCTATGACTTTACTATCTTTACTGAACATCTACGATATAGATACATGACAGGATCTCGCTGTGTCTCGGTTTTGCGCCAAATTGCAAAAAATCCTTCACCAAGTTACGAATTCACACTTTTTTAATTTGGTTACAATTGCGGTTCTTATTCACGTTACTTTACGATTGATGTCGCTTTCCATTAACGTGCCATTTACATTATTATTTATAAAGATATTCACTCAATTTCAATTCAATTTAGAAATAACCAAAGGTACAGAAAGAGTTATATGACAAGTATTTCTCTATAGTTTAACATGAGCTATACGTCGGCAAAATCCCAAACAAAACTACTAACACCCAATAACCAAAAGTTTAGTAACTCGTTTAGTAACGATAAAAGTTTTGCAGAATGCGGTGTTAAATTTACCATTTACCGTAATGTTCAGTAGTTGTACGCAAAGTATCAGCAAAGTATCATTGGCCAATCATGATTTTTTTTTCTATCGGTTATAGTCAAAATCTCATAGCATTTTTCTTCTAATTGAATTTTTGAAACATTTACACATTTAGAATGAACATATTTTAAATGGTTTCTGTAGCGTAGAGTAGAATTTTTTCTTTATAAGCAATGACAAAAAATTATTTTCTTTTTGAACATTTTGAAAAAAACCCGCATGCAATAAGGGTTAACCGCTTAACGCGCAGTGTTGCCGGGTCAGCAACACCTAAAGTTCCCCTTGTTTAGAGACACAAAAACTCCGTGAATATTTCAAAAACTACTCTAATGGCTACTTGAAATCTTTCTTATGAGTTCTAGATGGCAGCACCACAGAGATCAAACTCTACTGTTTTTAAATAATAGGTAAAATGTTTTACTGTAATACGCGCTTCACAGCAATGCTCTTCTCACTGCGCTTATCAATGCTTTACTTATGGGAGGTTACCACTTCGGCAACAACTGTATAATTAAAATGGTTAGTGCAATCTTTACAAAAAAAAATACCTGTGTACTCCTCTAGGCCTAAATAGATTGCCAAATATTTTTTTCTTTAAATTCCAACTTTAAAGAGTAGTGCGCCGAAAAGGGTTAAAGGTAGATTTTTCAGTATTTCACGCCGAATCCATTTTGCTAAAATTTATTTTTATTTATCTACTTTTTTAAACTTATTCACCTAATCTCTAATACGGGCGAGAACACTGGATACATGTTTAGAATTCATTCTGCAAGCAGTTCTATACATATTATTCAATATCATTTATTAAAATCATGAAAAATAGCAAAGATTTATTACCGCAGCAACAAGCTTAACTTTTATGGAAGAAAATATTAACAACATATAAGGGAGTATTGTTTGTTTACATTTGTTTGACATTTGTTTATGCATTAAAAAATATACATATAAAAATATACCTTAAAAAATTCAATAATTTTCGAGTGATTATGTGGCATTTTCGATTGTTTGTACATGCGTAAAATACACTGGGATAAAATGTGCACAGTTAAAAATGTATTACTTAAAAATAATATTTCTTGAAGTTACATATTTCGTAACATGTTCAATAATTTTCATAAAAATATTACTTTAAAACTATTTTTAAAATTGGATAACTTTTCAAGTTGATTTTGCTTTATTTAGTTTGACTTAATCGAAGATAAAATCTATAGGAGAATGTTTGCTTTATATGATATTTCGTAGCTTGGGGCGGTGTTTAAAATTTATGGTCTGCAGAAAGAAAACAAAATCATCCAGCATTTCATATTTTCCGGTTGAAGAAATATGTTATGGCTGTTTTAAAACTTATAATCTTTTAAAAATTTAAAATTCTATTTATCAGCTCAAAGTTTTAATAGCTTAAATGTTTACTACAACTTTAAGTATAAATTCAGTATTTATTAAGAGATTCTGGCAAAAATTACTCTTTGAAACATCAGTGATAAAATTTTAAAATTCTTCTTGGTATTACCGAGTTTTCTTTAGTTTATTAAACTTTTGTTAGTTGTTAACTAAATTATAGTTACTTCTTTTTATTAAATTGCTTTGTCCCACACGAGCTACTGTCAAAGAACCCCACATGCTCTATAAGTGCGCTATTACTTTCTGTTTTAAGAAGATTACACGATTACGAAAGATTGAATTAACTTATTATGACCAGTTGGGATATTATGCAATCGAGTGATATTAGTTTCCCTTTGACTGGGGAATTTCCATCTCTGTCAGTACTTTCCTTTGTGACAACTGAGCGGTTTTCATAAGGGATTAATACGTTGAGAGCCACGGTGACTGCTACTGAACTTTCTGTTAAGTCGCGTCAGTCACTGATGATTGACAGCGTAAAATATGATATAAAACTTTTTAAAAAAAGTGGTTTTAAGTTACTATTAAGAAAATATAATTCTGTAATAAATAAAGGTTGGGTAAATTTTAAATCAATTTCACTAATTAGTTTATCAATGTACCTGTTATAGTTTTATAATGTATTTTTGACTGTCAGTCCCCGATGACTGATATTTCCTAAGCGGAAATTTCAGTATTTGTACCCAGTGACTGACATACCACTCAATGTGTTAAGTTCGATCTGTTAAACATTTGGAAATCAACTTACATAAAATGGTTATGTAAAACATGTCACTGCCTTCCTAATTTTTGCAATAAAATTTTCTTTTAGACTCTCAATAAAATCCTTTGAAATTTGATGCAATTTTCTTCCCGTTGGTTGCTTTTACCACACAGAAACTTTTTTGTTTCAATGGTTTCTTTATTTTTTAATGTTTACGTGTAAATATATTTTGCAATGCAAAATTGTTTGGAGATGTTATGACTTGTGATTTTTTATCCTGATTTTTAATTGTTTAGTTCTTATTGCACGTATAGCGATTCAATTATTTTAAATAAGCTTCACCACTAGAACTACCATTAGGGTTAAGTTTTACCTCAACCAAATGGAAATAGTCGATGTTCATAATTAAAAGAATTTCGAAATTTGGTCGTTTATCTCTAGAACTACTCGATAGATTTTAAGATTTGTCAGTCTCAATAGATACAAAACGAAACTTATAATATTGCACCAAAAATGGGTAAATAGGGGTTATAGTCTATTCTTACAGTTTAACAGCTCTCATAACGTAAAATCATGAAGAAAATCAGATAGTTTATGAATTCCTAAGAAAGATAGTTTCATGCTCCCAGCAATAGTGCGAAAAGCTTGGGTGAAAGATGGGCTGAAGCTCCAAAAGATGAAAGTGAGTTCTAGTTATTTTGCCCAGAGTGTCCCAAACATGCTGGTTATAGAGTTTAGTTCAGGAGGACTGGTTGGCTAATCTATCAAACAAATATCCTCACTTTTCAGAAAGTAGTAGACAAAATGAGCTCTGTCTAATTGCGTGTAGTATTCCATTAAAATGAAATATGGACTAAATACATCCCTAAAAAGCAAACCTATTATAACAAAGCTTCATCTTTAAAGTTTAGATCAGTAAAACGCATTGAAAGGCGTGCTCTCATCCTGTATGATGTCTACCTAGACCATCAAACCTCCGTTTCAAGAGCGGTCTTTTTCTCGGACATAAGAAGGCAGGTAGCGGACCGCTAGTTTTCTCCAGATGAAAGTCAGTCGAGAATCGGTGTTTACGCTGAACCGAAACTCATGAGTGATCCACTAATCCCTCTTGGTCTAAAGTCGATGATCTCTGCACCATGCTAAATGGTTTCTTCTATGTTCAGTAGTGCACGGGACGCAAAAAGAAGGTACAACTACTCTCTGTCTTATAGCTTTCTAAACCATGAAACCCTAAATCTGAACCCCTGGAATTTAACTTCTAGTAGCCAAATAAAGACCACGAGACAGCTGAGATGATGTTGCAATAAAGATACTCCTCGATGTAATAGACAAATGGTAATCTTCATTTGTCGCCGTAGCTGTTGCCCTTGCTTGTTCTAAATGGATCCATTATCCTTAAACTATTTCTGTAAGTTGGACAAGAAGCTGAGTATTATATTAAGGTCTCTATGAAATTGCATTTGAGACTGCCTGTTTCTAGTCTTCCAGGGTTTCACCATTTCATTCCATTACCCAAACACTAGCGGTTATTGCTTTTTACTGTTTACATTTAAATTTCACCAAAAGTAAAAAAAAAAAGTAAAAAAAAAAAAAAAAAAATTATCGCAATTATCGAGTGAAAAAACACAAAATTTTTTACACTCGCTTATAACGTCTGTTCTTCTACAATTTTCACCCTTACTAACGCTTATGTATGCAACTTACGTATGTGTTAATACGTGTACGCTTAATGTAGGTGATGTTAAGGAGCTCTAACTTATTTCAATGCAATAATTTTATATTTTCTTCAGTACTTTGCCGTAAATTTGAAAAAATATAAAAGTTCTCTTTATTTTGAATGTGTGTGCAGTTCCCGCTAATCACCGTCAATTGCTAGACACACGCTGTTATTCTAGCAAGTAATTATACTTTTTTTCACCAAATTATTAATCTTTTTACTAGCTTTTTACAAATCGGTTTTACCAAAAGGTACAAGTACAGTTGAAAATTATCATTCCTTAAATAAGGTTGTGATATAACAAGCTTTTGAGCCAAGTTAGCTCAATATTAATTAGAGACAAAAAATAGATCTTTTGGTCAAGCAAACAGTGCTGAGTAATAATATTTGGTGCCTTCACTTATAAACTTATGCTTTTTCATTCATGCTCGTATTCTGAAAAACTAATGAGGTGATTTCAATGATTTTTTTTCATTGTTATATTTACGTAAACTATTCAAAAATTTGAACAATAGGAATTTAAAAAAATATAGTAATTAGGCAATTTTACAAACTAAAATTAGCTAGAGTTTCTTTTTAAAACTTTTCAGCACACTTGATTGCTATTTATGACTTCGCTTTGTCTGTCGGTCTATCCGTCCTCAAGCTCTCGTAAATATACCCTGATTACTTTGAAACTTTGATATGATATTGACATTTTAGATAGTATTCTAAAGAAAATGAAGTGTGAAGAGTTATTAGTTTACCATTTACATGGACAACCATGTAAACACCCAAAGTATTCTGTTACATTAGCATTTATAAGGTCAATAAAAAAAAATAATTTCAAGCAACTTTGAATCATGTTATACCATTTCAATCATAGTTAAACTGATATGCAGTGAAGCGTACTAAAGCATGCACTCTACGTAATATGACGTACAAGCTATTTTATACTTTTTTACAGATTTTCACAAAAAATCATAACAATTGGAATATATACAGATTGCAGCGAACTTTATGGTATACTACTTCAAATATTATGAAATTGATATACATTACAGAAGATTAGTACAATACAAGATATTTTTTGTAAAAATATGATGAGCGAATCATTTATTTTTCATTTAGAGGGACACAAGAAAGATTTCAGATACGGTACTTTAACGAAAGAACTATCTATTAGCCTTAATTACAAAAAATGTGTTTTCAGTTATGACATGCGTTTTTTAGTAAATAAATTTTTATACTAGGGGTTTTGTATGAATGCTATATATCATATACTCGAATACACAAAGAATTCTTTGCTGCATTTAGAAGATAAGCATTGCTGAATATGAGGAGGAGCTGCTAAAAGTTGTTTAAATTTATAACATATTTGCAAGCTGAACTATATTTAGACATTGACAGGTTTTTGTAGAATGCATAGAAAATCATATGCAGAACTGAACAACCTTTAGATAAATGACCGAATACGGGTGATAACATCTAAATGTGTGATTTCAGCATTTTTAAGTGCATGTTTACCTTGATTAAATTTTACCTTAAAACGTGGCGAGTGTAAAGATCTATAGACAATATACAAGGCTACATAAAAGTATACATGTAATACCCCTTTATTAATAAAAAATGCTAACGGTGTGTTTTCATCCTGTTAGGTGTTTTGTTAATAAGCTCAACACATTATGTAGAATATATGATAATATAAATCAAATTGTTGGTTGTACAAAAGCATTAAAATACTATTATGGCTGTGGGTGATAATAGTTAAAAAATTGTAAATTTACGGTACATTACCGTGAATTATCCACTAAATTTACAAAATATGTCACTTTTTCACATAAACGGTCAATTTCCGTAATTTTTGTGTTTTACGGACAAAAACCCTTTAATGTAATGGCAAAGTCCATTGATATATGAATAAAGTCCATTTTTTATGGACCTGGTCTAGAATCTCTGCTGCAGTAAATGTTTTCTTCAGATTTTTTACAGTATAAAGTACTCTGCAAGATTCGGGAAAAGTTTCATAATCAATGTATGACGCATATTTTTCTTTATTATAAGATTAATGTTACTAATAATTAACAACTAATTTTTTTGATAACATAACGTTCAAAATTTAGTTGATTACATCATCAAAAGCATACAAAATGTCGAAATATACTTAGTGGTTGATAAGAAAATAAAACTTGAATATTTCTTCTTTTTTATCGATTTTTGAAGTGCATTCGCCTAAGGTGCATTGCAGTTCGGATAATGTAGAATACTAACACGCAAATACTCTTTAAAGATAATCTGGAACCCGAGCTTAATTTTCAAATTCTATTTCAAATTAAACCACAAACACGAGGTATTTCAACACAAACCCGGTCCCTAAACAGATATAAGGAAAAGAGGGGTCAAAACTGAAAACAAATTATGTAAAAAAAGTCTACAATTATATATTTAATATTAGTGTTACATTTTAGATTGAACGATTAAATGAACTTTTAAAAGCTTATTTATATTCAAATATTTTATCTTTCCAGGCAGTGTTATAATTCTTCACTTCAAAAATCGGCTTAAGTTAAAACCTAATCGGAATAAACAAAACTTCAACCTAAATTTGAAACACAAATAAAAATACTAACGCAAAATGAAATCACTCATCCCTCAATACTCTATCTGTCAAAAATATCCATGACATTTGGTATTTAAAAAAAGAAAACACTTCTTTTTTGAATTTTCTTTTTAAAATAAAAAAAAAATTATTTAAATTTTATTAATTTTAAATACAAACAAAAACTTTTTAATTATAAAACCTGACGCAATGTCTACAGATTAATAAACATTCATTAACCATATAAAAGTTTTTTTTAATATTCAGTCAAATTTTTTACTTATAAAAAACAAATCCGACATAAAATTCTGGAATTTGAAAATATTTAAAAATGTTGAGCATATATTTTAAATATTGAAGACACAAAACTTCAGATCATTTCATGCATGCTAATTTACTGTAAAAATTGTTACACTTTTTAAAAGACCCTTCAATGCATTTTTCCAACGTCTTAGACAAGAAATGAAAATCACCGATTTAATTAAATTTGCTATAAAATGAACATTTTCGAACCAGCGCATTCATAAGCCATAATACATGAGGGGTGGTTTCTTTTAATGCAACTTGAACTCAATATTTTGAAATGCGGCTTTCTATAATAATTATAAACCAATTAGGTTTCTTTATGATTAAATAAATAAATATTTTGATTGAGGTGAGCTTCTCTGACTCTTTAAACAATAGCCTGGTATTAAAATTTGCTGAATAAGATTATTTCCCTCTGTAAAGCGTAAATATAAATACATCGAACCATTGTTTAGATCCCAATGACATTTCAAAATAAAGAATACTCTTAATGTTGCTTTCGTTATTAAACGCTTAGGTTGTATAAATAGGTGGAAATAGGTGGTATTATTATTTTTTTTTTCATTTGAATGTAAATCATACAGAATCTCAAAATTGTTACAGAAATGTTAGTGAAAGATAAAACTTTGGGAAACATGTGAAGTAAATTCGATTGTAAATGCGACAAAAAATATTCATACAATTTGTCTTAGTAATTTAGATTTTTTAGTAGTTCAGAATTAGTTTAAGTGAAATATTGTGCATTCAACTGAACAAATAGCATTATGGACAGAAAGGCTTTGTAGTCACTGAAGTACAAAAAAATTTCATTAGATTTCTTAATTCATTAAATAATGCAAGAATAATAATCATGCGGCGGATCCAATATTTACTTATTTTAATATACTAAACATTATGCTTTTTAAAAACTTTTACACCAGTAAATTAAATATAATTAGAAATAATATTTTTGCATTATTAATTTTTTTGTAAATTTTAATAACAATAAAAGTCCTCTTGTTATTTGGAACACTGTTTCACGAAGAAACAGTCAATTAAATTCGAAAACTAGATATTTGTGTTGAAACTGGAAAGATTGACTAAGATCTGTTTTAAAAGTTTTAACACAAGCATAAAATATCTATTTTCAAAAAATAGTGAAAAGTTAGAATGAATAAACATTTTTTTTATTTGCAGATTTCGCAACATTATTTAAATAAATGATATCAAAAGTAAAAAATAAATAAATTTCATAATTGTAAAATATATAATTACAAATGTTTAAAAAACTGTGTCAAAAGTTTATGTATGATGTAAAATCGAACCAGATTTATAAAATTTTACGAAACTTCTACTTACAAATTATTTTCTCGTGACTTCGGGTTAGTTCAAATAAACGTGCCTCAATCGAAATTATTAGTTTTTGTAAGGATTTTGGTGGCAAAGATTACCTGCTTTCTCAATGGCCTCTTGGAGTTTTTCAATAGAGTCATACTGCTGTCCATTGCTGCAAACCTGGCGGTTTAAAATACCACAGACATTCTCAGTCAGGTTTAAGTCAAGAACTTTCATTTTTTTCTGAGAAAGTTTTGTAGAATGTGATACATGTATTGAGGCATTTCTTGCTGAGAAGTCCCTTCAGGACCCCATAAAATGTCACCAAATTGAAGCAAATGTTGGTTTAGTGTCTCTTGATACTTTTTTAATCTTGTCTTTCTTTTAGAAAAGCCCGGGAGGTTTGATCATTGAATTCAGATGCCTTCCAGACCATAGCAGATTTACCGCCTTACTACCTACTGAAAAATGAAAGTGGTTCCTTTCGTGAATCATGCCAATACGCCTTTTAACCATCAGAGCCATAAAAGTTTCACCTTTCTCATCGCTGAATAAAACAATAAGCATTTGTACCCGTGGGATATGTATTTTTTCGCCCAGTCATTCTTACCTGTTTGTGAGGTCATTTGAGAGACCGTTTGCGAGTCATTTTCTTTAGTATGATGTAATCACACTCTTTAATACGTCTATGTACAGTGTCTTTGCACACCTGTACACGGAGATTAGTCTTAATTTGCAGTATGGACATATTTTGTCTAGATACCAATCTCCGTATTCTCCCATCAGTCTAAACAGTCGTCATACGTGTTCGTCCACATCTTGGTTTCCCCTTAAAATTATCATTTCTAGAGAGTACTTGATATATAATACATGGCTATGATTGATATAAAACTTTTGCAATTTTAAAAGCAGTTTTAGTTTGCGATTTCAGTTTAAAAACTTTCAAAATCTCACATTTTGTGAATTCTTTACCATTCGGCATTTTTAAAATAGGAGGAAATAATTTTTCCACATTTTATAGTTTTATAAAAGTGCAATATGATGTCTACAGCGTCATTATACGCGGCCGATCAAGTGTTTATTAAAAAATTTGAATAAAGTGCTTAAACTTTTGAGACAGCGTTTCTTAAATAACAATAATAATAATTACAAATAAATATGTATATTTTTTAACCACCTAAATTGGCTTATATTATTTTATTTTGATTGAATGTTGATTATTTATTGTACATTAGCATAAAATATTTCCTTCTTCAATTATTTTAAACTAGATTTTCAGAGTTCTGAAATTTTTGAGACAGACTATGTGCGTTACTAGTACTTGATTGTAGCGCCAGCATATTTATCGCTTATATTCTTTCTCACTTGCTGATTTTTTCTATAGAATCAGAGGCATATAATGGGTTATACAAAATAGAAAAAAGCTTTAATGTAATTGAAACATACTAAAATACTTTACACCTAGTAAAATAAAAATCAATAATCTCGGAAAATTATGCTTTCTCTGTTCTTCAAAATCCATTAAAACATTTTTTCTCTTAATTAATATAATTTGAATGTTTTAATTTATACTATATTTTTACTACATGAAGTGTATTATATACAGACAAATTAATATTACTCCGAAAGCCTTTATCATTTTCAGGGGATTACAAATACTTCCTTTATCTTTCCCAAATTCCTGCTTTCAGAAAACTTCTTCGAGATGAAAGCATCGTGCTTGAGAGAAGTTACAACTGGGAGAAAATTCTAATTCTCAGTTTACTTTTATCTAATTTTCTGTGCGAAACTGTCTTGAATAAAGTTATCCGGAGAGAAAAGTTCTCATGTAAGAATTAAAATATTTCTCAATTATTATAAATTAAGAAAATGTATTCACTTCAACTAAATTCAAAATGTATTGCTATGTATTTTATTTACGTAATTGTCAGAAACATCAAGCTGTGTATTTTTGTGGGAGTGATAAGCTGTGGGCAGAGGTTATATCGCGTTTTCCAAAATCCGAAAAAAAAAAATCCTGATCTACCTTTTTCAAAGGCTCTTTGGCCATCAATAGACAAAAGCGGATCACGAGAAAAGTAAGAGTCGGTGATAAACATGTCGGGAATCTCCTATGCCTATTTTGGACGTGTAGACAAGCCTCAACGTTTAAAAAAAATTATAAAGTGTGAATGACCACTTCAGAATATCCCTTGAAGCAAATTCCAATCTGATTGAATATTATGACAGCTGCTGAGATTCCTTGCCTTTTATAAAATGTTAATTTCTTTTATTTTACCGACAATGAAGTCAAATTTTATAATGCTCTAATAAAATCATAAAAATTTAATAAGATATATTGTTTATATGGATTGTGGAGGAAATTATAATTTGGAAAGTAAATAGAAAATGATATAATAAAATATTACGAAAATGCATGTCTCGATTATAAGCAAATAATTATCAGCAATAAATTTAATTAAACATGTCATTATTTTTACATTGATTTTTATTCTTCAATAGAAAAATTATAATTTTACTTTATAATGTGTTTTATAAACTATGTTTTCCATGATTGTAACAAAGCAGTTCATATTCTTTAATAATATAAAGAATATGTATTTTGTATTCTGCGAAGTAAATTGAAACTCGAATTACTCTTCCTCAAAATATTTTATCCCATACTTCATGTTTAGCAGTTGTCTCAGCAAAGAGATTTTTGTTATACAAATAAAACCAAACATAAACATTATAATTTCTAAAAGATTTTGTTAAAATTTACTAGGAAAGTCAAGATCATAAAGTCGAAATTAAATATTTGATTTAATCCTATAGAGTTCAAAGCATCCTACAAATAGAATAGTTTGTAATACTAGTAAAGTTATGTGAAATAATAATAAACTTATGAAACATTGATAGGAATAATTGCTCTAAAATGTGTTTTCAAAATCAGCTAATACATAAATCTTTAAATAAGATGTTTTTGTAGGGGAGAGGGGGGCACCTTTGAACGCTCTAAATATTTTCCTTCAAATAAATTATTTTGAAAAAAATTATATGACAATATATTATTGCTACTTCAAGGGAATAATTATACAAACCTGTACCATATGGTATGAACAGTACTGACTAAACAACATATACATTTTTCTCCCTCTTGAATCTAAACTTAAGAAAATAAAGTTGTAAGATTTTTGTTTACAAATTTCTATCCTTAAAATTTTAATTTATTGTTCAATGTTTAAACAAAGATGTTAGCTTTAGTTTTTAAGCTTTGTTTTGAAGCCGAATTGAGTAAACCGTTGTAATGTTGAACTCCATGTGATGGGGCACCATCGAACAAAAAAGTTGGGGCACCATTGAACAACTAAAAAACACCGAATAAACTGGTGACAAATAATAATTGAAATAATTTAAAGAGAACAATTAAAACTATGGAGTAAAGAATTGTTAATTTATCTAAATATTATTATTTCTGAATTTTTTTATGTGAAAAGAGGTTAATTAAGAATGTCAAAGAACATGGACTTCTGATAATTTCTCTTTTTGCACACATAGGTTCCACGCTCTATATGTATCAGTCATGGGAAGTTTCAAATTTAAATTAATTCAAAACTAAATTCATTTGTTGGATAATTGCAAATCCTGGATATAAAATAATGATTCATGATTTAACAGGTTTCAAAACATAATTTATGATTTCTGTAGCGGAATTTTATACCAGATCACTTAAAAAAGAATAGCGAATGAAAAATTTTAATTTTCCAGAAGCATCAGATATCATATTGGTGTATTTCAAGGAAGTTTTCACAACCAAACAAAACTGGAGAGACACTTTGTGTTTTATCAACAATGAGTTTTGACATAAACTTTGATGGATTTAAGTTTGGTTAAATAACAAAAAAAAAAAATAGTAATTTCAACAAAATGTAGTTATTTAATTTTATTCATATTACTTTATATTTCTGTAACATATGCAACTTTTTATAAAAATTCTCAATATTTTCATATTTCATTCATTTATTCAAAGGTGTCCCTTGCTTGTTCAAAGGCACCCCTACATGGGGCAGGTTTGAACAAAAATCTTTCAACTTCTTAAATCCTCACAGCTTATTTAATTTCTTTGGAAAATGTTTAATTTATGGTTCATATGATGAAGAAATGCGTTGTTTTTATTATGTAATATTTAAAACTCAATAAATATAATTCAAGTAAGAAATATATTGATTTTCTGAAAAAATGTTCAAAGGTGCCTCCCTCTCCCCTACACATTTGACCTTTTCTCCCTTATGTAAGTTTCTTAATTAAGCAATTTAAGTCAAACTAAAATTTATTTCATCGATAATAACCATATTATTCTGGCTTCTTTATTTATGGAACGACAGGTATAATTAAACCCCGAAGGTTAACATAATCGTTATGTTATAATGGTTACCTTTTCGCAATAAATTTCATTGTACTTAAAATTTATAAACGTGCATTAAGGTTAATAATTTTTGAGAAAGAAGAATGGCTATTTAATTAAAGTAATATCGAAAACTTATCATTAATAAGTTATTTAAATGAAGGTAACTTCATTTTCGTAAAATATACTCTAGAATATGGAAGTTTATACACAATGATATACCTTATTAAAATTAAGATAAAGCACAAATAAATGTGCTAAAATTGCTTTCAGGTGCAAACTTATGATAAATTTGTATTTAAAATACATTAAAATATATTAAAATACCTAAAATGTTTACAACTATTACTTGGCCATCATCAGTAGGGATTCAAATGTTGTTATAATTTTTGTGCTCCCTTATTCGGGAATTGCCTAGAAGATAATTATTAATTTTTAATTTTTAATTTTGTACGTGAGATGAAATTTCAGCTGTAGGTATTCGAATTTCGAAATAACACGAACTTTTATCTGTTATGCAGCAGATCAATGCGTATTCATATCCCATGGTATAATATGATAGTGTGATAAATAGTATAGTTTGATCAATTTCCATTTAATGATACACTATATGACCAAAGGTGACCACTTGCAATTTTAGACATTTTGTTATATGTCGATAAAAATACATGAGGAATTATCTTGAAACTCCAGGTATGCAAACAAAATAGTATAGGTCGTGTATTTCCAGAAAAAGGTTTTCCCAAAGGGGACAGTCAAAAAATTAAAAAAGAACGAATATCGTTTGGATAATTCTGTGTAAACTAATGTAGCAAAAGCGTTCAGATGAAAATGAAGCAAAAGCGTTCAGATTATGATTACAAGGTTAAATATAATAAACCGTGTTCATTTTTATCAGAATAGTATGTATATTCGTAGACAAATTAAGATTTTCATAAAGATAGTTCCAAATTTTGCGAAGATTTTTTGCTTATAATTTGCAGAGTTCTTAACATTAAATGAATTATTCTTTTTAGAAAATATGACAAACAGCATTGTAAAGAATATCCTGCAATCAGAAAAAAAAAATAATAAAAATGGTATCAATAATGTGCAGGTTTACTTAATAATTTTTCGCTGTGCATGCGTGAAAGTCATCAAAATATAAATTAGCACACTGTGTTGGCTAAACTTATACAGCAACTTTTCAGAAAACCTCAAAAATATAGCATACAAATTTTGAAAATTATTGTTGATAGAATAAGCTCAAAATCCCTTTATTCCAAAAAGAAGCAAAAATACGAGGGGCTGTATTCAAATATAATAGTATAGGTAGTATTATGTTTCGTGTATTGAAACTTATCTATGGATACAGTCCCTCATCTTTTTTCTTTTTTGAGGGAACAAAAGAGTTTGAGTTTATTCTATCGATGATAATTTTTAGAATTTTGAAACTATGTTTTTGAGACTTTCACAAAAGTTGCACTATACATTTAGGTAACGCATTAGGTAAAATATATTTGAATTTTTTACGCATGCGTAGTAAAAAAATATACAGCAAACCTGCACATTATTTGTCCAATTATTTATTATTTCTAAATTTTCATTACTAAGTTTTGTGTAAATATTATTTTTCATGTTTTTTGAAAAGAACATTTTTTTATATTAAGAACTATACAAAGTATAAACAAAAAACTTGAAGGAAAGAAAATTTGGGACTGTTTTCATGAAACCCCTAATTTCTCTACGAGTGCACATGATATTTTCATAAAAATAAATACGGTTTATTACAATAAACCACTTAATCATTATCTACAGTATTAACGCTTTTGCTGCATTAGTTTTGACAGGGTTATTCAAAATATATTCATTTCTTTTTTCCAATTTTTGTAGATCCCCTAAGGATTTCAGGAAAAAAAACTTAACAGGAATATATGACCTATATTATTCTATTTACTCATCTTCAGTTTCAGGATTGTCCCTCGTGTATATTCTAGATATTTAACAATACGTATAAAATTGCAAGTGCCCGGCCCCCTTTGGCCATATAGTGTATATCTATATGTGTTTTTTAACATGCATATACAAAACGCGTCTGAAAATAACAGAAAACGAGATACAACGAGTATAGTTGTTCCCTTTTAAAGTAATCTCAATGGCTACAACACACTTTTGACAACATTTTTATAGAGCATTGTTAACCCTTAAGCGGTAACCATGGGTCAGTAGTGCCTCGGTCAAATTTTCTTTCCTTGCTAGCTTAGAGGAGAGAGTGGGGAGCGGGACTAAACTACCCTGAAAAATATAGTACACAAGTAGGCTATTAGCTCCCGAAACGCCGATGTTTTAGTGCGTTCACAGCCGACGTAAGAGCCAGTCAAAATTTCGAAAAGGCACGAGTGACCCAGGGTTACCATTTACGTTGACGAAAAGTGTAAGGTAAGAAAAAATTTGTTCGGTTAGGAATTGATGTTTTTTTTTTATAAAAAATCGATACATTACACTCATTTGGACACAAAGAAGAACAAAAAAACCTTTATTTGCTGCAGCAAGTGTCACAGACCTGTGTGCGAGGAACACAGACATCAAATCTGTTTCGATTGTTTATAAATGATGATATCAGTGTTGCTGTAATTTTTCATTATTATATTTTTTGTTTAATTAAATAAAGTTTGATAATTAACATCATTTTTATAAATAAAATTGATTAAAAACTAATAAAATTTCTATTTCATTGTAAATTGTACCTATTTATAAGTTAAAAAAACGTCATTTTTTTGCTCAAAACTTAAGCATTTTTTTATTTTATACCGGCTATTTTTATTTTTTTGGGAAAGTAACATTCTTGATCTTCAATGTCCCGTTTGAAACAGCAAAAAATGTCAATTCTATCCAAAGTTATGATTTTTTAAAGAAAATGTGCATTTTTCACATTTTTATTTGTTTATTTAAACATATTGTTTAAACAAATTAATAAATCAGCAATATTGTGACTGATTCTTGTTCAAGGGTAGTTGATGTAATATCATGAATTTGTTTAGAATTTTTAAAGCACTTTAAACCACTTTTTACAGCGCTAAGCACGAGTGACCCATGATTACCATTTAAAGGTGCCGAAAAACACGTTACCGTTTAAGGGTTAAAAGCCGCATTATGACATTGCTGATTGAGACTAAAACCAACATAATGAAAAATGCACAAACCGGGATTCAAACCCGGATCCTTGGACTAACAACCCAATGTCTATCATTTATCCTACGAGGTTGATACCGAGGTTGGCACATCTAAGTCATGTATGTCGGTCAGGCTACAACTGCAGCACAAATCGGAGAAGTCTTCATGATAATACAATCTTGCGGCGAATCTTGAGATGCAAGTAAAGCAAATCTTGTCGCTCAGACGTGTGAGCGGTAGAGAAAGCTGCTGTCACAGAGGGGGATAGGATTCAAATACTCAGGTAAAACATGGATGTATTTGTGAATGTCTCTGTGTAGTTACATAAATGTGCAATGAAAAAAACGGAATAAAAAATGTTGTGACCTGCTGTTGTTTCTCTTTAATGAGTATCATTTGAAGCGGCAGCGATTCCAGCTATAGACCCGAATGCAATCTCTAATTCGGTGTACTTTAATATTTCGAAAAACATAGGTGAACTCATATCTGTATCATTTTTAATAAATTTTCAGCAGTTAAATTACTCCCGAAATTATTCAATAGTAATTATGTGAATTATCACATCTTAAACAAGCAAGAATAAAACCAATAGAATGAAATAAAATTGCGTCGCACTTGTTTTGACGCAAGACTATGTGGTCATGAAGACGTTTCCATCTTCTGCTGCAAGTGCAACCTAATCGACATATGTGAGTGAGAGATGCCCAGCTGGGTATTTTCCTCATACCACCAATGATAGACCATTGAGCGTTATTCTACAGATCTGGCTTCGATTTCCGGGTTGGACATTTATCTCAGTGTTGGTTTTACGCTTAGTTAGCAATGTGATAAATCGCGTATTTAATATTGAGTAATTTCGGACGTAAATTTACCACCAAAATTATTTAATACTATTCATCAATTTACTGAAGGTGAAAACTACATCCGGAATTTCTCAAAACGTTTAATGCTTCGAGTTATAAAATTTCCGATAGTTTTACAAAGTGCATACCTTTCACCACTTTCATAAGCTCGGAAACAAAAAATAAGATTAATTATCAACAAATATCTATCTCAATCGTTCGATTCTTTTTTTTTTTTTGAATTAAGCTTTTTGACGGTAAATCCGAAAGCTGTTCATCATCAAATGTTTGAATCAATCATAAATCAATTTTTTACTCACTGCTTCTGCTTCGTGTACTTCAATAATATTACATGGCCTCCATGGCCGAGTGGTCAAGATACAAAGACGCTAATCGCTTGCGAAAGTAGGAGGTTGTAGGCTCGAATACCGCTGCACGCACTCTTTGTGTGCCTCCATTGCACACATTCTTTGTGTGGAGCTCCCGGCTGTATTTACTTCGTGTTTTAGTATTTCCTTGTACTATCTCGTCTCTGTACATTGGCGATGATTTATTATCTGGCTTTCATGTCGAGCACACAAGTCAGATATATGAGTTCATTAAATAAATAAATGTATTTATTTTTTTCATCTTGTATGCATACACACGTACCTATGTATATATATATACAGGGTGTCCGAAAGGTCTGGAAACGATCGAATAACTCGAGAAATACATATGAGATTGAAAAACGTAAATATACGTGTTAAATATTTTTAAATAAGCTACTCAGTGATAACAAATTTGACCTTCGTAACCGACCCCCTGGGGGTCAGAGGGGATCCAACTTTGAAATCTTAAATTATAACCCCCATTTTTTATTGCAGATTCGGATTCTACGGACAAAAATATGCAACTTTTGTATTTGATGTTTATTTCGAATCCTCGTTTATCACGGTGTATTCGAGTATATTAAATCGATACATTTTTCGGCTTTTCCAACGGGATTTTCCCTAATCGAAACTAATTGGGGAGAATTTATGCCATCAAATTCCTCGTCCTTTGCAAGAATAGCGTTTCCTGAAAATCACCCGTGCCGATTATTTCGACCAATTCTTTCATGACCAATGAGAATGTTCCATAACACTGTAAAGTACACTGTAAAAAATTGACACTTTTGCTGCATCGTCACTCCACCACTTTTACAGAAAACGATTACTTTACTGTGTTATGGAGCACTCTCATTGGTCACAAAAGAGATATTCTATAATAGCTGTGGAGTGACGCTGCAGCAAATGGGTCAGATTTTTAACAGTGTAGCACCATTGAAATCATCGCCATGGGTGATTTTCAGGAAACGCTATTTCTGCAAAAGACGGGGAATTTGACGTCAAAAATTCTGCCCAATCAGTTTCGATTAGGGAAAATCCCGTTGGAAAAGCCGAAATATGTATCGATTTAATATGCTCGAATACACCGTGATAAACAAGGATTTGAAATAAACATCAAATACAAAAGTTAAGTATTTTTGTCCGTAGAATCCGAATCTGCAATAAAAAATGGGAGTTATAATTTAAGATTTGAAAATTGGACCCCCTCTGACCCCCAGGGGGTCGGTTGCGAAGGTCAAATTTGGTATGACTGAGTAGCTTATTTAAAAATATTTAACACATATATTTACGTTTTTCAATATCATATGTATTTCTCGAATTATTCGGCCGTTTCCAGACTTTTCGGACACCCTGTATATACATATATATATATATATATATATATATCAATGTGGAGGTGCGGAATGTCTATAATAAATGTTCTTCAGTACATTGTGCATCATTCAAAAATGTTTTATTTGATATATAAATAAGGTAAATTTTACTTTTGCATCTTCAGTAGTAGCCAAAACTGTGGAAACCCTTTTGAAAAAAAAATATTTTTTGAAGTTGAGTACTCATAAATATCACATACTCTTTAAGTAATATTAAAAAATTTAAACAGTTAATTAAACCAAAAATGTAATGAATCAAATTTCCTAAAAGAATATTTGTTAGAACATATGTTACCCCCCTCCGTCCAGGTGTCGTTTGTAGGAGACTTTGAACAACACATTCAAAATTAATTTATATTCTTTTAGAATTGTTAAGATTACTTTAATAACCTTTTAATTTATATGTGAATATCATAAGCACTGATTTAATGACAGATACATCTTTTGAGATTTTTTACACTGATTTTAAACTGGCTTTTGTGGTCTTTAGTAATGAGACAGCGGATGAAAGAAAAGTAAAACATATCGAAAATTGAAAATGCGCAAAAAATATCATAATGTTATTATACATTAAACTTTATTTTTAATTAAGGTTTTATAGCGCTTTCATAGTAAGTGGACAAAGTCTTTTAAGCTTGGAAGTTCTTATAATGTAATGGCAAATTGAATTTTGGTTTCTATTAATTGAATTTTATTGTTGGTTATGTTTTTTCGCTCCATACATTTTCAATGATTATAAGATCTGAGATATTTATGGGTTATTACAATACAGAAATATAGAACAAACATGGAAAAAACATAGTTTTGGCATCAAGCATCTAAATTGTGACTATAGAAAAAATAATTCCATGTCATCCCTATAAATTTCAGTTCATTTATCTAGGAAGTTACATAGTAACCTACTAAAAAGCATGAGCGTGTATCCATAGTCTCGTGGTCAAACGTATATTTAAAAAACTATAAATATCAATGCGAACACAAGAGGTTAGTTTTAATAACAAGAATTCTAGTTTATGAAATCATCCCAGAAATCAAGCGATAATTTCTTCCTACTGAAATGATTCATTATTGTTACGTCGCGTAGAAAATAAGAGACTAGAAATTCTAGATCATTTCGTCTACACTGTAAAAAATATGACTATTTTGCTGCATCGTCACTCCACCACTTTTATTGAAAACGGCTACTTGAGGCTATCATGGAGCATTCCTATTGGCCAAAAGAGTGATATTCTATAAAAGCCGGGGAGTGACGATGCAGCAAAATAGTCATATTTTTTACAGTGTATTCAACTTAGTTGTTTAATGTAAAGCTGCTCACCGGGCCAATATCTTGGTCAATACAACAACAACAACAACTTAGTTGTTTGTCCTATTCGCATAGTTTCAAAAACTAGATTTCTAATTAAGGGATTTAGAAAATCATAGCTATTTTATTTTAGATAAAGAGGGTTTTTTTTCTTAATGTTTAAATCTCCATTTTTACATATTATTAAAATGAAATGGAGCTGAATCCTTTTAAAATATAAATGTTTCATTATCTTGGATAAGATGGCATGCAAAAGCTTCTGTTGGAATTAAAACGTATATTTTCTCTTGTTTATGTATATATATATATACATATACAGGGTGAGTCATAAATATCGAAACAATAGGCTATCTCCTTAAATATTGCCCCTAGACCCATACTTTCAATTGCAAAAATTCATAAAAAAAGGTGAAATTTTTGATAAGATAAGTTGCAACTCCATGGGGGGTTTATTTGAAAAAATACAAAAATTAACTTTTTATACGGCCCCCGTAGGATAAAAATTCCAATTAGAAAAACTTTCCTTATCCAGTCCTGAATAATACACAAAAAGTTGCATCTTCATATCTTCAAAATTCGCGGAGTTATAACCGTTTGAATAATTCATGAGGGTTTAAGGGATTAGACACAAATTGAAATGCGCGCAATTCGAAAGACAATGTTACTTTAACAGTTGTAGGAAACGCGTAAAAAATCCATCTTTTGAGTTAGAAATTTCTTTTTTTTTTCTATTTTGTGATGGTTAGCCATATAATTTGCTAAGAAAATCACATCCTAAAGTTTATCATAAAAATTTAAAAAAATTACATGGTTAGTACTGGTTTAAATGGGACAGTTAAAAATCGTTGTAATTCCAAACATTATTTATCGGCTTTCAATTTCTTTATATTTAATTAAAAATGAAAATCGGATTTTAGTTTTGTTTCGGGGTTTTTGTTTTTCAATATTTATCTTAGAACTATTAAAAATATTTATTTAAAAAGTAATAACTTTTAAAAAATCATATTTTCAAAAGTAAATAATTTTTCATTTTTTTAAACAAAACTAATGTAAAGTAATTAAAAATGACATGTTTCAAGTTTGTACTTTTTTTCTTTAACAATTCTTAATTTTTAATAATTTAAAGACAAGAAATAGTCGGGAAAAAAGTCATTATGCAGAAAAACGAAATGTACTGCTTTACTGCCCATCAGTTATTTAAAAGAATGCTTTCCTAAGATGCAGATTAAGTCTTTTTACAAATTTAGCTTTCACAACTTCAAGCTTTTTATCGTCTTAGAGAGGCTGTTAAAAAATCTATATTCTGAGCTCAGGTCAAATCAGGACCGAGACGTTACTTTTTTCTAAAGACTCGTCTATCCGGGCCTAACGTATTTTTCATACTAGAGATACTTAGGTCTGCACTGGATGAAATTTTAAATCCTGGTCTCGAACAATCCGTATTAAAATCAAAGCCTCTGACTAACCTAATACGTGCATAAAATAAGTAAAATTTGGTTCAATCAATATTTTTACAAAAACCACACAAATTTTAATATCGCTTTTGTTTTACTAAAAAAAAATTTTTTTAATTGATTTTTTTAAGAATAGTATATTTAAATGCTAAAAAAAATAAACAAAATAATACCAGAGAAAAAAAATCTGCCTATGATGGAATTCTGTCTGCAACAGAAAATATGTTGATCCATGCAAAATAAATACAATAATACTTGAGAAAAAAATAAACTCCATTTAACCCTCCTAGGAAGGGCATTTGTCTATTACGTATGCTTTCTTTCCTATGTGATTCCGTCTTAAAAGGTTTTACTGTATAACATTTTTCAAAGTCTCCAACGCACGGTATGTGGATTAGCGATAATAAAAGTGAAACATTTACACATAAACAGAGATTCATTGATAAAATGAATATATCACAGCCTTTGGCGCTTCTTTAATAATAAAAAAGTATAAATATAAAAATCGAAAATCTATATTAAATATTTTTGGTCAGTACTCCTCCACACATAACACTTTTAAACTATACTGAAGTAAAAAACTATCTAGAAATTCACGGCTGATCCGGCTATGATGTAAGCTTTTTTCCAGGCTGGTCCGGATTATGATTTCAGCATTATTTCATACCTGGCAGAACTTTTTTCCCTATGGGTCGGTTTAAGGACCGGACCTATATATTTTGATCTATTCAAACCTCCGTGCTAACGATCAACATGTTTAGAAAACATGTTTTGATTTAATTCAATACGCTGCTTTATTATGTCCAAATAACAGGCACGGTCTTAAACCGACAAATAATAATGGACAATTTGTGAACGATCCCTTATTTGCTTTGAAAACGGATGAATAACGAATCGTTTACAGGCATGGTAAAGTGGTGTAAGTCACGAATTTTTGAGAATTTTGGATTTTAATATCTTTGTCAGGTTTTGTGATACTGAGATGAAATTTTTTTTGTTCAAATTAGGAATGGATAAGGAATAATTTCCTAATTGGAAATTTTGTTCTACGGGGGCCGTATAAAAACTTAATTTTCGTATTTTTTCATATAGACCCCCCATGGAGTTACAACTTATCTTATGAGAAATTTCACCTTTTTTAATGAGTTTTTGCAATTGGAAGTATGGGTCAAGAGGCAATATTTAAGGAGATAGCCTATTGTTTCGATATTTATGACTCACCCTGTATATATATATATTTATTTATTTTAGTTAAATAAATTAAATCCAAAAAAATATTAACTCTATTTTTTTTCAAATTGAATTAAACATATCTTAGCAAATTAACTTTTAACATTTGATATCTTTTGATGAATTTGAATACAGTTTCAGGTTGTTTGTTTTTTTAGTTTGTCTTTTTTAAAAAAATGTCATTAACAAGGAAGTTACCTTAATTATTCGAGATTTTTACAATTATTTTAAGAAAAATTTCATAATAATAGAATTAAACCATGTTTTTTTTTTCTAAGAACATTATTTGTATGATATGAGATCACTCATAGCTTCTTAACGTTTGAGTTACGGCTATCTATGCTAATCTAATTTCTTTTCTTTACTAATTTGACTATAATTTGTTTTTTTAATTAGTTCCAAAACACACTAACTCCCTCTATTAGCCCCTGACAAGAATGGATTTCATTTGTAAAACATTGCTAATTCTATTTAGTTTTTGTAAAAGATTCAAAGATACAAAATCCTTATTAAATTTAATAAGTGTTGACTTGGATTTTGTTTCCATTATGTTTCATATTGATTCTACTTCTAAATGTCAAATATTTTTTATTACTTATTAATTATGAGTTTTTGTTCTAAGTTTTTAAATATATACATACAGAAAAATTCAACTCAAGTATAAAAATGAACGCATTGTTTTTTGAAATTATAATTTTTTTCAGAAAATACGCAAGCATAAACAGCGCGATTAATTTTGAAGTCTGAGATATGTGACAAAAAATAAAATGTTTTAAATCTGAGCTTTTATACACACATACATACATATATATATATATATACAAATCTTCAAAATATATTACCCAAAACATTCGAGGAAATGTTTTGAAATAAAAGGCATTTCGTTTCTTCTTAATTCAGCGCTTTATTCAACAGTTTTATTGTAAAAATCATGGCTTTATGCCAGATTTAAATGCGCTAGCCACGAATGATAATAATGGCCAAAAAGAAAAACTTTTTACAATAAAACAGAAAAAGGGGTGAAAAGTGCTATCATTTATCACTGTTCCAGACAAGCAGAGCATTAACAGATGTAATAGAAAATTACAAGGTCTTTAAAATTGAGATTCCTAGACGACATTTTAAAACTTTATATTAAAAAGAAAGGAAATATGTTATCTGTTTGCAGAAAAATTTGCTTTTGTTCATGATAGAGAGCAATTTGCGTGCTATTCATTTTCAAAATATTAAACTTTAAATCCGTATCAAATATTTCACTTTTAAAATGCATAGTATTTTCAAAATGTAATCAGGCTTAACAAATTCTTTATGTATTCTACATTTCACCTTTTGTGCATATTTTGTACTTTAATTGATCAGACTCATTCATAAATATTTTTTCTTCTGAAAGTTATTATTTTTTAAATTATATTGAATATCCCTTTAAAATATTTTCTATAATTACATTATTACACTATATTGCCATTGATTATGGGACACTTGCAATTTTAGACATTTTACTAAATATCTAGAAAAATACATGAGGAATCATCTCGAAACTCTTAGTGTATAAATATAATAGTATAAGTCATACATCTCCGTGAAGATTTTTTCCCAAAGCTCCATAGGGGACCATCAACAAATTAAAAAAGAATGAATATCTTTTGAATAACCCTGTCAAAACTAATGTAGCAAAAGCGCTCAAACTCTAGATTATGATTGAATGCCTTATTGTAATACACTGTGTTCATTTTTATGCAAACAGCATGCACACTCGCAGAGTAATTAAGGTTTTTATAAAAATGGTCCCAAATTTTTCCAAGTTTTTTCCTTATAATTTTCAGAGTTCTTAATATAAAATAATATTTTTTTCAGAAAATATGACAAACAACATTGCACATAGTACCCTGTAATCAGAATTTAAAAATAATAAAAATTGTATGAAAAATGAGTAGGTTTACTATATAATGTTTTACTGCGCATGCGTCAAAAATATCAAAATTTCATTTGCATATTATGTTAGCTAAATGTATAGAGCAACTTTTGTAAAAGTCTCAAAATCATAGCTTGAAAATTCTGAAAGTAATCGTTTATAGAAAAAGGACAAAATCCGTTGTTTCCAAAATGAAGCAAAAAAATGAGGGATTTTATCCAAATGCAGTAGTATATCCCATATTGTGTATTCTATATTGACACTAATCAATGAATATAAGGATACAACCCCTCTTGTTTTTGCTTCATTTTGAGAATAACGGATTTTCGACTTATTCAATTGACGATTATTGTCAGAATTTTCAAGTTATGATTTTGTGACTTTCACAAAAGTTGCTCTATACATTTAGCTAACATAATATGCAAATGAAATTTTGATATCGTTGACGCATGCGCAGTAAAAAATTATTTAGTAAACCAACTCATTTTTTATACAATTTTCATTATTTTTTAATTCTGATTACAGGGTACTGTGTGCAATGTTGTTTGTCATATTTTCTGAAAAAAATAATATTTTATATTAAGAACTCTGAAAATTATAAGGAAAAATCTTGGAAAAATTTGGGATCATTTTTATAAAAACCTTAATTACTCTACGAGTATGCATGCGATTTGCATAAAAATGAACAAGGCTTATTAAAATAAGGCATTCAATCACAATCTAGAGTTTGAGCGCTTTTGCTACATTAGTTTTGACAGGGTTATTCAAAAGATATTCATTCTTTTTTAATTTGTTGATGGTCCCCTATGGAGTTTCGGGAAAAAATCTTCACGGAGATGTATGACTTATACTATTATATTTATACACTAAGAGTTTCGAGATGATTCCTCATGAATTTTTCTAGATATTTAGTAAAATGTCTAAAATCGCAAGTGTCCCATAATCAATGGCAATATAGTGTATATGCTTGGCATAAACAAAGCAAAACTATACTAGTATGAGGACTCGTAGCGTTCCTAAAATTTTCACACTTTTGTTATCACAATTTAAAAATAATTATTATTATTGTAGAATTCCAATGCAGATGCTAGAGCAATTTGTTACGAAGATTTTTGTTTGAAAATACTGATATCAAAGCACGAAATTTTTAAGAGTGCTGAGAGGCCTGTGTAAATGTCTATAAAATATTATTTTACAGCTACAAATATTTTTAGTTTTAGAATATATTTAACGCAAGTTTAAAAAAAAATTAAATATACCGTTAATAACAAATTTTTCACAATTTTTTCCATACAGAATTACAAATGCTGAGTATTAGCTTCTGTAATGTAAAATAAAATAATATTTTGTCAATATATACCGGGTGTCCCAAAAATGACTGATGGATTTTAAAATTCAATAACTTGCAAACGGTGACAGCTGTTTAATAAAATTTTACAGGAGAGTCATGTATATTGTCAGGAGATTTTTTACCGTAATTTTTTATTTTAATTCGCATCTCAAACAATAAGTTGCGCTGACGGCGATTGAAGGCCAAGTCGACGCTTCACTCAGCACTGATCACCTGGCCTTCAATCGCCGTCAGCACCACCTATTGTTTGAGATGCGAACTAAAATAAAAAATTACAGTAAAAAAACTCCTGACATTATACATAATCCTCCTGCAAAATTTTATTAAATAGCTGTCACCGTTTTCATGTTATTGAATTTTAAAATGCATCAGTCATTTTTGGGACACCTGGTATATATATATATAACTTGCGGAAAAATGCTTATAGCTACTCTTTTAAACTGGTATTTTGCAAACAATGGTGTTTTGAGTGTATGTTTGCGATAGTGGTTGATGAATCTTAAAATTTGTTCGTGAATGAGAATTTAACTCCCTGTCTTTAAATTTCGATATTTGCGTATGCATCTCCTGAAATATGGTTGTCACGATTATTGGTCATATGTATCTACACTGTCAGGATTCCGTTAATAAAATAAATGTCTTTTTAATGTGATTTCTTATGTTCTACTAAATAATGGCTAATATTTTTTAAAGTGGGTTATAGTTCATTAAATATTTTAGTAACTTGTATTTTACATTATTAACAAAGCTAATGCCAACAGAGGGGAAAAGTGCCAAGCTGGATTCAAATTAGAGTGACTGCTATTGCGCAACAACTTTCTACAAACCTAATAAATCTAATGTTATCCAGCATGGTACCGCTAGATAACTGAGATAGAGCTTAAAAGTTTAATCGTTAATTAGCGTTAAGGAACCAATCGACCACCCTCTCAATGCTATAGCCATACGCTAATACAACAAGTTGGAAATTGCTCTTGAAGCGTAGCAAATGAGGTGCGTTCGTACGATAACGAAGTTTTAAAAATATCACTCTCATATATCAATCTCATAAAATTGTAAAAAATAACAATTAAAATGCTCACCAAACAATGTTCTCCCTATACCATGATGCAATGGAATACTTTTGTGTGGCCTTGTAAATCAATAACAAATATTCTTTGCACCACAGATTATGCAAAATGTATATTATAATATGTACTTTATAGATGCATATCAATTTTTTTACGTTCGAATGAGTGTAACACCATTAAAATGCATTTGAAACATTTTTCCCCTTTAACCGTAATGTTACGGAAAACTTTTGATTGCCCCTGTAGTTGAACTATGGAATCGATTTTCATTAAATTTGAAATAACTCGACAAAATTATGTAATGATTATGTATTTAAAATTTCAAACGATTAAAATGCATTTGAAACTTTTTCTCCCATTGACCGTAATGTAACGGAATCCTTTTGATTGTCCTTGTAATTGATCTATGGATCCGATTTTCATAAAATTTGAAATGACTCGACAAAATTATGTAATAATTATGTATTTTAAATTTCAAACGATTCAGTTGGGTAGTTTTTGCGTTGTTTATGCGGGCAGACGGACAGACGGACAGACAGATGGACAGACGGACGGACTAAACGACAACAATAGGTGCTACGTATTTACATAATTACGAACGCACCTAAAAATGGCTGCAGTCGCAGGCGAATACTTTTCAACATACTTACAGTCCTATTAATTTAAACTCCAATTGTTTTAATGCATTCTTAACCTTTCTTTTTCAAAAAAAGAAAGAATGAAGAATATTTTGTGAAAATCTAAATCATATATCTTGCATTTATGTGCTATGTTTAAAAGGGTGTTTTTAGGTGCGTTCGTAACTATATAAATACGTAGCACTTATAGTAGTCATTCAGTCCATCCATCAGTCCGCCTGTCCGTCTGTCAGCATATGACAACGCAAAAATATCCAACCGAATCATTAGAAATTTAAAATATATAATTATTACATAATTTTTTCACGTCATTTCAAATTTTATGAAAAAAGAATGCATAGAACAATACAGGGACAATCAAAAGTATTCCGTTACATTACGGCCAATGGGGGAAAATGTTTCAAGTACATTTTAATGTCGTTACACTCATTAGAATATAATAAAATACATGAATATATAAAGTAGATATATATATTAAAATATACATTCTTCACAATCTGTCATGCAAAGAATATTTATTAATAAATTAAAGGGCCACAGAAAAGTATTCCACTACATATTGCTATACGGGAAAACATTGTTTGGGGGGTGTGTTAATTATATTAAACTATTTCACATTTTATGAATATGATACACATTGCTGAGGTGTAATTAAAGTTTCTTACAGGAACACAAATAAGATTTCGACCAATATACTATATCCGAAGTACTCTTGATTATAACAGCAAGATATGAATATTTTTAAAACTTCGTTATTGTACGAACGGTGCAATTTCCAACTTGTTTTAGATCTATAGTGGAAATAGTTTAAAAGCACCATAAAATTTAAGAGAAACGGTGAAACATCCCTTTAACAAAGTGTTCTATTTCACAAAATTTCCTGCTGAATCTTTACTTTGGACACCATTAACATGTAAATTAATTTTCAATATTGCAGAGAATATATTTTGTATAAAGAAATTTATTAAATTTTTGTGTGCGTACATGATTAAAAAAGAATTTTGCGAACTTTTTTATTTATTTATTTATTTATTTATTTATTTATTTATTTATTTCCACTCTTTTTAATGCTAATAGCCCAGGAGGTGGCAGAACAAACAATTACCTCATCGAGTTCATGGATGAAAATCTTAGGATTTGTTAAAACTACACTGTAAAAAAAAGATTCGATCTAGTAAAAAAAAAATGTGATCCTTGTAATTACTAAAAAAAAAAATAGTAATCTTACTCAGTTACAAGAAAATCTGTAAGAGTTACTAGAAAAAAGCTAGCAATCAATAGAGTTAATAGTTTTATATTTTTAATAGCTATTACTAAAATTTGCTTGGTGTGGCCGTGGTAGCCTAGTGGTCATAGCACACAGCTCCAGACTGAAAGGCCTTGGGTTCGAAGCTTGACACCACTTATTAAATTTTTGTGTGCGTACATGATTAAAAATAATTTTGCGAACTTTTTTATTTATTTATTTATTTATTTCCACTCTTTTTAATGCTAATAGCCCAGGAGGTGGCAGAACAAACAATTACCTCATCGAGTTCATGGATGAAAATCTTAGGATTTGTTAAAACTACACTGTAAAAAAAAGATTCGATCTAGTAAAAAAAAATTATGATCCTTGTAATTACTAAAAAAAAAATAGTAATCTTACTCAATTACAAGAAAATCTGTAAGAGTTACTAGAAAAGAGCTAGCAATCAATAGAGTTAATAGTTTTACATTTTTAATAGCTATTACTAAAATTTGCTTGGTGTGGCTGTGGTAGCCTAGTGGTCATAGCACACAGCTCCAGACTGAAAGGCATCGGGTTCGAAGCTTGACACCACCAAAGACGTACCGAGTGTATGCAGTGTAAGTATTCGTTAAGTAAACGGATTATGAAATCAAAATTGCACAGGTAGCAATGTTTGATGCTGCCATGTATAGAAGCGTTGCCGGAAGTTTACCGCTGCAAAAATTGCGTTTGGACTAGCTACTAAGAATCCGTGAGTAATGGTTACTAAAAATAATTTTGGAGCTGTTACTAAAATTTGTTGAATGGCTCATACTAAAAAGTTTTAAGTTAGTTATACAAAAAAATTCTTTTATTCATTTTATAAAAAAAAGTTTGTTTCACTTGCAAAAAAAAGTTTGGAATGGTTACTAAAAAAGGTCTGTGGAATACAAATTTACTAAAAAAGTTTTAGTAACCTCATGAATTTTTTTCTACAGTGTAGGTTTGCATATTAAAATGTAATCGATCTGCCAAGTCATATCTTGTTGGAAAACACCTATAAAACCGATTTAGCGGTTGACTCATAGATTTACCATTGTGTTTTTATGCATCAAAAGTGCGAAAACATGGCGGATTGGGAATAGTAAAATATAACGATAATCTACGAGTCAACCGTTAAAATAGGGTTTTTAGTGTTTTCCCCTAAGATATGACGTGGCAGTTCAATTAGGTGGGGAGGCTTATCTATCGGCTTGAGCTGAACATGCCTTACCAAACATTTATGCAAAAAAATTAAAAAAATTTCCCAAATGGTTACCCAATTTGTTCTAGTCGAACCTAAAGTTAGTGCAATATTAAACTTTTTACATTTTTTTTTAAGTTTTAGAATAAATTACACATATTTGTTTCCAAAAAACTGTCTCTTCCTCAATATAATAACAAATGAATTAAAATTAGTTTATAGTTAAAAAAAGTAAAGGTAAGTAAAATTAAAATTCAATTAGACCTATTGTTAATTAATATGAGAATCGAGATTTTATTAATTCTACATTTTCATCGGTGAACTCGATGAGGTCATTATCTCTGTATCCAACTCAAGGTCTTTAAACAAAACTAATTATTTTTCATTATAATAAATACACTTGCAATAGGCAATTCACTTACGCAAACGGGTAGAAAAACTTCGGTAAAGTAAGAAGGAGATTCAAGTTGTTCACAAATGATACAGATGAATTATTCGAATAGTAACAAAAATGTGAAAATTTTATAGAACAGTGAATTTTTTATTTGAAACCTGTACAAAGTAATATTTTAGATTTTTTAAAAGTTAAACAATGTTAATACTGGGGATAAAAGAGAAAACTTATTCTGTGCTTCTGCTATAGTTTACTTATCTTCATTACGTTGTTTTATACATTATTGTAGTTAAATATTTCTCATATGGCTAAACTTCATAAATGGCCGAATTAAAATATTTGGTACTTACGTATTAACGCCACCGCAGCAGAAGTTGCGGCAATGCTCCAATAAAGAGCAATCTTGTTGTTCGTGCTTTTTTAGTACTTTCTTTTTTTGACGCCATTTATAGCACTTTTTTAGTGTTTTAGTGCTTTTATTGCTCATTTTTGACGCCATTTTTTTTGTTCGCGTGCGAACAACAAGATTGCTCTTAATTGGCGCATTAGCGCAACTTCTGCTGCAGTGGCGTTAATATGTAAGCACCAAATATTTTTTTAACCCAATATTTCCATTTTGTGACTATTTTTCATTTTATGCATGGGTATTTTATTGTACCAATTTCATGAATACAAGTTGATTTCCTTTTAACGAATGTCATTTATAACGAAGTATTTAGCTATAATGAGGAGACATTATTAAATTAAAGTTTTACCGTATTTGATAATCAAAAGATAAACTATAAACTTACGCATGATATTTATTCTGTAATATCGATTTAAATATTAAATTTTAAATTTTAAATCAAAATCCGAGTTAGCATTAGCTTTTAATATTTTTAAATCTTTACTTGTCACACAGTTTCAATTTAAAAGGTTACTGGAGCCTCAAGTAACCCTACTTTTATTAAAAAAAGGAAGAGATTATTTTAAAGGAGATGGAATTCCAATTGAAACAGAGAACAATCGCAAAAGAGCATTTTAATCTGAGTAAAAGAATTTAGATTCTCAGAAAAACCGAATTCTATTTTCTCAAAGGAAATGATATAAATTCTGCTTGAGTTATCTTTTTCTTTATAACGGCATGGATCAACATATTTTGTCTTGTATATATCGTTTTAATTGTTGTATTACAGTTCAAGATTGACAATATATTTACATATATATACACTACATGGCCAAAGCTGACTGACCAATTGCGATTTTAGATTCTTTGTTTAATATCTAGAAAAATACATGTGGAATTATCTTGATATTCTAAGCATGCAAATATAATAGTACAGGTCATACATTTCGGTGAAGATTTTTTCCCGAAGCTCTATAGGGGAGCGTTAACTAATTGAAAAGAACGAATAACTTTGGATAACCCTGTCAAAACTAATATAGCAAAAGCGATATAACTGTAGATTATGATTAAGTATTTTTATATGGCATGTACACTCGTAGAGAAATTAATGTTTTTATAAAAACAGTCTCAAATTTTTCCAAATTGTTTGCTTATAGTTTGCAGGGTTCTTAATATAAAATAATGTTCTTTTCTGAAAAGATGGCAAACAACATTATACACAATAATCTGTCATCAGAATTAAAGAATAATAAAAATTGTATGAATAATGAGCAGGTTACTAGATAATTTTTCATTGCGCATGCGTGAACGATATCAAAATTGCATTTGCGTATTGTGTTAGCTAAATGTATAGATCAACGTCTGCAAATATTTCAGAAACATAATTTGAAAATTCTGAAAGTGATCGTCTATAGAATAAGCTCAAAATCCGTTATTCCCAAAGTGAGGCAAAAAGATGAGGGGTTATATCCATATATCCATTGATTAAAGGCAATATAGAATACATAATATGGCACGTACTACTATATTTGGGAAAAAAAAACTGATTATTTTGCTTCATTTTCGGATAACGGATTTTCAGTTGATGTTTACACTCTTAGAGTTTCAGGATAATTCCTCGTACATTTTTCTAGATATTATCAAAATATCTAAAATCGCAAGTGGATGGTCATCTTTTGCCATATAGTGTATATATAACCTTACGAAAATGACTAAATGTCTTTTCGAATTTTACAAAATGTTAGATATTTGAAGAATAAGATTTTATTGAATTCTATAGAATTATGGGCCGTTTTCCTACAAGCTAGTTTAACCTTCTCATTGCCGCGAACTCATGTATCTATTCACTAAGCTATAAGTTTTACTGAGCAGAAACATTATTTAAATAAATGCAATTCTATTGATATAATCCAGTTTTAAGAAATTAAGTTATGATTTATACTTCCAAGGCTGTTGTACCTATACGAAATAAACAATATTATATGAAGTCGAAAAAAATATATATATTAGCAATTAAAAAATTACAGAGAAAATAACATTACAATTTTGCTCGGCGATCAGGAAGTTATAAGCTAGAGAAATTCCGTAGAGAGAAAATGTTTAACACAAGTTTAATAGAAATTACTGCTCTACAGACATTTCTTCTGTTGTAGAGTAATGTTGATTCTACTGATATTTCTCTAGCTTTTAAACCAGTTTATAAAAAAACGGGCCGTAATTCTATAGGATCCTATAAAAAAATATAGAAATCTAAAAGACATTTTCGTAAGGGTATATATATATATGTGTGATATATTTATATTTGTTTATAATGTTTTATACATATACATGTAAATATGATACGATATGTTATCATTATATCACACATACACATATATATATATATGATAATTTATATTTGTTTAGAATGTTTCATATATGTGTGTTCATATAAACAGTGATATATTTACACTAACATAATTATTGAAAAAATCATTTCCCAAACCTATGTTCCTGTACTTAGAAATTATAAGAACTGTTGTACATAAATTTAAAGGGCTTTGTTAAACAACTCAAGAAACGCTGATTTAATATTATTCAAAAGAAAGAAATCGTTATAATTCATGACCAAAATGTAATCTTGAATTCAGCACATAAAATTATTCAAAGAAAATATTGATATTAGAGTTCATTAATTTTGACTGAATTGGAATATGCTCAATTTATAAAGTAGATTTTTCTTTTTTGGTTTGATTACTTTTGGCCATTAAAATTACAACCATGAAAAAATAAAATGCAAATATTTTTGTTGTACGTAAACAAAATAGAATAAAAATAAAATAATTAAATTTGTATGCTTCTTTGAAATTTAAAAGGGTGCAAATTTAATCGAAACCACTGGCTGACCAGAGAAGAATAGAGTAGATCTGGATTTAGAGGACAGAAATGGGCAATTCATTCCATGCTGCTTCAAGACTATGGCATGCTTCATGAACCGTTCATTGTAAAACTACTGGCAGCAAAGTAACCAGAATTTTTCCGTTCCGACAGCAGATTTTTGATGTAGGGAAATGAATGAACTTTTGAACTTTGAATTGACAGTGCTTTGAGGCCTATAGCTACAATGGCTGTTGCATCGATTGATCCATAATACACAGAAACAATACAGAACATTTTTTATTACAGATATCCATTACATATATTTATTACACTTCAGAGGGACAACACACCATCCGTGACCGTACCCGGTTTCGAACCGGGAACCCGCGGTGTGGCAGCAACTGCCGCTACCAACCACGCCACTGGCGAAATGAATGAAAAACTGCGTTTGAAGAAATGGTAAACAAATGTAAAAAGTAAATAATAAAAATAAATGCGGCAAAAAAAGGAGCATTTCCGTTGTTTTTGTCCGTTTCGTTACTTTTAAGATATATTAAGAATTTTTCCTATTTCTATTGGAAAATCGCCTTTTGTCGTTCCTTTAACAGTATATTAAATTTAGAAGGTTGGCGAGGTAATCTCTCTGAAATACAAGATCATATGTTGTCAATGGGTGATAGATATGGAGCTCATGCATGTCAGATCAGCAATCGAATACTCAGAGTATCTAAGAAATTGACGTACAATTTGTGGTCTTGCATCATCTAGTTGGAGGATGGTGTTTGACAGACCTCGGAAACAGTGCACAGTCACTGAAAGTAAGATGTCTGAAATGCCCAGAACTGCGTTCAAATTACACTAGTTGCGGATTAGAGACGTGCGAGTTGCATACTAAATGACTACCCAAGCCATTGAACTAGATGCAAGATCCTTATGCTGGCATCAAATGCAAGTTTCCTCAAAGCCTACTTGTACTTCTCGAAGTATCCAGACCACGTGTACGGCTATCATAGAGATCATCAGTTGTCCATACGAGTTTATACTGGGTGTGCTACAAACACGACCATTTTCTATTTAATATCAAGGATGCTGTTGAACGGTGTACATGTACAATGTCTACCTTGCAATAAGTCTGTCCTCTCGGACGTTAGATATGAGATGGCGTATAGATCCCGTATGTCATTCAATATGACCCCCATTAAGAGATTGATTCCTTGTTCGCAGGGTTGGATTTCGATCAGTGCGGTAGTCTATATCACAAAAAGATAATCTACATTCTCGATGAGTAGCTATGCTGCCTCCATCAAATTCGATCGACACTTGCAGGTAAGCATTTCTTTTTTATTCGATGCATGTCAGTTTTTCTGAACAAACACCGATCTTACTAGGCGTATAGGAAATGAGAAATTCACTACGCAACTTTTCATTTTGCAGTTCTTTATATGTCGGTTTTCTCTCTTGCATCGTCTAAATGCACTAAAAAATTAATCATTTGGATATTATGAAATCTTTTTCCTGTCATGTGATTTTGATGTTCTTCAGTTCATTCCTTCTTCATGTTGCAAATTTAGTGGCCAGCTATATAATAATACTATTGTAAATTTTCAGTATCACATAGATTAACCATATAGAATTAGCATTTCAAAATTATCATTTAAAACAAAAAAACGGGAAAACATGTAGAATATCAGAATAGAAAATGGATGATGAGGAACGTAAATGCACTATAACACATCAAAATCAATTATAATACAATTCATTCGTCCAGGCTTCTAATGATATGTCATTCACGTCAATCTGCATATAAGCTATCTGCTTGGGTAATGCTCATAAATCATGGGAGTAAATGGGTAATGGTATAAAATACATTTTCTAAGTTTGGAAAAACGGATTTGCAAAACATTTCAATAAGATTAGCTATTATTATAAGGATAAGATGAGGCCTCAAAATCCCACTGGTATTAATTTCAAAATTACAAAACTGCACTTTCAAAATAAATAAATGACTAAAAATAAAGATCGTTTAAAAACGTAAAACGTACAGACAGCAAGTTGCCAAGAGATTTTGCTACTGTTTGAAGGAATTTTCATCTTCTGAGGGGATAACTTAAAGAAATTTTGAATTTAGGTGCGATTTTTTTTCGTTTCTTTTTTCTTTTGTTTGTGGGTGTGTTTTAAGAGGAAAAAAACCTTTCTAAAAATTCTTTTAATGATGCGAAAAATTACTATGCAGGTAGATTCAGGAACATCCCTTGTGATTTCAGTAAAATTTAGTTTTCAATTGGAGGATTTTAGATAATTTTTATGTTTGAATATGGAAATGTCTTTATTTTAGCGGATAGCTGGGGGAAATCAAAGCGGAAAGTTTTGTTTTCTAATGAAAGAAAAAAAAACACCTAATGATTTCAGAGTGCGCCTAGAGTGTGTTGAGAAATACAAAGAAAAGAGTTCTTGCCTGCACCATCAAAACCTGTTCTCAAGCGTTTAACATCTTAATATACTAATCTCGTATCTGGTTTGATAATGAATGAACTAAATAAGCCAACAGTACTACTGTCATATTAAATATGTCATACCATGATGTACGAGATTTAGAAATGGAAATTGTCTGCAGCCAATGAATGTATGATTGCCAACAATATCAACTATGTACATTTATTAACTGATTTTTCTAACTATCAGATCTTATGTTTAATGATAAATTCTATATTCTACACAACGATTAAGGACTTAAAAAACTAGAAAATTCCTTCTAATCAGGAGCTGAATGCACTTGTCCTGTAATGCTACTGAGATACCTCCCCCCCCCCCAAAAAAAAAAATCATTATGGCTAAATAAAAAAAAAATGAAAACTCCATGCGACTGAAATAACAGAAAAAATACTAGCAGAAAGCATGACATTTTAATAAAGAAAACTTTTAAGTAAAGTATTTTTAAAAATATTTTAATATACAATAAGGCACCATATGGCAGACATTTGTATTTATAAAAAATTTACTTTATCAAATACTATTCAAATTTTATTTTAACTGCTCTTAATTTTTTCAAATAAACTGTGTTTGAAATTCTTATATTTATCATAAATCATTTTTTTGTCTGGAAGTTTTTAAATTATACTAACGGAAAATTAAAAAATGTTAAAAATTTGATAGAGAAGGTTTTTTCCCCTCAGATTGCCTAGACGAAATTAAATATTACATGATTAAAAAAAAAAATCCATAAATATATTTACTACGAAGTAAGTTCACATTTCAGCATCGAACAATGCCATTTTAAATTAATAAATATTGTTTCAAGACATATTTATTCATATCATCCCTGGCTTTAAAAATCAGCAATGCAAATACACAGTTTCAAAATATCATTTTATTTCGTTTCTTGTTGATACAATAAAAGTAAATCCAAACGTGTTCTTTTGTTATAATCTCCGGTTGAAAAGAGTCTTTTAAAAGCTTCAACACTTATCTTCAACTCTTCAGGTACTACATCTTTCCTTCATGTGATATAAAATATATTTACACGTGATATACGCCATTCAAGAAATCTTTCAAAACACACAATATTTTCATTTCCATGTAACATCAGAAATATATTATATAACAAAGAAAATGCTGTTTAAAATCAACTTCTTTCAAAAGCTCATATTTTCATACTTTACTACATTTATTTGAATATATGTATAAATGAAGGAAAAATCCATCTTGCTACTGAAGGTGAGCAGTTGAACTTCTGTACTGTGGTACAGGGTGTTTCGACAGAGGGTATCTACGAAATCTCTTTATACTTTTTAATAGACTATCAATCCTTGTAGCTTTGCCCGCGTAATAGTTAAAACGTACTAAATGACGTTGAACTGTTCAATTATCATTATAAGAAATCATACTTTTAAGAATATTTCAAAAATTAATATTTAAGTTACAATCTGACTAAACTACAACATTGCATTAGTTATAGAAGAGATGAAATAAATGTGAACAACTAAAGCTAATTCTAAATAAGGGATAATGTAGAAAATATTTGAAAGCTTTTATGCTAAATCTATACGTTTATTTCAGAATTTAGTTAAAGTTTTGAATTTTTTAATAACCATTTATTTAGTACATATTTACGTCTTCAAATTAATCATCTTAAAAAATTCCAAACATCTTTCCTAACGTCTATCATCTCTCTAGTGCAAGTGGGACCAGTATAGAATGTCCATGTTGAAGCAAGGACTGTCAACATTAATTTCCCAACATTAATTTTGAAGTCGATTAAGTATTTCCTATTATTCCATCAAAACGTGATTTAAAAAAATTCAAAGAATTTTTTAGAAAGAATTTTTTTTTTTTTTTCTGTCAATCTCACCTGGTAACGCTTACCGAATTAAAATATAGTCTGCGTAGGATCAGAAATTATCACCATTGATTCACAACCATTAATTTTATAATCGTTTTATTATATCCTGAGATTGCATAGAAATCGTAATTTAGCAATTTTTTACAACTTTTACATTTGGAATTTATTTTTTATTGTATTTAGAGGACAAATATATTTTATAAGTTACTATCATGCAACATTTAAAATTTCTAATTTCTTTAGTATCACAGAAGTAGGAATTTAGAATGCTTTTTGCAATTAGTTTGTTCTTACAATTCTCTGGTGGTACAGGAACTCACGTAAAATATAGCGTATGTTTGAACAGGTTCTATCACCACCAGTTTGCAAACATTATTATTTTTTAGTCGGTTTGGTATATCATAAGGTGCATAAAAATAATAATTTAGAACTTTTTAAGAATGCTTTTCGCTCTTTTCATACTTTTGAATTTGGATTTGTTCGACCGTTCTTTAAAGCATTTGCATCTTTTAAAAGGTTAGACACCTCAGAGGTGCAAAAAACGTAATTAAAATTTTTTTTAACTCTTTCAGGCCCCGGGTGGTATTGACATCATCATAAAATATAGTCTATATTGAAGCAGAGACTGTCACAATAAGTTTACAATCATTGCTTTTGAATTTTGTTTGATATATCCTGAACGTAGAAATCGAAATTTAGAACGTTTTTAGGACGCTTTTCAGGCTACTTTCACCCTTTTTGAATTTAGATTTTTTTTTTCAAAACTATTAAAATTTTATTCAGTTTTCTCATATATAACCAATTAGCTGCACTTTTAATACAATAAATGACATGGCAATTTAAAAAAATATTTTTTCTTTCAGTTTTTTGATGAAAATAATCGTAACAATTTTTATAGTATTATGACAAGTGTTATTCACCTTGTCAATGATACGGAGGACTTTCATCGATAGTTCATCTTATTTTTAAATTGTCATAAAAAATATACCAGATTATTTTAATTTATTTAAATGACAATTACAAATAACTTTTTAAAACTATAGTTACATCTTTTAATTTTATATTTAAAATACAACATCTTTAATTAAAAAAATAAAATCAGAATTGTCACTGAATATGCTGCATAATGAATCGCAATTCTCGTCTGGATGGATGGCTGTAGTTTGATTGAAACATTTTTGGAACTTCAAAGAATTTGTATTTTATTCTTAAGGCGCTTCAAATACTTTTATATTGGATAGTGTGATTCACAAGGATTGAAACAATAGCTTATTTCTTTAAATATTTCCGATTGTCATATACTTAGACCTGAAAAATTTCATAAAAAAGTTCCAAAATTAGACGACCGGTCTTCCATAAGAATTTTACTTACTATTACTATCCAGCTGTTGTTTGTTTACCTATCTCATTCATCTAAATGGTTCCGTCGAAAAGTGTAGTAAAGTTTACTGCTCTAGTCTTTTAAGGTTTACAAAACTTGGCAACAAAGCTGAACATATGGCTTTTACATATGTTGCGAAACAGAAAATTCTTTATATTTAAATTTTTTAAGATAAAAAAGGTACTACTGCTGCTATTCTTTGGACCTGAAAATTAAATTCTCTGGAAAATGTTTTGTTGTCTGAATCTGTTTATACTTAAAATGCAGCTTCTTCCAACTTAACTATACAAGAAGAAGTTCTTACTTTTTTAGCATTTCTATCAAATATTCTGCAAACTTTTTTGAGATTTAAATAATCTTTTGAACTCTTATTCTGTGTAATATTTATGTTGCCTATCATTAAGTTTTGAATGATGCTATAAATTTTTGCCATTATTACGCAAAGGAAAGACAGTTTGTGATTTTGAAGAGGGTTCATAATTCAGCAAATATTTGTCGAGAAATACCAAGAAGCTACTGTTATAATAGGGTAACTAATATGCAAGAAAATACAGTACTGTTTCTGAGAGTAGTTTTTTTACACATATACATTCAATAATTTGCACATTCATATCATCTTATTACGCATAATGTTCATATATATCATTACACCATATCTTTAGGAAAATCACACTCAAAGTAAATTGAGCCGTTTCAAGATGAAATATTCTTTGTATTTTTTTAGCCTTACAAAAAAATATATAAAGAAAGAAAGAAAAAAATCATAAAAAAAAGAAAAAAATAATTATGAGAACTTAAAAGCTCTACTTTTGTTTCAGTTATACATATTATAAAATCTGCAAAATTTTGATCTATTTTTTTTAACCCGTTAATTATAATTAATCGCAGACAGTTATAAAAATCTATTCTTTAAACAGCCCATATAACTGCTTTTAGCAATATATATATTTAAAAAAGATAATATAAATGGTATTAGAAAAATAGAAAAAAACGTAATTATTTATACATTAAACTATCAATTAAAACTATTAAAAATTTTAAGTTTTACATTTATCGGAATTTAAACTGCATTTGATATATTTAAATGAAGCGGAGATTTAAAAATTTCAATAAGATGTCCTTCAAACAAAAATATGCAAAATGTAAATAGCTTTCAGTATACTTATATCGAAAACTATTTTCCATTCAATCGATTTCAAATATGAGAAGCATCTATAAAATATCAATAGTAAAGTATAATTTTCTAAAACGACCATATGTTGCTTCAAAATAGATCGAAAACAAACGGAAATGCATTTGGTAATGTAGATTTCAAATTTCATAAAAATAAGGGGAATGTAAATCGTTCATACAAGATTTAATCCACATATATATCTACTGATATATCTTTTATCTCAATCGATTATTGTTTCAAGGATTTATATATTTTTATAACAATTTAAACCATTTCTATTATCATAACGTTTGTAAAAAAGAGCCAAGGAGAATTCTGTAATTTAATGTTCTAAATTTGAATATTTTGTTGTTTTCTTGTGAATAGAGTTCTATAAATGAACGTTTTTTTGGTAGTTTAAAAATTAAACTATTATTTATGAATTTTCTAAATAGAAAAATTTCCTTAGTATTCCGTGAATGGAATTCTTCAACTGAATGTTCTAAAATGAAAAATTTTTGGGTATTTTGAAAATTTAAACCATTAAACATTTAAACAATTTAAACCATTTCTATTATCAAAACATTTGTAAAAAAGAGCCAAAGAGAATTCTGTAATTTAATGTTCTAAATTTAAATATTTTGTTGTTTTCTTGTGAATAGAGTTCTATAAATAAACGTTTTTTTGGTAGTGTAAAAATTTAACTCTATTTATGAATTCTCTAAATTAAAAAAATGCCTTAATGTTCCGTGAATGGAATTCTATAATTGAATAATCTAAAATGGAAAATTTTTGGATATTTTGAAATAAAATTAGATAAATGAATTCTCCAAATAATAAAAAAAGAAACTTTTATGTTGTTTTCCAAAAAGGATTCGATAGCTAATTAACTGTAAATTAGAGTATTTTCTACTTACTTCAATAATTACTCCAAATTAAATATGTATTTACAGAGTCTCTGATTCACTTTTGTTTCAAGAATGTTTTGAAGTGTTATATAATGTCAAGAAGATATTTATGAAATTTTGTTGTATTTCGACACATCTGAATTTGAACGTTTTCTTGTTGTTTCTTGAAGAATAATTTTTGATTGTTTTAAATTTTAAATTTTCTTGTTTCATGAATACAGTTCTATTATTGAACGTTTTAATATCGAAATTTTTCCTATTTTTCCATAAAAAATAATCAATGGTAATAGTCAGTGGCGACAATGAGAATTGCTAATTAGCGTTTAAATAATGTTACTAGCTCTGTTGTATAAAAATGTGTAAGGAGTGAAATTAGGATGCAAAAATATTTCATTTTCGTAAGATTTTCACAGTGTTTATGTCTTCTTTTAATACTTTTCTTGATTCATATTTATATCGTGTGATTACATCCATCAGTAAAAAATATTCCGTGTATAAAGCGCACCTAGGATTTATTCTAAATTTTTGAAAAGAAAGTGCGCGTTATACACGAGTATAATATGGTATTTTGATTTATGAATAGAATTCTATGATTGAATGTTCTAAATTTTAATAATTTCTTGGTTGTTTGTGAATATTTGTTATTTTTGTTATCTTTTATGTGTTTGGTATATGGATTGAAGGCACATGGACTCAACATTTTAATACATAACTGCATTAATGCATCGTTTTTAACTGCTCAAATTTATTGTTTGAAACTCTCTCGTTGTGAAGAATAGAAAATGGGAACTACTAGAGTATTTTCTTTACGGGAAATTACAATTCTTATTTGCTGTTATAGGATGTTTTACTATTTTAAACAGTCGTGTAGTTTTTAAATGTGACGAAAATGAAGAAAAACAAATCAAAGTTTGAATTAATGTGTCTTTAAAATATTTGATATCGTATTTACTCGTGTATAACACGCACATTTTTTTTTTCAAAAAATGAAGTCAAAACTCATAGGTGCGCGTTATACACAGAATAATTTTCTACTGCTTGAAGTAATCACACGACATGCATATTAATTAAGAAATGTGTTCAAAGAAGGCATTAAAAACTAGGAAAATCTTTCTTAATAGAAGCATTGCTGCATCTTTATATCATTTCTTGCACTTTTTTTTATACAAAAACGCTAGCGCCGTTATTTAAATGCTAATTAGCAATTGTCATTGTCGTCACGCACTCCTAACCTCCGTTATTCACTCCCTATCCGAAGTCTGAAAATATATTTTAACTTGTTTCCTAGCCTAACGTAATGTTTGTTTCGACTTTCTTTACTTAAATTCTTTTGGAGATTCATTTACTTGCATATTAAATTTATGGTGCGCGTTATATACGAGATTTTTAAAAATCGTCATTTTTCCTTCTAAAGTTAGGGGTGCGTGGTATACACAAGTAAATACGGCATTTAAACTTGATATTTTGAATATTAACTAAACAGATTGTTTATTTTATGGCAATACCATTAGAAATTAATTAGATTGCCACAGAATCTGTGTTAACACTGTAAAAACAATGTTTCGGGAACAATATAGTATCCGAAATCCTATGCGTGTCCCTGAATTTTCTATTTTACAGGATATAACTTGTAGTAAACCTCAGAAATGTATATCAATTTCATTATATGTGAAATGGCTTAACTTAATTAAAATTCACCGAAATACCATATTCCATTATGCCATTATGTAATGGAATTATTTTGAGTGTCAGTGTAAATGAATAATAAATATTCTTTGCACCGCATACGCACTAGAATTTACATATTGGTGCACTTTAAATACATATCAATTGTGTTATACTCAAACGGATGTAGCATCATTAAAATGCATTCAAAACATTTTTTTCAGTTCGCCACAGTGTAACGGAATACTTTTGACTATCCTTCTAATCGAACTCTACATCCGATCTTCACATAATTTGAAATAACTGGACAAAATTCTGTAGCAATTATACGTTTAAAGTTTCAAACCATTTGGTTTGGTTGGGTATTTTTAGTGCTGTTATATGCGGACGGACAGACTGACGGACAGATGGACGGATCAGACGACGACGGTAGGTACTACCTATTTATGTATTTGCGAACGCACATAAAAACAGCATTAATGACGTAGAAAGCACTTTTATAACTTAAAGGACTACGATGTTTCATTTTACGAATGCTGTATTTTTCAATAAATATACATTACCTCTTACGTTTCTTTAAAAAAAAAAAAAAAAATTCTTTTACATTTTATCTGGCAGTGCCCGAAATATTTTCCTAAAATAATAGGACTAAAATAATTATAGAATAGTAAACATTAATTAATCTTGTACTGAATATGTAGCGGTCAAAATAATTGAAGGGAGTTCAAAACCGATGCCATGATCAACATCATTATTCAGTTAATGAAAGTCTAGACAATCGGATGGAGTTATTAATATTGAAGGCATGTCAACTTCATGGCAGTTTGGAATTTATGATCAATTAATGGCAGACTGTGTTTAATGTGCTTGGTTTCATTTCTCTTATTTGAAAACCGTAACAAACTAAACTTTTGAAATACATTTCCTGAATTGCATTTTTATACCTGAAATTATTATTTGGCAGATAAAGAAAATTTAAAATAAGTATGTGATTATTTATAAATAGTCACAATTTTAAAAGAAAATATAAAATTTGGTAAACAGAGGTAATTCCGCGTTATTCTAAATACTTATTTTAAAAGTAAAATAAAATGTTTAAGCGGGTCTAGGACACATTTTAAAATAATTTTTATTTTTGAACTTAAAATTCTAAATTTTTTTGTGATGGTTAACGATATGATTTGTAAATAAAATCACATGATAAAACTTCTCAGATTTTTTTTAATTTAAAATTTAAAATTTAAGTTTTAAAATAGTGTAATTTAAGATCGTTATGACTCGAAATATTATTTGTAGAATTTAAAATATTTTGGTCAAAGGCGCCCTAAACAGAAATTTTTGTTCTGTGAATGGGGCGTAGATGTTAATTTCGTTCCTAGAATAAAATATTCATCAGATATTGCTCTCCTGTTATTTACATCGAAGGTTTCCATGTGGGATAATGAGAAAAATTAGAAAAAATTACAGCATGTTCTTTCCATATTAATATACATATATTTATAAAAAACATTTAGGTGGAACCTCGATAGAACGATCGTAAAAAAATGAAAGTTTTGTTTAGAGCATTGTCGATTTAAATATTATGCTATGGAAACAACGAATCATTCGTTATTAAAATGTATAACAGCAGATTTCTTCGCGTAGACTTTATTACTGAATCCAAAAATTTATTTAAAATATAAAAAATCAGAGATTGAAGGATAAAGCAATGGCGAAATTTCATTGAGATCGATAATGAAAAGATGAAAAGCGAGTTATTTTTAGAATAAATCAATATTGTAGCAAATGTAATAAACTTATAAGTAAATAATATTTGCGATTTGATAAACATAAAATAAATAAATAATTAAAATCCAGACATAAATTGGCTATAACTTAAAATGCATACTTGCATCTTGCAAAATATAAAAAAATATTTTTTTTCAGTGATAAACTTAAATAACTAAATCAAGAAGCAACATGCATGCTTAATAAAAAAAATATAGGATACACCGTGCATTTTAAAAGAATATTAACAAGCACTTTTCAGGTGATTTATAATAGTTTGTTTTTGGCAAGGAAAAATCCTGCTAGCAAAATCGCGTGTCGCTTTCTTATTTCCAACCCAAATATTCGAAAGTATTTTTATTTTTTACAGACTTTCTAACTTAAATTTGCCACTAAATTTAACGGTTCTTTTAATATATACAAAGTATGACTTTTTTGCATATTTTGGGTATACCCAATACGGAGACATTACTTGTTAGTTCAATAATATAAATTACATTTATTTCAGGAAGAATTTATTTTTTTCTTCAACATTATAAATTAAATTTACCATCTATGATACATAGATACACATTTAACAATGTATTTATAATTTTCAATTAAAAGAATTTGGTATGAAATTATGGATTCACTACACAGAAATAAACAAAAATTTTTGATATAGTTTTCATTACTTTTACTATATTTTTCTTAGAAAAATACTTCTCTTTTCCATAAAATGAAAGACAAATATTCATGTTAAAAATCTGGTAAACATTTATTTGTATTGTAATACATTGAAATCTTCGTATTTGATAAAAGTAATAAAATAGTAACTTCATTTTTTTTTCTTTTTGTAAAATAATTATAACAATAATCTTTTTTTTTTTTAAATCGATAAACTGAATTTCTTGAGAAATAATCTGTCTCCTGTATCAATATAAATATAGTTAAGGTTTCCGCCTAAGTTTAAAACGTCAAGTTCGATGAAAATTCGCATTAATTTTCTGATTGAATGAACATTCCTGTTGCTTAGTCTGTTTTTATTTTTGCTGAACGCCTATTAGACAGGAAATTAGAGCTCTATCTCTTAAAAAATATATAAAATAGAAAAAGTATAAAAAATAAGATGACTTCAATTTAAAGTGAAGTTGAAAACTTTAATTGTGTTTTCTGAAAAATTATATTTTTATGGGAAAAGATAAATGACTATTATTTTAACTCAAAATTTTACAGCTCTATAACCATGAAAATTTTTCTGTCGCTTTTCCATAATATCTAGAGTGTATTGAACTATATACTTAGCTCTAAGTGATTTATTTATTGATATATATATATATATATATATTATAAAAAATACACGTAAAATTACTTAAATTTTTCACGTAATCGTATTTAATCAATTATAATCAATCTCTTTTAGATTTTCGTATATTGACTAATTTTTATTTCATTACACTCAAGAGTGTCTAATATGTATATGTTAAAAAATGTATTTAATGCATTTTTTTCTTTTTTTTTTTAACAGCCGGAGACGTTTTCATAATAAAATGCTAAAAAATGAAAAAAATATTCGAAATTTTAAAAAGTTGCATAGATATTATATTTTTTTATATGATTTTCTTTATTCTATGTTGCATCACACTAAAAATACCAAAAAATATGACAAAAGTAGAGTTTTAAAAGATGTCTCCGAACATAGTCGCATGCTTAATATGTGCGTCGGCTAAAAATAAAAAGATTTGTTTTTCTTATAAATTCTTGTAAAGAATTATCCTGTTTCAACTGTTGTTTTTAATATTTTTTTTATTAAATTGAATAAATTTGTTTAAAAATAAAAAAATATTAGCATAGGAAATCATATGGTTAATTTTTTTATTCTCGTTGTATTTCAATAAGTTAAACTAATTTTTAAAAGTCCTTTACTGGATATCTATATGCTTCGTGTCATGATATTTTCTTACTGAAAGGATTGATAATTTCAATAACAGAAATACTGCTTCGGAATATTGAAAGGATTTACATTAATATTTTATTTTTGTACAGGGTGTTTCGCTACCAGACCGACAAACTTTGAGGGGTGATAGTAGACATAAAGACAAACATTATTAAATAGGAAACCATGGGGCGCAAACGTCTTCTGTAGGAGCTAGGGGCCATTAAAGTTTAAGGTCCAAAAATTCAAACGCTGATAAAAATAAGAAATAAGGGTCGATTTGTTTGCGGTTTTCTCTAAAATCGTTCTTTATATCACGATTTTCTATTTTTTTAATTTTAAAAGTTACGTTCGAAAATTGTCGATAGAGGGCGCTTTAGACTTTAGAGTAACGAACAAATACTTTTTGCCGTTCTTTTGTGCATGGGGTTGAAATTATTCTAAAGTTTAGACTTTAACTTAAATTTTAAGCCCAAAATCGGAAACATGGGGATCGGTTAACTAGCAAAAATTTAACTGTGAACCGAGGGGGAGATTTTAAACGCTCATAAACATTGGACAAACTAATCGATTTTGTTGCGGTTTGCGTGTAGGTCATTCCCTTGGTAATTATTTTATTCAAAATGACGTACAGCTGTGGTGTCCTCATTTTTTCATAGAGGGCGCTTCCGACACATGTCCTACATTTCAATGGCATTACTCCTGGGTGTTTTACTACCAGACTACCATACTTCCTGGAAGTGTTAGCGCTGCCAAAGCGACACGGAATCACATAGGAATGTAACGTTGAAAATGTCTTTTTTGCGAGTTATGGTCAAAGGAAGCAGAGAAAAAAACAACAGAAACAAGCAGAGAAACAGCAACATGTTAATATGACATAAAACAGTTTATTTAAAGGTTTTACTAGAAAAGATGTTCGAAATTACGACCAGAGGTAATTCGACATGCTTGACAGCGGCGTCGTATGTAATTCCTCACGCTTTGAAAGATTCCTGGAATCTTTGATAGATTTCCGGAAGCTACAGAAATACGAGCTGCTAAGTCTTTAATTGATGGTACGGGATTCTCATACAGCCAACTTTTCATGTGACCCCAGCAGAAGAAGCTCATACTTGATAGGTCTGGTGATTTGGCAGGCCAATAAACCGAGACACCACGACCTATCAACCGCTGTCCATATGTTACGTTGAGGTATCGGTGAACATCATTGGTAAAATGTGGAAGAGACCTATCGTGATGGAACCACATAGAGCTGCGCAACGAGAGAGAAACTTTCATGCGCATTACCGTTCAGCGCTATCTACCGCAAGAATATCGCAGCGCCATCTACTATCGCTTTCAAGTAGTTTGTCGGACATTTTCTGGTCGTAATTTCGAACACTTTTTGCAGTAAAACCTTTAATTAAACTTTTTTCTGACACTTTAACATGTAGCTGATTCTCTGCTTGTTTCTGTTGTTTTTCTCTCTGCTATTTTTTAAACGTAACATGCAAAAAAACAATTTTCAACGTTACATTCCTGTGTGATTCCAAATCGTCTTTGCATCCCTTACACTTCCCGGAAATATGGCGGTCTGGTAATAAAACACCCAGGAGTAATACCATTGAAATGTCGGACATGTGTCGGAAGCGTCCTCTATCAAAAAATGAGGACATGAAAGCTGTACATCATTTTGAATAAAATAATTACCAAGGGAATGACCTACACGCAAACCGCAACAAAACCTATTAGTTTGTCCAATGTTTATGAGCGTTTAAAATATCTCCCGCGGTTCACAGTTAAATTTTCGCGAGTTAACCGATCCCCATGTTTCCGATTTTGGGCTCAAAATTTAAGTTAAAGTCTAAACTTTAGAATAATTTCAATCCCATGCACAAAAGAACGGCAAAAAGTATTTGTTCGTTACTCTAAAGTCTAAAGCGCCCTCTATCGACAATTTTTTAACTTAACATTTAAAATTAAAAGAATAAAAAATCGTGATATAAAGAATGATTTTAGAGAAAACCGCAAACAAATCGACCCTTTTTTCTAATTTTTATCAGCGTTTGAATTTTTGGACCTTAAACTTTAATGGCCCCTAGCTCCTACAGAAAACGTTTGCGCCCCATGGTTTCCTATTTAATAATGTTTGTCTTTATGTCTACTATTACCCCTCAAAGTTTGTCGGTCTGGTAGCGAAACACCCTGTATATTTATTTTTAAAAAGTATTTTGAATATTATTGCACATTTTGCTATTCTAAATAACATTGTTTAAATCTGCGATAGTCATTTTACCATTAATATTTAGGTATATTGCAGCGGCTATATGCCTTAAATCAATTTTTTTGCATCTTTAAATATAGTTTTAAATTTGTATATAACAGTACTGATAAGAAAAATCTGATTCACTTACTTTTGGAATAATCTTCTACGAAACTATATCGGCTTTTTACTCAGCTTGAATTCGATGTATTTAAAGATACAAACTCGTTGCATTTCCTGCTTGGCGGATCTTGCGTCCTTGGGGGACCAATTTTTATTGATATCTCATATTAAAACCCTCATATATATTCAATAAAATAGAATAAAATTGTAATTTATTTAACATTGTCACAATTAGGCCACTCATGGCTACGTTTTCATAACAAAACATTCTATTAACTCGTATAAATAAACGCAAACGATAAAAGTCATTGTCAAAATTACAAAGCATAAATACAACTGAATAAGTTTTTATCCACTTCGGTTTAATGATATTCCAAATGGTTTTCAATGTAAAAGATGAAAATACGTCAGCTTTTACGTAGAATGTCTAATATATCGATTCTTTAATACTGGGGTGCATTAAATTCTCTAATTAATGTATCATTGTCATGGTTATAACATTAATTGCATTTATGAAGACAAATGAAGAAATGGTTATTACACTCATGTCCATAAATTAAAGATAATGCCAGTTTTAGCAAATAAAGGCATGGAAACAAAACAAATGTAACTTCTTCGTCATACCCATACCTTAAACAAAATAAAAAGAATTAAAATGATGCTATATGTATGATAACATTCATAAAATATACAATTGTTGCTCCCGAGGTGAATTACAAAAATTACCCTCCTTAAAAAAACTTAAGATTATATGGTTGGTATAATGATTAATAAATTGTATGCCTTCCAGAGAATGAACAGAATGCCTGAGAATGCCTGAGAATGCCTGAACAATGTCTAGGCATGCTGAGATCAAATTATCAAGCTGATTTTTGGGAAGATTACTCTAACCAGCAAGCAATGCTCTCCGATGTTCCGGCACACATGTAGGAGGTTGTTGGCGAGCTGCAACTCGTCGGCCAAGCATATCCCATATATGCTCTATCGGATTCAAGTCAGGCAAAAATGCTGGTCAGTCCATACGGGTGATATCCTCAGCTGTAAGACCGTCATTTACAATGTTTGCTCGGTGAGGCCGGATATTATCATCCATAAACACAAATTCTGAGCTCTTAGTACCTCTAAACAGACGTACATGTTCTTCCAGAATGATGTCCCGATAAATTTGGCCTGATATGTTTCCGGTTTTAACATGTAGATCTGTTCTGGAGCCCAGTATAATTCCACCCCAAACGAGGAATCCTGCACCACCGTAGCAATGTCGTTTAATGATGTTGTCTGTATGGTAATGTGTCCCTGGCGTTTTCCATATGAAAGTCAGATGTGAATCACACTGCAAGCTAAACTTGGACTCGTCGGAAAACTTTACAAAGGCCTTCTGTGACGATGTCCACATTGCATGTTCCCTACTCCAGCCTAACCGCAGGCGGAGTGGAACACATCTTACAGGTCTGCGAGCTTATAGATTAATACTTTCCAAACATCTGTACACGATATTCCTTGAAACAGTCGTACCCGTGGCAAAAGATAGCTGACAAAACACGTCCGATGCTGTTTTCCATTTTTTTCTTTTGGCAGTTACTGCCAAATAACGTTCTTCATTCGTAGTTGTAACTCGTGGATGACCTGTATAGTAACATCTACTGACATTTCCATTGTCATGGAATTGTTGCCAAAGTCTAGATATTACACTTTGGGCAATTCCAAGTTCCTCGGATACTTCCATCTGAGTACTCCCACATTCCAGACGGCCGATAATTCTATCACGTAAAATATCATCCACATGTGTCCTCTGTGTCATAACTGTTCGGTTTTGGCTTTGAGAGGCTTAGAAAATGATTGTTAACAGTTTTACTTCTTTCCCACCGTTCCTTATATAATACTCTCTCAGACATTTGTCATTGTCACGTACTATTGGCGCTATCTGGTGGCTTTCTGAAATTTGCATATTAGTCTTGAAGATGTGTGTGATAATTCTGCAAGTAAAATTTTTACTTTAGAGTTTGATTTCCATAAGATTCTGAATTATACTTAATTTATGGACATGAGTGTATTATCCATAGCGATCTTTGAAAAAGGTTATATTAAAAATTACAGAGGCATTCTAAATCAAATTAGAATCTTCGCTCTTTAATTCTCATCTTTTTTTTTAACTAGCTGTGCCGTCCGACGTTGCCTGGGCCCGTAATAATAGTCTTAAATAAACCTCAAATTTGTACTGCAAAATCTCATAAAAAGACCCAATCTCGAACCGGATCCCCGCAGCTTACGGCACCGTTTAGCAGGAGAGTTGCACATACACGGCAAAAAAGAGGGTGAAGAAGGTCTTTAATCTTATAGTTTCACATTCCACCACCAGGGGCGATCTCTATTTCTGGACTTCAGAAAGACATTTGAGGAAATTATTTTTCGGAAATAGGGGTAAGTATATTTTTAAATTTTTATATTAAATAAGTATTATGTAACCAAGGGCTCTGAAAAATCCGCATCTAAAACGGTACGATTTCAATATTTAATCACGCCCGTCCTAAAAAAATTTTTGCCCCCCCCCCCCTGTAAAGGTGTTAGTTCATAGGCCCAGGTGATTTACCAAAAGAAGCACACACAAAAAAAACTCCGAAAAGAGAGTTACATTTTACGACGAGACATTTATTTAGTCAGAGATAACAGACTGTAGGTTCCCCATAAGGGGGGGGGGGAATTCTCAGAGCTCTAGTGAGCTACATGTTGTCTGCCACTGCTGTTGTCTGTCATGTACTGCCACTACATAAAAAGAGGTAAGTGTAACAAGGGAATTTACATGTAGTGTGAAAAAAAACCCAAATAAACATGCAACGTAAATGTGACAAACAAAAATGAACTAAGTGTCGTTTGAAGTACTGTAACATGTAAAGGGAATAAATCTAACCTTGAACAATTAAGATGAAATGGTTAAGTGTGAGCATGACAAACAGTAAAAAATGTCAATTGTTTTTTTTTGTGTTAGAATGAGCCTTTTAACAAAAAGAAAAAAAAATGAACCGAATAGAATTTAACGGTAAGTGTGTTAAAAGAAAAAAATATCCAAGATATTTGTGTGAATGAGGGTTTCAACTACCTAATACACAGTAATTTGTATATTTAATAAGGGAAGGATTCATATCACATGACAAAAGTGTAAAAATGTAAACCCATGACATGACTGTGTTGTGTGTTATTGTGTGTTTTCATGAACCAGTTTTGAGAAAACAAGTGAAATTGGTGTACAATCCTCAACCAGAGAAATAAGAGAAAAAAGTAAGAACCACATGACCTGATATGTTGCACATGACCTAAAGTGTATTCGCATGACCTAGTGTGTACCACATGATCTAGTGTATTGCACATGACTGAGTGTATATAGAAAAAAAACACAATGTGATAGTGTAAGAAATCGCATGACCTTGTGCAACAACACATGAAAGAAAAAAAATGTGTGTAAAAGAAAACACATGACCGGGTATCTAATATACCTTGACCTAGAGAAACGCATGACCTTGTGTAAAAATACATGAAAGAAAAATGTGTGTAAAAGAAATCACATGACCGGGTATCTAATATACCTTGATATAGAGAAAAACACATGACCTTGTGTAAAAACACATGAAAGAAAAAAATGTGTGTAAAAGGAATCGCATGACCTGGTATCTGATATACCTTGACGTAGAGAAAAACACATGACCTTGTGTAAAAAACACATGAAAGAAAAAAATGTGTGTAAAAGAAATCACATGACCTGGTATCTAATATACCATGACCTAGAGAAAAACACATGACCATAAGTTGAAAGAAAAAATATAACTCAAAGTTGAGGAAAGTAAAAATGTACTTATACTATCAACAATCCTTTTAAAGTTAAAATCTAATTGAGAGCCAAAAAAAAAAATATATATACACCATGAAAAATGTATTAAATGTGGAAAATGTAGCCTGTATAACAATAGAGTTGAAATATTGTTACTGTTAACTGCATTCCTGTTACTGCAAAACAAAACATTAAAGGGAGAAGAAAGTGTGTTTGATTGTGTAAATATGTTTAAAACGATTGTGTACACCAACGCGAAACAACCAAAACAAAGTGAAAAACAAAATTGACGACCCGCATCAAAATTTTCACTCTTACATGCCTTCTTTCCATTACTCAACCATCTGGCGCCTGATAGCCGAATAAGAAAAAGAAATAAAATGCATTTGTACACAAGATTAATGTGAAGAAACATTGTTAAAATTTAAAGTGTAACAGGAAATGTGAGGGAACAAAATACTAAATGTCTTATAAAAAAATGAAAAACAAATCTGTCAAAATGTATAAAGAATGCATAAAAAGCGTAGTGAATTTATCCTGTAGTATGTAGTGTGTGACCAGGAAAATTAAATTAAAGAAAAAACATCATTTCTCATTCGAAATAAACTCAGTTGTATGAAGCAATTGTCTTTGTATGTTTATATATCTCTTAACAGCTGGACAGTTATGAGAAAAAGCTGTATGTTGAGTGTCAAAATGGGTAATACTTGATTCATTGCACCTCATGCAATTAATGCATTTTGGTGTGTTTACACAATTAGAATCTTTATGTGACATAGCACAGACAGGGCATATTATGTCATTAGGGCAGAATTTACTTAAATGAAATAGACTTTGACATGTAAAACATCTTTTTATATCTATGTACCTTTTAAGAGTAAACTTTGTGGACTGAATAATGATATGTTTATGTGCAAGCAAAAATTTAGCTAGGTGGGGTGGCATTAGAAAAATCCAGTTAAATAAATTACAATGCTTTATTTTTATTTTGTTTTGAAATAGAATGGGAGGCGAAGAATTATCAGTTAGATTTGAAATAGCCAAAATAATGTCAGGTATGCTAAAATTTTCAGGCAAACGCATGATTACAACAGGGATAAAACTACTACTATCTTTCTTAGGGGTACTGAAAATACTGGGATGAAAATTGTTACTGTCACATAACTCATTAACCTGTTGATTACTAGAGAAAGAGGGATTTGTATTGCAACCTTCATGTATTGTAGTGTGTGGAGATTAGATAATGAGGTTGTTATCTGTCTGTGTGGACATATTCTGAACAGATTTTAAACAAGCAGTACTAACCGAAGGAGTGATACCTTTTTGAGTATTTGATATGTGAGGTTTAGTTTTACTTTCTAGTTCCTGAGACAAGTCACGTACACGTTCCAAAAGTTTGTTATTTACCAAAAATAAATTTTCTTTTTCGTGTTTTACCTTAGCATATTCATCTTTGAGTACTTGAAAGGTCTCTTTCAAAATGTTTAGATCCCATTGGATTGTGAATTTGAGTTCTTTAATATTAGAGATAAGTGCATCAGTGTTGTTTTGATTTTGTATTTGATTTTGAAATGCTGTGGCTTCAGCGATAATTGTGTCTGAAAACTTTGTTAAATTTTCCTCATAAAATTCAAGTAAAGGGGTTATTGAAACCTGTGATTGTCCAAAAGCAGACCCAAATTTATTATCTCTCTCTGACATTGTTTGGGAAGTAGCTGAAGCTTGTTTTAGCTCAATATCAGCCATAGATGTTTACCAAAAGGAAAATGCATAAATATAAATCAAAAGAAAGATTTATAATTAAACTAGGTGCACCAAAACAAATTTGACAGTTAACCCAGTATTAAAATTAATAATTTGGGGAAAATAACAAAACAAAAAAAAATGCAAGTCCAAACCAAGATTAAATTTTGCATTAGTCAGAGAGCAAAGGCTGCCAAATTACGAGTTAATCTAGACACATTTAATGAGGGGGGGGGGGTGGTAAACAATCTGTGAGCACAGAAAACAAAACACGAAAATGCAGACACTAAATAATACCTCTTTTTTTCTTAAAAAAAAAACATGCAAACACAAAATTTTCTTTTTTTTTTTTCAAAAAAAAAAAAAAAAAACATGTACTGTATTCCAACTAAAGTAATTAACCTTTCAAAAACTTACGCCAAAATTCCTTTTTTTTTTTTTTTTTTTTACATGACAACCGAAAGTAAAAAAATCAAAAAAAGGCCTGTTTAACAAGGTACTGGCATAGTTAATGGCAAAAAAAATTTTGTAAAAACGAGAATACGAATCTCAAACTGCCATTAATTAAGGACAAGTAATGTCAGCGAAAAATAATGCGCGAACGCATAAAATAAAAAAAAATCTGTGATATTTAAGTACGCAACACCTAAATACAAAAACAATATGCACTGAAACTAATAATACTTTTGAAAAGTGAGCATGAAAAGAGAAGAATACTTTCAAAAGTGCAAGTTAAATGCTAAAATTTAAAAAAACAAACATTGTTTAATTTAATAAGATCTTCTCTGTTCACACTGACATACATGAATAAAACAAAAATAAGAAGGAATGATAATAACTAGTGCAGTTTTTTTATGAAATAATAAAGTATGAAAAGGAAATATATCAAAACTACAGCATGTAAACCTAAGAATAATTACAGTCAATATGAAAAACGTCTAAATTAAAAAAAATCCTGTTCATACTTTTTATGTGTGGATAATTTTTTTTTTATCGGTATTTCCTTTTTTTTTAATCTAGCATCATGTACCAACAGCAATATTTTTTTTCACATCTTTTACTTAAGTAGCATTTACGTTGTTGTATTTGCTGTCATCATTTCCAACGATTATAATGTGCAAAAAGGTGGGTGCGACGACCCATAAATGCATCAGAATGCTGTTGTAACTAATACTTTATAATTATGGAAATCACAAAATTTCATGCAGGAATGTACCATCTAAGCACCAGAGAAGCACCAATATCACAAAACAAAATGTTCACCTATTTACTGTACCGAAAGTACTCTAGAATTCAAATTTTGAAGTGATCTTTTTGAAGATTTAAAATGGAATAAGATGCGTGTAGGTTCGACGACCTGCAACGCATAAATTTTTGTAGGATCTTTTTTTTTTTAATCACAAACTTTTTTTTTATTCATTTTAGCATTCTCGAATGTTGACACACAGCACGAAGATTCTGGCTTACACTATGTTGCATAGCTATAACGTGTGGGCTCACACAAATGTGTTGCACATTTCACAGAAAAGTAAATGGTTAAAATAGCATATTTCAGCTATATGCTTCTAATTGAAAAGATCACATCACCACAAATTACTCTTTTGTAATTCACAATCACAACACTGCAAAAAAACGTAGCCATATCACAACACAGGGTAAAACGGAACACAGAATGCTGCAGTCCGGAGCCGAAAACACTTGACCCATATTCCGGCGAAAGAACCAGCTGATAAATTGTGACCTTCATAGATATTGCAGAACCACAGGGAGAAAAGAAAGAAGATAAAACATTTCTTGAGTGCGGGAGAAGTAATAATTGAACACAAGAGAGTGTAGCAGGTTTCGGGGAAGGAAAGACATCACACAATTACGGACAGTCGGCCTTGGCACTTCGGAGAATGTTGCCCCTTTTTTTGCGTAGTCTTGACCCGTTGACGTACGTCGGTGCTTTCATCCGTCGGTGCATACGTGTTTTCGTCGAAGATTTTTTTTTACTAATTTTTTAAACTCTCTGTGTGTGTGTGCGTTTTTTTTTTTTTGACCGGAGAAAAAAACAAAGGCCTGATGCACCAGATATAATATGTAAAGGTGTTAGTTCATAGGCCCAGGTGATTTACCAAAAGAAGCACACACAAAAAAAACTCCGAAAAGAGAGTTACATTTTACGACGAGACATTTATTTAGTCAGAGATAACAGACTGTAGGTTCCCCATAAGGGGGGGGGGAATTCTCAGAGCTCTAGTGAGCTACATGTTGTCTGCATGATGGCAATCAGTGGAGTCACGATACAACGTCATAGCCCTTATCGCCAAAAGGCATCAGAAGTCTTTCATACAAAGAATTTTGGCGACATTTGATAAACCACACGTTCAGTATCAGTGACTACATTTGCGGTCTGGGAACCCAAGGATTATTTTCACATCTGCGAATATTTTATAGGGTTACAGAAATATCTTAAGCCTGGGAAATAGACAAGAGCAAAGCAGGCCGTTACTTAAATTGGAGTTTTGCTGACCACAATTATATTACCCAGATGCGCAATTGAACAGAAAGAAAGCACAGTCAGGATAAACAGAGATAAAAGTATTTCTATCTTTAAGCATTAATTGTGAGAATGAAAACAGGGTGTGTGAGGCAGATGTTAATAAAAATGTAACGGATAAAAGATTATGATGAACAAAGCCCAGAGCTTTCTTTATTTTGTTAATAAGTGCGATATCTATGGGCAGATGTTTTCACAGACGCAACAGAAAATTTGTGAGAAAGGAAGTTCTATTATTAATTTTCTACAGAGAGCTCTAAAAGATGAAAAGATTAACTTCTATTAGTGGGAGTATGAAAGTTAGAACTTAACTATTAAATGTAGAATTAATTTAAACTACTGGGTTTAATAGTGAAAAGGGAAATTAAAATAAAACAAAGAATTTATTAAAGGGAAATAATTATTGCATTTATGAAGGGGGAAAAGATATGTAGCGATAATCTCCGCTACACCCCCCTACCCATACTTTGACGTCGCCTACTCTTTAAAAAATATATTATTTGTTGTAAACCACCTGAAAGTTTTATATTAAATAAGTAATATTTATCTCAGGGCTTTATGAAAAGTGTGCATTTGAAATTGTAGAAAATGGTACAATTTTAAATGTTTGATCGACTCTTCTAAAAAATCCCCCCGCCCGATATTTGATGCTCACTACTCTCTAAAATATTTTCCATGCGTAATAATTTATCTGAAAGCTCCAAAACGATTAGTTTGTGAGGATTTTTTTTATTTTAATTAATTTGTGTTTCAATTTTTTTTTCCTTTTTTATAAATCGACTTTTTTTTAACAAAAAACCTTTGGGTTTTTATTAATTTAGATAAGCATTTTATTATTAAAGAGCATTTAAAGATATTGCTCGATGCATAGCTTTAAACTCTCTAAATAGTGTATTTTTAAAAAATTGTCAGCGTACCAGACTCCTAATATAAAAATCATTTGTGGCTTCAAAAAACTTGCTTTTAAATAGAGAAAGTCATCCAAGTAACGAATTAAAAATTAATATCTAAGGTTGTAACTGACTGACTGTAAAGAAATTTACATCTATGAAATTAGCAAAAAATTTATCATCTGGATGGATAAAAAATAATTTTATAAATTTAATATTTGAAAAAAAAATACAGGCCGTCTACAAATGCCATTTCCCACCAGCGCCATCTGTCTGCATTGAACACCTGCTCTCGCTATGAAAGATTTTGCAAAAATCTGTTTCTTTGAACGGGAATAAAATAAGATTTTATAAATAGATTTCTAATGAATTTTTCAACTATTTATAGGTGTATGAAAATAAATTTTAGAATTTCTGAAAGGTGATTTTTTTTCTCCATGTAGTTGTTTAATTTTTGAGTTTTTAGGCTGCAGAAGAATTTGAAATACAGCCCTTTATATAAAAAAAAGTCGAGTACATTTATCGCTATGGTAGCCATCTATTTACATTAACCCTTTTCACTCTCTTCCAGTTTTCAGAGAAATATTCTGCGGTTTGATAAAAATCTATGCTTCTATTGAATTATGAGCGCATTTTTCAATTCTTCCAAATTGTGAATTTTAATTAATTTCTTAACTAATTATTAGAATTTTAAAATTCTGACGGTCAGGTAGAGGACTTCGATAATATTCACAAAAAGTTGAGCCTCGTAATTGCCGTAGTTTTTGATAACCATCGCAGACACACACACAGAGAGACAGAGCGATTTGTTATTTTATTAGTATAAAAAGATTCATTCGAAAGTAAATGAAACTTTCTATATGTAATACATGTTTAACATAAGCTCGTCAGATGTACATGAAAATGCTCCGTACTAATGTAACTAATAAGTCTGTTAAGTATAGGATATATATTAATAATCACATTAAATTCAATTAAGAATTAAAATAAATTGTTATGGATTATCTGTATTTTCATAATCACAATTCTTCCGATATATCCTATAAGGAAACAAAAAAGATTAACCATTATTTTAAAATCTTTCAAAATATTTTGGCAAATATTTAATAATCTTTTCAAACAATTTAATCTCATTAAATACATGTTACTTCTTTATACATTTTTTTATCATATTGAATAAATTTCTTTATAGATTAAAAAAAATATTATCATAGGAAGTTATTTGAAAAATTTCCCCTTCTCTTTGCATTTCTATAAGTTAAACTAATTTTTGAGAAGTACTCCGCTGGATTTCTATATGTTTTGAGTCGTAATATTTTCTTAAAGAAAGGATTCAAAAATTCAATAAGGGAAATCTTGCATCGAAATATTAAAAGGATTTATCTTATACACACGCGATATTAGATATAATGTAATTCTATAATAGAATTCGAATATTTTAATTTAAAATTCAAAGAAGCCTTTAAAGTATTCTTTTTTAAATAAGATGTAAGGTAAAAATAATGATTAAATTTCAGTTATAAATATGATTTTCTCTGAAATAACAAAATGTCAATGCAAAACTGATAGTTAAATAAAAAATATTTACATGTATTTTTTAACTATATTTCAAAACTAAATGACATATTTCAAAATGCCATTTATTCAATGAAAGAAATCACTTAATTTAAATGATGCTTGCTTTTTATGATTACTTGCTTTTTTTCTTTCTTTATAAGAAGAAAGCGTTGGATTCGTAAATATTTTTTTTTAATTTCTTCTCCTATGATTCCCCCATATGAAATGATGTTGAGCATTTTTTGGTGTAAATCGCCCGAAAAGTGGCGTTGGTAAGGTACATCATTCATTATTTTCAAAATAGTGATATTTTAAGAATTCAAGCACATACTTTCATCAAACTTCAAAATCAACTAGCCCCAGATAAAACTTGGTGCTGATTACTTTTTCGTTTAAACCGTTAAGAATGCAGCGTTGCTATGCTGTCTTTTTCCTTCAATAGCTCTATTTCATAATGTAATTCACAGAATTTTGTGAAACTTCAGCTACTTGTAAAGTAAACTTTGAGACTTTTTAACAGTCCATGGATATTCCAGTTACAAGATTATGGGTATTGCACTTTATCACCGTCATATATTTTCCTATTGCCTTATATTCTATTGATACACGCAGACTTATTTCAGTCACGAAAGACTCATTTCAGTCCGTGTTTTCAAAGTCATAAGCTCAATTTGTAATTGCAAATAAATAAATAAATAAAATAAAGATAAAATAAAATTCGCTATTTTTATATTACTCTGGGCGCTCCATAATTTTGGCTAGATAAATGTGTAAACTGATTCCCTGACTGTTTTAAAATCACAAACAGTCTCTTTCAGAAAAGGTGTGGAGTTATCTGATGTTCTAATATTCGTTAATAGCCATTAAGGTTAATTTATGTGTAAAATATACAGAATGTTTAGCCATTAAACAGATAATCACCCCGTGGTTTTTGAAGTTCAACTTTAACTCCCCCCCGCCCCCCCAAAAAAATAACTTTTTTATTCATTTTAATTTTATGCCAGTAAATATGTATCCTCAAATTTACCTACATTTTTTTTGTCAACATTTTTAAATGTGGTTGAGAGTCATTTTACACCATAAGACATAATTTCAGCATTTAAAAATGCTGCTTTAAGCCTTTTTTTAGAAACTTTTATGCCTCCTTGAATCGCGTTTTTGGAAACTCCAATTTGTATGTAATTGGTCGATTATGATAAAAATTTTATAATTCGTGGAAATGAAAGATTTTGTCTGAAAGGTAAGCTTTATATGATTTCGCTATCCGACAGAGGTTTTAGTCTAGTGGACGCCTTATCTCATTCTATAGGACCATTTGTTACACTTTTACGAAATTCTGGAAACACTCCTAGAAATGCTTTACAGCTTTTTCTCTAAAACTATTAAATTTAAAATTTTATAACCTTCTCTTGAAATGTTTTTAATTCTTAGCATTTCAACGAAGTCATAAAGCTATCAAATAATAATTATAATACATTAATAAACAACTAATCTTATACGAAAATAGTGAAAACACACCAGGTGTTTTTATTTAAAAGAATTAATAAATAGTTATCTATAAATCAATTATGTAAATGATTCACTGGCTTTAATTATTTTTTTAATTAAGGATCAGATAATAGGGTACATTAATGGGACAGACGAATTCTGGTTTTTTGAAATTTTTATACAATTATTACTTATTAGAAATTTTTTAAAATAAATAAAATAATGAATCAGAGCAAACTGGCTTATTTCTACACATACATGAATCATAATATAGTTTGGAACGTCACGCCATTTTTGATTTAAGCTTATATTTTAGAATTTGTTGCATTACAAGTTCGATATTGTGCGTCACATGTGGAAAATGAGGTGAGTTACTATTAGAACTAGTTTCATAAATATTCAGATCTTTTAAAACAGCTGTTGCACTCTTATGCAAAAATCAATGAATATAAGATTTATAATGATTTTATACGTTAAATTCAGTAAAACAATACAGAAATAATACGACTCTACCTGAAATAAGACGTTATCTCCATTGTAACCTAAGCTAATTATCTATTACGGGATACTATTGAATTAATTACGTATAAGATTTAATAGTATAACCACCATGTCAATCTAGAATCATTACCTGTCATGGAATTTCATTGAACTCATTACCCATGATCAAATTTATTGGAACGAAAAAGCATTTATTAATGTTTTTTTTAAATTTTGATTTGATTTTCATAAAATTTGGAATCATTCGACAAATTTTTGCAAGGATTCTTTTGGCTAAATTGCAAAACAATTTGCTTCCGTAGATTTTGCGCTATTATGTGCGGAGAGACTGACTGATCATACGCTGATTATAGTGGTTACTATTTATGTAATTGCGATCAATCAAAAAAGTTTTTAAGATTTCGGAACGAATATCATTTTCGAAGAAGTAGGGTATCTCGAATGTCATTAGGCATTTTTGTCACATATGAAAAGGAACATTACATGAAAGTATGGAAGTTAATTTATTGCATGTGTGTACGTCTCGATTCCCCAATATAAATAACTTTAACTCAATAAAATCTGATGAATTTAATTGACAAGTATATTTTGTTAATTGCTTAACATGAATAGTTTTAAATACATCATGTATAGTAAATAAATGTATAATTATAAATAAATAAAAATGGTAAAAATACAATTAATAAATGAACTGTCATGTAGAAAAAAAAATATTTCAAAACGCGTTTTATGTTTTTTGTGATTTTTGTTAGCTACTTTGCATAAATATGTGTGGGATAGCCGAAATGTTCGGTAAACTAAAAAAAAAAAAACAAGAAGAAACAAATAATGTTGCGGAAAGATGAGTTCTTGCCAAAAGCAGTGGCAAAATGTCAGATATATTTTAAATAGAATTATTAGATGTATGATAAGAATTACTAATATTATTGAAATTTTAGTAGGTATGCATATGAAAATAATTATGTAAAAAAAAAAAAAGAAAAAAACTGCAAATTTTCAGCACACATTGAAAAAAAAAATTATCAAAGTATTTTAACGTGTTCAGAAATGTGTTCTGAATATGCTGCGCTATGAGGAATATTATGCGAAAATGTATTTTAAAACTGTGTAAAATGTTCTGCTCAGAACACTTGTTAAATCTAAACTTGGTAACTTATTACAGAACAGATTAATAATACATTTTAAAATATATCTGTTAAATCACGTGCTCTCAAAACTGTTCAAAAATGCTCTAGAAAGTGTTCTAAAAAAGAAATGAATGTTCTAACAAAAATTTTAAAAACTCTTCCTAAATGTGTGCTTAAAATTGTTTTAATAACAGGTGACAAAATAATTGTTGTAAAAAGGGGGTAACGATTTGCAGCGTATTCCTAAAAACTTTTTTTCATCCAAAGCATCATTTTGTTGCACACTTTAAAAAAAATCTGTAATAAAATATATAAAATATATAAAAATATAAAAAATATATAAAGTTGTTGATATTTGTATATTTACTAACATTTTATCTGTACAATGTACAGCAAAAGATATAAATCTACAAAACTAGTGTTGTAAAGCTACAAAAATTTGTAACTTTACAAACGAATCTACTAAAATTACAGTTATCTTACTAAAATTTTATCTGTTACCTGGGTTGGAAGTGCATAATATGTTCCAAATTTTCTAAAAAAGCATTAGTAACCTTACAGATATTTGATATTCAGTGAAAATCTGTACCTGTTACATGAATTTTTTCTGTTGTTGTAACATAAAAAGTTCTAGGAATCCTAGTTTTTTAGAAAAATTTTAGTAACTTTACAATTTTGTTTTACAGTGTAAAACATATGTTACCGGATATAATTTTTTTCTTCAGCAGTTTGAGTAGAAAGCATGCATTGGCGTTTTACCTGTCACGAAATGTACAAGAAAAAATCCCTTAATATACATCAGTATATGTTTGATTGGATAAAACAACACCCGTGTTGTCGATTCATTTAGAATCATTATCATTTATACGTTTTTAGAAATCCATTCATCTGGAGGAAATTTTTGAAACTACAGCTTTTTTGTTTTCTGTTTTCTGTGTGTTTTATTTTTCATTTTTTTTATCTTAGCAGTAGATTTAGACCATACTGTATTTTCACATAACCATTTGTTCTTTATAAACACTTTCCAGCAAAGTTGAAAAGTGTTTATGATTTCGGTTTGTCTCTCTGTCTGTCTGCGCTCTGTCTCCCGTTTATATACTCCGATTCCCCTGAAACTTATGGATGTTATTCAGGTTTGCCCTAGCACGATATCTTTTTCAAATGAAATTTCTAGCATGATAAGTTTATTTACAGGGACAGTCAAAATATTCCCATTATATTACAGCCTATGGGAAAAAATCGTTTCAAATGAATTTTAAAGCTATTTAACCCTGTCAAACATATTGAAATTTACACGCATTTACAAATTGCAAAAACATATGCTTTTTATAAAATATGCAATGAAAAAATAGGTAATATTCTTTTACAAGACCACACAAAGACTTCCATTACATAATGGCAAAGGGGGGAATTGTGTGCGACATATTTTAATTACATTAAACTATTTATGAATAATAAAATTCATATACGTCGCTGAGGCTTAATGTAAGTCATACAGTTTAATCATGCATAATAAGAAGTGCATAGCATTTACAAGGACATACAAAAGATTTCAAATTATATATTCTTCTTGAAGAATATACATGTATCCGACGATAGCTGATGAATGGATGAAATACATTTTAATTATGATTTGCGCTTTTAAGTTTCAATATATCTATGCATACTTTTTGGCGTGAATAAATGCTGTAGTTTATATACAGCGCTACACATAAGAGCTCGCTAATGAATATAAGCGGAAATTACTTAAAGGTGATTTTTAAATAACTTATGTAGTTTTACGCTGAACTGCGTTCAGTTTACTAAGTTCACTTCACTTTACTTTACTTTGAGTTTAAGAGTGATTTAGTTTGAAATTAATTTTAGCTAAATGCTGGAGTGAAATAAAGGTACGAGATAAACTACAGGGAAAACTTGAACAAAAATATTCAAGTGTAGTTCCATCTATTAGAATAAAATGCTGAAAGAAAAATTCAACCTGCTGGCATTTTTCTTGCTAAACTAAATTTTCCATTATATAGTGCGCATATCAACCGACATATCAAATACAAGTCTATACAAAAGTATTTTAAAACGTATTTGGCTATAGACCGTAATCTTATTTCCCTAAATAAAGAAGCTTTGTTAAATATTTCAGGAAGTTTTAGAAAATGTTTTATAATCTATGCTTAACGCAGGATTTTTTTTACTTGTTTAAATAAATTATGAAGATTTATAAGGGGATCCTCCCATTCTAGGTATATAAAATAGAGTTTTTCTTTTATATAAAGATGTTAAGAGAACTGTTGAACTAAGTGCCATTAAATAACCTTTAGGAAACATCACTCATGACATTTTTGAAACAAGATACAAAGTTTTAAATTGAAAATCTCTCTACTTCTTCGCAGAAAATTCTGTTTGTCAAATGGAAAATATTTTCTCTTGAAACGAAGGTAAATATCAATATTCTACATGAAAAAAATTTCTGTAGAGTTTTCTTGTTCAATTTTATTAGGAAATTTTACTATTGTTATATAGAAGTAAAATGTCTTGTCTATGTAATTTGAAAAATCCTCATATTTTCATAATGTACCGCAGATTGAATTCGAATGAAAATTGTAAATTGAATATATGTACACTTGGGAATGAAGATAATCTTACAACTACGATTGTTTTATAGAAATAAAATATCAAGACGAAGCAATTTAAAAGGAAAAAAAATTCTTTATATATTCTCAAACTTCCGCTGATTAAATTTTAAAGAAAATTGTAAATGAAATGTACACTGGTATGCAAAAATTAAGGACGGAGCTGATTAGTTAGCATAACAGCCAAAAAAGACAACGGAACGATATGAAAGACCAATCAGGAGATTAACCTGAGACAAATGCAGCAGGTCATGACCATATACGGCGTGTGACGTAAAAGAAGGGAGTGTTAACGGGGAATAAAAGAAATGCGGTGGTCGTTCAGAAATTTGATGAAATCCATTGCATTGTGTAAAGTTATTTCATCGACTTTTTTTATTACTGTTGTGGGATATGGCCAAGAGGCAATCCAGGAGATGTCATCTGGATCCCCTTAAACGAGGTCAAATAATTAGGAAGTTGGAAAAAAGTCAAAGTATGGCTAATGTGGCCCAAGATTTCGGTATCGCTCAAAGCATTGTTTCAAGAGCCTGGTTTGCATTATAAACTAGAGGATTAGCTGTCCAAGCATTCAGCAATGATCACCCTCGAGAAAAAACAACAACAGAGGACCGTTATATTGTCCTACAGGTTAAAAGTAACGAGCGGCAGGCAGTTGTAGAAATTGCAAGGCAATTGAAGCAGACTACTGGACGTCGGAAATCAAGTTTCACCGTAGTTTGAAGGCTGCACAATAGTGGTCTATATGCACGACGACCATTACGCGTGTACCATTAACGCCTGTTCATTGGAGACGTCATTTTCTATGGTGCCAAGAACACATGAAATGGACAAAACATGAGTGGGCTACAGAACTTTTTGTGGATGTGAGCCGATTTAGAATGACGAGTAATTCTGGACTTTATCATTTCTGGAGATATCAGGGAACTCTAAATCTGCCTTTCAACATCAACGAAAGGGACCGTTTTGGGGGTGCCAGAGTCCTTGCTTGGGGTGATATCATGTTTGGTAGCAGTACGAACCTTTACGCCTTCCTAGGAGGTTCAGGTTCTGGTGCCCGCAATTGCACCGAGATTCTCTTACCTCACTTGGAATAATTTAGAGGTGTTGTGGGTACAGATTTTCACTTCATGGATAACAACTTTTCTCATCATCGTACAGCGGCTGTTGAAGAGCTATTGGAGAGTGGAAATTTTCAACACATGGATTTGTCTGCTAGGTCTTTAGGACTGAATCACATAGAACACATGTGGGACCTACTTTGGAGACACTTGGCATCACGTGACCAGGCGCCACAAACGTTTTTCAAACTGAAATTGGCGATGCAAGAGGTATTGGTCTCAATGCCTCAACAGGCCCTAGACAACTTTTTCGTCAGCATGGACAGATGTTGTAAATCCTTCATCGCAGTTCGGAATGATCATATCCCCTATCTGAGACTGAAATTTTTCCTGCCACAAGCCTGTAGGATGAATGTTTATGGATTCTTTTCATATGTGCTAGAGTGGCCTTTTTATTAAAAGGCTTTTGTATCATTTTGATTCATTAATTTGAGGGTTTTTATCACTTTTCCCATATTTTCACATCTTGAAGATATTATGGTATGATTTAGGTCAGTGTGAAAAACTTCTGGGAGACGTTACATTCGAAAAACCTTTTCGTCTTTAATTTTTGCAAACCAGTGTATGTATACTTGAGAAATGTAGATAATTTTATAACTTGCATTGCAAAAATGCTAACTTATCCATGATATGAATAAGAAATAAAATGTTTTCTTTAAAAAAGGAGAAGAAGGAAGGAAATCATACATTATTAAATACAGGGTGACTAGAAATAAATGCCCCAATTTGAAAAGTAAATAGCTCACCATATTAATAAAAACGAATCGGAAATAGACATTTACATCTAATGACTCTTAAATTTCATGTATCGTAAAGATAAAAATAGTTCCCATTTCCGTCAACAGAGGGTACTTTACAGTCTCAAGCTATAATAATGCTCACGTTAACAAGTAAATTTGAATGAAAACCCCTCAAGTTGTATTATTTATTCTATTTAGCTATTGAAACATGAAAAGACAGTTGAATGTTTGAGACATTCTTAATGTTTTACACACTGAAATACAATATATTGTGAACTAATTTAAGATTTAAAGTACAGGAAATTTAAGGGCCACCAGCTGTAAATGTCACTCATTTAATGTTCATATTTATCATATTTATCATAGTTAATTATTTATTGAATTTTTAAATTGGGGTGTATGTTTCTGGTCATCCTCTAACAGTTATTACTTTTCATACATCTTCCAAACTGGCGTTCTGTCTATCTGTCTGTCTGCCGATCTCCGAAATCTGTAATTTCTTTAAATGTAATTAAATTATTCTCTACTTTATAGATTTTATTCAGGTTTATTATAAGATAATCACAAATAAAAAGAAATGTATACTTTATGGTCAATTTGTGAGGGAGTGTCCTTTGTGACAAAGGCACTCTAGTATTTTTGAGAGATCCGTCAATGTTTTAACATGTGTAGCGTGAAAGCGACATCTATCCTTTATTCATCTTTAACTTTCCAGAGTGTGTGTGTCGCCCTCGGTTCTACAGTTAAGTCGCGGTTAGGAGTAATATGCAAATTCATAGCGCCGTTTTCAGTTTGCAACATATAAAAGCTTCGAGTTGGAGTGTGGTGGTAGTGGCGAAAGCTAGCCAGGATGGGGAAGCGACAGTAGCCCGCAGAGATAGATAGCTAGTAGCGAAGAGATTAGCCTCCAGTGAATTAGATGGTGTTTTAGAGTAAGCTAGCCTGGAGCGTGCGCCGAGTTGGTTTATCACGAGCGGAGCTACCCAAAAAGAGTGCCGGTGGTAAGAAACAATTTAATACGTTGAGTATTTTAAATAATAAAGAGTGTTTGTAGCCACGGGCTGTCTTATAAAGGTTTAATCTAGCATTTAGCCGGAGTCTGAATGAGAAGCTGGTTTGAAATTCCCCGACTGAGTCTACGCCGAGGTTGTGAGTATAGTTTCGTCTTAATCTGTTGGTATTGTGATTAGTTATTGAAATTCTCGAACTGACGCTCCACTTTCCCAAGTCCTAGCGGTTTAAATAAACTGTTGATTTTATACTATATTTAGAATTATGCCTTCATTTCACCAACTTAACCACCCTAACGTCACAAATGACATCCAGTATGTGTACCTTCCCGTTACAAATTGCGCCCAACAGAAAATCAAACATTGTGAGCTTGTCCCACGAGTTTATTTTGCTGGTGAAGGAGATATTAACGAGTTTTTAGTAAAATTAGAGGACTATACTTTATTTAATAATATACCTGAGGAGAATAAGTATATAGTGCTTAAATGCTCGCTTGAGGGCGAAGCCCTTTTATGGTTGGAAAATATAGGGAAAATTTTAGTTAATGATGATACTAAAAGATTTGAGCAGACAGTTATTGAACTAAAGAAAGCATTTCTTCCTGTTAAAGATAAAAGTATTTTAAGGAATGAATTTCATTATAATAAGCAGAATATATATAAATCAGCCTCAAAATTTTATCTACGTAAACTTGAATTAAAAAATAAATTAGATTTAGATATCACATTTGAGGAATTATTGAACATAGTTCTTCCTCTGTTTAATACGAATGTACAGGACTATATTGAGATTAGAGCACCTAAGAACTCTTCGGAAATACACCAAATCTTATTGAAGTATGAGGCTTGACATAGCTCGGATCAATGGGAGTCGCGTAACCCTCGACAGAGACCTTTCACGGAGAACAATTTTAGAAATGAGGGGGATATAAAATTTCGGCGTTATATTTGGCTTCAACGGGCCGTTGGATTGTTTGTTTACACTTTTGTTTTATGAAATGTCACATTGTAATAGACTTGCTAACCTCCGTCTTAAGAAGTTTAAATATCTTAATCATCTCAGTTTTCTTTTAAATTGTAAACATAATAAAATAATCCCTAATTTTATTTCTGTACATTGTAACATTTTAATTCTGTACATTGATTCATTTGCACACTTCAAACAAAGTCGGAATTTTTTTTTTCCGCTCTAAACTCGTGCTTTTAAGATCTGTTATTATTTTTATTTAACGATGTGACTTATCTTTTACATTTTACACTTTTTAGCACTGATGATGGGACTTTAGAAGTCCCAAAACAGCTGTATGCTTTTTAACATCTATTATTTTATAATATTTGTGCTCTTTAACGTTCTTTATTTATTTATTTATAAGCACGAAGTACAATCCTCCCCCTTTCTAATATTCATTTGCCAACTCTGAATGATACTCGTGTTGTTCCAAATGAATATTATCTTTTTCTAAAAAGCAATAACTAGCTGTAATTGTCTTGATTTGTTCTAATGTTATGGAATGAATAATTATTTGTACTGTTTAGGCTTTGGTGTAGCTTAGCGAAACGTTTACTCTTGTATTTTTAAATGTTTTTAGTGTTTTATTTTTTGCATATAAATTTTATTTATTTTTTTAAAAATGTATTCAAGTCTGTCTTAGTTTATATTATTCAATATTTTAATGAGTTTTATGTACTAGCAATGAATCTTAAAATAACCTTCATTTTTTACCATCGTGTCAATTTTTTTTTTTTTTTTTTTTTTTTTTTTTTGCAAACTGAACATTTCAAAGATAAAAAGTAAACTATAGTAACGGAAATCTGATACTATTAAATATATATAATGGTTGTGTCACTTAACTTTTGATAGTTGATTACATGTACCTATTTAGTACTGAATCAGAAAATGAGCTTCATTTTTAAAGCCATGATTTCTTGCAAATCTCAAATTTCAAAGTTAAATGTTAGACACCAGCGAAAATAAGTTAAAGCATTACTAAAACAGGTTAATGAGTTAAACAGATCTGCAAAAATTTTCCGGCCTTATCCACCAAAAAATAACTACATTTATAACATTACATTTTTTTTAATAATTATAACTACATTACACTACATAATTTTACTACAAAACTTTGCATTTTTATCTAGGAAGTGAATTTCTGGACAAATAGAGTTCTACTTCATTTTTATGTTTCCGAAGAATAGTTTTCAAGAAAATAGTAAATTAAATGTGTGTACTAGTAAGAATTTCCTAAAAACTGCAAAGAGAGTGTTAAAAGAATGTTCGGGTGATATTATTCAAAACTCCTCTAAACTATATTTGCTGAGTGGAATGCAAATGCACATATCTATGCACAACATACAGCATTGTACTTTATATGAAAATGCTCCGAGAAATGTTAAACTAAATGCACTGAATAACATCAAAATTTTATTTGTGACATATTTTAGTAAAGACACAAAATTTTTAAATTGACGTTCTTTTCATTTTCTCGCAGAAATTTCTGTTTGTTCAGTACAGAATTCTTTAACTTCTATTGAGAATAATTATTAATATTCTAAATAAAAATATATTCTGAAAAATATTAAATATTCGTAGTTTAGTTTAATACGAAATTTCACTGATAAGAACGAAAAAGGGAATTTTTAGACAAGTAAATCTAAAATTGTTTTATATTTTCCTTAAAATTTCCAAAATTAATTTAAAATGCAAATTATATTTAAAATGTGTATTTTGTAAGGAAATCTTAAAAGAAAGTAGTAATGATTAAAATTCAATTTAAAAATAAATTAATTAAGCAAGCACTTTTAACCAAGATTTTTTTTCTTTTTATTTATAACTTGATCTTTACAATAAAATAGTCTGTTACATCTCTTTAGCATATTTTTATGGAAATATAAAATTATTAAAATCATTAAATAATTATAAAATTATTTAAACCAAAATATGGAATATCACAGGACTTTGCATACTTATTCTACTGCCACATGTGTATGAATGTATAATTTTCTGTTCGAGAAAGCAAATACGAAATATCCTTGAAATGATACTTTTTGTGTTTACTGGTAAATAAATGAGAAAGCATGTCGTCCACATGTTCTTCCCCATAAACTCACCTGTTCGGTGACATTATTACACGTTATTGCTGATTGCATTACGTAACATAAAGTTACTATTAAATATTTTTAAATAGTAACTATTTCTTTAAGGTGTTATTTTATGTAAAGTTTTTTGATAAGAAAAGTTTTTTTTACTAAATTCTCTTCATTTGAATCAATAAATTATGCAAATATTAAATGTATAACCATATCAATTTATTACTTTAACAAAAAAAGGGCAATTGGATTTTTAGACATTGATAGGCATAACACTGATAGCAAGGTTCGGGGGGAGGGAGGTCCGGGAATGATAATGTATAATATCATAAGTGGGGGGGGGGGGATGAAGTCCAAAATTATTAAAATATTGATAATGATCTACTGAATGGTACTCGAAATTACCGTTAAAATTTATTATTATTAAAATTATTTAATACATCGATTTGTTGTATTACAGTTTAGAATGGGTTATAGATACATAAACTTATCTTTTTCCCAAAACAATATTGGTCAAAAAAATAAAAATGCTTTTGAAAAGATGATTTCTTTTGCCTTTGCATCTTTTTATCTTTCATGACGCTGCGCGAGAAGTGGGGGGATTTTTCAAATCGGAAATATTTCTGTATTTATATTGTAGGAACATCATATTTCTACAATTTCTAATTCTATAAAATACTAAGAAAAAAAAATAAATTAAAAGATTTAAGTTGGATTATAAATATTTCACAAAATCTCTATATATTCGTATTTAATCAACACTTCTAAGTCCTACAATTCTTTTAAAACTCTTTAAAAAATTATTAAATAAATGTGTATATTTTCTAATGTAGTTTACAAAATTCACAAAAAATGATTCAGAAGATAAACTGTTTATGAATTTACAATTCACTAGGTAAAGGGCTATGTACATAGCCCCTTGTATTAAATGCAACAATAATTTTTTTTTATTAAAATTATAATTATAATTAATTTTTTTTAAATGAAACTTCTGTTTGTGAACAAACAGAGTTAATGATTATTCTTCCTCAATGTTTTAGTTCCTACAAGCAGAATGGAAGTTTTTTTAGTTAAAATTTTTATGTTTATCTCAAATCGTATCAAATAAACTAGCATAATGAATGATTTAGCCGGTATATACATAACTTATAATTTTAACACGTCTTCATTTTATTAATAATATGATAATGATTACTTTCCTGATTCAGTATTTCACAACATTCTTTATATTATAAAAGTTTTGCTTTTTGTTATCCAAAAAGAAGCTCTTCAATTCATGGAAATCCATAGTATTGCATTTTTTTAAACAGATATAATTTTTTTTTGGAACATGTAAATTTTCAAAAAAATAGGTTTCCTCTGTTATTGCGCGACACTTTTTTTTTTCTCTCACAAACAAAGTACCTAACTTAAAGTGACATAACTTAGCAAAAATTTGTACTTTTTATACTTTGTGGCAGCAATATTTGCAGTTTAAAATTTTCTTGATATAAAACTTCTTCCTATAATTGTTCCTCTGTAAACGTTGATGCTATACTTCCTTTATTTTAGAGATATTTTTTGCCATCAGGTATGATTTTCAATTGTATTTGTTGTGAATGTCGATTTGTAGTATTATATAATGGTTATATGTGTATATATATGTGTGTGTATGTGTGTGTTTGCGTTTGTTTCCCTTATAAAGATTTCTTTATTTATATTATTTTTGTGAATACTGTGACATCAGAAAGTTCCGTAAACAACTTAGTTTTGTACCATTAGGTTTTTACTGAGTGTTTTACACTTATTTTTTAATTAGAAATTGCAAAACAATTTTATATCTGCGTATTTTGAAATATAAGTTTTAACAAACATAAAAACATTTTTAAATAATGAAAAATCCCTACAGAGAATTAGATATAATATAAGGAAAATGCCACTAAAATGATTACGAAAAACTTGATCGAATGCATATCTCCGAGAACCAATGTTAATTTACCGAGAGTGACGCCTTTTTCTGTATTTTTGCAGAAATATTTTAATAGTGTAGAACCATATGATATTTTTATAACGCACTTGAACTCAGGTGTTTGAACATTGTGTAAATCAAGATCTTTCAAAATACAGATATGTGCAACTCATCGCCGCAGCTTGTCTTTTTCTGTAGCCTGGCATGTCATGAAAATTATGTAAACTGATGTTAAGACTTGATGCGACTTCATTCAATTCTTATACGTTGTAATGTGTCATGCTAAATGCAGTTTTATGCATGACAGTGTGAAACCAAATGTACCAAACTCATAAATTTCTTTTGAGGATCAGAGATATCTTGATGTTTGGAATAGTTTAATTACTGTCCTTCTTTTGCCCTTGAAATTACAGAGTAACTCTGGAGCTAAAAATTAATAGACCCTAGCGGAAGTTGCGTTAGATTTTACCACAGTTTTCTAATACGAATTTTAACGCAATTTCCATGCACATTGTTGCAATATAAATCGTATGCCCATCCATCATATTGAGTCCCTTTATTTTAACAGTCTGTCACCTAATGGGCTAACCACTGCATCTCAGACTTCTTGACTTTATCATTATCGAAAACAGCATCTTAAAACAAAAAGTGTGACGTATTCAGTATTTGAACATTGTGATTCATGATATTTGTCGTCTACACATGGTTCGTTAATCACAGGACATCAAAGCACTATATGATTGGAAATACCTTATCACCTTCAGTATAGTTCTCATATATCACTAAATGATTCCTGCTTGTTCCTGTATCTACACTGTAAAACATTTGTGTAACGTTACTCCCTAAAGTTGGTGAAAGCCAAGTTTCCACCAAGTTTATGATGAATATCAGTTTAACTAAGGTAACCAGTGTAACATTACACTAAAATGTAATGTTACACCAGTAACATATGCTTAAATTACACCATTTTATAAGTAAAAAAAATCACACTATTACACTGGTAGTAGCTAAGCTGCCACCAGTTTTATGGAGTAATGTTACACAAATGTTTTACAGTGTAAAGAAGCAATTTAGCGGCTAAGACTACATCGATGATGAAGACAAAATATACTGGTAATGGAGCGGTTAGCACAGCATGCTGTAGATTTCTACGAAGATAGGATACAAAACTTAGACTTTCGATATGATAAATGCCTTAATATCGGTGGAAGTTATGTTGAAATGGAGGTTAAAGACCAGCTTTCATTTTTAAATCTAATTGATATAATTGTTTTTTTTAATATTAGTAAGGTGCTTATTTAAAAAACACACACACACACATCTCATAACTCTTTTGCTCCTTATTTTACCGCAGGAAAATATATCAAATTATCGGAATCATCTTCAAATGATTTTTAATCCAAAGAAAATATTAGTTAAAGATTTTTTATTTTAAATAGTTGTGTAAAACCCCAGAACAAAATCTTTGAGAATGCATGCGCCTTGCACACTCATAATTTCAAATCTTTTTTCCATTCACCAATAATTATTTTCAGATATACCAAATTTTTTTCATTACAATCAGATTATAGACTTGATCGATTTAATTAATAGGGTTTCACTCATTTGTCAGTAATATATTTGCAATTCACTTTATGAAAACGGCATTATATGATGCCATGAAAAATATTTAAACCCCATTCAAGGTAATTTAAATGAAAAAATCAAAATTCAGAAAGTATTAAATTTATTCTTAGGAGGATAAAAATGATTAAAGTATTTTTTTAATTTATATAGATTACTTTTGTATATTACGTTCCAATAAATATATATATTATTTTTAATTCACAGTAACTTGAAAAGATAACACAGTTACACAAAAAGAATCGACGGTGATACAAGAAATTTTGTTTACAAAACTGGATTTAAATACTTAAAGTACATTTATATTTAAATATATTCTGGAACATTTATGATTCGGAAATGCAAGGAATGAAGTAAGAAAATAAGATCTGTCATTAAAACAATTTCACGAAATAATCACTAAACATACTTTTTCTTTGAAATACAAAACATTTGAATTTATATTGCAAGTTTCCATTGCAAGAGAATTCTTTAACACATTTATATTTACATAAAACATTATTTCAAATTTTACGCCGATTATTTTACAGAAGTAACTGTACTGTTGCTGTATAATGTCGTTTCCAAATATACATGCATAGAAAATCAACATTAGAGGAATACCAGTTTAAAGAAATGCATTTTGGGAATTTTGTGAAATGAAATTAATGTTGTCTGCAGTAAATATTTATATATTTTTATGAATAAAATGAGCTGATAAGATGCAATTAAAGCTTATTTTCAATTTTTAGGCTTAGTGTTTTCTTGTATAATCACACATATTACTTTTGAGTGTCTTCTTTCTGAAAACAATCAAAAATATAGTTTTTATTGTCGCATACCTATCACAATACAATTAATAGTTCATTCCGAGTGGGCGAAAAGTCCATACTAACCTTAAAAAATATTAAAAGCTTGAAAAATAAGCAAAATAAAAAACAGTTTGCAGGATTAGTATCTATAGGACACGGAATTTGTTTTAAGACAGCAATAAAAAATAACTAAGAAAAATCCACAGAGGGCTCTGGAAAGGACCGAACTTCGGTGGAAATATGTAAATCAAACGGTTATAAAACATACATTGCTAATCTACGGTTGATAGTCGTGTACTTAATCAGGGCTACTGAGTGCATAAAGCTTTGTTTGTGAAGTTATTTTACCTGAACCAAAACCAGCGACTGATCCTTGACACGGCTCTCAATTGTGGATTAGCAGTGCAAGCTCTTATAACTGTCTCATTTCCACCGAAGTCGAATGATTCCAGCGCCTTTTGTCAGATTTCTTTTTTGTTTGTTTCTGCCTTAAAGAAAGCCCATGACCTATAGATACTAACCCTGCAAACCATTTTCTATTCCGGATATTTTTCCGGGTTTTATGAAATTTTAAAGTTTCTACGGATTTTTGCCCTTTTTGTACATTTGATTCAAAGAATAAAAGAACCAAAACATATTATCTTACATTTTCTAAGATTAATAATTTTGATGGGAATTTTTTGATCATCTCGAAGCTACCCGATAATCTTAATAGTCCACACTTTATAGTCACCTTTGTGAAATACACGCAAGAGTTCTGTTCGACCGTTCACTTTTATCACATTGTTAAAATGATCGATACTCGAGCGCATATTATTATAATTCCAAAACAACAACATTATATCGCATCGAAAACAACATTATATGATGCCATGAAAAATATTTAAACCCCATTGAAGGTAATTTAAATGAAAAAATCAAAATTAAGAAAGTATTAAATTTATTCTCAGGAGGATAAAGATGATTGAAGTATTTTTTTATTTATTTACATAGATTAGTTTTGCACAATACGTTCCAATAAATATATATATTATTTTTAATTCACAGTAACTTGAAAAGATAACACAGTTACACAAAAACAATCGACGGTGATACAAGAATTTTTGTTTACAAAACGGGATTTAAATACTTAAAGTACATTTATATTTAAATATATTCTGGAACATTTCTGATTCGGAAATGCAAGGAATGAAGTAAGAAAATAAGATCTGTCATTAAAACAATTTCACGAAATAATCATTAAACATACTTTTTCTTCGAAATACAAAACATTTGAATTTATATTGCAAGTTTCCATTGCAAGAGAATTCTTTAACACATTTATATTTACATAAAACATTATTTCGGATTTTACACTGATTGTTTTACAGAAATAACTGTAAAGTTGCTGCATAATGCCGTTTCCAAATATACATGCATAGCAAATCAACATTAGAGGAATACCAGTTTAAAGAAATTTATTTTGGGAATTTTGTGAAATGAAATTAATGTTGTCTGCAGTAAGTATTTATATATTTTTATGAATAAAATATGCTGACAAGATGCAATTAAAACTTATTTTCAATTTTTAGGCTTAGTGTTTTCTTGTATAATCATGTATATTACTTTTGAGTGTTTTTTTTTTTCTGTAAACAATCAAAAATATAGTTGTTATTGTCGCATACCTATCAGAATACAATTAATAGTTCATACCGAGGGGCGAAAATTCCATACAAACTTTAAAAAATCTTAAAAGCTTGAAAAATAAGCAAAATAAAAAGCAGTTTGCAGGATTAGTATCTATAGGACACGGAATTTGTTTTAAGACAGCAATAAAAAATAACTAAAAAAAAAAAAATCAACAGATGGCACTGGAAAGGACCGGACTTCGGTGGAAATATGTAAATCAAACGGTTATAAGACATACATTGCTAAACTACGGTTGATAGTCGTGGACTTAATCAAGGCTACTGAGTGCATAAAGCTTTATTTGTGAAGTTATTTTACCTGAACAAAAAACCAGCGACTGATCCTTGACACGGCTCTCAATTGTGGATTAGCAGCGCAAGGTCTTATAACTGTCTCATTTCCACCGAAGTCGAATGATTCCAGCGCTTTTTGTCAGATTTCTTTTTTGTTTGTTTCTGTCTTAAAGAAAGCCCATGACCTATAGATACTAACCCTGCAAATCATTTTCTATTCCGGATATTTTTCCGGGTTTTATGAATTTTTAAAGTTTCTACGGATTTTTGCCCTCCCTGTACATTTGATTAAAAGAATAAAAGAACCAAAACATATTACCTTACATTTTCTAAGATTAATCATTTAGATGGGAATTTGTTGATCATCTCGAAGCTACCCGATAATCTTAATAGTCCACACTTTACAGTCACCTTTGTGAAATACACACAAGAGTTCTTGTGTGTATGTTGTAGAGAGCGCATATTATTATAATTCCACTCGACATAACACATTGCAATTCCACTCGAAATAATACTCTGTAACTCCCCTCCACGTAACGAACTTTAGTTCAACTCGACAATAGCGCGCAAAAATTCTGTACTTCCACTCGAAGCTCAGGCATTAAAACACTGTAATTTGGCTCGATGTGTACTGGCATCAGGTTGTTCTATCTCGTCATTGTCGTTAATGTTGGAATCATTTTTTAGTCCAAAAGCGATTTTTTCTAAAATTACGATCGGCACTTGAACAAACTTCGAAAAAAATGTTCTTTTACTTTGATATGCTGTCAACATTGATATCAATACCTGATATCGTGCACTGTGTGAGGATTATAAAAAAGAATGCTAAACTTATTCAATTAAATATAAAGAACAGTTTCTTTACAAAGTATTTTCGCATGAACGAAACATTAATTACATTTATGAGCTTGAAAATAGATGATTCCTCCCGAAACTAAGTTATTTATGAAACATAATTTCTATGTATCGGATAAGGTATTAAAATACTCTATATTCACCTTACACTATGGCATATAAATAGTTATATCAGAAAATCATTCTTGATCTTCTCTTCACGCCGGCTATATCCACCAGAGCCTCACACAACTCAATACACTTTCCGCCTGAAAAATTCCCTTTAGAAAATCCACCACGCACCTTGGGATCCATATGGAATTATCCAGTTTTTATCTCAACCTGAGAAAAAAGATCCCAGGGCTTCCTTCCTACCGTCCTCGCCTCTTCTTTTATCTCATACTGTCATCTTCCCGTGACATCCATTATATCGCAAGACAGTCTGTGAAATTCTTTTGTTTACCTTATGTCATTTGAATAGACACGGAGATTGGAATCTATTCATACAATAAAACTCGTTTATGCTGTGTTGTCTGACTATAACGTATCAGATTAAGTTCAAGATAGAAAAATTATTACATTAAAATCCCAAATACACAGAAGGTGATAAGAATACAATATATAAGTAAAAAAACAATCAGACAACAGTAACAATAAATAATTACCTATTTATTAGTGTCAGAAACCTTATGCCAATATTTGTAGTATACTTTCCTTACACATTTTGTAAAGTTCTACTACGACAATTACTATATAAAAACAGTAGTAGATAAAATATTCGCAGTTGGAATCACTGCATACATGAACTAACAGATGTTTTTAATAAAAATGAGGAGCATGAAAGTATTCTAGACAGTTTTGCTACCAAAGGAAATATATTTTGGTGTATCATCAGAATAATAGTATAGTAAACATTGTTTAAATACTTGTCTGCAGAGATTGTAGGACTTTTTCTGCAAAAAAAAAAGAAAAAAACGAGTAAGCTTTTAAACATTTAAGATTTTACAAAGTACAATATATCAATTGATGGTGAAGTTAATTTTTGATTATTCCTGATATTTTCAAAAATTCTGAATTTTTAATACTATTTCTTTACCTACGCAATGCATTGAAAAAAAGTTTTTCAATGAGCGTAAATGTAATAATACCACAAATAAAACATGAATAACATATCCCGTGTTGCACATGATTCTAAAAAACTTTCATAATCTACAGAAATCACAAAGACTAAGATATTTTTAAGATTCAAAGATGCATTTGTAAAAACAATATCGAATTTTCCACTACTGATTTTAGGAAACTTTTTCGAGTGTTTTTCTAACTGAAAAAAAGTTTTTTCATACTTGAGTATGAAAATTTTAAACTCGATTAATGTTCAGTTCAACTTATTCAGCTGTATTGTTGAATTTAGAGATACAAGAATAATAAATAACAGTGTTCTAATGTTAATGCTAATACTCTTGATTTATCACCCAAGTCTGTAAAACATATTAGTTGAAATTGAGAAAGGATAGCAATATAAAAAGAAATACTCCGTGTTTAGAAGATTATATATGAGACTGTAAAGCAATTCGGAAACTGTTTCGAAAATCACAGCAAAAGGAACTTTTTTTATGTACTTTAAATTTCAAAATCATATTGGTTTCTGAGGTTTGCAGATATGAAGAAATTATTTGTAACGTATGATGTTATTTTATATTGCCGTTTGTAATAACATTATGTTTTTTCATATTTAAAAACAAGTCTCTTTTTAAAGTGTAAGAAATATTTTCTGAAGTACTGTCTTAACAATGAGAGTACAATGTCAGTCAAAAAAATACTACATCTTATTCTACGTTTTATTCACCTCTCGTGATTTTTTTTTAAATGTTCCATGCATGATAAGCATTACATACATTTACTCTTTTTTTACTGCTATTTTTATCTAAAATTATTTAGTCAAAAAACTTCTGCAGTTAAATTATGCAAAGACTCCTATTAAAAATAATGATACAAAAAAATTTATTATAATGTAAACATGTTTTTAAAACCTTAAAAAGGGTTTAATAAAATTATTTTTCGTGTAATCCAGACCCTATCAAAATTTTAATAAATCTAATAAGTGTAGTCTTCTTTATCCAGGAAATTGATAGACCTTATTGTTAAATCTTGTTAAATGTTACAAATTGAACTAATGATTTTTGAAAGAAAAATTTAAAAATTATTGTTAATTTATTTGTATTTCGTGTTTAGAAAAAAAAGGTAGCTAGTAACTTGAAACATTTCTGTATGAGGTTCATTTTTTTTTTTTTTTTTTTTTTTTTTTTTTTTTTGCATGTTGATAATGCTGGAAATTTGTCACAGATGTATTCAAAACATTTCCGTTCTTTTGGAAAAAATTTCAGAGGTTTTACCTTTATTATTATTATTTCTTTTTAATTTTACTTTGCAATTTTGACAGGTGTGATTTGTAGAAAATCATTTTATAATGGTTAAATTTTAAGGTCATTTTCGAATTCAATGTTCAAATATACATAAAGATCAATCATCAAAATTAAAATCACAAGCATCACAACTATTTCATCGTATAAAGTTTTTTGCTATTTTTTGACTTTTTATCTTTAAAATGAATATTCTGAAACAATCCAGGCATGATGCTTAAAGATAATTTCTATGTAGAGCCAAAAAATAAATGCTTAAAAATCAATTAAACTCACCGTAATAGGCTTCTTTCATTAGATAAACACTTTGAGCATCCTGCAAAATTTTGCATTCATGATTAATAATTCATAAAATGCTAGTTATGAAAAATATTGGCTATGGAAATTTTACTTGATAAACTTATATAGTTATCTTATTCAATTAAAAAAAATTGACGTGATTATCGATTTTGAGTTAAAGCACCCTTTGATACCAAAAGTTACGTGACGGAAAAAAAAGTTAGGACGCTTAAAGGGTTAAAGTTTTAAACAATAAAATAATTTATAATTCATTATACTGTTGCAAATTAACCGCAGTTTATAGGTTTATACTGGTTTATGCCCTCCCTCCCAAAACAATGCCGAGTTTTTTTTCAAACATAAAATAATAACTATAATAAATATGAATATTTATTCACGAAACATTTTTTTTAAATAAAACCAATTCTTTTCTTCCAGATTTACTACTGCCTATAGAAATCTGTGAATAGGAGTGTTTGTATAATAAATAAGAAGTTCCTTTTGTTTCTTTCATGAGTTTCACCCTAACTCAGAAAAAAATGATTTATTCATACATATTTGTATCTGGATCGACAAACAAATTTGCACTATGTATAAGACTCAGTTCATATTTTTATTTCAAGTGAATTTATTATTAATTTTACTATTTTATTCATAAAAAAAGGATTTAGAATATATGTGTTTTTATAAAATTTATTTTCATCGCATATATATTTTTTACTGTTAGAGTATAAATATTTTGCATAATAACGTTCATATTTTTAAATAAATCGTTTGTATGTTTTACGCTTCTTAACCACTTTACTGGCGAAAGGTATGGGGAAGATGATATGTCAAATAAACAGGTGAAACGATTTCTGATTTATATTTACGAAATTATTAATTTTCTGTTTTGATTGCCGGAAAATTTAGAAGGATAAAGTTTTACAAAATAATAAAAATGCTATTAATTCCTAAATTGCTTGTGCTGTGTAAATAGAGAACCTTTTTTTATCTAATAAAATCATTATATCTAAATGTGATAAACCATAACACTGTTATTTTGCATAAAACTAAACAAATAAACTGTATATAAGAGCTTATATAAAGAAACATTCGTAATTTGAGCGGACGAAAAAAAAAATCGCAATGCTTCATTTTATTTAAAACGTTTTATTTTAAAGAATCCCCCGTTGCAGACCCATCCTACATTACCAATATTTTGCAACTATTTATAAAATATTTAAAGACTTAATAGCAATTAAATGACTATTTTTAGTTGAACTGACATGCATGACATGCATTGTCTTATACAGATAATTTAGACATGTCTTTAAGGTTTTACGTATTTAAAATGTGACAAAAAGACAGGAGTGCGAATTTGATATATTTTTTTCTAAAATTACAGATAAGGGTTAATGTTTTCCAGTACAAGTGTTTTTGATTTAAAGCAGCAATATTCAATCTTTTGCTGTATTAAAATATCTATTTATTTAATGAAATATCAAATATACAATAAAGGTGCAAAAATGTGGGTAATCCAGGTTCATTTAACACGATAACTTTATATTAAAAATGAAACCTAGTCAGATGTGGCATTTCCAAAACTTTTTTCTATCTCATACATAGTAATACTTCTAGAAAAATGAAACATAGCAGCACACTGATTAGGCAATTTACACCAAAATCTAACTATCAAAACCTTATTTCAAGTCCTAATTGAATCTGCAATTTGATGAAAATGCGTGTATTAGTATTGGAGATAGAATCGTTGAAAAAAAAATCTTGAATAGAAGCATCACTTGTTGAGCGACTTACTCCATAAACTGAAGAATACTCATTTATGTCAGGGACTAAATGAAACTTAAGTTTTTTGAAAACTCGTGCATTAGTTCATGAGATAGAACTGATGTGATATTCTTGAACTATGCCCCAGAGCAGTGCTACCTGTTAGACGATTTACACCAAAACGTAATAAAAACCATTTTATTTCAACGACTAATAAAATCTGAAGTTTAATGAAGATACACCCATTAGTTCTTGAGATATATAGCTGAGATAAATCGTGAAGAAGGCAGTATAGCAACGCCACCTGTGATACCACCTAAAGAGAAACAGTTTACATTAAGGTCTAACTGAGTCTAAAGTTTTTTTTAATTCCCTATATTAGTACGTGAGATAGAAAGTCCACAATATGTATGTCCAATACAGATAAACTCACACACAAACATTTTTTAAAAACTTGTATTTTTGGAGTCTCTATTGCTAGAACGTGTAAACCCGTCGAAAACCAGAATTCGAAAAATTTCATGAACCTAATACTTTCTTCTTGTAATGATAAAAAAGTTTGTAATATCTAAATGCAATTTCTAAAATTTGCTGTTTTAATGAATGTCTATTGTATTTTCCACTGTAAAGAAATATATCGTAATTATTTAGTGTGAAGCATAACATAATTTTTAATTAAAAAAAAATACTAAATGAGAGGTTCTCAGACTTAATATTGAAAGTTTTTTTATAGATTATGTTTCATCCTTTTTAAGTAAAACATTTTATGAAAGTACTTCTAAGAACAACCTTAAAAATATACAAGCTTGAAAAATAAATTCCAGCATTAGTTTTCCCCGAAAGAAAGTTTCGTATAAAGCTGAAATACATTCTTTACTTCGAAATTCATTACCTCTATGAATAGGAATTTATTCAAAATAAGTAACAAGTTTCCTTTGATTCTTTCTTTGCTTTCAGAATAACTCGTAAAAATTTGAAATGATTTATTCATAGAAGTTTGAATTTGGATCAATACATAAGAGGCACATTTATTTCATTAGCAAGTGAATTTGAAAATAACTTTATTTATCAATATGTAAAAGTTTATTTCCTGTTTGTGAAGTTATTAATATTTTTTATTTAAATTCATTAGATATTTTGCACTATGTACTTTAACATAGGAAAAGTCAAAAGTGAAAATGAGTACACTTTTATGCATACAGAAAATATTTAGTCTTTGCGTTCGTTAAGGTAAAATTCTAAAAATGTAAAATTTTATTTTAACCCTTTATCTACCGACGGTACTGATAAGTACTATTAAAATTATTTATTATAAAATTATTTTAAATCGTCAAATAGTTGTAATACTGTATAGAATGAGTGTCAGATGTATTAATTTATCTTGTTCCAAAAGCATTATTGGTTACACAAAACAAAAATATTTTTAAAAGGATGTCTTTTGCTTCTGCATCTTTTCAGCTTTCTTGGAGCTGAGGGTGGGGAATAGGGATCTTTCAATTTGGAAATATTTTTATATTTATATTGTAAGAACATCATATTTGTACATTGTATAATTCTACAAAATACTAAGAAATTTTTTTAAATAAAAGATTTGAGTGGGGTTATAAATATTGCACAAAAACCCTGTAAATTTAAATTTAATTATTCCTTCTAAATCATTCAATCCTTCTAATATCTTTCAAAAAATATTACATGATTATGTAAATATTTTAAAATAGTTTAAACAATTAACGTAAAATGCTTCAGAAAATAAAATAGTCATAATTCGGTAGATAAAGGGTTAATGATATAAACTGACTATGTGATATTTCCTTAAAAACAATATTTAGTGTCTTCTTATATCTATATTTTAAAAGAGAAAAGTGTTCGTCCGTTACGGTGACTTCCAATAACGTGCTCCCGTTCATTAAAATAACCCTGTCAGTTTCTCTTCGTAAGAACATAATAATGAACACAAACTTACGTATAGAAACCTCAAATTAATTTTTCCATTTATTTCTATATTTTTGTTTTAAAAAAATAGCGTATAATTCACTCTTGTCAAACTGAACTAGTTTTCTTCTTCTGAAAATAAGCGTTATGTATCCGAAAATATGCTATTTTCTTCATGGCCCTGTATGAAAACAATGCTTCCTCTGTAACTTACAAATCACCTTGTCGAACTAAGTACATTTCTTTAAAGAAAAACATCTTATTATAGCACGAATGGAAATTAGTATTTTCTTTAACTTAATACGTAATTAATCAAGAAATTAATAAATAATTAAATAAGAAACAGTATTAAAGAAATAATAATTTAGCTAAATATAAACTAAGCTTCTTGGTCGTAAGTTAATCTCACATTATAAAATACAGGATAGATTTAAGGAGTAATATTTGCTTTTATGCACAAAATTGGAACTCTTATGAAATGTCACAATAGTTTTCTTTGAAATGAAATGTATTAATTTACTAAAAGTCACAAAAGTCACATTTAATCACTTTCAGTTAGGGGAAGGTCTTTAATAAAATGAATAGGATTTAGAAAAACGTAAAGAAAAACTAATTTATATTTAATTAAATTGAAAGTGTTATAAAATATATTGTATGTGTATATGAGGGTTTATTTGAAAGGTAGGACATTAGGGTAATTGTTATTGTCTAAAGTTATACTATGTCTGTTTTAAAAATGTAAGTTTTTCTGAGAGCAAAATAACGATGAAAAAATCTAATGTTTAACCTTTTTTAAACTAATTGTTATTTTAGCTATCTTTCATGTTGGATTTGCCATTTTTAAAGTAATAATTTAATAAAAAGAAGCAATCTTTAATAATTATAAACATAACACCGCGGTCATAAAAAAGAAAGATAAAAAGAATGCGAAATATTGAAAATATCCCTGTATTTATCTGTTGACACGGCTATGTGAGACAGGCAGAAATGGGATTTTTCACAAGTCTAGTGCGATTTCTATATTTTAATATCGGTATTTCAATGTAATAATCTTTGACTTATTTTACTGAAAAAAAGTACTGGCAGGAAATCAGGTCAAGATTACTATAGTGAAATATTGGAATTAAAATGTGTGTGGCAGATGAGCTATTCGCAACATTACGATTCCGAGATGGAAAAAAATAACTCTTGAGTGACGAAAAATATGTAAAGAAATGAAAAGTAATAACAACTGACAAAAGTTAAGCAATTTAAAACGAAAATCCGTTTTTATAAAATACTTCTGCCGAATTTTGTTGTGTAAAGCTTTCCTGTCACCGCGATATACGCTCGACAAACCGAAAATTACCACTATTACATAATAATATTCTAAAAATATTTATGCATATTTTTTTATCAAGATACATAAAATTCAACTAGTCGCTATCAGGGCAATGAAAAAAGGATTTTTTAAAATATTAACATAATAAATATTTTTATTCAAATACAAGTTTTCTGTGTGTTTAAACATCTATAATTCTTGTTTAGATGCCACAATAGTAATGATAATAAAATAGCAACATTATTTTTATGATATAAATTATTTGCTTTTTAAAACTAGAAACACTAGAAAAATGTTCCAATTTAAACATTCTTCTTGTTTTCCTTTATTGCTTATAAATTTCTTAACTTTTACAAAATTTATGTCGCAGTATTTTATCGAAGTACATAAAAATAGCTTTTTTTCATTTATTTAGAAATAACGATTTCTTTTATGTACTCTTTTGTTAGATATTTATGACTTTTTCAAAAATCAAACAATAGACTTTATGGTTTTGGAAAATGTCGAATAAATATACCGTAATTTCGGGTGTATAAGCCGCAGATCAAACAATTCCTTTTCGACCCAGATTTTTTTAAGAAACAAATATAACTAGTTAGATCGCCGTAAATATTTGTCTTCAATCACTAAATAAGATTTCTGGGTCCAAAAAGAATTGTTTGATCAGCGGCTTATACACCCGAAATTACGGTAAGTAAAGCATTTCAGTATCAGTATGCTTTAATGCTTAAAAGTACTTTCCATTTTTGGCCAATTTAAAATATTACATACAGTGCGTGTCAAAAGTTTAAGCACAACAGAATATTTCAAAATAAAATTTTATTAATGAGTGAAAGTTAATTTCCTTTTCACATAATCTACAAATTGTAGTTTTAAAAAGATAGTTAACAGATTTATATTATAAAATTTATTTTAAATAATAAAATTTATCAAAACAACAAAAATGAGTGTGTCAAAAGTTTAAGCACAGTAGTGTTTTAGTCTTTAACAGAACAAGAATTAAAAAAATAATTAATACTTGATTATTGCTCTTTCTGCTGAATTACTTTAAATGTATGGTCTTCCATCGATAAAATGAGATTCTGTATTTTTTCTGGTTTAATTTTAAATCAAGCTTTCTCAATGGCATCTTTCAAATCTTTAATTGAAGAATACTGCTTTCCATTTGGATAAAGTGCATAAGTGAGAATACCCTACATATTTTCTATAGGGTTTAAATCAGGACTAACTGCCGGCCATTTCAAAACCGACACTTTTCGACTTAAGCCACAAGAAGTTGAGTTTGAGGTATGGATCGAAGCATTGTCATGTTGAAATAACAATTTTTATTCCCCCAAAACCTCGGCAACAGGTAGCAAATGATTGGCAAGTGTCTCTTGATAGTTTTCAGAGTTTTCACGACTTCTGAAGAATGCTAGAGATGTCTAACCATTGAAAGAAATAGCCCCCCATACCATTACAAAACCACCATTATGTTGTCGGCTAAATACACTCCTAGGTTCTTTGCGGAGATTATGCCAATAGTATCGAGGTAGTAGCCAATAGTAATAGATTATGCCAGGCCCATCGAGGTTCTATTTTTTTTTCATCGCTGAATATGACATTCAGCCACTTTTCACCAAATGACATATGCTCTTTGGCGCATTGTAATCTAGCTTCTTTATGGTGTCGTTTGAGATACGTTAATCGAGCCATTTTACGGTATTTGATGTATTTGAATTCCAAAACTCTTCTATGAAAAGTTTTTTTTTTCGATATTTGCCCTCCAACTGTATGTTTTATTTGCGAAAGGGAGTAATTGCCAGTTGAAGACAAATTTCTGATACGGCTACCTTCGTGCAAACTAGTCACTCGCTGCCTTCCTGAACGAAAGTATTGTTTGAAATTATTACCACGAACCAAAATTTGATGAATACCTCGTTTTGATCTTTTTAATGTACTTGCATTTTTAGAAACATACTTAAATTTTGATCTCATACTCCATATTTTTATGACCTCCTCCTCTGAAAATTCTTTCGACCGAGGCATTTTGTACTAACTCATAAACAACAACTAACTGCTTCTTATACACCCAGAAATTGTTTACGTGCTCAACCGCTTACGTCAGATTGTAAAATTTGCATAAAAACTATTTTGTGCTTAAACTTTTGACAAGGTTGTTTTTGTTCTATTCTTAAACTCCATGGTTTGAAATAAAATTTAAAAGTTAATTTCAATGAATATGGTGTTAAAATAGATATTATTAACCTATACAAGACAGATATTGAAATAAAGTGAATATTTAAAGTTTTATTTGAAAATTGCTATTGTGATTAAACTTTTGACACGCACTGTAGTATGGTAATGTGCAAAATGTACAGTGATCTACAATACCAGAAAATTCTAAAATCGTTAAGCCACAATCTCTCTGTTCGAAGGTTTTATATTATATTTTACAAAATTTATGGTGGAGTATTTCATCAAAAGAATAAAAATAGCTTTCTTCATTTATTTAAAAATAACGATTTCTTTTATGTACTATTTTGATAGATTTTTATGACTCTTTTTTTTTTTAAATCAAGCAATAAAATTCATGGTTTTGGAAAACGTCGAATTAATGTAAGTAAAGCATATAAGTATTATTACGCGATAATGCGTTAATATACTTTCCATTTTTGGCCAATTTGAATTCTGACATAGTATGTTAATGTACAATATGTATGATGAAGTACAATACCAGAAAAAAATCTTAAATCGCTAAACCACAAGTGGGTAAGTGTGATCGTTGATCGCACTGAGAGTTTCGATTAATATTTCTTTCAAAATAAATTATCATATAATTACCAAATCCAAATTGTTCATTTATACATATTAAATTCTTACATTAATGGTAGTACCAATAAATTTAATTTTAAAATAATTATAAATGAAGTTGCTCTTTTAATCAAATTAAAAATGTCCAAATCAATTTATTTAAATGAAATTCAAAATTACAAATTTTTGAATAACTGAGATAAAAAAAATATCACCAAAACAATAAATAAAATTCTAAAAATGAAAATTTTTTAAAGAAATTAAAAACCTTTAATGATTGAAAAATTGCAGTACTTTTTAAATTAGAAAGGAAATTGAATTTAAAAAAATATTATGAATAACAGTGATAATTTATAAGAGCATAATAATACTATAAACCATGAAAATTGTAAAAAATATGAAATTTCTTTTCATTAAATTCATATTAAGATGAAAATTTCAAATTCCAGCATTGGGCCTTGATCTAAGAACCTTCTATTTATTAGACAGAGTCGTTTACCTTCAAGCTATGAGGTCCACACGAAAAATGTTAAAATTATTTTTCTCTTTTAAAATTTAAAGCGAAATCATGAACGTCTGACATTTTCAAATTTAATTTAATTTAAATAATAGACTTTTTTCAAAAAAATTTCATTCGCCTTATGACAGGAGCTGTAAAACACAATATTTGAAGTCTGTGACTTATGCAATTTTTGTGTACGGATTCTGCAATGGACGGACAGGGAGAGGAATCAGACAAATATTGTTTCATCACATGAACGAAACCCTGAAAAGTACATTGTTTAAAAATGTACTGAATATATATATGGTTCCAGAACTTTTTGTCTCGCAGAATTTCTATAGCGGAGCTCATTAAACGCACATTACTCATCATTATTTTTGCATTTAAATCTCTCCTTTATAAAGATTTTGTGTGCGGATTCTGTGACAGACAGACAGACGGAGGATTGAGACGTATAGGAATTCGCCAGGTGAACCGAACCTTAATAATAAGAAGCATTTCTAATGAATGTATGAGTCGGGATTATCTGGCACAAATTTCACTTTTCAATGCTTGTCAAGATTTTTTTTTCTGGCAATGTACAGTAAGGGGAAATACGATTGAGATGTAAGTTGTTGTATAACAGAATATAGTGGAAATACAATAGGTTTGAAATGTATGCAGCTATTAGTCTAACATTAATTTTACAATTATCTGCGCGTTGTAAAGTAAAAAGATACACGTAAAGGAAAAAAACCCAATGAAACATAATGTAAGTGATCACAAATTTTTGAATTTTTTTTACAAAGCGATAAAAAAAGCATATAACAGAACTCGGATCACTGATTTCATACAGGAAAATGATTTTATAACTCTTAATAGAATCAGAAAATCCCATATTCTGATTTCAGATAACTGATGAATGCATCCAAAAAACAACTTGGAAAGTTATCGAAAAACCAATGGAGGCTAAAGAAACTTTGTTCTTATAAACGATTCTTTAAATATCGAAATCATTCATCCCTGCGGCTACAAATAACAAAGACTGTTATTTCAAGATTTATTTATTACTATTTATTATTTTGTTGTCTACATTGATATGACAAGAAAACATGTATGTCAAACATTTAAACTCAAAATAAAATTCATTGTCCAAAATATTAATGTACTTGGTCTTTTTCTATTATTGATATTGTTTTTTGTCGCCGATAAAATCAAAGTTATTCCTATCTTATGAGAAAAAAATGACATTGAAACATCTAAATCAATTTTAAGAGATTAAATTTTACATCTGAACATCCCAATTCGTCCGTCGTTATACACGTTTACATGAAACTTTTATAATTTTTTAATTTAATGAATCTTAATTTATGTTCTTCAAAAATAAAATTAAACCTATATACATTTTAGTCTATTAAGAGAAAAATGTGACCGTTAATACCAAACAATCATTAACAACATTTCATCTCTCTTATTCTAATTATCTTGATAGAAAATGTGCCACATTGCCTTTCGAAAGATAAAAAGTCATAATTATTAATAATCTGGCAAAAAATCATAAAATTATTATATTTTGAATTTTTTACTATTGACAGATAGTCGATTTTTTTTTTGTACATTTATATAATATTTCAGTCTGGATGATAATTTCGTATGGACTATGAAAAGTCAGAAACTGCATGCCAAGCATAGAAAATGAGGTGTGCTCACACAAAAAAGAAGTTTAAAAAATATTAATATTTTGGTGTAATAGTATACAGTAATTAGAATACAATAAAGCAGCCGATATTTATTTGTAAGTACCTGTAAATACTGTCTGCTTTCTATTATACCAGAAGTAACTTGTAGTAAACCTTAGTAACGTATATCAATAATAGTTTAATATTATAAAAACTCACCCCAAATAGTGTTTCGCCTTTTAATAATATGTAATTGTATACTTTTGTAAGGCCTAATATATTAATAACAAATATTCTTTGCACCATAGATTGTACAGAATCCATATTTTAGTATATACTTCATTGATGCATATAAATTTTATTATGTTCGAAAGAATGTAACATCATTAAAATGCACTTGAAACTATATTTTCCTTTGGTCATAAGGATAACGAAATACGTTTGATTGTCCCTGTAATTAAACTATTCCTCCGATTTTCACAAAATTTGAAATGACTCGACAAAATCAGGCGACATTTATATATTTTAAATTTCAAACGATTCAGTTTGGTAGATTTCGCTCTGTTGTATGCGGTCAGACGGGCGGACTGAACGTCGACTAGAGGTACTGTGCATTTATATTATTATGACCTCACTTAAATAGTCAATTACTTCTTGATTTTCGCTAATATAATATAATCACTCTGCATGTAGAAATGCCTTTCGAGATACTCATATTCATAAGTCTTGCTATAACTTCAAAAAAAAAAAAAAAAAAAAAAAAAAAAAAAAAAAAAAGAAGCTGTCATTTTCTGAGATTGAACGAAAATTTTATTAATACAAAAGTCTTTTTGCTGCCACTGACTTTCGGGAACATTACTGGAGTAATTTTTATTAATTATCAATACGTTTTACGGACATTAATTGTCAGTTACCGGATACTATTTTTTCTCAATAAACATTTTCATGCACAACAAACATGTTTGTGGACAAACAATATAAATCAATCGAAGTAACACAGATGTTTAGTAATATTATTTGTTACTTTTTAAAGTACAAAGTCCCAGATAAAAATTCTATTCAGATATTCTGAGTATTAATATACTCAGATATAAATTCTATTTGAGAATTTACAACACCTTAAACATAGACTTTGCAGCATAAGAAAACTGATTAATGTATTGCAAAAATACTGGGAAACGTTTTCAAATATGAGTGACAGCCAGATATTTTTTTTTTTTTCGTTTTATAAATTCTTCTTTGAATATCGAAAATACATTTGTTACTGGAGGATTATAAAAGTAAAAATTTCTCCCTCAAAATAGTGAATAACTCGAAAGTGTTGATTATATATATTCACAAATGGGGATATTCTTTTTTTATAGATCAATTAACATTTGCCCTTTTTATAAGAACTCACAAATTTTTCATTTTAAAATATATAGGTGAAACATTTAGTTTATCTGATTGTATTTTCAATCTTCTATTTTAATCTTGTATTTTAAATCGTTTATTATGGGCATCATATATATATTTTTTTCATTTTTTCATTTAAAAGACATATACTTATTTGTTGAGGCAATCCTAAAAGGTAGAAAATAATGCTTCAATTTTAACATTAGTCACATTTGTCTTCAGCTTTCAAAAATCATTTGGTTTCGCAAAATTTATGTGGTAATATTTTACTTTAGTTTATAAAGATAGCTTTGTCTCATTTATTTGCAGCCAGCATCATTTCTTGTATAATTTATTGTTTTATTGTTTTGAGATTTATTATTAGTTACTTATTTTTTTAAACATCAAAACATCTTCATTTTTTTCAACCATCAAAGCTGCTCAACATTTTCAAAATTATGAACAGTTTTGCTATATAAAAATAAGAATGTATTTTCTTTTCGTCCCGTTTTCCAATTTATTTTTACGTTTCCACACCATATCGCTAATAATATTATGTTAATCATATTTGCAGCAAAATAGATCATAATATATTGTATAAATAAGTAAAAGAAATTTATTAAATTCCTTTTCAAATAGCTGAAAAAGCTGTTTGTTTTATTTTAAAAATATATTTATTATATTTATTTAATAAAGAAATACAGAATTATCTTAAATTATGTTGGAAATCCAATCGGTCTTTTTTCTTTGTGTCATTTGCTTACAGCAAATTTCGAACTGAGTGAAGATTTTAGTTTATCATAAGGTAAGTAATCTGAAAAGAAAATGACATTACATTTAAAAGAAAAATTCGTAATTTAATTGTATTGGTGCATGCATTTATTTTTCTTTTATACATTTTTTTAAAAAATATTTTTGTTAAAACAATGCTTCATAAGATACGACGTTTGCATTAATTAACTAAAAACAAATGAAGTAATTATCTTGGCGATGATTTATATTTTTATTTTAATCCCTAATTACTATCTGAAAATTAGTTAGCATATCAATTCGGGACTGTTACTTGTGGACTTTTGTTAACACTTCTTTTTTAAGAAAATATTTCCATTTTATACGCTGCATTTTTTAATCCATATTCAAAAATATATTTAGCCAATGCCAACATGTATATTTTTTTATATAAGTTTATAATTAACCTAAGTTTTCAATCGTAGAAATTTGAGAACAGCATTTTGCAGTTGTTTTTCTGCCTACAAACCGACACTTCTCACACTCATTATTTAATTTACCATTATGTAGAGTCATCAATTTAAAAGAATAACAACTTGTTTTTTTTTTTTTTTTTTTTTTTTTTTTTTTTTGTATTATCCACATCTATACCATACGTAGCAATAATTGCAACATCATTATTTATTTACTATGTCTATATAGGGTGCCTAAGGATTATTTTCCAAAATTAAAAGGGAAATAGGGGTAATCAAGTTTGAATAAATACCGATGGTTGGAAATGATTTCCTGGCGCGTTTGTGACGACGCAATGCACAAAAAGACAGGACATGAATCTGAGGGATTAAAACATGTTTATTATGCCTAATACAGCAAAAAACTTAAAAAGAAAAAGAAAATTAAAAAGAAAACGATCGACATTTAAGTAGGCGTTCGAAATTACGACTACGGCTTTGGTGCATAGAAGCGCATCACTGACGCATGGAAGAACTAATGTTCGCAAAAAACACCGAGAGTGCACCGGACTTTTCCTTTAGCTACCACGATGCGTGCAACAAGTTCTCCAGGACCTTTTAGCATTGTCATGACATTCCTGCAGAACTTAGTATGATAAACATCTTTTTATCCCCGTTTGTGTCTTTTCTTTCTTATGTTTTATGCCGTCACTACAGCGCCAGGAAAGCGTTTCCGACAATGGGTTGCTATGCATATCTTAATCCTTGTGAGGTCCCTTTCCATCCTTAAAGTTTATCCCAATAATTCTGGGACATTATGTATGTAATGGACCGGTATCTTTTTTTTTATTTTTATTTTTTCAAATTCTAAATGCGAAAACTGGTTTTTAAGGTTCCATACTTAAAAAATAAAAACGAAACCATTATAAGATCTCTCTTGTGCCTGTCTGTCACAGACATTTTACTTGTAAACTATCGAATACGGAAAGTTCAAATTCAGATAAGTAATAAAGAATATTTTCCACATATTAATAGATTATTAAACATTCACAAATACATTTTACAAAAAATAGAGGAGCTAATTAATTTAATCGAAAAAAATCTTTGTATAACGTGTGGGGTATCATGTAAAATATTTCGTAACGCCGAATTCAAAAACCCATTTCTTTTAATTTTATGTATTATATTTTCAGAGATATTGACGACAATATAGTGCCAAAATATGACCTCCCCCACCTATACCATGAAAATAAAAATTAGAAGTAGTAGACGTTAATTTAAACCTTGAAGGAAAACTATAAGATTGCACTAGGTCACATAATGTTTTGAGATAAGCGCATTTTTCTGTTACAAACGAATTTTTATTTGCAAGCATTTAACAAAGATGTTAATGAGCTCCAGAGATACCTATAGAAGCAGAAGTGTAAAAACTTTGTTTATAATGATTTTAAAAAAATCGTTGGAAATTAACCGAGATATTAACCATTAAAAAGGCGTACTTTTTGGACATATATAATGACAAAGGTGGTGCACACAATCTACTATCGGCTCTTAGAGTCTAGATAATAACTTTTAAACACATATTTGAGTAATGCAATGCATTAAACAAAGAGCTATTCCATTTCAATTCAGGCAGGCAGTATTGATATGCGTCAATTCACCATCACAGATTTTTTTCAAAAAAAATACAGTAGTTACAACTAAGTAAAACACAAAATTTCCCAAAAGGATTTTTCTCCTCAAAATTTTTTTCTCCAGTTACAGTACTTTGAATTTCGTAATAAAATTGACAATTTTCAGAAAAACTGAAAATCACATCATATTGAAATGAACACAGTACCAAACATATTCAACATATTCAGTCAATTTATTTTTTACAAATAATTATTAAACTGAATTTTACTTTAGCACAGTTTTTAAAAATATAGTAACATTTTTACTTAATAAAAAAATTGTTTTTAAGTACAAACAAGTTGGAAATTGCACGTAAAGCGTAGCAAATGAGGTGCGTTCGTTGATAACGAAGTTTTAAAATATTCAGATCTTGCTGATACAGTATAGTGGTCGAAATCTTTGTGTTCCTGTAAATATTCAGGGAGTAATTTTTATTATACTTCATTAACGTATATCTTATTCATAAAATGTGAAGTAGTTTAATAGAACTAAAACACCCCCCAAACAATGTTTCCCCGTATAACATTATTTAGTAGAATACATTTGTGTGGCCCTGTAATTTAATAATAAATATCGTTTGCATCACAGATTATACAAAATGTATTTTTAGTACATATTTCATAGATTCATGTCAATTCTATTATATTCAAATGAGTGTAACACCATTAAAATACATTGAAAACTTTTTTCCCCACTGACCGTAATGTAACGGAATACTTTTGATTGTCCCTGTAATTGATCAATGCATCCGATTTTCATAACATTTGAAATGACTCGACAAAATTATGTGATAAATATACGTTTTGAATTTCAAACGATTAAAATGCATTTGAAACTTTTTTCCCCATTGACCGTAATGTAAAGGAATCCTTTTGATTGTCCCTGTAATTGATCTATCCATACAATGTTCATAAAATTTGAAATGACTCGACAAAATTATGTAATAAATATATGTTTTAAATTTCAAACGATTAAAATGCATTTGAAACTTTTTTCTCCATTGACCGTAATGTAACGGAATCCTTTTGATTGTCCCTGTAATTGATCTATCTATCCGATTTTCATAAAATTTGAAATGACTCGACAAAACTATGTAATAATTATGTATTTTAAATTTCAAACGATTCGGTTGGGTAGTTTTTGCGTTGTTATATGCGGACGGACAGACAGACAGACAGACGGACAGACAGACAGACAGACGGACAGACAGACAGACGGACAGACAGACAGACGGACGGACTGAGCGACAACAATAGGTGCTACGTATTTACACAATTACGAACGCACCTAAAAATGTAATTATTACTGAATTTAAGATTTTTTTTCAGAAGGAAAGAAATATTTTAAAGGTAAACATTGATGGCAATCAAAAGATCTTTTATGGTAGTTTTACAGCAAATTTTATTTTAACACTAAAGTGCATACAACTTTTGTAATTCAATTTTAAATTATGCAAAATTTTGTAAAATCGCTACTTTTGAAGTGCAGTTTCTCAAAAACACCATTTTTTAAAAGTCTGATAATATGCTCAATAAATACCTTATTAGTTTCTAATAAATATCTTATAAGCAAATCGTGTGTTTTTGCTTAAAAAATTTTATATGATTTTTTGAAAATAACATGTTGTGTGCTTTTTTCAAAAAACCAGAAAGTCAAGCTCTTTCTTATTTAACCCGAGTTTATAATGTAATTAATATTTCAAACTAAAAAATACAACTCTGGTACATAATTATTACTGTTAAATTATAGCTAACCATTTGCTTAAGTTTAAAATTGTATAACATAAAGCCACTAGTAGAATTAGGATTGATCATATGTCATTTCATTGCATGCTCATAAATGTAACAGATTCACGTACAGTGTATTTAAATATTTTTTTATATGGTATTGAGATAATATATTAATATGCATATACATACGTTACAGAAGAATTGGGTACCGAAAATTTCTTGAATTAACTTAAAATCCTTATTATCGAAAGTGTGAAGTTGCGCAGATTGTCGTATTGGAACCGATTTTTCTATTTTTAGAAACGCATTTTTCAATGGTAAGGCATATTCATCTTTTTTCTTACCAGATTCTTCTGGCCACTGGAATGCTTTAGATGGGCCATGGGGGTACATGAATGATACTTTAATGTCATCTAGTTCTCGTGATATACCATAGATTTGTCCTATTTATCAATTATTTTCATAAAAGCATCCAATGAAATCACCGATTTGGAAATCATATATTGCATATTGTTTTTTATTTGGCTGGAGGTTTCAACTTTGTCAATTCAATTTTAATTGTTCGTCCCATATAACCTTCATTATTTTCAATCACCCAATAATGTTAGATCGTATACCAACAATAGATCTTACATTGGCATATTCTTTCTCCTTATTAGCTCTGTAAGCTTCAATAATCTTTTTGTCTAGATGTAGCAAAATGATATTTTTTAGCAGAGAGAAAAGTTCAGCTACAAATGAGACAGAATCTTGGATAGCTCTTATTGGGTCATTTTGTAGATTAAATTTCATTACATAACGCTTGCATACCCCCCCCCCCCCTATAGCATCACATGCACTTTTACAATGGCCAGTAGCTCAAAAAATCCATTTCTTTAGTACAATTTCATCATTTTCGTGCATGTCATAAAACTGATATTTGTTTTTAAAATGTGCTCCAGCTCCATCTAATATATACACAGTTGATTCCAGTGTTTGGATTTGGTACAATTTAAATACTTGGTTTTTTACTTTTTCTATGGCACAAACAGCATGAGCTGTATCATGACTTATGTCATCTATTTTTATACAACATTAGTAAATGGTAGATTGTAAAATAATGACTGTTAAAAAGAAGTTTAATAAAATAGTAAAATTTTTTCATGTAGATTTTTTTAACTAAGAAAATAATTAAAATTTTAAGTATTACTGTACTTTTAAAATATTTTGTAATAAGTCAGGATCAAAAAATGAAAATTTTAAAATTCTATGAAGTTATTAAACAAAAATTTTAGTTATATGTGCACATCTTAGAACATATTAAAACATAATCATCATGAGAATATCAAAACATATTTTAGTAAAAATGTGAAAATAATATGTTTTATAATATTTTCCTCTAAGCAAAAATATACCTGTTCAATTGCAATCTATTTATTGAGCACTGAAAAGAGAGAAAATAAAAAGGAAATCAGATTTTTTTTTTTTTTTAAGGGGAATTTTAATTATGTCCATATTTATGTGCATATTATTATATTTTCATTAAAAAAATAATCATATTATTAATTCACTGGAATAAGAAAGAGCTTGTCTTTCTGGTTTTTTGAAAAAAGCACACAACATGTTATTTTCAAAAAATCATATAAAATTTTTTAAGCAAAAACACACGATTTGCTTATAAGATATTTATTAGAAACTAATAAGGTATCTATTGAGCATATTATCAGATTTTTAAAAAATGGTGTTTTTGAGAAATTGCACTTCAAAAGTAGCAATTTTACAAAATTTTGCATAATTTAAAATTGAATTACAAAAGATGTATGCACCTTAGGGTTAAAATAAAATTTGCTGTAAAACTACCATAAAAGGTTTTTAGGTTGCCATCAATGTTTATCTTTAAAATATTTTTTTCATTCTGAAAAAAAATCTTAAATTCAGTAATAATTACATTTTTTGTACTTAAAAACTAATTTTTTTAATTAAGTAAAAATGTCACTATATTTTTTAAAAGTGTGCTAAAGTAAAATTCAGTTTAATAACTATTTGTAAAAAATAAATTGATTGAATGTGTTGAATATGTTTGGTACTGTGTTCATTTCAATATGATGTGTTTTTCAGTTTTTCTGAAAATTGTCAATTTTATTACGAAATTCAAAGTACTGTAACTGGAGAAAAAAAAATTGGGGGGAAAAATCCTTTTGGGAAATTTTGTGTTTTACTTAGTTGTTACTACTGTTTTTTTTTTTTTTTTTTTTTTTTTTTTTTTGAAAAAAATCTGTGATGGTGAATTGACATGCCCTGCCTGAGCTGAGATGGAATTTCTTCAAAGTAAATACAAATATTAAGTCTCGATCAGGAAGCAAACTTTTAGTCATTTCAATATCACATTTTCGTGAAGAGGACCTCAGAAGACGGCGCGAAACTTTGATATTTTATTTTATTTTAACTGTACAAGTTCATATTAAAGTTCATGTTTTGTACACAATAGAGCAATGTTCTGTATTTTTAATAAATACATTCTTAGTAGTTAAAAGTTTTCTTTTTGCTATGATTAACTTTCACAAGCATTTTTAAGTAGTCATTTTAATGTATTTCATTTTAGAATGCCTTATCAGTTTTGACATGATTTGGACATTCAATGAAGTATTATAAGCTGCATCAATGAATTTATACATGCAAGAGTGACAAAAAAAAATTATTATTGATATGTTAAAGATGATTGTATTAATTTGTTATGTTTGTTTATGACATCTGTTGATTAGACAGGAAAATGTTGTCTTTTGAAAAGTCTTATGAAAGAGTCTTTTGATAAAATGCTGAATGATGTTTTTTTTATGGTTGAATTACAAAATATATGTACACTAGGATTCTAAGAAGAAATATAATTTTTTATGTTTTTTTTTTTTTTTTTTTTTTTTTTTTTTTGTTAATGTTGTGCCATAAACGTTTAATCATGAAAATTTAATTGAAGTTTAGTGTCTATGTCATAAAAGTTTGCTTTTCAATCCTATAAAATCTGATTCCTAATAAACATTTGTTGTTTAAAGACAGAAAACCAACGATTAGATATGCACAAATAAAGTATGAGAAGGTAGCAAATAGCTATTTCGAGACTCTTTATCAGTGCAAAACTCAGCGAGCTAAAAAATAGCAAAACTGAGCAGAGAGACAGAGAGACGCAGGCTTATATACCCGCTATGGGAACAATCCCGCTTAAAGAAAAGCAACCAATAAGAAGAAAGCAGCCAAAACAACTTTGTGGACAAGTAGCGACATCTATCGGAGAACAAACAAAACAAAAACTGAAAGGCAAGTGAAAAAAAAAGTATTAAATTAAAGATTTCCAAATACTAGGAAAATAAGGAGTACTAGATAAGTCATTGACTAAGGAGTTCTATGAAGAATTTTTTATGATGTGGTAAGCTTCCAAAAAATCTAGATCAAGAATGGAAGGACATTTATGGATGATGGTGACTGAAGAAAAGTTAAAGTTATGTTGTGAAGACCAACAATGTTGAGCAATAGAGGAACGTTTAAGCTCTTGATTTTTGACATACCTTTTATGTTCCATTAAACGAAATCTGAGAGCACGTTTAGTCTGACCAATATAAGAAAGACCACATTGGCAAGAAATCTGGTAAATACCTCCAGTTATCTAAGTGATCAATGGGGTGCTTAAGATTTGAAAAAGCAATTTTATTAACAGAAGAAAAAATAACATTGAAATCGAACCTTTTTAAAATTTTAGCAACTTGCTGACTGATTTTGGGGGAAAAAGGCAAAACAACCAAAGCATTGGAGTTCGAAGTAAAGTTTTTTCTTTCAGAATAAGTGGATTTCGTCAAATTTCTATGAATTGAATCTATAATATTAGGGGAATAACCACGATCAACAGCAATAGCTTTTAGATAATTAAGTTCATCACTGAATAACTGAGGAGTTGAACAAATAATGGAAGCCCGGAAAACAAAAGTTTTGAAAGCCGTAATTTTCTGGTTAGGAGGATGAGAAGAATATCTGTGAGGTGGAAGACTGACCGCAAAAGGTTTGCGAAAGACAGTAGTCTGAAAATTATCTACATTGCGAATAACAAGGACATCCAGAAATGAAAGGCAATTGTTCGATTCAGTTTCAAAAGTAAATTGAATGCAAGAATCAATAGAATTCATGACAGAGAGAATATGATTTATATCTGAATTCACTTCAACTAAAGCACAGATATCATCTACGTAACGAACATAGAATGGAAATTTTAAGGCTTCAAACAATTTTATTTCAAAATAATGCATGTACAAATCGCATAAAGTCGGACTAAGAGGATTACCCATAGCCAAACCGTCAATCATACGAAAGAAATTCCCGTTAAATACAAAAGTATTTTGAGATAAGCAAGCACGAGTTAGATGAATGAGCTCCTCGATTTCGAAAAAGGAAAAATGAAATTCACAGAGCCTTTTCTTGAGGCAATCTAAAGCACCTTCGACAGGAACATTAGTAATTAAGGTATAATCTCTCTGCTTAGTTTTGCTATTTTTTAGCTCGCTGAGTTTTGCACTGATTAAGAATCTCGATAGTAGATTCGAAATAACTATTTGCTACCTTCTCATACTTTGTTTGTGCATATCTAATCGTTGGTTTTCTATCTTTAAACATTTGTGCACAAAGGCTTTATTTGCTATTTAAATGTATTTGGCGTCAACGGGCCTTGATTCCACTATTGCTGTTTTTATTTTTCTTCTCTTTGCTATGTCACAAATCAATAGATTTTGTAATTTGCGACCGAAAAAGTATAGGTTTTTGGAGCACTTACATTTTCTTCGTGACTGTAGACGCAAAAAAGTGATCTTTAGATTCATTTCAATACGTTTTAATTTATTTAATTCAAGTAGGATAGATAAGGTCTTATTTCGATCTAAATTAGCTCTTTTAAGGGCTTTGATTGAAGAGACTCGTCAGAAAATTGCTCATATAGAGCGCGAGTTATATTACTTACATATCTCTCTTGGTAATTCTTGTCCTGATTTTGATTCTATAGACAGAATTTCATGGAATAGAGTCCTCAAAGCTTCTTCGATTCATTGCACAGTTCTAAAAAGGAAATTTAATACGCTTTGTAATAATTCTTTCGCCAACAACTCTATAAATTTACCTACTGTTAACAAAAATGCTGTTGTCAATCTTTCTAGTGTCGCTTTAAGTAATAATCAGCTAAGTGCTCTAAAATTAAACAACAATTTCTCTGTTTCTGCCCCTCCTTCGTTACCCCGTCTGATTGCTCCTATTGAAAGAGCCTTTAAGCATAGCGCTATTTCTCCTTCTCAAAAAGAGTCTATTAGGCATCTCATTGCCAATACTGTAGATTTCAATTCGAATGTTTATAAGCCAAATCTTAATAGTTCTGTTAAACATTGTCTAAAATGTTTGTGTTCTGATCCAAATTTGATCATAACTAAGACTGACAAAGGTGGTCAGATTGTTGTTCTTGACAAGTCTTCATATTTCAAAAAATCCCATATATTAATTAATGATGGTCCCTATGTGGATATCCACAAAGACCCTTCCTCTAATAAAATTGATACTATCAAATCTGCCATTATGTCTTCTCACATTATTCCTGTTAAATTAAAGAGGTCTCTTATTCCTTCAATTGCTCATTGTGCCAGGTTTTATGCTTTACCTAAGGTCCATAAACCTGACATTCCTTTTAGACCCATTGTTTCCAGTATCGGTACGGCTTCTTATAAACTTGCAAAATATCTTGTTTCCATATTTTCTCCTCTCTCAAGCAGTAATTCTTTCACAGTTAAGAATTCTTTTGAATTTGCAAAGAAACTTCACAGTTTTAAGACACAAGGCCACATGATGGTTTCTTTTGATGTTAAATCATTATTTACTAATGTCCCTGTCGAAGGTGCTTTAGATTGCCTCAAGAAAAGGCTCTGTGAATTTCATTTTTCCTTTTTCGAAATCGAGGAGCTCATTCATCTAACTCGTGTTTGCTTATCTCAAAATACTTTTGTATTTAACGGGAATTTCTTTCGTATGATTGACAGTTTGGCTATGGATAATCCTCTTAGTCCATTTTTATGCGATTTGTACATGCATTATTTTGAAATAAAATTGTTTGAAATCTTAAAATTTCCATTCTATGTTCGTTACGTAGATGATATCTATGCTTTAGTTGAAGTGAATTCAGATATAAATCATATTCTCTCTGTCATGAATTCTATTGATTCTTGCATTCAATTTAGTTTTGAAACTGAATCGAACCAAGCCAAGTTGGAAATTGCCTTTCATTTCTGGATGTCCTTGTTATTCGCAATGTAGATAATTTTCAGACTGCTGTCTTTCGCAAACCTTTTGCGGTCAGTCTTCCACCTCACAGATATTCTTCTCATCCTCCTAACCAGAAAATTGCGGCTTTCAAAACTTTTGTTTTCCGGGCTTCCAATATTTGTTCAACTCCTCAGTTATTCAGTGATGAACTTAATTATCTAAAAGCTATTGCTGTTGATCGTGGTTATTCCCCTAATATTATAGATTCAATTCATAGAAATTTGACGAAATCCACCCATTCTGAAAGAAAAAACTTTAATTCGAACTCCAATGCTTTGGTTGTTTTGCCTTTTTTCCCCAAAATCATTCAGCAAGTTGCTAAAATTTTAAAAAGGTTCGATTTCAATGTTATTTTTTCTTCTGTTAATAAAATTGCTTTTTCAAATCTTAAGCACCCTATTGATCGCTTAGATAACTGGGGTATTTACCAGATTTCTTGCCAATGTGATCTTTCTTATATTGGTCAGACTAAACGTGCTCTCAGATTTCGTTTAATGGAACATAAAAGGTATGTCAAAAATCAAGAGCTTAAACGTTCCTCTATTGCTCAACATTGTTGGTCTTCACAACATAACTTTAACTTTTCTTCAGCCACCATCATCCATAAATGTCCTTCCATTCTTGATCTTGATTTTTGGGAAGCTTACCATATCATAAAAAATTCTTCACATAACTCCTTAGTCAATGACTTATCTAGAACTCCTTATTTTCCTAGTATTTGGAAATCTTTAATTTAATACTTTTTTTTCACTTGCCTTTCAGTTTTTATTGTCCGATAGATGTCGCTACTTGTCCACAAATTTGTTTTGGCTGCTTTCTTCTTATTGGTTGCTTTTCTTTAGGCGGGATTGTTCCCATAGCGGGTATATAAGCCTGCGTCTCTCTGTCTCTCTGCTCAGTTTTGCTATTTTTTAGCTCGCTGAGTTTTGCACTGACGAAGAATCTCGATAGTAGATTCGAAATAGCTATTTGCTACCTTCTCATACTTTATTTGTGCATATCTAATCGTTGGTTTTCTATCTTTAAACGTTTGTGTACAAAGGCTTTATTTGCTATTTAAACATTTGTTGTGTCTATATTTTTGGACAGCTAAGAAAAAAATGGAAGTGAAATTGCTATATGCAGAAGAAAATTTAAGCCCTTTATGAATATTCTAGTCAGCCAATTTATGTTACTTCCATTGCCCGATGCAGTAAGCAAGTATTTTTGTTACATAAAAAAACCAAGTTGGAAATTGCACGTTAAGCTTAGCAAATGAGGTACTTTAGGACTGTAAACAAATTTTAAAAATATTAAGATCTTGATGTAACAATATACAGCACTTCTTAAACAGCATAGTAGCCGAAATATTTTGTGAGTCCTTGTAAATAATGTCTACTGTCTGTTTTCTATTAGATAGGAAGTAATATGGAGTAAACCTCAGCAACGTATATCAATTTTATAAAATGTGAATTAGTTTAATATTATTAAAACGCGCCTCAAACTGTGTTTCGCCCAATAGCATTATATAATAATATGCTTTTATGTGGCCTTGCAAGATAATAACAAATATTCTTTGCACCACACATTGTGCAAAATGTATTTTTAGTATATACTTCATAGATGCATATCCTGTCTATTATGTTCAAAAGTGTATAACATCACTAAAATGAACTTGAAACTATTTTTTTTTATTGACACTAATGTGAACGGAATGATTTTGACTGTCTCTATAATTAAACTATACATCTATTTTTTTTTTAATTTGAAATGACTCGACAAAATTTTGCAATGTGCATATATTTTAAATTTCAAACGATTCAGTTGGGTAGTTTTCTCTCTGTTATATGCGGACAGACGGACAGACTAAAGGACGACTTCAGATGATACGTATATATGTATATAATTACGAACGCACCTAAAAACTGTTGATTGGCTGCCCAAATAAAATTGTAAATTCTTAAATAAAAAAAGTTAATTATGAACTGGTCATTTAATACTGAATGTGATATTCATAATAAAACTAAGGACGACGTTCTATGCTTTCTACAAATATAATCAATTATTTTGTTTCCGTGCATAAAGCCATGTGCATAATATTGTTTCTGACATTGTAAGTGGTATAGACATTTCTGTACTTGCAGTACAGCTTGAACTTAAAGCAGGTATTATTAGTTTCCCATTGCATCTGCCCTATAAAGATACACAGTAATGACACGAATTTGTTATAATTTGTAGGGATTCCAGATTATTATTCCTGCCATTTGGCGCTGAATGTATAAGCATGAATTCACGAAGTTATGTAGTTGTAATATTCAATGATTCAAATGCACTTGCATAAGCAATAAAGTTGAATCGTAAACTAAGAAATATTAAGCGCTAATTGGATCTGATCAGAAACTGGTATATTGTTTAAAGAATATGTAAATGATGGTTGACACTAACCTTGAATTCTATTTTTTGCTCACTGTTTTAAAATTGAATTTGAAGGTATGAAATCAAACAATAACGAATTTGAAGAATTGAACAATTTTATTTATTTTTTTATTTTATTTTATTTTATTTATTTTTTTTTTTTTGCAATACTGAAAAATTGTAATAACTGCCAATCAAATTAAACGTATTTTTATCAAAAAGATGATTTATATGTTCTACATGAAGTGAAACTTTTGTACTCATACAATTTGTATTTATAATACGATGCTTAATGTCTACAGAAAGTTTCATCCAATTAACTGAGTTGATTCCCTTTAATTTAAAAAAATGCAATGACCGCTTTATTTTAAAGTAATGTTTATATTTTATAGTTTATTATTTTTTCTCTGAGAAGAACCTTTCGGCTATGAAAACTTTTAAATGCATTTTATTGCAACACATTTTGAAAATTTTGAATAAGATCAAACATCTTTTTTTGGGTGAGTAAATAAATTTAGATTTTTAAGTTGAAAAATAAAATGACAGAAAAAAAATATTCCAGATTTTAATTTGAGACTTATTCTTTGGAATTAATTTAAATGAATATGATCATATTGACAGTTGATTGAATTTCTTTAAAACTTCTCCCATTTTAGAAGCAAACCAATTTCAAATATCAATATATTTCACACGTTGTTTAAATTATTTTTAATTGTATCTCTTTAATCTGGTGTTCAATAATTTTAATGAGAAAAAAACCGCATAACAATATTCACAAACTTCTGCGAATTTTCTTCTAACGAATCCAAAAGAATCTGTTTTTGAACTCACTCAAATTATCAATTCTTGGACAAAACCCAAAAGGCCATTTAAAAAATTTCAACAAAACACTTATCCCTTTCACGTTCGAGTTGTGTCTCGTATTCTAAAACGAAATCATATATGAAAAGTTTATTTTTAGTGGAAGTAATGAAAATGCACTATTTAATACTATTGGACAGAAGCCAACATAAAGTAATGGAGCAATTGATTATTACATACAAAGCTGTCTTCCGATTTCGTAAACATTCTTTTTTTCGTGCAAGAATTTTGATGAAATCTATTTATTCCATACTCAGGTTATTTATTGCACAAAAGATGGACATTCTTTAAAAAATCACTTCTTTCGATATGGAATGTGTTTTGATTACAAACACATTCCATATTTTATATTTTATATTTTTGACTTTTATGTTTAATAACTTTAATATGTAGTGCTTATATTTCATAGTTCCTAATTTTTTCTCTGGGCGAAATCTTTAGGCATTGAAACTGTTTAAATGCATTTTTTGGCAACACATTTTAAAAATTTTGCATAAGATCAATGATTTGAGTGAGTAAACAAATTTAGATTTTAATTTGAAAATTAATATGATACAAAAGCCATTTCAGATTTTAATCTGAGACTTATTCATTGAAATGAATTTATGTAGGTATGAACTTTTTGAAAGCTGAATTGAATTTCCTTAAAACGTCTCCCATTTCCAAAACAAAATCTATTTCAAATAACAATATAAATTACACGTTCTTTAAATTACTTTCAATGGTATTTCCATAATCGCATGTTCAATGTTTTTGTGAAAAAAGTCACATAACAATATTCACTATCTAATACGAAATGCTACTCTACTGAATGCAAAAAAATCAGTGTTAGAACTTGCTCAAATTGTCAATGTTCGAACTTAACCCAAAAGGTCATACAAAAAAATTCAAAAAAACACTTATCACTTTTTTAGTTTGTGTTGTGTCTCGTATCCTAAAACGAAATAAAAAATGAAATGTTTATTTTTAGTCAAAGTAATGAGAATGTACTCTGTAACACGATTGGAAAGATACCAACAAAAATTAAAGTAATACAGCAATTGATTGTTACATACAAAGCATTATTCCAATTTCATGAACATGATTTTTTTTTTCGTGCATGAATTTTGATGAAAAATAATTATTTCATACTGGGGTTATTTATTGCACAAAAGATGAATATTCTTTATAAATGTATTTCTTTCTATATGGAATACATTTTAGATTACAAATACACTCCATATTTTATATTTTATATAAGGTACCCTGGGGTAATAACGCCACGTTAAGGTTCTACCAATTTTCACGGCTTAGTTTTAGATAGTATTTTTCAAACAAATATAGGATCTGATACAGCAACTCATTGACTATCTATATAAAATAAAATAATTTAACAGATACGTATTCATAAAATGTAATGGCGTTTTTTCTTGACCCATGCTATTTGGCGTTATTACCCACCTATATGGGTAATAACGCCATGCAAACAAAACTATGAAATAAGATGGAATAATTGCATGTATATAGCCCAATTCGAAAAATACAAACTCTACAAACTTAGAAATTGACAAATTGCATTCTAAGATATTGAAAATGTTCAACTTTTGTGAAAGTGTAAGAAATAAAAAGGTGTGGTGTGGGAGGGGGGAATGAGGCAAATGAATATCAGACAGTAAGTTTCTTTTTGCTTAAAAAGGACCGTTTAAATAGAAATATGAGAAACATTGCACAGTTTTAACTGTGTTTATTTGAATCAGTATTTAGGATGTAGCTCGGCCACTGTAGGCAATCAACCGGGGTATTAATGTCAAGGATTGGCGTTATTACCCCGGTATAGTTATTGCGCAGTGCATTTTAAATTACAAATTATCTCGAGAAGATATCCAAAATCTTCAACAACATTTTAAAAGTACATGAAATGCACTACAAATTTATGTAATTAACAAAGTATTTCCGGATAAAAAGATAGTCTTCACATATATAAAACGTATCTCGCAAATTTTAGATCAACCGTTAATTTTAGTTGTTTCTAAAAACAACAAGACCTAAAAATGAAACAAATTAACTTGAAGCTGTTTTTTGCGATTTATATGACTCAAAACCCTTCTACGCAGAGCACATGGGTGTCATTTACCTGATTATTTCATAATTATGCAAAATATAAGCACATGGCGTTATTACCCCGCCTGACGTTATTACCCCAGGGTACCTTATTTAATATTATAATATGTAGTGTTTATATTTTATAATTTATTATTTTTTCTCTGAGCGGAATCTTTATTCAAGGAATATTTTAAATGCATTTTTTAGAACACATTTGGAAATTTTAAAATAAGACCAGTGATTTGGGCTAGTAAATAAGTTTAGATTTTTAGTTTGAAAGTTAAAATTGTATAGGAAACATTCCAGATTTTAATTTGAAACTTACTCATTGAAATCAATTTATGGAATTATAAACTTATAAAAAAACTGAATTGAATTTCATTGAAACTTCTCCCATTTCTAAAACCAAACCAATTTCAAATGATGATAGAATTCACGTGTTATTTAGAAATGCTTAATTGTATTTCCTTAACCGCTTGATAAATATTTTTCTGAAAAGAATCTCATAATAATATTCACCATCTAATGAAAAATCCTCATTAATGAATGTAAAAGAATATGTTTTTGAACTCGCTCAAATTATCAATTTTTGGACATAACTCAAAAGGCCATATACAAATTTTCAACAAAACACCTATCCCTTTCACGGTTCGAGTTGTGTCTCGTATTGTAAAAGGAAATCGTATGTGAAAAATTTATTTTTAGTAGAAGTAATGAGACTGTACTATGTAATACGATTGGACAGAAGCCAACATAAATTAAAGTAATAGAGCAATTAATTTTTACATACAGAGCTGTCTTTCGATTTCGTAAACATGATTTTATTCCTGCATAAATTTTTATGAAATCTTTTTATTTAATACTCGGGATGTTTTTTGCATAAAAGACGCGTATTCTTTAAAAAATTCATACATTCCATATTTTACATTTTATAGCTTTTATATTTAATTATAAAATATAGTGTAATATATTTTATAGTTTATAATTTTTTCTCTGAGCAGAATTATTTAGCCAGGAATATTTTTGAATGAATTTTTTTACAACAAATTTTGAAAATTTTCAATAAGACCAATGATTTGGGAGAGTAAATAAATTTAGATTTTTAATTTAAAAATTAAAATGATAAAAGTAACATTTCAGACTTTAATCAAAAACTTATTCATTGAAATCAATTTATGTAAGTTTGAACAGCTGGATTGAATTTATTTTTAAATGCTTCAAAGCGATCTATTAAAAATAACACAAATACATTATAGTTTTATGAAACTACAATGTATTTGTGTTATTTTTAATCGATCACTCTAAAGCATTTAAAAATAAATTGATATTTAAAAGTGATGTTTTATATTATATCTAACAATCCATTAAAGCTGGATTGAATTTCATTAAATCTTCTCCCATTTTCAGAACCAAATCAATTTAATTCACACGTTATTTATATTATCTTTAATTGTATTTTCCTAAACTCATGTATAATATTTTTATGAAAAAAAAATCTCATAACAATAATCACTATCTGAGGCGAAATGCACTTCTAACGAATGCAAAAGAATTGTGTTTCTGAACTACATACAAAGCCGTCTTCCGATTTCGTAAACATGGTTTTTTTGTTCATAAATTTTGATGAAAACTATTTATTTTGTACTTGGGTTTGTTCTTGCACAAAAGGTGAATATTGTTTGAAAAATGTTTGAAAAAAAAATGAATTGGTATGTGCTTTAGATTACAAACACATTCCATATTTTATATTTTATAGTTTTTATGATTAACAATGTAATATGTAGCGTTTATATTTTATAGTTTATGAGTTTCTTCGGCGAAATCTTTCGGCAATAAAACCTTTTAAATGCCTTTTTTTTTTCTTTTCTTTTACAACGCATTTTGAAAATTTTGAATAAGACCAGTAATTTTTATGAATAAATAACTTTAATTTTTTAATTTGAAAATAAAATGATATAAGAAAAGTTCCAGATTTTAATTTGAGACTAATTCTTTGAAATCAATTTACGCAAGCATAAACTTATTGACAGCATTAATTAAACCATTTCCAGAACCAAACTAATCTTGAATAACAATATATTTCACACGTTATTTAAATTATTTTTAATTATATTTTCCTTAATCGCATGTTCAACATTTTTATGAAAAAAAATCTTACAACAATTTTACTATCTGAGGCGAAATGCACTCCTAACGAATGCAAAAGAATCTGTTTTAGAACTCGCTCAAATTATCAGTTTTTGGGCATAACCCAAAAGGCCATATAAAAATTATCAACAAGACACTTTTCCATTTCACGGTTCTAATTGTGTCTCGTATTCTATAACATAATCGCAAATGAAAAGCTTATTTTTAGTGGAAGTAGTGAGACTTTGCTATGTAATAGGATTGGACAGAAGCCAACATAAATTAAAGTAATAGAGCAATAGATTATTACATACAAAGCTGTATTCCAATTTCGTAAACATGATTTTTTCGTACATGAAGTTTGGTGAAACATTTGTACTTCATACCCGGGTTATGTATTGCACAAGAGATGGATTTTCTTTGAAAATTCATTTCTTTCTGTATGGAATGTGTTTCTGATTAAATATCATTGTAAAACAGAAAGTATTGTGTTTCTGAGCGTTTTTCTAAGAAATATTTAAAATAATCTAGAATTAATATCAAATATACTTTTACGAAATTGGAATTCTATTGTGATTTAAAAATATATATTTATGATCCATCGTTTGCAATCTTTTTTTAATTTGTGTTATTGAAATACTTAATGAAATACTTAGAACTTGTACACAAACGAAAATTGTAACTTCTTTTAAAACGAAATATTGATATTTACAATTTTCTTGGACTTTAAACGTTTTAAAAAAATGTGTTATGCATAGTCAAAGTTTGTTCTCTACTAATTTTTAACGTATATGTAATATATATATATATATATATATATTCTTTTTTTATGTGGCTTACAAATAAAAATAAAATTGTACTCCTAATAAAATTTTTTGTATTTAAACATATAAATAGATAAAAAACGAAGAATGAATAAATTTGGGTTTTTACCTTTAACACTTACTTCTTTTCCAGGAAAAAAATCTTTATGCTAAAATCTATTTTTTATGTAAACTTCTTTCAGGTGACAGAATATATGAAATACAATATGCATGGCTTGTTCCCCAGACATTTTAAATATTTTCATTGTTAAGTTTTACGCATCATTTTACATATTTTGAAAGTTCTCTTTTTTTATTAAAATAACCTATGTTTACTTTAAATATTTTGCTATTTAAATTATTCATTTTATTGAAATGTAATGTTATTTCGAAGTTAAGCGTGTTCTAATAGATATATATTGAAAGTTTCATTTTACTTTAATTAATATCTTTCATAAATAAATTTAAAAAATGGAAAATCCAACGCGCGTAATTCTAACAACAATAATAATAATAATATCAGTAATAAAACAATACTACTTTTGTATTAGCAGCAGAGACCAAAGATTAAGAGCGAAGGAATTTAAACACGATTTCACTATTTATTATATTTTTTTATTGGATTCTGATTGTCTCAGCGATTTAGCGAGTAGTTAACTATATACCCATCTTTTAAATTTTTGCTTATTTATTTATATATATTTTCAGATTAAAAATTTAAATTTTGTTGTGGAATATCTGACTGAAAGAAACTTTGAAAATTTACATTATTTTAAATGCAAACGTAATAATATTCAACAATCGGGTTATTTTTGTCATGTATTTAAAAAAAAGCATGCTTGAAAATTATTTCACAGTCATAAATCTAATTGATTGTATGTTTTTTGAAACAAATTGTATTTCATTTGGTATTTATTGGTATATTTTTTGTTTTTTCGACAGTGTAAAAATAAAAATATTTTAAAATTTAGATGATAAAAAAATAAATAAATAAATGCAGTAAAAGATAAATTTATTGTTCAGGCGCTGCTGTCCTTGGGTACATTAATGATATTTGACTAACATATTGTGCTAGTATTGATTTTTTTGAAAATGTTTTCAATGAAATTATTGGCTTTGAATAGAACAAATGGGAAAAAATGTAATTTGAAAATATTGGGAAAAATGGCGTAATATTCTTTGCTACTAATATTTCAATTTTATTTAAGTATAAATTCCCAGAAGTTTTGTACAAACATTTCTCGCTACTATTTCAGAATTTTAGGTTAATGAAAACACTAGTGGTCTTGTGTTATTTGTGTAACATGCAATTGTTTTCGTAAATCTTAATGCTGCATTTCGAGAAAAAATAGGTGAAAAAAAAATTATATTCCTGTAGCAATGAACCAATTTCAATGATATTAGTGATATTAAAATAGCAATGATATTATAGCAATAGTGATATTAAATGAGCGCAGTTTTGCTTTGTCTAGCTCGCTGAGTTTTGCACTGATGAAGAATCTCGATAGTAGATTCGAAACAGCTGTTTGTCCCCTTTTCACACTTTATTTGTGCATTTATAGTCCAGTCATTTAAGCTTAAATTAGGCAAGAATCTCGGAATTCGAGATACCAAGCTGTAAGTCTGTAAATACTTGTATATTGACACCCTAAAAGTTGTCTCAAAACCTACATATGGTAGGGTGTACGCAACTATTAAATTCCAAGGTCAAAGGTCACAAAATTCGGTTTTTTGCGCTTTTTTTGTAAATATCTCATTTCCTATAGGTTTTTTGCTATTTGTGTTTATTATCAATATTGTAGAATACAAAATTCTCTACAAATTTTGTTTGAAAACATTTTACATACGTCGAATCGTTTTCGAGATAGAGGGCGGAGAGCACGCGGTCACAGCATCACTTCAGGTCAAACGGTGCCTCCGGTCGAAAACGCGCCATATATAGTTGATGAAATATCGTTAAATCTTAAATAAATATTAAATAAATAAATAAATATTATAAATATTTATCAATTTTTATTAACTATTATATTATATTTTATCTTTTTCTTTATACATTGTATAGTATAGTTACGACCGTCTTCTCTTTATTTCAAGTAACTGTTCTTGGTAACTACGGACGTACAATTTCAAGAAATATGGCTGATTTGTGTTTTCTATGTAATAAGTCAGATTCGGGAGGTGAATCGCTTATTGAAATAGTGCGCGGTATGAAAACTCTACGAACTGCAAGTGTCGAACGAAACGACGGAAAAATTGATTATTTAAAATCAGTAACCGCTGTTAAAGTGCATGAAAAGTGCCGAAGTGTTTACATTAGTAAAAACTGTATCCAAGCAGCAAAACGGAAACAAGAAGAAGGAAAAACTATAACTTCTTCATTAGTACTCCGTAAAAAACGAGGTGCAGAGATTTTAAGAGATTTTGATTTTAATAATCAATGATTATTTTGTGGTGAAGTTGCTGATGAGGCTGCATAGAAAAAGAAAACAGAAAAATACAGGTGGAAGATAAAAAATGTGAGTACTCTTGAATTCAAAGATAATGTTATCAAAAAAGCAGAAGAACGTGCGGATGATTTCGGAGAATTGGTGAATAGTCGTTCGTATAATTTTACCGTATGATTTGGTCGCTGCTGAAGCGAAGTACCATGCTGCTTGCTTTACAAACTTTTCAAATAAATCATCATCATCATCGCCTCTTGAGAAACCTCGTCAAGATAATCAAGTTACAGAAGGTATGTTAGAGATTTTCAATTACATCGAAAATAATAATGATTCTCAATTCACACTAAAGGAGCTTAAAGATGTCTTGACAGGGTATGTGCCAGATGATAAAACTATCATTACAAGACTACAACAGAAGTTTTTATCCGATATAGTAATTACGAAGAAAGATGGAGCTTTCACAATCATTTCTTTCCGTGATGCACAAACTGATATTCTAAACAAGCCAGAGATGATGCGGATGTTCTTATTGTTGAAACTGCAATTGAAGAATCAAAGTCTGAAATAACTGCAGTTATGATAGGACAAGATATTAATTTACTTGTCATTTTAATTGGACGTACACTGTCTTACGAACAGGAAATTTTCTTTAAAAAAGTTGGGAAAGGAAATGTAAAAACGGAGATATACTCGAGTAAAAGTTTTGATAATTATCCTCATTCCGAAACACATATTTTATTTTTGCATGCATTAAGTGGCTTTAACACAACTTCTGCGCTTTTTAAAAAGGGAAAAAAATCATTTTTAAAAGTTTTTGAGAAACTGACAAATTTGGATGAACTAGCTGCAGCATTTGAGGAAGAAAATAGTTCGGCCCAGAGATTATTAGAGAGTGGAACTCAAATCTTATTGGTAGTCTATAATGCTCCGAAATCTGTGAAAAGTCTCGATTATCTTCGTTATATGCATTACGTCAAGTCTACAAAACTTAACAAACCTGTGCAGCTTTCAATTCTTCCACCAACAAGTGCAGCTTCTCATCAACATTTCAAACGTGTATATTATCAAGTTCAAACTTGGTTAGCGCATGATTTGGAACCCCAGGTATGGGGTTGGGCAATGCAAAACGATTTTCTGGAGCCTATTATGACAATTTTACCACCTGATTTTACCATCTGAAGATTTGCTAAATACAATTTTCTGCAGCTGCAAGAGTGGTTGTGGTTCGCGATGCGGATGCAGGAAAGTGGGCTTGCAATGCTCTTTAGTTTGTGGCCAATGTAATGGGCAAGCTTGTCTCAATACAAAACCATATCAGAGTGACATTAACGAAGATGAAATTTTTGACCCCGAAATCATGGAACAACTTGAGACAAATGTCGTTGAAGACGATAATGAAGACCAGTTTGAAATTTACCAGCAGCCGAAAGACGACGATGAAGAGGAAGAAGATGATTAACAACATAAATTAAAGTTTTTGTACCCTTTATTCCATTTTTTTACTTTTAATAAAAATAAATGTATTGAATAGTATTTTTTAATAAAACGATTAATTCATAATTTATTTGTTTTTTTTTTTTTCATCATGTAAGAAGTTATTAATATTATATTAATTAGGTTAAAATTCAAATATAATTCCTATATTTTCATTAACAATTCTGCAATTATATGGACAGGTAAGTGTTGTTAAATAAATTAATGCTGAATAAAAAGTGGATAGGTTAGGGGAAAAAATGATATATGGCGCGTTTTCTACCGTAGGCACCTTTTGACCTGAAATGATGCTGTGACCGCGCGCTCTCCGCCCTCTATCTCGAAAACGGTTCGACGTATGAAAAATGTTTTCAAACAAAATTTGTAGCGAATTTTGTATTCTACAATATTGATAATAAATATAAATAGCAAAAAACCTATAGGAAATGAGATATTTACAAAAAAAGCGCAAAAAACCGAATTTTGTGACCTTTGACCTTGGAATTTAATAGTTGCGTACACCCTACCATATGTAGGTTTTGAGACAACTTTTAGGGTGTCAATATACAAGTATTTACAGACTTACAGCTTGGTATCTCGAATTCCGAGGTGAACTTACTATAATGACTGGACTATTAGCCTTTTAACCTCCTCAGTCCATACACAAATATTACGTGGGACCGAAAAAAAAATAAAATTACTATTAAATATCTCTAAAGATGTATCTGTCTATTATAAGGATGCTTATGAAGTGGATGCACTTATTAAAAAGTTCTAAGAGTAAATTTAGTAATTCAAGGAACATTGAAATTAATGTAAAGGTTTTTCTTTACTATCGATTCATTCAGGACTGAAGAGAATATATACATATATTATTCTATTTCCCTTATGATAAGTCTTTAATGTTTGTTTTCTAAGTAAAATTCTTCCAAGGTCAAGAAAATGGTATAATATGTTAAAAAAATGAAAGGAATAATTTTTGTTAATCATGTTACTAACGGTGGGCTTCAGAATGTTTTGCATATGGTTGCTATCTATGGTTATTTTAAGCGATTGCGTTTTGACTTTCGTGTACTTCAACTAGTTTTAACTCAAAAAAAGCTTCTCCTTTAGTTATTATAACACAATTATTTTAATGGGCGAATAGATTAAACGAAATGTGATTTTTCAAATGCATGGAACAGTGTCCAGTCCACTTTGCTTATATTTCATGCTCTCATCACACTAATGGCTCTTTATGTGTGTAGAGCTTCAGCGGTTTTACAATTATTCATTTAAAGCAAAGCACTCAAAAATATTTTATTAATTATATCTAACTGACACTCTTAATTATTGTTCCATCCAAATTATATTTCGGGAAATTCACAGAGCTGGCATACATCTCATGCGTCTGAGTTTCCCTTTGATTTAGGATATGCGTTAAATACCGTGTACGCTATACGGCTATTCGTTCACAGAAAAAAAATCGTGTAACTTCTAAATATTCTCACATTTTGTTCTGTTCAGTTATTTAAGTTCAATTAATTAAGAATTCAATGAAATAAATTTTAAAAATCCAAAAATGGATTTATTATCCATTCAAATCATAGAATTTATCTATCATCAAATAAGAAATTAGAAAACGTTCTCAAATTTCAATTTCTAAGCAAAAGAAATCTTATATATTCCTTTTGAAAATCTTTTGCATAGGACATCTTAATATATGATTAATTCAAGCTTTTTTTTGTTATTTTAACAAACATATTTTACTATTCTGTTATGAAAAGAAAGCTGTTTTAATCCCAAACTCTTTCAAATAAATTCGTAAATATTTTCTTGTAAAGTTCATTTTGTTAATGCAAATTTCCTTTCAAACTCCTCTTCGGTAAACGTCGTTAAAAAGAAAACAGGAAATTTAAACGAAGCATAGCATGGCCAGTATGAATCAATGAAAAAAAAAATAATGAACCTATTTACATTGTTCAGTGTTCTTTTCAACGAAATAGCAAAACTTTTTTATTTTCATTTGCAAATTAAAAAATAAAATAAAATGTAGAAAAGGCATTGACTTTTTCTCAGATAAAAAAAACCCCTAAGGTGTCACATTTATTTGCGCTACTCATTTCTAAATAAATATAAATTGTTGTTAATTAATGATCTAACTACATTATTTTAACGTTAAATTAATATAATCAACATCATTAAAATCACACAACATCTAAAAAATTGATAGTAAAAATCCTGGCTATTTTACGGAAGAGATTTAATCAATAAAGCATACATCAGATCTGATGTTTACAACCAGTGTCCTTCTTAGCATAAATTAAGATGCATGTAATTGGATTTTTTCCAATTAAAAGCAATAAATATGTTTCATCCACTACCTTGGGTTGGTTGGTTGGTTGTATTGATTTTTATGGCACAAAATCCCTTAAGGGACATACTGCGCCAACCAAGGAATAAAAAGTAAAAAACATGAAATTAACAGATAAACATTAGTATAAGTTTTTAAAATGAGTAGAAAATGAAAAAAGGTATCTGGATGGGGCATCCCATATAGATGTCAAATAGAAAAGGCAAACATATGACGTAAATAAAATTTAAATCTCTAAATAAAAGCCAGTCTGTTTTAAAAGAAACAAAGAGTGTCCCATGAGGTTTTTCCCAGTGAGGTTTGTGCCGGAGGCCCGGACAGTTAGTTAAAACATGGTGAATGGTCAGGTACCACTGCTTTGGGTACCTTTTGAAAAATGTCATACATATAAGTATCAAATTCCTAATTGCCGCATTTTCATAAAAAGAAGAGTTACTTAGAAATAATGACTATCATGAAGGTTTAGGTCTCGTGTATCAGTATTTGTTTAATTCGTATAATAAATTCGCATAACAATATAAAAAAAAAAAAAATCCTTATCAGTTCCTTAAAATAAGCAATACTCAAAATATCTACCTTGCTTTAAAAATGCATACAATTATAATTAGGAATTCCAAGTAATTTAATTTTTTGAAAAGAAAAATTTAGGAAAATGAAAGATGGTTAAAATGATGATTTAAACTTGATATTTTTTTCAATACTTTCTAAAAACGATTGACTAATTAATGAGATCAAATCACTGACAGATGCATAAAAATAAAAATAAAACATCTGTAAAGTTTTATTTTTTTCTTGGAAACTGGGATCTTAGAAATTTTTAAGTAACGGCAATAACGAAAATTCGTGTAACAAATACAGATTTGCACTGAAAATTAAAAAAAAAATGTATGATTGCTAAAAATTTCTTAGTAAACTGGATGCCTAGAACTTTTTTATATATCTATAACTACAATATATCTATAGATATATTTGAAGTAAAACTACTATAAATTTAGTGTATTCTTTTGTAAAGCTACAGATTTCTGTAGCTTCACAAAAAACATTTTTGTAGATGTACATATTTTTTGTACAGCATCAAATAAATTTTTAGTAAGAGTACAGATGTCATTATATTTACATCTGCAAAATAACACATTTTTTTCTTTTCAAATTCTACCACATGTGATGCCAGTGTGCAACGTTATAGCCTTTATGGATAAGTATATATTATTTAATGAAAGCTTTAACGCTAGGCGTAAGAAATTAAAATGAATGGTTTTGCGTGAATTAGAACAACAAGAAAATAACTTCAGATATTGTTTTAGAGCTGTACGACATGCGTAAAAAAAAACATGACATGTTTGTATTGGACAAAGTTAACTCTCGCGGAAAAAATAGATTTTAATAGCTTCCTGATAAATCATAGTGTAAAAATATGATTGGTACCAATATTTTTCATATTGTTTACTAATTAATACTATTCCTAAGATTTACTTGTGAATACCCTACATAAAGATATTGTAACATATGTACGCGGTATGTAATTACGACGTGGATTTTCGTTACGTGAATTTGTGAATAAATTTAGATTATAAATGGCACATGAATATACATTATATTTATATTTATATATGATATGTATAAAATATTGTACTTACATAAAAATACAAGTCAAATATTTCCATGAAGATTTTTTTTCCCGAAACTCCATAGGGGACCGTCAATAAACTAACAAAGAATGAATATTTTTTGGATAACCTTGTCAAAAAAAATTAGCAAAAGCTCTGAAACTGTGGATTATGATAAGATGGCTTATTGTTATACACTGTGTTCATTTTTATGTCGATAGCATGTATACTCGCAGAAAAAATAAGGTTTTTATAAAAATTGTTCAAATTTCTCCAAGATTTTTGCTTATAATTTGCAGAGTTCTTAATATAAAATAATATTCTTTTTTGAAAATATGACAAATAATATTGCACACAATACCCTGTAATCAGATTTAAAAAATAATAAAAATTATATGAAAAATGAATAATACTAAATAATTTTTCTCTGCGCATGCATCAATGATATCAGACTTTCATTTGCATATTATATTAGCTAATTGTATAGAGCAACTTTTGTGAAAGTCTCAAAATCAAAGCTTGAAAATTCTGAAAGTGATCGTCTATAGAATAAGCACAAAATCCGCTGTTCCCAAAATGAAGCAAAAGAATGAGGGGTTTTATCAAAAATGTATAGCGTACGTCCCATATTGTGCATTCTATATTGACACTAATCAATGAATATATGTATACAACAATTCTTGTTTTTGCTTCATTTTGGGAATAACGGATTTTCAACTTATTCTACTGACGTTCTTTTTTCAGAATTTTCAAGCTATGTTTTGAGACTTTCACAAAAGTTGTTTTATAGATTTAGCTAACATAATATGCAAATGAAATTTGATATTGTTGTCGCATGCGCAGTGAAAAATTATTTAGTAAACCTACTCATTTTTAATGCAATTTTTATTCTTTTTAAATTCTGATTACAGGGTATTTTCTGCAATGTTGTTTGTCATATTTTTAAGAAAGAATACTATTTTATATTAAGAAATTAAATTATAAGCAAAAATCTTGGAAAAACGTGAGACCGTTTTTGTAAAAACCTCAATTTTTCTACGAGTATACATGCTATCGACATAAAAATGAATAAAGTTTATTAAAATAAGCCATTTAATCATAATCTACAGTTTGAGATCTTTTGCTACATTATTTTTGACAGGGTTATTCAAAAGATATTCATTTCTTTTTTAGTTTGTTGACGGTCCCCTATGGAGTTTCGGGGAAAAAATCTTCCTGGAAATGTATGGCCTGTACTATTATATTTACATACTAAGAGTTTCAGGATAATTCTTCATTTATTTTTCTAGATATTTAACATGATGTCTAAAATCGCAAGTGGACGGTCAACAATGACCATGTAGTATATATATGAATAAATGAAAACTTCTGTAAATAAATAAATCTAAATTTTTGCGTTAAAAAATTATCCCCTGAATATTATGCTTTGAAACAAAAATTAATGTAATACATTGCCGTTTTTTCAGAAAAACGCTGTATTTAAGAGGCTTTTTTTTATAGGTGATGAGCAAAGTCCGTTCTTATGTTGCCTGCATAACAGCACTAGTTTTTCCGAAAAGTACTATTAAAAAATCCATTTTCAAATTTATTCCACTGTAAACTACTAAATGAGATAGAAAAGCTTTCAGTTTTCATTTCTGGCACGTTTGTAAAAGTTAATGGCATTATGGACAGTTTGGGTTTTATTTTGAATAAATATACTATTCAGTGAAATAAAAGAAATAGCTTTAAAAGAAAGTGCTTTAGAGGAAGGTAATTAAATAACGATGAGCGTGATATAATATAAAAAGCCGTTAGCACTTAATGCTTTCAAGTTACATGGAAATTTACATGCATCTCTAAAATCTTGATAAATTCGAATTGGAACAATATTAATCCGTAATAATCTTGATAAAGATAACAACTCTGTCAAATAAATAAATAAATAAATAAATAAAATTGAGAAATAACGATAATAAATATATATTTTAATTATTATTATGCTTTTTTATTATTATATCAAATAAAAAATATATAGTTTTGAACATTCTATTTTTGAAAAAAAAAGTTACATCATTTTAAAAATAAATATTATTAATATTTTTAAAATTAATATTTAAAAAAATCCTGAAACTAAATTAAAATTATATTTTCCTTTTTAATTAAATGAAAAAAAAATTGAAATCCGATGGATAATGTTTCAAGTTATAACGATTTTAAATTACTTTTCTTAAAAAAATACTAATGAGATTAAAAAATTTTAAACTGTATGTGTGTATGTGATTTTGTTTGCAAATTATATAGTTAACTATTGCAAAAAATGAAAAAATAAAATAAAATTTTAACTCAATAAATATATTTTTTGCATGTTTTCTAGAATTTTTAAACTAAAATTCTTCTTGAATTGCGAGCATTTCAATTTGTGTCTAATCCTTTAAAACTTGACGAATTATTTAAACGGCCATAACTCTGTGAGTTTTGCAGATATGAAGAGGCACTTTTTTGTGTTTTATTTAGGATTGGATAAGGAAAGTTTTAATAACTGGACTTTTTACCTTGCGGGAGCTGTATAAAAATTTAATTTTCGTACTTCTTTTAAATAGACCCCCCCCCCCATGGAGTTTCACATCATGTCATCATATTTTGTATCTTTTTTTATAGGATTTATTACATCTTGAAGTATGGGTCATGTGTGATAATATTTTAGGAAAGCTCATTGTTTGGACAATTATTACTTATCCTGTGTATAGCTGTTTGGGAAAAGGGATCAGTCTATCATTTGTTAGGAATAACTATGAAATTGTTCAAATATTTCAATAGGTCAGCCTCGGAACTATACAGTTTCATCGACACCCGAAATAGATAATGGTTTGACCTTTTTTTCCGAAACTGGTGTGTAACTGACACAGTGAATGCGACATTTCAATGAAACTGTCCCTTGAAAATGATCACGTTTTCGATTGAAAGATCTCTGGAGTCATTTTTTCTGTTTATTTACATGTGATTTTAACATAAATAACTTTTAAGTCAAAAAAATTCGTATTTTGCGGCGGAATATTCAATAAAATTTTACAGATTTTTGCTTAATTTCAGTAAATAAGTTTGTATTTTTAGTTACTTTAACGCAAGATGAATGGATCATTCCACTCTTAACCCTTCTTGAGTCTTATTCTTTTAAATTTTTCATTAGTATTGCTTTAAGAGAAAGGATTTTATTTGGCATAGTTTGGAATTTCAAATATATTACGTTACTTGATATACGTTACTTTAATAAAACGTCAATATTATAAACGTGCTTACACATTCATTTAAAATTATTCCACTTAAAACAAAAAAAAATACCCAAAGTAGGTAGGTCCTCTTATTTAATAAAGAAAATAAATTACTTTCTGTATCATGATATAAATGAAAGGTGGTCGTAATGGATAAAATTTACATTTAAAGCTTTTGATAAAAACTATACTTGTAAATTCTTATGAACCTAAATATTAGATGAGACTAAAAGAATCGATATCACACACTTTCATAAAAGAAATTGGTGAAATATATATAAAAAATTATTTATAAATATACATTTCGAAAAAAAAATGATTTCTTTACATTAAGTAAATGCATTACAACACATCTGGAAACTCGTAAACTTAAGCGATTCTCCGTTGACAATATCCTCCTGTGCTTAACTTTCCAATTAAGTTCCGAAACAAATGTCTAAATATCCGCACTCTGAAATTTTTCATGAAAAGTACTTTATAGATATCAGATTTTATCTGTTTTGCTATTAAACGTAAATGAAGTACATTAAGCTGAGATTATTTAAAATAAATCTGAAGGGGGGGGGGGGGCATTAAACTGCTTACAACCACCTGATTAACTAATCCTGTTTATGCATATGAATACTTTGTAAATGGAGCGATTTATTCTGTATATGACGCTTTTAACAATTAACATATTAGCAAATGTTAATGGGGAAGAGAAATTTATTAAATTTCACTAATGAAATGGAGTGACATTGCTTAGAAAATTATTTAATAGATTCTGTTCAGTAGAATGATAGGTGTTAAGTTTTATTTAATTTCAGTGTAAAAGAAACTGATCATTTGTGCACTGATTGTAGCACTGATTTTTTATTATTTATTGACGGAATATTTTGTACGTTTACACTTCTATGAAGTATTATCTTGAAATTGCTATAAGAATTTCGTAAGCTATATATCCTCAGAAATATTTTTGTTCAGTTAGGAAATATTGCTGTTAATCTACAAAGCCATATGCGGATTGATAATAAAAATGTGGGTTGATTTGAGCTGTATCAGCTAAAAAGAAACACTCTGTGTTTATTGTTTTTAATTTTGCTGTTTTTAATTATCAGTCACGAATAACTCAAGATGTGAGTATAAATTATAAAGTTTATTATAAGCATATTTCACTGAAATATGTGCAAGAATATTACACAGATATATAAAGACACATATTACACATATACAGGGTGATTCTAAAATTTTTTACAATAAAAGCGGGGTGATAGTACACATCAACACAAACAATATTAAATAAGGGACCAAGGGTCCCAAACGTTTTCCAAAGGAGATAGCCGACATTAAAGTTTAGGGATCAAAATTTCAAATAAACATAAAAAACGGAAAAATCGGTCGATTGGTTTGCAGTTTTCACTAAAATTATTCTTTATGTCGGCATTTTCTAAAATTTAAATTATAAAGATAAATTTCAAAAAATGCCGATAGAGAGCGCTTTAGACTTTGGAGTGACGAACAACTATTTTTTGCATCTCATTAAATGTTTTCGTAAGCTTAGACTTAAATTTTGAGCTCAAAATCTGAATAGTTAGTTGGGAGTGCTTAAGTTGCATAAACTGAGCTGTGTCAGAGAGTTCAAATTTCAAATGATTATAAAAAAACGAAAAATTTGGTCGATTGGTTTGCGGTTTTCACTAAAACTATTCTTTATGTAGGTATTTTCGTAAAAATATATATATATAAAGATAAAGATAAATTTTAAAAAATGACGATAGAAGGCGCTTTAGACTTTGGAGTAACGAACAACTCTTTTTTGGCTTTATTTTTACACGTTATTAAATGCTTTCGTAAGCTTAGACTTAAACGTAAATTTTGAGCTCAAAATCTGAATAGTTGGCAGTGGTTAAGTAGACAAACTGAACTGTGTTCAGAGGGTTCAAATTTCAAATGATTGTAAAAAACGGAAAAATTGGTAGATTCGTTTGAGATTTTCGCTAAAACTAATTTTTAAATCAGCATTTTCTTGAAAATAAATTTTAAAGATAAATTTCACAAAATGCCGATAGAGGGCCCCTTAGACTTTGGAGTAGCGTACAACCATTTTTAACTGTTATTTTTTTTAATCTCATTAAATGCTTTCAAATGCATAGATTTAAATTTTGGGAATCAAATTCTGAATCGTTGGGCGTGTTTAAGTAGCGAAAAATTGAATTGTGTTCGATGAGGGGAGAGTGTTAAATTTCAAATCCTGAACACACTTCAGTTTGCCCCTCCCAACGATTTAGAATTTGAGCTCAAAATGTAAGTTTAAATCTAAGCTTCCGAAAACATTTAATAAGATTTTGCAAGCATTTAATTAGAACCAAAAAATAATGGTTAAACTTAATTGTTGGTTACTCTGAAGTTTAAGGCGCCCTCTGACAGAATTTTTCAAATTTATCCTTTAAATTTATTTTGAAGAAGATACTGACTTAAAGAATAGTTTTATTTTAAACCACAAATGAGTCGACCAATTTTTCCATTTTCTATAATTATTTTAAATTTGAACCTTCCCCCTCCCCTTAACCACAGTTCAGTTTGTGCTAGTTGACCACTCCCTACTATTCAGATTTTGAGTTCAAAATTTAAGTTTATGTCTAAGCTTCCGAAAACATTTAATGAGATGTAAAAAATAACGGCATAAAATAATTGTTCATTACTCCAAAGTCTAAAGCGCCCTCTATCGACATTTTTTGAAATTTATATTTATAATTTATCTTTAAGAAAATACCAACATAAAGAATAGTTTTAGTAAAAACCGCAAATCAGTGAAGCAATTTTCCAATTTTTTATAATCATTTGAATTTTGAATCCTATGAACACAGTTCAATTTGTGCTACTTAACCACTCCCAACTTTTCAGATTTTGAGCTCAAAATTTAAGTTTGAGTCTAAGCTTACGAAAACATTTAATGAGATGCAAAATATACCGGTAAAAAATAGTTGTTCGTTACTCCAAAGTCTAAAGTGCCCTCTATCGGCATTTTTTGAAATTTATCTTTATAATTTAATTTCAAGAAAATGGGGACATAAAGAATAATTTTAGTGAAAACCGCAAATCAATCGACCGATTTTTCCGTTTTTTATGTTTATTTGAAATTTTGGTTCATAAACTTTAATGGCAGCTATCTCCTTTGAAAAACGTTTGGGACCCTTGGTCTCCTATCTAATATTGTTTGTCTTGACGTGTACTATCAAGTATATATCATTCCTCTTTTATTGTCAAAAAATTTTGGAATCACCTTGTATATACGCGTATTACAGGCACGAATAGACTACGTAGTTTGTACAATAAGAGAATGTACATATTTATACCATTTTACTTTAGATTTGTTTTGTGTTTCTTAACATTCTGTTATTTTGAAGTACTGCGCATTTTTCTCGCGCACTGGAAATAGGTCAACGGTTTAGTCTACTGTTGAGATTAAGCTGAATAAGCTTGATCTATGTGGAAATCATGATAGGCATGATAGGAGAATGTTACAATTTAATTTTTCAGTTATTGTGCTGATGCAGTTGAATAAATTGTGACTTAATTAATGTGAATAAACTTTTCTACGTGAAAATCTTCATAAGCATGATAGGCTTACTTACCATTTGCTTTATAAGTTCTTGATATTATAACGTGATATGGATGCATAATACATCAAAATAACAGAAAGTTTACGAAGGCAAAAACAAACCTATAAAAAAGCAGTATGTATGGAAACATTTTCTTATTTTGACGTAATGCACATCTTGTCCGAATGGGAATGTCACACATTTAGCAATCCACTGATACCGGCGTATTTCTTCAATTAAAAACAGGTAAAATTAGAAATATTTTTGGAATTTGCTAGAATTTCTTTTATTGTTATTGTAACTTAAAAAGCCCCTCATCAATTTTAACATTTTTTTTCAGGGGGGGGGGGAATAAGTTACATACCAGTGCGATTTTGTGGTTGGTAAAAGAATCAGGTTATTTTATTGATAAATTTTAAAAAATATACTTTTGTTTATTTTTATATATCAGTAAATGTGTAAAAATATTACAAAATACATAATATGAACACATATATTATTTAATAATTGGCGTTAATTTCAGTTTTTTAAAACTTTTATACGTTTTGTGAGAAACGTATTTGAAAAATAGGTGCCCTGGCACATATTTCCCCCCCTTATCTCAGGTTCAGTTCAAAGCCAGAAGCTAAAAACACTTTGTAACGTAATCTCAATTCATTTCTCAAAATTTTTTACTAAGGCTATCTTCTATATTAATTTTCATTTTGTACTACAATCTATTTAATAAATTTTCTTTCTTTATTAACTCATGTTCGATCAAATAACAAAATAATAACGATACCGATAAGTAAACTTTGTGGATTTATTCCACATTACTTTTTTTCCATTCTCATAAGATTTACACAATAAGGAATACATTTTTTCTCAGAATTCTAATGGAATCTTTATATATGTTACAGGCCAAACTAGATTGGCCTAGGCCAAACTAGTCTATCCTAACGCCCATCGGATAAACTAGTTTTTCCTAGGCCAAACCGGTCTATCCTAACGCCCATCGGATAAACTAGTTTTTCCTAGGCCAAACCGGTTTATCCTAACGCTCATCGGATAGACTAGTTTTTCCTAGGCCAAACTAGTCTATCCTAAGGCCCATAGGACAAACTAGTTTTTCCTAGGCCAAACCAGTTTGGCCTAACTCTTATAGGATAAACTAGTTCAGCCTGCTGTTTATTGGTCTGAACTAGTTTATCCTAGGCCGATCCAATCTGGCGTGATTTTATTGAATTCAATGACTGCCTCAGCGCCAACATTCTAGTTTGTCCTAGGCCAATGTAATTATCCGTGTTTTTAGCTCACGGGCGTCAAAGGCAGCGAAATAAAGGGCTCACAGGTTCTGTATGTATGTACGTACGCATTTATGTACGTATGTACGTACGAATGTACGTAACGCTATAGCTCTTGATATAAATATCCGATTAGCTTCAATTTTTGGATGTAGGCTCCTTCTGATAAGATACTTTTCTGATTAGTTTTAGAAAATCACTGAATAAGAATAAAGGGAGCGAACGGAAGTCTAATCCCCCACCGTTAATTTAGAGAAATGCATTTATCATGCAGAATTTTCAGTTTCCATTTAAAATGTTAGATATAGAATTATTCAGACAAGGCGCCTCTGGGATTAGTTGCGGATGTTTATTGGTTAAGTGTTAAAGAAAGGGCAATGTAGGTACCCCCCATAATTTAGATAAATGGTTTTTAACGCAGAAATTACGGATTTGCTTCAAATTTTGCTTATAGGTTTTTTCTGATAAGGCAATTCCCTGAATAGTTTTGAGGGTTTAATGGTAAAGTATGAAGGGAAAATGACGGATTTCCCTCTTACCTAGTAAAAACTAGTTTTTCCTACGGGCATATAGATAAACAAGTTTGGCGTAGGAAATTTAGTTTATATAATTGGTGTTAGGATAAAATAGTTTGGGCTACGCTAATCTAATTTGGCTCGAAATCGGGTTTGGCCGGTAAAAAACATGTGTTTCACTAGAATAAGTATAAATGTGTGAGAAGAGTAATTGCTTATAACATCAATACAGGAATTTCACATATCTACCCTAAAGACATAATGCATTTTACATGGGTTTTTTTTCCTGCAGACTCGTGCCAACTGAGATGAGGCTTGCATTTATTATTATTATTATTATTGCATATTCGAGCCAGATTGGAGGTGAACATAATTTGGAATCGAACAGCGTTTTCCACTTTTTAGAAATTAATTTCTTGTCGACATATAAGCTATTCTTGTCACGGCGTCAAGTTTTTCTTTTCCGTGAAGTCGTAACCGAAAATTCGATTCAAAACGTAGCTTTAATAGTATTTTCTCAAAGGTACATCGCTTTTATGGAAAAAATGGTTAACGACATTCGATTACATATTTTCTGAGTGAGAATGCCTGTTAATCTTATGCCTTTCCGAAAATGAATTAATTCTTAAATGTGTTAGGATGTAGCTCTTTTGGATTTGAGAAAAGTCTTAAGGAATAACAGAGAAACATATTCACAAATTTACTTTTTACTGAACAGTTTAGTTATGATGTTTATAACTCTCCTTTTTTTCTTTTGTTCTAAACTACATTAATTATTTAATGAATCCCCATTTCAATACTGAAAGGTCTATGAAATTAAATACTCAATAATATATTGTGTATTTTTCATTCTGTGAACACCTCGTAATTTAAAAATACATTGTAAATTTATCCAATATGTATGTATGCAGTATTTTTTAAAGGAATCCTAATTGTATGTTAAGTAAAATCTGAATTTTTGGCAGAAATTGAGTAGGGCCAGATTGAGTGGGACTGAGTGTTTTTTTTCACATATTTTTGTAGAGGCAGGGCTCAGGCTGAACTTTTAATTTTTACAAAGGGTCACGGCAAAATAACTTTCTTTCGGGAAAGGCGGGGTCCGGAACTCGAAATTCTGGCCCGTGCAAACCTCTAACAGTATTCTACAATGCATCGAATAAAATACATTATAATGGCGATGACAAAACCACTTTGCACAAGGTTAGCAATGGAGCAGTAGTCGGGATCAATATTAAAAAGAATATTGCCCAATTAAACTGATGGCTTTGCATTCACAGGCTGTTTACAGTCAATGTGTATTTCAGCCTTATTTTTTTTTATAGAATAACACCCTCGAAAAATAATCTAAGTTGGATTACTTATTCCCATTTCCCCCACTTATATTTAACCACTGAACCCCCAAAAGTAATCACAGATACGCTTTATAAAATTAAACAATTATCCAAAATTGGAAACAAATCAGATAATTCTGCTCAAAAAACCATTCATCTGATTTAGAGAGGGTAATCCCACATTCCTCCCTTTATACTTAATCATTAAACCCTCAAAACAATTCAGGGATTCCCCTTTTAAAGAAAAAACTATAAGCTATATTCAAAATTTACGGCAAATCGGATAATATTGCATAAAAACCCATTTATCTAATTTAAGGAAGGCGATAAATCGTCCACTAACCCATTATACATAACCATAAGATAAACTAGATTAGCCTAGGACAAACTAGAATTTTGGCGCTGAGGCGGTCATTGAATCAAATAAAATCAAGCCAAATTGAATTGTCCTAGGATAAATTAGATCGGCCTAGGATCAACTAGTTCAGACCAATAAACAGCAGGCTAAACTAGTTTATCCTATAAGAGTTAGGCCAAACTAGTTTGGCCTAGGAAGAACTAGTTTGTCCTATGGGCCTTAGGATAGACTAGTTTGGCCTAGGAAAAACTAGTTTATCCGATGGGCGTTAGGATAAACCGGTTTAGCCTAGGAAAAACTAGTTTATCCGATGGGCGTTAGGATAGACCGGTTTGGCCTAGGGAAAACTAGTTTATCCGATGGGCGTTAGGATAGACTAGTTTGGCCTAGGCCAATCTAGTTTGGCCTAAAATCGGGTTTGGCCTGTAACATATATATATATATATATATAAATCTTTTGTGCGTGTGTTTGTCACTGAACTCCCCCTAAACGACTGGACCGAATTTAATGACATTTTGTGTGTGTGTGTTCCAGTGGATTCGAGAATGGTTCAGATTTACATTTCATCGAAATTGATTCAGTACTTTTTTAGTAATTAGGCAAAAACTAATAGTTAGTGATTTTTCTCTAATTAAAAGTGTTGGATAAGTTCGCTGAATAGAGCGCGGCCGGAATGGCCAAGCAGTCTAAGGCGCCAGGTTTAAGCTCTAATTCTTAAAGAAAGAGATCGTGTGTTCGAATCCCACTCCTGACATACGTGTATGATTTGCGATATTTTTTTCTGTATTATAATTTTAATTAACTGACTTCAGAAAATCGTTAACTTTTAAAGTAAAAAGAGAAAAATAAACTTTTCTATAAAAAATTGAACAGACTTCTAAAACTACTGCAAAGTGAAAAATAATTTCCTTACATAATTGTGATAAGAAATTAAATTAACTGCGTAGTATTTATCATGCGTATTATTGTATTTACTGGGTGTCCCAAAAATGACGGATGGATTTTAAAATTCAATAACTTGCAAACGGTGACAGCTATTAAAAATTTTTTTGCAGGAGGATTATGTATAATGTCAGGAGTTTTTTTTTACCGCAATTCTTGATTTTAGCTCGAATTTCAAACAACAGATGGCGCTGAGGGCGGTTAACGGCCAGTCGACGCCAAACTTACTTCATTCAGCTTTGACGGAAAAGAAGGAGAATAAGGCTATGGAGTACGTATCATTTTACAGTACAGTCTTGCTCTCAGGCCCCGATTCTGGACTCATTCGATATGATTTCAATGGAATGCGTTGTTGCCATGGAAATAACAGATTGTTCGATAGTGGAATACAGCGTTCAGAAGTGGGCATAAATTTCGCAAGCAGTATTTGAGTTTGCAGAAGATTTTCGTTTAGGAAGTTTTATTTTACCGGAATAAATTACTTTTTTATGGCACGATTTAAAGAATATTTTATGCATCATATTTTAAAATTAGATAAAGAGATTTTTTCAATTTGATGATTTTTGTTATATTCTTAAGAAATTTTGGATCTTTTAAGAAAATTCGTCAGTAGATTTTTATGAATGTTCAAAAAATAACCATGAAAACTGTTGATAGTACATTATTGTGTAAAATAACTACCAAAAACAAATATTATAAGTTGCCTTGTTTAGCCCTTTTCAATAGGATTAGTCTATCGTTGCATTAAAATCGAAAAAAATAAAATAAATGTGAGTTAATTAAAATTTATTTTCCCGGATTAAATTACTTTTTATGGCATGATTTAAGGAATATTTTAGGCGCCATATTTTAAAACTACACTGTTAAAAATTTGAAACCTTCGCTGCATCGTCACTTCTCCACTTTTATAGAAAGAGATTACTTCACTGTATTATGGAGCATTCTCATTGGTCAAAATAGGGGATATTCTATAATAGCAGTGGAGTGACGATGCAACAAAAGTTTCCAATTTTTAACAGTGTAGGTGAAGATATCTTGCTCTTACATTATAAAAATCTGCTGCATTTTGTTGTATACGCACTCCGCTTGTATAGAAACGGTTACTTGATTGTATTATGAAGCATTGTTATTGGTCGGAAAAGAGATATTATATACAAGCGGCGGAATGCGTATGAAGCAAAATGCAGCAGATTTTTAACACTGTAGGGCCCGATTCTGAACACATTCGATATGATTTCAATGGAATGCGTTGTTTCATAACAATGTTTCATAATACAATCAAGTAACCGTTTCTATACAAGCGGTGTGTGTATACAACAAAATGCAGCAGATTTTTATAGTGTAAGAGCAAGATTGTAGCAAGATATCTTCACCTACACTGTTAAAAATTGGAAACATTTGCTGCATCGTCACTCCACTGCTATTATGGAATATCTCTATTTTGACCAATGAGAATGCTCCATAATACAGTGAAGTAATCTCTTTCTATAAAAGTGGAGGAGAGACGATGCAGCAAAGGTTTCAAATTTTTAACAGTGTAGTTTTAAAGTACGGTGCCTAAAATATTCCTTAAATAATGCCATAAAAATTAATTTAATCCGGGAAAATAAATTTTAATTAACTCACATTTATTTTATTTTTTTTCTATTTTACTGCAACGATAGACTAATCCTATTGAAAAGGGCTAAACAAGGCAAGTTATAATATTTGTTTTTGGTAGTTATTTTACACAATAATGTACTATCAACAGTTTTCATGATTATTTTTTGAACATTCTTAAAAATCTACTGACTAATTTTCTTAAAAGATCTAAAATTTCTTAAGAATATAACAAAAATCATCAAATTAAAAAATCCCTTTATCTAGTTTTAAAATATGATGCATAAAATATTCTTTAAATCGGGCCATAAAAAAGTAATTTAATCCGGGAAAATAAAACTTCCTAAACGAAAATCTTCTGAAAACTCAAATACTGCTTGCAAAATTTATGCCAACTTCTGAACGGTGTATTCCACTATAGAACAATCTGTTATTTCCATGGCAACAACGCATTTCATTGAAATCATATCGAATGATTCCAGAATCGGGGCCTGAGAGCAAGAGTGTACTGCAGAATGAGACGTACTCCATAGCCTTAATCTCCTTCTTTTGCGTCAAAGCTGAATGAAGTAAGTCTCGGCGTCGACTAGCCACCAATCGCCATCAGCGCCATCTTTTGTTTGAAATTCGAACTAAAATGAAGAATTGTGGTAAAAAAACTCCTGACATTATACATAGCCCTCCTGCAAAAAATTTTTTAATAGCTGTCACCGTTTACAAGTTATTGAATTTTAAAATCCATCAATTAATTTTGGGACACCCGGTATGTACATTCATTTGATTTTTTGGAGTCGGTGTTAGGACAACGTCTGTTGGGTCCACTAGTATACATATAAATCTTGGAATGTAGTAGAATATATTCTTATTTCTGCATCTTTAATCAATAATTTTAAATAACATTTTACTAATATTAATTTATTCTAATTTTTCATAAACTGGACACAATAAACATGTTTTTCGGTCGATCTATTTATTTAAGGTATATATTGCCAATTTACCCGGATAGATTGTTTAAAATTAATTTCAAAGTATTTAATTTGTAACATACATTTGATTTGTAAATTTGCCTAATGCATCAGTGAGTAATTTGTAATTAACTATTCAACGTAATTTCTACTTTACATGTGAGTAATTATTGATGAGAAATTGAATTTAAATAAATTCTACTTTTGAACATAAAAGACTGAACCTGCAAAATTAAATCATTTTAAAATTAACGACAAGATTCAATAGAATTGAATAGTTGATAGTTCGCTAAGTCTTGAGAGTCAATCATGCAGAGCTAGCAAGTTACTTTTCACTACTTTAATAAAAATATTTTCTTTTCCAATGAATTTCATTATGTTTTTTGCAAATATTGCCTACCTAGTTTTAGAGTACATGCGACGTCACAACAAGGTTAACCACTGGTGCACCTGTCACACTTTAAGTTAAACAATTTTGATCCGTTCCCATCTTTTATAGTGTGATCATATTAATAGATAACCAGTTATGACAATCGCGTTACACTTTGACCACAACGTGACATGAAGATTGGGTTAAGGTCTTTTTGTAATAAGTTACACGCTTTCAAGCTAAATAAAATGAATATTCGATAACTTGGCAAATAGTTTTAAACGCCTGAATAAGAAATTTAATCAGTTGTCACCACTGAAATATTTTTTTCCAAAATAATTTATAATAAAATTATAATATGATGAGGAATTACAAATACTGAATTCATTTGGTTTTCTTAATTGTTTGTATGTATGTTCGATCGAATTTTCGTAAATGTCTCAAATCCCCACAGTATTTGCATATGTTGTAAAGGTTTTAATTCGTGTATTCAATAATTTATTTAAAATTTTTAATGTTTGACTGTTATTGCCTGTAAGTTTAAAATTACAATTTCACCTTTACAAAATGTTTTTATTGCAAAGAAAATGCACTTTTTTTGGAAATAACTTTAAATTACAAACTGTAATGTTTAACTAAACATATATATTATAATATTGGAAATCACAGAACTATTTGAAAATGATTCATGGTTTTCTATAATTAATTTACTTTATTATGCGAGCATTTTTAAATGCTCTGACTTAATTCCCAATTCGGATTTTAGGCTAGAGTGTAAAGCAATGTACGTTTTATTATTATTCATCTCTGTCCTCTATATGACCGTAAATTACAGAGTCTGTATATAAAAACTGTATAATTCAGAGCCTTCAAATTGTGGGTAATTACAGCTGAATACCCTGAGTTACACGACAAATCATAAAAATATTAAAAAGTCTATTATTTACTTAAATAACTTTTATTGATGTCATCCATTCATTTTTTATGATTTAAAATTTAAAAGGTAACGTTAATTTCAACGGTTTTCGTGTAGACATCATAACTTGGAGGTAAAGCATCTCGCTAATAAATAGAAGGCTCTTAGTTCGAACCTCGGTGCTGAAGCATAAAAATTTCCTATTATGAAGGGTTTGATTAAGAGATATTTCGTATTTTTGGCAATTGAAGAATTTATATATATTTTTTATCACTAATATTCATAATATTTTTTGCAATTCAACTTTATTTATATTTTAAAAACAAGTGCGACTCATTAATGATTCAGTATTTAGATTTCATTTAACATTTTTTCGTTTTTAGAAATTTAAAATTTTATTTATATTTCCGCTATATTTTTTTATTCCAATTTTTCGAAAAGTTTAGAATTTTGGTTTTTTAACCCATTAATGCCCAAATTATTGTCTTCATTAAAAATGAGATTTTAGATTCTCCTTCTCTCTTTTAAAAGACGAATAAGATTTATCTTAATTTATTGAGGAATTTGTTTAGTGAAAAAGAGTGCTTTTTTATCCTTCTATTTACTTGTGTGAAAAGTGTTTTATTGCCTTTTTTTTAATCGTCTCTAAAAAGGGACGCTAGGCACTATTGGGTTAACAATCTGATTTCAACATTTTTAATTTGATTAAAATAAATAACATCCTTTTGTAATTATTTAAAGTAAAATTTATTCGTGCTACTATCAGCGTGAGAATTGAATAATTATACTTAACAGTTTGGATTTAATAATTAAAGGATAAGTTGTTTTGGAAAAAATATTAAATTAAACTCTCTGTACGGTCTATGATCATACTTACCTACATGTTTCCATGTTTTTCTGCCTTTATATGCGAAGAGATTCACATTAAGTAATGAAAAAAAAAAAAAAAAAAAAAAATCAGTAACTTTCTGAGAGACTAGAATATCGTATTGCTTCAAAATTAGTAATTCTAACCATGTTTCCCAAACTTTCATTAACTGAATGATTATATTGATCTTGGCAGTGGTTTCAATTCCCTTGTTAATAAGTTAGGCACTACATATCGTTACTAATATAAATAGCTGCTTGCAATCTCATTACAAATGCAAAATCTTCTTTCGCTTTAGTTAAAGAATGTTTTTTTAACGCAATTTCGATTAAACGGTCAAAAAATTATTGATTGACAGCGCTGCAATTTTAGCAGATTATTATTATTATTATTATTATTATTATTTTTGAAATATCAACCAAAGTCATAAAAATGTGATTAAAGAAAACAAATATTATAATTAAAAATTTCTCATTGACTTTTAAAAAATAAACATGATAAATTATTAACTATTATACTAGTTATCAATTTACTACGCGTCAAAATGAAATGAGATATTAGAGCATTTAATTAATTTTTACGCCTCTTAAATCAAATAAAATGAGAATTTTTATATGTTCTCTAATGTTGATGCTAACTATTAAGAGAACAAACAAAAACTGTTTGATTCGAAGTTGTTTTAGTATTTGACTACTAATATTACGTAAGATAGACAATTTCACATTAAGAAAAATTTAGTTAATTTTATTCAATTTTCAAATATTTCGGTATGTATTTCAACGAATATGACAAAATATTTTCAATTGCATGTATTTTCTTATTACAAACGCACACACAAATAGGAGTGCACATCCATAATAAGCCAGCTCCCTTTTAATACTACTATGATGTGGCAATCCCAAAACTTTCTTCTATCTCTTATATGTCAATATTTAAAAAGTCGCTATTATAGTGCGAAAATTATTGGCAATCTATGACTATCATGAGGTTTCTATTGATGTGAAATTACGAGCGTTATTTCTTCAGTTATGATTATCACTAAAATCCATTAAATAATGCAAAACCCACCATAGTCCCGCTACTAATCGAGTGATTTACACCAAATCTAATCTAGAATATGTTATATAAATATCTGACTGAATCTGAAGTTTGATAAAACTCCATGCCTTGCTTCTTGAAATAGAGTTAATTGCGAAAATCGTGAAATTGCAATAAGAGATCTTCTTGTTGAGCAATTTACAAAAAAAAGCTAATTAGCACGTATTTATATCAGGGAGAAACTAAACATAATTTTTCTTTTAAATTCCGTGCATTTGTTTCTGAGGTAGAGTTAATACCGAAAATGTGAAAAATGCAGCATAACAGCGCCAAATGTTTTGAGATTTACACCAAAATGTACAAAATTGCCATTCATGTCATAGACAAACGGAATCTGAATTTTGATGAAAATGCGTGCGTTTGTTATTTAGAAAGAGCTGATGCGTAAATCGTAAAAAAATGCGGCATAGCTGCTCCACCTGCTATTTACTCCAAACTGTTATTTACTTCTTACCTTATTTACTACACCTGAGTGGTTTACTCCAAAATTAATCAGCATCAATCTATGTCAGGGAGTACCTGAATATAACTTTTTATTAAATTCCGTGCATTAGTTCTTGAGATAGACCTGTTGCGAAAATCGGGAAAAATGCACCAGAGCAGCGCTATATGTTCAACGATTTACATCGAAATGTAAACAGCATCAATTCATGTTAAGGACTAACAGAATCTGAAGTTTTACGGAAATACGTGCATTAGTTATTGAGGTATAGTTGCGTAGATCGTAAAAAATGCAGCATAGCAGCACCTCCTGTTGAGTGATTTACACGGAAAACTAATAAGCATTAATTTACATCAGGGACTACCTGAATATAAATTTTAATTAAATTCCGAGCTTTCGCTCTTGCGGTAGAGCACCCAAAAATTTATGCCACAAAAAGATAGACAAAATCACTGACTCATAGGCTCACACACACAGACATTTTATAAATACTTGTTTTTTTGGAATTCTTGAACCGTAATACGTGCAAATCCGCTAAAAACTGAAATTTGAAATTTTTTATAAATCCAATATTTTGTTCTTGTAAAGATAGAAGAAATTAAAATTGATATAGTACTTCGAAGAAATGCTTCTAATCTGTTTCATCTACTCTCCAGTATACCAAGCCTGTTTCAAATATTCTGTGTATGGCATCTGTTTACAGACTTGTTTCAGAGTGTGCGTGAATTAATCAGACTTTATGCACCTTCAATTTGGGCCACCTCATTTTTTGCAAAATGGACTTTGTCTACTATGATTTTAAGCCCCCTTCATTTATGTATTGAAAAAGATTCTAACGCATAATGAAAGCTACTACAGCTATTCAATGCCACTCAATCAATGCAAATGAAACCAAGAGAAATGATGAGGTGCGACAGAGACTGTGAAACGAAACAAAACACAAATTATGATTGTCTTTTCGCTTGTTTCCTGCGAAAGTAAAGTTTTTATTCGAAAATTTGTCCACCTGACTCGCGATGGTATTTCTATTACTTATTATATGAATAACGTTATTATATAAATAAGAAGATTTAATGACAGTTTAACAAAAATACGACTGATCTGCTGAATTAGTACAGTACTGATCTGTAAATTTTTACAGATCAATTGTCCAGATGGATGTGCTAGATTACAATGTTCTCTCAAGGCTTTTATCACTGCAGAGGATAGCTTTTTTGGTTAAATTATCTTTACGTCATAGTTGCATTTATGCATAAAATTTCCTTAATACTTTGGTATGCCATGTTTGCATTTCTTGTCAGCAGCTGTAAAAAAATCTTATGTCGAAAATCTAATACGTAGACGCTGCTCAAAATAGCTGTTCGAAAGGTATTAAATGAAAATAATTTATAAAAGAAAACATATTTAGAAAACGTCTGTAGAATCATACTTTCAGCAGTGTAAGAAATAATTTTTTTATGAACAAGGTATTTTCCGATTTTTATTTTGGTAAATTTCTCAAAAAAAAAAAAAAAAAAAAAAAAAATGTGATATATAATTTTCTTAGAGCACAACCTAAACAGAAACGTAGCCTACAATCCATACCAGCCCTTTTTTAAACTATAGGTTTTAAAAAATGAATGTATTCAATAGTTAAATTAACTGTGCTACATTCAAATTCTCTAGCTTTTTGATTTATTTTGAAATATATGTAATTTGTGTCAACTGAAAATTAGATTCAGTATTTTTTAATACTTTATTTAGAAATATAGAAAATTCCATTTGTTAAATGCATTTCCGACATTTAATTTTAAAATAAATTGATAAGAGACTAAAAGATGTTTAAGAAGAGATTGACCAACATAAAATATACCTAATCTAATGTATGCAATTGAAGCCAATTTAAAATTAATTTCAATAAATATTCAAAATTCTTTATTTGCTCCATTTTATAAATGCAATTACGGTATTTAATTTAAAAATTAATTCATAAGAGAAACAATTCTGAATACTAAGATAGACAAAAGATATTTTGAAATAACCGATTAACATAAAATATATCTAAAAATCTATTGACGTGCATTAACTTTTATATGGATTCTTCAAAATTTTCTTTTTTCTGAAATGTGAGAGCTGAATTACGAAATATATTTTGCCGTCTATTGCATTTTCTTATTGATTATTTTTCGTCCGGATACTTTTATTTAATATAAATATACTTTAGTAATATATTTTCGTTGCATATATCAAGCTTGAAATCGGACAAATGGAAAAGTGCATTAGAAAAAAGATTATTGATTGCCGTTGCATTCTATTCATTATTTCTAAATAGAGATATATTGAATCCTTTAATATCTTTCAGAATTGTTTTTTAAATTTTTATAGAATTCCAAATTTATGGAATACTTTATGAATTAGCATATACAGTAAAACTTCCATTTGACGAATTTTTATCATTATATTTAAACAATTTCCTATAAAGAAAATTCATTAAATAGAAATCAATTAAATTTCATGAAATGTGTATAATAAAATATACATTGTATACCAAAATTCATTTGTATCATAAAATACACACGAAACATTTTTCAGTTTAAATATTTCGTATAGGTTGTGGGCTGTGTAATGCCAGTTTTTGAGACATATTTCCACATTTAAAAAATCCTTTTTAAATATGTTTTTAACTTGATAATCTCTCGATAAAAAAAAAGTAATATTCAATTTTCTTAAAATAGAATGTAAATGGAGCCCAGAATGCATGGCAAGCTATTTTTAAACTACAGAATTTAAAAGTTATATCTATTCAATGCAACAATTAATTGCGCTACATGCAAGCAATCTGGCATTTTGACTTACTTTTAAATCTATACAATCTAAATCAATTGAAAATTAAATTCATTTTTTTAATGCTTTATTGAGATAACAAAATTGTTGCAAAAAAAAAAAAAAAAAAAAAAAAAAAAAAAAAAACTACATCCCTTTCTTTAAATGCCTTTCCAACACTTAATTTTAAAATGAATCAATAAGAGAAGTACTTTGGAATACTAAAATGACTAAAATGTGTTTTTAAAATGATTGATTGACATAGAATATACCTAATGTAATGTATGTACTTTAAGTCAATTGAAAATGAATTTCATTAAATTTTCAAAATTCTTTATGTAAAACAAAAACTACATTCCGTTTTTTAAATACATTTACGATATTTAATTTGAAAATTAATTGATAAGAGAAACAGTTCTGAAAACTAAAATAGACTTAAAGATATTTTAGAAATTATCGATTGACATATAATGTTTCCTAAAAAGCTATTTACGTGCATTAACTTTCGTATGGATTCTTGAAGATGTTTCATTTTTCTGAAATTTGAAAGCTGAATTACGAAATGTATTTTGCCGTCTATTGCAGTTTCTTATTGATTATTTTTTTCTTCCAGGTATTGTCGTTTAAAGTAAATATACTTTAGTAATATTTTTCGTTGCTTCTCAAGCTTGAATTCGAAGAAATGGGGAAGTGCATTAAAAAAGATTATTGATTGCCATTTTATTCTATTCATTATTCCCAAATAGAAATACATTGAATCCTTTAATGTATTTTAGAATTAAAAAAAAAATTATATGGTTTCAAATTTATGAAATATTTCATGAATTAATAAATACAATAAAACTTCCATTGAACAAATACTCTTCGTTACACTTAAACACTTTGATATGAAGAAAATTCGTTAACTAGAAATTAATTTAAATTCATGAAACTTCTATAATAAAATAAACATGAAACATTTTGCACGTTAAATAGTTCATATAGGTTAAAAGTTGTTTAATACCATTTTTGACATGTATATACAATTTAAAAATAAAATAAGCTTTAAATGTACCTTTAACTTGATAAACTGTCGATTTAAAAAAGTTATATTCAATTTTATTAAAATAGAACGTAAACAGAGCCCGGAATGCATGTCAAGCCTTTTTTATTAATTGCACTATATGCAACAAATCTAGCATTTTGGATTACTTTTAAATATATATACATTAAGTCACCTGAAAAATAAATTCATTTTTAAAATGCTTTAAATAGAAAAAAACTATATCCCATTCGTTAAATGCCTTTCAAAGATATAGTTTGAAAATGGAATTGATAAGAGAAATGCTTTGGAATACTAAAAGAGATTAAAAGATGTTTTAGAAATTATCGGATTTACATAAAATATACCTAATCTATATATTTTAAGTCAATTAAAAATTATTTTGAATAAATATTCAAAATTCTTCATATATATACAAAAAACTACATTCCTCCTTTAAATACATTTACTACATTTAATTTAAAAATTAATTGATAAGAGAAACAGTATTGAATACTAAAATAGACTAAAATATATTTATCTAAAAAGCTATTTACGTGCATTAACCTTCGTATGGATTCTTTGAAATGTTTCATTTTTATGAAATTTGAAAACAGAATTACGAAATGTATTTTGTCATCTATTGCAGTTTCTTATTGATTTTGTTTCTTGTAGATATCGTCGTTTAAAGTAAATCTCTATAAATAAAAGGAATTCTGAGGATAATTAATTAATTGAGGCACAGGGGAAAGCAAATCTTGGCAATGCGCCAACTCGGTCTAGAGGAAGCAAATCTTGGCAATGCGCCAACTCGGTCCAGAGGAAGCAAATCTTGGCAATGCGCCAACTCGGTCCAGAGGTATAAAAGCAAGATAGAAAAAAACGCGCAGGTCTGTGCATTCAAGTACAACCACCCATATGTATATGCTGAAAGTTTGTTCTGACGCTCACCCGACGCACGTGGAGTGCCGATGGTCCGGGGAGAGTCACCGGGGGATCCGTCGCCAGCTGAGAGAGAAGCGTAGAGTCACCGGGGGATCCGTCGCCAGCTGAGAGAGAAGCGTACCATACACATAAATTATTAAATAAACCTTCAAATTAAGCCCGGCGAAGCGGGCTGGGTATGCTAGTATACTTTAATAGTATTTTTTTGTTTCTTCTCAAGCTTAAAATCGAACAAATGGGAAAGTGCATTAGAAAAAAGATTATTGATTGTCGTTGTATTCTATTTATTATTCCCAATAAGAAACACATTGAAACCTTTAATGTGTTTCAGAATTTTTTTTTTCAATTTTTATAAGATTTCAAGTTTATGGAATATTACATGTATTAGTTTATATAGTAAAACTTCCATTGAAGAAGCATCATCATTGCATTTAACTCCTTGCGGCGCGGCGGTATATCTATGAAACTACTTAATTTTATCTCCTAAAAGTCACAGTGGCACCGGAATTTTGCTACAAAAATTTACGGTTTATCGAAAGTGTGAAATAGAGCTTATGTTTATTTAGAAATAAAGTTGTTTTCGAATTCCGGTGTCAGTCATTAATTCCAACACTTAAGCAATAAATTTGCCCTGCTCCACAAAGGGTTAAACAGAGTCTCACCTTTTCACTGAAAGTCTTTGTTATGAAAAAAAAATCGTTAAATAGAAATCAATTTAAATTTAAGAAATTTGTATAATAAAATGCACATTGCATAATAAAATACATTTGTATAATATAATACACATTGTATAAAAAATACATTTGTATAAGAAAATACATATTGTATAATAAAATACACATTGTATAATAAAATACATTTGTACAATAAGATATGTTTGCTATGAAGAAAATTCGTCCAACTAAAATCATCTTAAATTCATAAAATTTGTATAATAAAATAGACATGTATGAAAAGAAAATTACACATAAAGGAGAAGAAATAGAGAAAGTATTTTAGTTTTGGCAGCTAGTATTTTCTTCAACGTAGACACATGCGAAACGCTTGTTTAAAAAACGGTTAGTAAAAAAAACGTAGAAACTCCTTTTCTCTTTTTTCTTACGTATACCTAATATTTTACTATACTGATTTATAACATTAATTTGTATTGTTTTCGTAATTAAAATATCCCAAAACCTTTAAAATGTAATTTTCATTCAGAATATCGATTTATGATTTATGTTATAACGTTAAAATTGGTTCATTTTTCTGGCGAATTCTACTGAAATTGTGTCTGTATCTAAATTATAATCAAAGTTACAGTCGTTTCAAGATACACCTATTACAGCTTTTGAATAGTGTTTCAAAATTATGTACATATATTTTTTTCAAAATGAAGTTTTTCAGATTTTTACTATACGCAAAACATCCTTAGAAAAATAATATGCATGAAATGCTGTAAAATTTCCTGTACTTATTTTACAAATGTCTCTTCGGGGAATAGACCGGACTCATGATAATATATTAAATAGTTTTATATACACACTGGTATAAATTACAAATTTAATAAAAAATTTTGCGAATTTTTTATTTCATTAGTATTTTAACTGTCATATCATCAGAGATAAAGATGAGATTAAAATATGTTCAGTTTAAGTCCTAGAGGAAGTATACCGTTTATTATGAAATTACAAAATGTCAATACATTGTTTTATTTTCGGGTAATCAGTTTTGCGGAAATGCCAATTTTTGACATAATTTTGACTATTTTTCTCTTAAAATTTATATCTGGATAATTGCTAACATATTTATACATATATATTTTCTAAGATTTAAGGTACACTGTTAAAAATAAAGGTGACGAACCGGTTGCATTTGACGCCCAGGGTTGAAAAGGTTAAATCACTTGGCACCAGCGGGCTTGAAAATGTGTTTGGGGTGCCATTGGGTGTTTCACGCTAATTAGGGTGCCGTGCAATGCATACCGTTGGAAGATTTTCACCCCTTAGTCATTTGCGCATGCTCTGTAACGTGTATCCTTGCACTTCAACTCGCTTCACTGGTGGATCAACACGGCAATCTTTTCCTACTATGATTATCACTGCTATACGCTATCCCAATTTTGTTTAGAAATTCGGATGGCTAACTTTTGGCGAGATTTTTTATATAAAGCAACCTTTGAATTTCAGGACATATGAACAATTCAGGGAGACATTGAAGGTGAGCTTGATAGCCGAGTGGATAGGGCGATGAGCTTGTAATCAGACGTTCTGCGTTCGAATCCATCGAGGGCCGAAAGTCGGTTAGTATATACAGTAAAACCTCTAAATAACGGACACCTCGGGAGCGCGGAAACTGTCCGCTATTCGTAGGTGTCCGTTATTGGGAAAAGCTCAGAGATTCAAAAACTACTAAGAAATGGTCAATGTTCAATTAATTGACTTTATGTGTCCTAACTGACTTTATATGTCATCTCTATTATATGATTAATCACATTAAAATTATTTTTTAAGCAATAAAATTGAATTAAAATTTGTGTACCTTTATCCACTGCTTATTACATTCTAACGAAAAAAAATCGAAGTTAACTTATGCGAATTCAAAACGAAAGAGAAAGTGGTGTATGTATTATGGAATTCTGCAGATGAAAAAATTTGTACTTCTAGAGATTAATGAGCGAAAAATCCAAATCTTTCTCGGATGTGTGCAATGTTGAATTAAGATATTTTTCTGCAGGAGAAATTTTGGTGGCTCCGGGGGGAGGGGACATGTTAGAGTTCCAGGGAGAAATTGCACTTTTTGACCATTGAAAGCATAAAATCTCAAATCTTCAGGGAGAGAATTTTCAAAGCTCTTCAGGAATGTCCTTCCCGTGCTACCTCCTGAATTCTGGAGTTAGTGGGGATTTTCCTCCAGTCCATCCCCTACATTTATCTGTGATCACAAAATCTGTGACACATTGCTCTGTTAAATTTAGAAGTTTTTTACTTTCTTTTCTTTTCTTTTTCTCGTTAAAAAATGATTTTGCATCATTTATCGACAAAATTACTGTCCGCTATTCGGAATGTCCGTTATGGAGGTTTTACTGTATTTTAATTTTTTATCATTGGGCAATCTGGATTAAGGGTACCATCTTTTCACCCTAATTAAAGGTGCTATTTTGGCTCCTTCAGGGGTGTCACCAGTGATACAAGCCTTTCACCCTTAAAAGGTGCAATGTGTCACCATTAGTTTTAACAGTGTAAATGCCATTATAAAAAATGAGTAGTAAGAGAAATTGTACTGATGCCTTAAAAAACATTGCCCATAAAATTTTTCGCACTTTTGTAGTGGTGTCCAAACTATTTATCTGCTACATTTTCATGAAATCGGAATCTCCATCTTATTGAATTGAATGATTTTAGGATTTTTTTTTAAATTGAATGTCTTTGATTTTCTTCTTCATTATCATCTTCAACGCTCACTCTTGTTACTTGTTTATATTCTATTATACTTTGCAATATGATATCGCCAGTAAGATATTTAAATTTAGTTATCATAAATGGTTCAGTTGCGTGCGTTAAGTGGAATAAACTTCGTTATATAAAATTAATTTTTCGTCACACTGAGTTTAATTTACATGTTAATAGCGTTTAAAGTCAAGATTCAGCGGAAAATTTCCTTGAGTAGAAAGGTTTGTTAAAATAAGTTATACTGTAGATGTTATGTAAGAAAATTAGACGTTTTAATTCTAAATAAATATCATTCCTACTAATTATTAAGTTTAAAATTCTTTATTATTACAAAAACATAAAAATAAGTCGCACAAAGTAAAAAGAATGCATGCTGATTTTGCAGAAATAACTGTCTTTAATTACGGACATTATCTATACTAGTACACCGAACCCGGGGTTCCCGGGTCACAAAGTAAAGCTGAAAAACTTTTTTAAAATTTAAAACTGGAAAGTCTAATAAATTTTTTCTGCGTAATAGACTTTTTAAACTGCCAACTTATTCCAAATAGCAAATTTATATGAAACATATTATTTATGTAATCATATACAGCTTTAAAAACTATCGGTACTTCCGTATTAGCGGGGCCATAGCTAAGGGGGCGCTATGGGCGGCTCAGCCCCCCCCCTAAAATATTTGAGCCCCCCTGGAAGATATTCCAAGGTCACTCAATGAATTTCTGTTCCGAGAATTTAAATGAAATATTGTTTAAAAATCTAATTTAGTTTTGAAACCTTTTCACAGTTTTGCAGAGTTACTAAACTGTATCTAAAATAAGTGTTTCAACACTCCCTCATCCTATTTGTACATATGAAGCTAACATGATGGGCTATTTTGCACCAGTTATACACTCAAAACTTCATCATCATATACTTTTCTAAGCATAAAATGAAGTTATTTTAACAGTTTAATAAGAAACAGAGTACCTACAATATGAATATGCACTAATTTATCTTTCTGGATCAGAGAGAGAGAAAAAAAACTATGAGCCCCCTTACATTCTCTTGAGCCCTCCCTATTGTTCACTACGGCCCTCCGTATTAGAAGCAAGATAGCAGTTATTAGCCAAAGATTTCGCCAAAGAATAAAATTGCATTTTCAGTTTTTAAAAACAACTAAGAAAATATGACATCCAGATGTTCTTTAAAATACATTTTTGTAAAGGTTAATTGATGTATCTTTTGTAAAGTAAGTTTATAACGAACTAAAAGTCACTAAATTCATAGATAAAAACGAAATAAAACCAACAACATTCACCGGGTTTTATAGCCGACGATATATTGACATAACAGGTTTTTAATTACTATTTTTTTTCAGTTGCTATGAAAAAATGACAACTAAAATATACAGTGATCTGTTATTTTCCATGGAGAAGAGAGATGGATGGAGGTGCAGTATGCGATTAGAACGGTTTGATGGGCGTTATTCTTCCAATATAAGTCTCTCATTCGGCCCAAATAAAACAATCACATGGAACAGAGACCGAATTTTTTAACATCATTTTTTCTCTAAATGAAAAAGATCTGAATAAAGTTTAGCATTAAAAAATAGCATTTCATTGTATTATGAATTAAAATTGCATCGCTAAAAGTTTTTCTTTTTTGTGAAAGCACGCCGTTGTGTTTGATGCAATGCAGCGAATTTTAGAGTTACATTTTTGGCGTCACCTCCAGCCACTAAACTGCATCTCTATTTTTTTCTTTTTTACTCTATGGCTATTTTTTCTCTTTTCCCTCACATAAATGCGATACTCAAGTTGCCACCATTAGAGAAATTGAACCAAAAGCTACAAAAAAATTAATATCTCAAAAACAAATTGAGATACAGTTTTCTATCATACGGCATTTAAAAGTGCATTTTTTTCTCTAAACGATGGTATAAAGATTGTAAACGTGCAATGTCTAGAAGTTTAAAAACTTGCTATAGCGAAAACTGCAAAACCGAAATTTCATCGGAAAGTGTTGCCATTTAAAACATGACGTATGCGTTACGCACAGATACGTTTGGCCTTTATTATATAGATTTAATTCGAACTTACCGGCAAAATGTGTTAGGATAACATAATGTTTATGATAATACGTGCATATTTGTGTGCACAGGGTTAATCATACTCCAGAAAAAATGGGCCCATATTTTTCATTTACAATATTTTGAAAAAGAAATTTTAAAGTATAACAGGAAAAAAATTAAAGAAAAAAACAGAATCGGTACAAAGTCTATTTAAATCTTCTATGAAAATAAAATAGTGATTTTTGAAGAACTCCTAAATTCTTATTGTAGATTAAGATATTTCACTGAAATTCAATTTTCATTTATCGGATTATATATTTTCTTTCCGTAAAGACAAATAGATTTAATCAGTAAATTTTACTAAAAATATTTCTGAAAATTTGAAAATTACAAAATATGCGCAAAAAAACGCGCGAAAATTACAAGTTATATGTACTTAGGGCCATCTTATACCTATCGTCACTGTGTTTATTTTAAAATGTATTTTTATCTATCTTTTATTTTTCAGCAAAATGAATGGCGGCATCATTTTTTGTTATTAAAACAGTTTGAATTTCGGAAGAATTATGTTATTCGAAAGTAAGTGTGGAAAACAGTTTGGAAAGCACGAAAGGAAAATCTTGCAGCTGAATTGTTTTGTTATTTTACAAAAATAAGGAAAATTTTCTTCTTATGACCACAAAAATGCAATTATGCAATTTCAACTGTTACTTGGTGCTAAATCCGATATCGAATATATAAATAATCCATTAGAAGTTTTTAAATAGAAATTTTTTTTATGAAATCCCCCAATGTTGAACTGAGTGGCACATAATTGTCTTACGTTTAAGTCCGTTGAACTAGATAAAATTTTAAATCATAATTTGGAATCAATTTAAAAAATGTATATTTTTACTGTATGTAAAAAGCATGTAAAATTTTGAAAACATTAAGGAATTTGAATATTTTGTGACGTTTCAGTATGCGTAATGAAAATTTGTGAGTTATATTCCTATTTTAAAAACAAAATTCGGTTTAATTACTCTTAAAAATCAAGTAACCAGCGTAATCTGATGATGATTTCTTTGTAATCTAAAATGTTAATGTGAGTTTCTTGTTTATTATATAATTTGGATTCAAGAAAATGGCTTTGTGTAAAATAACTGTCGGCCGTAATTACATTGGTGTTCCTGTATTTGAAAAAATTTACATTATTTCCGTAAATTGATTTTATTTGTAATAATTCCTAATTTTAAATACATCTGATACTTACATACTATTAACATGTGTACATAATAAATTAAAAGTTTTAAAATTCGTTTGTAGTTTAGTTTTGATGAATTAAAAAAAAGTGCTTTTTTCCTTGTTGCATGATTTGTATGGGTACCGTTATTTTTCTGGTGAAATATTAGAATTTTTTATAGAAAATTAATGTGGTTCAAACGTGCGAAGAAATATTTTCTGCATGAAAATACTGGTACAAAAAAATTTGCTGATCTAGCAATTACAGGAGCAGTGCGAACCATGTACTTTTCTGAAGCTTTCTTGTCATTTGAGTAAAACAAACTTTTAACCTATTTGAGTACAATATTTTTTTATGCACCCATTAAAAATAATTCGAACGAAATTTTTCTAAGATTCTTTAATTTTCGATGAGGACAAACTAATATTTTTAAAATAAAAAAAATAAAGAGTTGTCATATGACATTTAATATCAGTTGTAAATTACTTATTAACAGATCGTGAAACTAAGTACATTATTGTCATTTTTTAAAAAATCTATTTGAGAATGCAATGTTGTAAACTATGTTTTTTTATTCAAGTATACTCTAATTTATAAGTTAAAATTTATGCATAAAATATTGAGTACTAAGATTTTAAACTTGTTTTATACTTAATTTAAAACTTACTGTTTTTTTTAATATTATTGTTTGTTCCATTTTTAATACCATAATAAAAAATTACATGTTTGTTTTGTTTCATTTACCTTTGACTTTAAACGGTTTTAACAGTTGCTCTAATTCAATCTGCATTTTCTTAGAGTGAATGTTCTCTGCTGTAGGAAGAAGGGAAATGTCAGTTAACCGTTTTCAGTGGCAAAAATGCTATATTTGATCTGAAAAACTCTGCATACTAGAACGGCGGTTGCCAACGTTTCTCTGTGTTCGCGATCTACCTTTAAGTAAAATAAAAAGGCCCACCTGATTATGGAATATATTAAATTAGTATGGAAATTGTATATGATCTCTATAAGTTATCGGCTATCCTACCAAGCAAAAGAAGTAAATTTTCGTTCGAATGATACACTAATAACAGAAAAACAAGAATTGGTAATCTCAATGTGTATAAGCAGAATTATAAATAAAACGGCACACAAACTACAAAGTTAATTCAAAATACTTTTTATTATTATCAAATTATTGATATCTTTTTCATAATCAGTGAGATATATGGCACTGCTATTTGAATCCTATGAAGGAATCTATATTAGAATTAAAACTGGTTAATTTTAAACATAAACCACTCACTATATCTAGTTTCGTTTTGTATTTGTTTTTCAAAATAAGAAAAGTCGAATAGGCATGTTCACACACCTATATGTTAAGCCCTATCAAGGAATTCAAATCTGATTTAGATATTTCTGGATGTTTTGCTCATATATTCTTCCACAAAGAAATTCAGATTTTTCCCTCTAAGTACTAATTGCTGTTAATTGTTATATTTTTTATACAGATGAAATAAAAGGTGCATTTATTGAACAAATCTCGATTGTTCTGCGACCCACCAGTAGGTCGCGACTCATTGGTTGGAAACAGCCCTTTAAACAATTCCATCCGGTTTATTAATATCGTTACTTTTATTTTCGGTTTTAAAAATTGAAAGAAACGCATATTTTTATGTTTAAAGAATACTGATTCTTTTGAGGTTTTACACCACTTACCTATTTAATTTTTTTCATGCGGTTTGTAAAGTATGTCTATATTTGGTTAATATTTAAATAATTAAAATGCATTAGGAAACACTTGACATTTTAAAACAATAAAATATATTTCTATTTTCTGAATGGAAAATTCTAAGCAACGTTTAAAACCATTTAATCTAATAAATCTGTTTAAACGTTAATGCATTTTTCTTGTATCAAACATCTTTATTCGTAAAATAATGAGCCCTTATCAAGCTTAAGTAGTTTGTTAATTAGTTCATTAAAAGTTTTCCAGCTGATAAGATTGGCATGAGGCATCTTAATGGAATAATTAATTTAAGAAAAAATATCCGGGAAAACGATAAAATTTCGTGCCATTTTAGAATCTGTTTAAATTTTGCAAGCTTTCTTATTATAACTCTTTATTGTGAACTTTTTTTAAAAAAAATCTTCTTATTTTCTTTATATTTTACTTATTAGAATTCACAATTTTTGAATTTCTTTTGATTAGTATAAATATAGTTATTTTTTAAAACTTAAGTGTTCAATTTTAGTATCAACGTTTTAACGTGCAGTTATTAGAGATTTATGAGAGTCTTTTTTTAATAAATATTTAGAAAAAAATTTCTTATAAATAATTAGAAAAAATGATTATGATATTCTAACTGAATATGATTCTGATTACTAATATATTTAAAATAATGAATTTTTGAATTTATTATTTATAAATGAATAACAAACAATTAGTTCTAATCTGGATTAAATAATAGTTTTTAATCAAAATAATGATTAAATACAAATTATTTAATTATTATTTAACAGCGAGTGAATCTTTGAATGATTTATGTTGGATAATTTCTACAAAATTCAATATGTGCCGAAGAAAAAAAAAGTATTCGGGTTTTTAAGTATTTCTTGACTTAAATTCCATTATGTAATGAAATAGATTTATACCTATGAGAAAATTTGTATTAAGTGAGTCTGCATTTTTTTAATTTGTCTGTGTGTTTAATTGAGAAGAATGTTAACACGTTAAGTGCTCCCGTGAGTCACCGGTGACTTACACTGAACTTTGCATTTCGGCCGCGTCTGTCACCGATGACTGACAGTCTGCAATACGCTATAAAACTTTAAAAAAATAATTTTAAAGTAATTACTGGAAATTTATTTAAAATTTACTTAATACAGAAACATATTACAGGATTATACTTTCTTAATTAATAGCAAAAGCCATGCTTTGTTTGGATTCGCGAAGCATTTTTTAATTAGATAATTATTTGAAAGTAACTATATTTTCCGTATATTATTTGGTTCTACTTGATTATCCCGTCGACTAAAAAGGAAACAAAAAACTGAAAGATTCAATGCCAATCATGATGATAAAAAATGTCACATTCACGTAACATTATACTCATATCACGTGTTCGTTACGCGATCAAGTAATTTTTAATATGAAGTTTTATTCGTATTCTTATTAATGTTTTATTAATTTATTTATTCCTTCGCTATTTAAAATAAAAATTACGTAAATTTGTATAATTAGGCCAATAGTTTGACAATCTGTATAATTTGGCAAAATTGATTAACGGAATAACCAAGTAGTATCTATTATTTTTGCATCTTATTTAAGCAAAAACGCTATTTTATGTTTTGGCGCATTTTGTTTTAAAAATGTAAATTCAGCCAAATAACTAAGAATTTTCACGGAGTTTTTTATTTATGATATAAGACTAGTATAAATACATGTATTTTCAAAGCAAAATTTGAATGTTTTTCAAAGTTTCAAATAAAAGATTTTTTTTTTAGATTTGTTTACATTTTCCATCTTGTCTTCGAACAAATATGGAAAGTGTATGGTACCCATACGGAAATATGATACCCATAAAATGGGTACTATTTGGTTATCCCGTCGACAAATTTCGTTAGATATTATAAATTGTACAAATTCGCGCATCTTCTCTTAAATAACGAAAAAACAAATATATTAGCGAAACGTTAATAAAAATACAAATAAAAAGTCGAATTAAAAATCACTTGATGATATAACAAACACATGTATTGAGTCTAATGTCAAGTAATCTGACATTCACGATAATTCATTATTGACATTTAATTCTGAAATTCGGCATTAAATTTTTGGTCGACCGGATAACTAAGAAGAACCAAAAATTTACTTTGATATAGTACCTAAGGAATGAAGTAATGAAGTACTAAATTTTGTAATATATTGATGAAAATTGATGATTTGCCCACTGTATACAAATTGTCCACCTTTATTGCTATAAATAGTAATAACTGGATGAAGTTTGTCAGTTATTTTCTTCACAATGAAAGTTAAGCTCTCTAATATTTAGGTATGAGAACTGTTGAGATTTTAGACTGCATAAAACATAAACTTGATTTTATTATAGTCAAAGAGAGATTTATTACCTGAGCAATTCTTCGTAGACGGCATCTGGCAGGTCACAGGTATAAAAAAGTATCGGTTTCTTAACTTCAATAACTGTCTTCGATTTTATGATTTCTTCATATCTTGAAAATAGTTATTTATGAATTTTGCCTACTGGCAATATTATACCTTTTACGTATGGTTCTTCACACACAAAAAAAATGATTTAGATGGATTTAAAGAGGTTTAATAGACTTAGCAAAAAACGTAAAAATTCTTGAATCAGAACATTCTAAAAACAGTCCCGCAGTCAACTGCAGAATAAAGAATACAATCTAAAAAGATGGATTAGAGATGAATAAATACAAATTATATCTAGGAAAAAACATATTATGAATTTTAAAGTACAAATGGACAAGAAATAATGAGAAAAATTGATTAATAAAGTCATTACAGCTTCGTTCTGTCAACATCAAAGTTTTGGTGCTGCCATCTACAGTCATTTTTGCGAGTTAGTGTCTTAATTAGTGTCTTTTTACTGAATATTTCCTTTTAGGATTCAACATCCTCCGCCCCCGGCAGTAGAGGGGATACCTTTGTAATAGGACTCTTGATGTCACCGTCCGCTGTTTTAATCAGGACGATACGAACTCGATTGTCCTGTCCTGGGAAAGTTTGTAGAATGCGGCCCATTTTCCATCTCATGGGCATGGATCGTTCATGAATTATTACCAAGTCTCCTTCTCATATGGTACGTAGATTAACATTTGGAGTAGTCCATTTAGGACGCTGTTGGAGATGTTGGAGATATTCTCTTGACCATCTATACCAAAATTGGTTCTTGGCCCTTTCAATAAGGCGCCAACGAGCATTTAATGATAGAGCTCGCGAATTAGAAACTTCTGGAATATCAAGGAGCGGTGCTCCGATTAGAAAATGACCTGGCGTTAATGCGCGCGGATCTGATGGATCTGATGACATCGGCGTTAGAGGTCTGGAATTTATGCAACTTTCTATTTGACACAGTAAAGTAGATAATTCTTCAAAATTTAAAATACTGGATTTACATGCCTTTAACAGATGATTTTTTGTAAGCTTTACAGCTGCCTCCCATAGCCCACCAAAGTGCGGCGCATATGGAGGAATGAAATGCCAATTGATTTTTTGGCTCGAAAGAAAATCTTGAATTTCTCTGTCCCTCAAATATTGGAATAACTGCTTTAGTTGATTTGCTAGACATACGAAATTTTTCCCATTATCTGAGTAAATATCAGACGGCAGGCCTCTACGTGCAATAAATCTCTTTAGGGCTGCTAGCAAGGCTTGCACAGACAAGTCTGATACCACTTCCAGATGCACTGCCTTAGTGCACATGCAGACGAATACACATATGTAAGTTTTTATTTTTATCTTACTTCTATGCAAATTTGGCTTGGTTATGCAGGGGCCGGCAAAATCTATGCCAACCTTGGAAAAAGGACGAATTGGGGTGATTCTGTCAACGGGAAGATATCCCATCATTTGTTGACAAGCTTGTGTTTTTAGGCGTTTGCAAAGTACACATTTGTTGAGTTCTTGTCGCACAGTAGAAAGACCATTAACAACCCAAAACTGTTGACGTATAATCGAAAGTACTAGCTGTGTACCTGCGTGCAAATGTTTCTCATGTACATGCTTTATTAATAGTTTAGTGACAAAGTTATTTTTTGGGAGTAGCATCGGATATTTTTTATCGAAGGTTAAAGACTGATGTTGTGACAAACGACCACCTACTCGAATGATATCACTTGAATCTAAAAATACATTTAGTGGTAATAGTTTACTATTGCTTGGTAAGGGTTTTCTTTCTTTTAACAACTTAAGCTCTGTGTTGAATTCAGAACCTTGAATTAATTTTACAATGCATTGAATTGAATTAGAGATTTCTTCTGAACTTAGATTTCCAAATTTTTTCGATGTATTATGTCTAGCATTATGAATAAATCTAAGACAATAGGCTGTGACTCTTGACAGCTTAGAAAATTTCGAAAACTTAAGAAGAAAGTCAGGAGGTGCACTTACTTGTGTTACATTACTGACAGAGTCAATTACTTGATTTAACTCATCTATTGGAGCAGTGAATTTAGGTATTGGGACTTGCTCATTTGACAGTAGCCATGGAGGCCCATGCCACCACAGAGAATGATTAAGAAGCTTCCGTGGAGGAATTCCCCTAGAAGCTACATCTGCAGGATTTAAAGCACCTGGAATATGATTCCATTCATGGGAAGGCATTAATGCCTGTATTTGACAAACTCAATTGAGTACGAACTGATTTCCCTTTAAAGGTGGAGCTTTTAACCAACTGAGAACAATTTGGGAATCCGACCACAAATAAATACTGTCAAATTTTACCTTTAATGTGTCAATAATTACAGAACATAACTTAGCGAGCAAAAGAGCTGAACAAAGCTCGATTCTAGGCAATGTTTGAGGCTTAATAGGATTCACCTTAGTTTTTGCAGCAATCAAATTAACAAACACCCTTTCAGGTAACAAATACCCTTTCAGGCCACACGTAAATATGTAACAGCAGCATAGGCTTTATTCGAACCATCGCAAAAACCGTGCAGTTGAATTTGAACAACTGCTTCATTGAATAAATTTATGTATCTAGGAATTTCTAACGATTTCAATAAATGCATTTCAGATGAAAATTCATTCCAAACATGTTGTATGGCATGTGGGATTTTCTCATCCCAAGAAATCTTATCCTTCCAAAGATCTTGCATCATGATTTTTAACTTTATTGTTGTAGGAGCTAGGAAACCCAGAGGGTCAAAGATTGTAGCCACTACAGATAACAAGTCTCGTTTTGTTTGTACATCCTTTAAATCAGCAAACCTAATTTGTAAAATATCTTTGAAAGAGTCCCAAAATAAACCAAGAACTTTAACAGTATCATCTTCCTGAATGACCTTTTTTGAGGAAGCCTTCATTTCATTAGGTAAGTGAGCAATTACATCAGGATTGTTACAGGCCCACTTTCGTAGATTAAAACCTCCACTTTTCATAATTTTAATTAGCTCTGTCACTAAATTCTGAGCGTTTTCTCTTGAGTCGGATCCAGAAAGGAGATCATCAACGTAAATTTCCTCTTGAATAATTTGGCAGGCCTTTTGATTAGATTGTTCATTATCAATGGCCAATTGGCGTAATGTCCTAATGGCCAAAAAGGGTGCACAGGAAAAACCGTATGTAACGGTCAACAGCCTGTATGATTTGATAGTGTCTTCTAAATTAAATTTCCAAAGAATGCGTTGATAATCAATATGATTCTGATTAACGAGTATTTGTCGAAACATTTTTTCGATATCAGCAGTAAAAGCAATTGGATTCATTCTAAGCTTTAATAATAAAGGAAATATTTCCGGCTGCAATTTTGGACCTATCTCTAGATAATCGTTTAAAGAGCGGCCTGATGAACCAACGGCAGATGCGTCAAATACTACTCTAAGTCATGTAGTTAAACTATCTTCTTTTAGTACCCCGTGATGCGGAAGATAAAAATGATCCGGATTTGAGATTTCTGAATTTGGTACAAGTTCCATGTGCCCCAAATCGATATATTCTTGCATGAATGCTAAATATTGCTTTCTAAGCAAAGGGTTTTGGTGGAGTATCTTCTCCAATAAATAAAACCGCTTTAGAGCTTGAGATTTTGAATCACCGAGGATTGGCTTAGATTTAAACGGCAAGTTTACAACATATCGTCCTGATTCTGTGCGTGAAACGGTTTTAGAATAATTATCTTCAACAATAGAAATTGGATCAGAACTGGGAACCGACTCAAGTTCCCAGAACTTTTGCAGCTGAGAAGTAATCTGCGTAACATGACAACTGACAGATGAATTTTGGTTTGATTCATTCGAATAAATAATTCCCGATAATATCCAACCCAGTTTAGAATTAATAGCGCTCGGTGATCCTTTAGGTCCTAAAATAGACTCTCCTATTATGATATTAGCAAACAAATCTGGACCAATAAGAAGATCAATGGGACTGGACGCATGGAAATTTGGATCCGCAAGATTCAAGCCTTCAATATGTGGCCAAAACGTAGTCGTAATCAGAAAATTTGGTAAATTTGTTGTTATCTGGTTAACAACTAACGCGTCTAACTGAAAGACTTCATCATTAAAATGGGAATAGAATGTCAAAGAAACTTCCTGAAGAGCTGTTTCTGCAACTAAATTATTTATATCTGAGATTTTATGATTTATAGGCCTTGATGGAAGACCTAATTTTTCACAACAAGTTTTAGAAAGTAGGCTCTTTTGAGAACCACTATCGATCATCGCCCTGCAAGGAATGAATTTGCCTGATTTGGATTTTACACGTATAATGGCAGTAGCCAACAATGTTTGAGAATTTCTACTAAACGATTGATTAGTAAAACAATTTGATTCATTTAAATTACCTACAGCATTTGGGGTTGTTACATGATCTTGTTGTCCAATAATTTGTTGTTGTGCAGGGGCAGATTGATCACGATGAAGGAGTGTATGATGTTTTGAATTACAATGTTTACATGTGGTATTTATCAAACAATTAGCAACAAAATGGTTAGAACGCAAACAGTTCGTACATAACTTTTTAGATTTTACTAAATGCCAGCGTTGCTCAACAGATAAATTCTGCATTAATGGGCATCTATGAAGTTGGTGGGGTTCATTACATTTTGGACAAATAAATTTTTGTGATTTATTCACATTATCCGTTACGACAGTATTCGATACCGATCTTTTTGGAAAATGTTGAGATTTAGGATCAAATTTATTATTAAACTTAGATTCAGTTTTAATAAATTCAACATTACAATTCTGCAGACTACGTGCTTGTTTTTCAAGAAAACTAATTATCATTTCATAAGTTGGAAAACAATCATTATTTAATGATAACTCCCACTGTTTTCGTAAATTATCATCAAATTTTGTTTGAATTAAATAAACTAAAATCAAATCAACAAATTCATTAAATTCAAATTTTAAAGATTTCAAATTTCAAATAACTTCATTACAAGTGTCCAATAGCTCTAGAATTGATTTTTGCGTAGGTGATTTTAATGATTTAGCATTAATAAATTTTGACAGTAATGAATATGCCAAATTCTTACGATTATCATAGCGATTAACAAGAGTTTCCCACGCTTGTTTATAATTATCACCGGAAATTGAAAATCCCGAAATTAATTTAGCAGGATAATTTTTTACACTCGCTATTAAATAAGAAAATTTTAACTGATCTGATAAATTTTCATTATTATGAATTGCAGTCAGAAATGTTTCCTTAAAGGTAATCCAATTGTTGATATCTCCATAAAATATCGGCAACTCAAATTTAGGTAACTTTAAAGCGTTATCCTTAACAGAAATTGAATTATTACTGGTTTCATTCCTAATTTCTTGTATTTTTACAACCAAAAATTCCTCGATTTTCACTAAATCGTCAACAACTATGTCCTTCGCTTTTGTAAATGAATCGTATAAAGTATTAATACTTTCTTCTGCGATTCCAAAATAAGATTTCTTTAAATCAGCTTCTAAGCTAATTAATTCTTCTTTAAGCTTCTCAGTTAATTTAACATTTTTATTTTCTATTGCTTCAGCTACTTGAATGTTATATCTGTTAATTTCTTTTATAGTGAAATTAAATTTCTGTTCATTTTGTATTTCTACTTTCGTTTTCATTCTGGAGTAATTAACTTTTATAATTAAACTTTAAAAATATTATTTCACTGAACGCTCCTGCTAACGACGGACCAGAAAATTTATTTACGTTGAGATTTTAGACTGCATAAAACATAGACTTAATTTTATTATAGTCAAAGAGAGATTTATTACCTGAGCAATTCTTCGTAGACGGCATCTGGCAGGTCACAGGTATAAAAAAGTATCGGTTTCTTAACTTCAATAACTGTCTTCGATTTTATGATTTCTTCATATCTTGAAAATAGTTATTTATGAATTTTGCCTACTGGCAATATTATACCTTTTACGTATGGTTCTTCACACACACAAAAAAATGATTTAGAGGGATTTAAAGAGGTTTAATAGACTTAGCAAAAAACGTAAACATTCTTGAATCAGAACATTCTAAAAACAGTCCCGCAGTCAACTGCAGAATAAAGAATACAATCTAAAAAGATGGATTAGAGATGAATAAATACAAATTATATCTATGAAAAAACATATTATGAATTTTAAAGTACAAATGGACAAGAAATAATGAGAAAAAATTGATTAATAAAGTCATTACAGCTTCGTTCTGTCAACATCAAAGTTTTGGTGCTGCCATCTACAGTCATTTTTGCGAGTTAGTGTCTTAATTAGTGTCTTTTTACTGAATATTTCCTTTTAGGATTCAACAAGGACCAAGATCCATATTATTAGCTACATAAAAAAATATTTAGTTCATTATTTACTATACATTTATGGTATTACAAGATCCGTCAGAATGTATAAACATGCCAAACAAACGACGATGAAAATTTTTATAAAAATATAATTTTAATTTTTTTTGGCACAGATGTCATATATACACCACATTTGAGAGACTTTTTTTCTAATGCCAATTTGGGCGAAAACTTCATTTTCAAATACCAGTTACATATATATATTAATTATTTTCTATTATAAAAAAAAGAAATAATAATAAATTAAAAAAGTTTATTTAGTAATTATGGAGCAAAACAATAAATGAAATAAAACTAAATTAACAGTTTATTTTAATAATCGAGTTAATAGCCGGGTTACTATGTGAGGCATTTTTTTTCAGTCGGACCAATGACGTATATGACACCTATGTCAAACTTTTTTAAATTTATTGTTATTTCCTATTAAAATGTATATCTGGTAATTGGTATTCGAAAACGAGGTTTTTTAATATTGGCGTCCGAAAAAATGCGTTAATATGGTATTTATATTACATCTGTGCCGCCGTTTTTTGCACAGATATCTAGCCTCTTGCCTTAAAACTATGTCATATTCGCGTTCTTTTCAACTAGTAAGCGTATGTTTTCCTGCCATTTTTGTAAAAGAACTAATACATTCCATAAGTTGTTTTTAAACTGCAAACTATTTAAAAATAATGCTACATATAGCATAATAAATGTTTCATTTGGTTCAAATAACGAATTCAAATAACTTGATATATAACGAATTTAACAATTAATTTTATTTGTTTAACAATTCTTTTGTTGCCACTTTACAAAATTAAAAAATATATATTATAATGTATATATAAATATAAATATGAATATATAAATAAATACAGAGCTAACAAATTACCCACTATCTGAACACCAATAATTTTTAACAGAAAATTACATAGTAAATTTCTACATTATTTTCACAAGAATTAACCTTCAATGGCGGATTCTGCATAATTTGCAAAAAAAAAAAAATAAAAAAATAAAAAAATAAAAAAAAATAAAAATAAAAAAAAATAAATAAATAAATAAATAAATAAATAAAAAATCTAACAATAAAATATATTTAAAGAAAATACTGGTGTTCAGTTCGCTGAGCATTTGGGACCCTATAAATAAATAAATAAAATAAAATAAAATAAATCACAAATTCTTCTAATATGCGTAAGTGTCATCAACGTAAATAATTTTGTCGGAATGAAGAAAATACATTTTATTTATTTAATTAATCGTGATTCTATCTATAATTGCTAACTCCATGATTTATTTATTCTTCTAAAAATATACCTGTTTCATTTTTTATTTGCAAAATTGTGTCCGTAGTGAGAAAACATGTAAAATAAATTAATTAAAATAATAACTTCTGTTTTTTTTTTAAATATTGAAATGTACGTATGATATAGAAGAAAGTTTTGGGATTGTCACATCCAACTAGTTTTTCCATTTACAGTAACGTTTTCAGGTAGAAATGCAAATTCATCATTTTTGAGTTAAGTATACTTCTGATTGTTTTATAGTGTTAGACAGCGGTTCCCAACTTTTTTGGTACGCGACTCATCTCTCAGTGAAAAAAAAATTTGCGATCCACCTTTCATAAAAAAAAAAAAAAAATCAGGACCCATACAAGATAAGTTCATGTATCTGTATAGCAATTTTTGTACAATCTCTATATGCTCGTCCTATTCTACGAAAAGCGTACATTTTCGTACGAAAGTTACATGATCAACAAAAACAAGAATCGGTAATCTCAATATGTGTAAGTGAATAGTAATTAAAACAATGCACAAGCTACAAAGGTAGCTAAAATTTCGTTTAATTATTATGAAAACATACTTTATAACCTTCGGGATTTCAGGTACTGGTGTTGACCAATGTGGGAACATACATTGACACGCAGTTTGTTTCAGTACTTGTCTTTCAAAAACAGCCAAGTTGAAAAAACATGTTCTCATAAGCACGAAGAATCGAACTTCATCAAGGACCTTAAAACTGATTTAAATTTTTCTGGATATTCGGTTCGTCTGTTCTGTTCGTTTTCGATCTAGAAGAAAATCTCTTGAAATATTGTTTTCTGTTGAACTTTTTAAACATCTTTTTAAACAGATGAACTAAAAGATATAGTTTGATGACAAACCTTGATTGTTTCGCAACCCATCAAAACAACTGTTGCGGACCACGAGTTGGCCCCGACCTATAGATTGGGAAACACTGGCGTAAGACATAACCATTTTACTGTTTCATTTTACTACTTCATAGTTTTAGCTTCAGATTTTCAAAGTTAATTAGTATGGCAGGACGATAGAGGTTTCCTTGTATGTATATATATATATATATATATATATATATATATATATATATATATGCTATCATCAGATAAACAATAATTACGATTCTCTTGAAACTTATAGAACGTAAATGAAAACCAAATGTCATATTTTCTTATATGACAGATATACATCACATAAGCACACCAAATGAAAAAAAAAAAGCAAAATGTAAAATAAATTATTTATTCAACCAAAATAATGAAAAATTTTGAACAAGCCCAATCCCTCCTTTACTATATGCATACATATAGCATTGTAGGGTAACATCCCCAGTAATTGGCTTGCAACAGTGATTGGCACATCCTACAAACATGTCCTAAAATAAGATTTATATCTACTCTTTTAAAAATGCAAGACCAAATACTAGTTATATGCTCATTTACGTTAAAGATTATAACTTTGATTTATGCTACTAGATGACAATAGTGCCTAGGAAAGAGAAACAATTATGATTTGTATAAAATTAGCCATTTTTGTTGCAAATGCTTCTTTTTTGGCTTAAGAAAGGCATGCTTTTCAATTCATTATTATATGATTTATAATGTATTTTAAATTTTAATTGACAACAGTTTTGTTTAGTTAAAAAAGGTTACTTTAATTGTGTAAAAGTATTTTCGACACAAGTATTTGGATTTCTGAATTAATGATAGATGCTAATTAATGGTGCTTCAATTTTGCTAGTTCCAAGTAATTGGCACCTATTCCAATTACAAGGAATTCGCAAGGAATTTGAGATTAAACCACTTATTTTGGAAGTGCTTTTAAAGTTATAGACTAATTTTGTTTATCATTTGTTTTTATTTGAAAATATGAAATATTATCAGTAATTGGAATTCATTAAAGCTTCATATGTCAATTACTGGGGACAGCATGACAATTACTGGGTATTAATATAAGTATATTGTATTGTTTTAAAGTGTTCATATTTCAGACTAATTTGCTGATTTCTTACTCTCAAAAACCTGAAATATGGCATCTTCATCTACAGTAAAGTCATTTAAAGCGATTAAACACAATGCAAAATGTAAAGTTTTTTTTAAAATATAAACTTGTGCCAATTACTGGATCACTAGGTGTCATACATTGGTGCTCTAGGTGCCAATTACTGGTGATTTTAGCAACTTTTTATAAATATATTTTTATAAAAATACTTTTTCAATTTTTTTTGCTTTTAGTGGGCAAAATAGATGCACAGATATGCATTCTTTGATTTAAAAATATTTACAAGTAAATATCTTATTTCTTTGTAATGAAAATTGAAGTAAGTTTAAAGACAAATTCTTAAAGTGCCAATTACTGGGGATGTTACCCTATAAATTCGTATAAAACAGTGAAAAGCAAACGAAAATGAAAACCAAATATCATTTTTTCTTAAATCACAGATATAAATCACATTAGCACACCAAATGAATCTCAAACATAAATAGCAAAATAAAAGTGTAAATAAATTATTTATTCAACTAAAAAAAATGAAAAATTTTGAACTAGCCCAATCCTTTCTTTACTATATATAGCATTGTATAAATCCGTATAAAGCAGTGGAAAGCTGTAATCAGATGAATTAAATTCACAGAACGCTGACAGCTTATGAAATGTCTTCCCATTTTTGAAAGTCGACAAATCCAATTAACTTGCATACACAATGGCTAAGATCGGCTAATTCCAATAACAAACACAAGTATTCCTTGACAGTCGCATCATTATTTTGACAATTTAGAGCTTAAATGTAGCAAGGCAATACGCGAGCATTCAGATACTTTGGAACCTGTTAAAGTGACCATCTAGATAAAGTGTCCACCTGGCTAAATTGGCCACTTTTGCAAAATTTTGTTCGTACTCAAGTAAAATAATATAAGAATTGTTTGGCAATGTGATCACCTGTTTAAAGCATAAAGTGACTACGTAGACTGTCATTGTCAATTTATTTGAACCTGTAAAATTTCACCATCCATTTTTCTGCATGCCAAAAATTTTCAAGCTAAAACACTTAAGTGATCATTTTTTAAAATTTTTATTTTCATCCATTAACAAATTCAGGAATTTATCTCCTATAATGACCATCTGCTAAATGACCAATTTGGCCTTTAATGTAAAACGTTTGCAATTCCTTAAGGAATTAAATTTTAGATGTATGAGGTTGTGGTCTTTCTTATTTCTTGGTAATTTTTTTCAAATTATTATTTTTAATATAATTATCTTACTGTTTAAAATATGGAGAATAAGGAGTCTAAATGTAAAATGTATAAACCGTAGTTCTTCAAGTGAATTTAAAAGAAAGAAGATGAGATTTAAGTTAATTGCTTTCTATGCCATGTTTTTTTAATTGGTAATTCAATAATTATATTTGTTAATTAATTAATTCATGACTTAATATATGCACTTTTAGTTTGTTTATTTTAATTTGTTTCATTTTTTGAGATCACAAAAAGAGGTAACATGCCATTTTCAAAGACACTTCAAAAAATGACCACCTCTATAAAGTGATAATTTTAGCTAGTCCCGAGGGCGGTCAATTTAAGCAGGTTTCACTGCATTTGAAATACACAGACATTTAACATCTGAATTAAAAAATATACATATTAAAAGATAGAATAATATAAACTAAGACAAACTTGAATACATTTTTTTTAAATTTATAAAATTTCTGTACACGTTTCGCCAAGTTACACGCAACGCCTCATCAGTACAATTAATTACACTAGTTTACAAATTTCAACTTTTTTTACATACCCCGAAAGAAATGTATATAAATGCATTAGTCTACTTTCTTTAAACCTAAAAGTATCAGCAGAAATATTCTATCACGTCACATTTTTTTTTCTGCAGTCAATTGTTTTTTTAATACCCAACGTGGTGACGACAGTTTCATGTTCATTAATTCGCTTCAAACAACAAATATTTTGTTTCTGATTGAATTAAAATGTCGAGTAGAAAATGTAAACAAAGTTCTGATCGTTTTTGCTATGTTTGTAGACAGTTTATATAAAAAAAAAAAAAAAAAAAAAAAAAAAGAAGAAGAAGAAGAAGAAGAAGATCTGCTGTAGATTCGTTAAAAAGTGCATTCATTATTTTGGATTTCCGGTTGCAGACCAAGATAAAAAGTATTAATGTGTTTTGCGAATATTGTAGAATACTTTTACTCCAGTGGTCATCAGGAGAAAACGTATACCTTCCATTTGGTTCACCAATATTATGGAGAAAACCTAGTAATTATGAAAATGATTGTTACTTTTGTGTTACGAAGACAGTGGGATATAGTACAAAGTTCCGTCTGTTACTAAGCCCATTTTACACTCGAAAGATCTACCACGTCCAGTTTGTTCCTGTAATTCGAGTGTAAATATACTAGGAGATGACAATGAAAGTGATGTTGAATTCAAATCGATTTCTAGTGACGAGTTCTCTCTTCAAGAAAAGACTCCACATTTAATTAACCAAGCCGAATTAAATGATCTTATAAGAGATTTACAACTATCAAAATATAAAGCAGAGCCTACAACAATAGGACTTATTAACATCAACACAAAAGTTACGTTGTCTAGAAACAAAAGCAAAGATTACTCAGAATTTTTCAAAAAAGAAGGTGAATATTGTTAATGTACTTATATCCCGGGACTTTTTGAAGTAATGAATCAAAACTATGATAAAACAGAGTGGCGCTTATTCGTAACATCTTCGAAAAATAGCCTAAAAGCTATTTTATTACATAATGGAAATAAGAAGCCGTCTATACCAATAGGAACGCAGTGAATTGTAAAGAGAGCTATAAGACGATGTATAGTTCAATTAATTTAGTAAAGTATAAACAACACCAATGGAAAGTGTACGGCGACCTCAAAGTCATCGATTTGTTATTGGGATTGCAGGGTGGTTACACAAAATACTCTTGTTTCCTTTGTTTGTGGGACAGCCGTGCAAAACAACATCATTATATGGGTGATTCTCAAAATAGGGGACAATTTCAAAAGTGAAATCTTAAAAAAATACTGTTAGCAAAATTTCTGAAAAAAATAGGTGTTGTTAATATAGTATTAGGTATACTTTACATGTAGTCAGCAGAGCTAAATATTTAAAAATTAGCTTAAAAATAATAATTAGTATTTTTTGAGCCATGCTAATGACAAAACAAATTGCATGGAATAAATATATTAAGAAATTTTTATTTTCTTCCTGTTTAAATATTTTTTTTCTATATTTATTAGCCTTCCTTTTCAGCAGATGGTTTCCATTTTTACATATATACATATAAGGAGAATAAAAACATTACCAAAGAGCAAACTTTGTTTACATGAGCAACATTCTGACACTAACAGTGTAAGAAGCTGTCTTAGTGATTTTCTGACAGATTTAATGCATATTTTAGGGATAATAAATGTAATACCTAAATTTATATGTAAAATTAAACTTTATAAAAGATACAATATAATCAATGGTTACATTTACGCACATAGGAGTCTTTACCATGGACAGAAAAACCATGCTAATGACACTGATATTTGTCCATGCTAATGACAAATTTTAATTTAAATAAGATTATGAGCCATAATATAATCACAATGTAATAGTCCTTTCTGGGGATTTTTAAAAGACAAAAGTCTTATGCAAATAAGTAAAATAAAAATTTCAATTATAAAATAAATATGAAAATTATTATCCATTCTAATGACATACAATTGATGTACGCCCCTAATATTCAAATTCTATTCTTAAAATACAATACATGCTTCTATTTTCAGGCTGGGATAAAATGGCTACTTGTTGCGATGGAGAAACTTTATATTTTCAAACTATTGTCATGAGTGAAAATGAAATTTTGGTTAATAACCAGCTGTTATAGTATGACCTTGTTTTGAAAACAGAATATGGAGGACAAACTTTAATTCTTTTTTTATATATTATAATTTTATTTTTAAAAAGAAATTTATTAGATAAATCCTTTCCTTGATTAATTTAAAGAAAGAATAACATTTGTTTTATTTTATAAACATGATATTAACTCTTGAAAAAGCTAGTATATACAAGGCACAGCTGCTGTGAACATCCATGCTAATGACATTTTGAACATTTATTCTGTTATTTTAAGGTGTTTTTAACTAAAAAGTGAGTAATTCTTGAGTGCAAATAATGAATAATATTAAGACAAACATATCTAAATATAAAAACATGACAGAAAACCTCTCAATTTTTTTTGTATGCCGAAAGACATAAATTGTCCCCTATTTTGAGAATCACCCATATAAGAAAAGAATGGCCAATTCGAAAAGAGTATATCTCGGGAAAAATGAGCATCAAACACGAGCTATTGATAGATCCAAATAACACTACTCTACCCCTTTTACACATCAAATTGGGACTCATGAAAAACTTTATGAAGGCGCTTATCAAAAACAGTGGTGCTTTCCGGTATTTACAAAAAATATTTCCAAGCACTACAGAGGCAAAACTGAAAGAAGTGATATTTGTTGGGCTACAGATCCGTAAAATTATGAAGGATTCTCAGCTTGAAAGCCTTTCATCTGTTAATGAAAAATCTGCTTTGAAGTCATTCAAAATGGTTGTGGAAGACTTTTTGTGAAATAAAAAAGTGAAAATTACAAAAAAATTGTTGCCGATTTATTAAAAAATTTTCAACAGATGGGAGTAAACAAGTCATTAAAGATTCATTTCCTCCATTCGCATCTGAGTTTTTTCCCTGAAAACTTAGGAAGTATGAGTGACGAACAAGGGGAACGTTTTCACCAAGATATGAAGATTTTTGACTCATCAGGGATTTTGGGATGAAAACATGCTAGGGGGATTACTGTAGGTTTATTATAAGAGAAACCGACCGAAATAACTATAAAAAGAAGGCACAAATTAGCCATTTTTGATTTTTTTAATATTAATACCAAAATTATGTAATTCAGTTAAGTAAATAAATATTTCTTAAACCAGACGTGACAGAATTTTTTTATTATTTTTTCTTGATTATCTCTATCTAAATAAACAATAAATTAACAACTTTCGACTGGGGTATAAAAACCGTGTAAACTAGTGTTATTCATTGCATAACAAACATTAGAACAAATCAAGACAGTTACAGTTCGTGTTGTTCCGAATGAATATTATCCTTTTCGAAAAAAAAATTAACTAACTGTAACTGTCTTGATTTTTTCGAATGTTTATTATGTAATGAATGATTATTTGTACTGAGAAGCCTTGCATGTAAGTTGGCGAAACTTTTACTCTTGTATTTTTAAATGTTTTTTAGGGTTTTATTTTTTGTATATAAATATTATTTATTATTAAATAATGTATCCAAGTTTGTCTTAGTTTATATTATTCAAACTTTTAATAGGTTTCACTGTAATTGGAAAAACAAAGCCAACTGAATTTCAAAGATTTTTACTCACCAAACATGGAAAGAGACAATTTCTATTTCATGTGAATTTCAGTAAGGGTACAGTATGAAACTTGAGTAATTACATAGTGCTGTAAGGTTTTATAATAATTTAGAACTCTACATGACTTCCAAACACTGGATACCAGGTTTTGAAATACTCGGAAATAACACAGAAATCACTCTCGGGAATTCATGCACACTGATTTTGTCAAAAAAGCATATCAATACAGAATTCCGGGGTAAATTTACGAGGATCCAATGAAATTTAGAAATAACTCTCACCACGGATAAACAACCAATGGGAAAGGAAGAGGGACGAAAAATATAAAGAGTTCCTTATCGAGAGATGGCAGGATTTTTAGGTAATAAATTCGTGACGCCAGACAAGTGTCTGGATTCGCAACGCATGCTGGTTTATCAAATAACAAATTTAATACAAAAAATAGGTATGAAGAAACAAGTAAAAAGTGTCTCAACATATAAATAAATTTAGTGGGTGTTTTAAGAAGAGTGTTTCTTTTAACAGATTGGGGGTTTTCGAATAAGAAATAAAAGATAGCGTTGATGAAAACTGATAAAAGAATTGAAGTTTTACATTAAAAATTTGAATAAAATACTTATTAATAGATGCTTTTTAAACTTAAAAAATTAGATAGCAATATAAGTTGGTATAATAATGAAATAAGGAAATGATGAACATTCCAGAAATTCAGAATAATTTAAATGAATGTTTCCAAAATAAAAAAATTTATATAACTTTATATACACATGCATATACGCATGTATATGTACATATACATACATACATACATACTTGCATACGTATAGATATATACATGCATAAATGCATGTCCATATCTTTATCTATCTATTTATATATAGATATAACGTATTCTGCAATAATTATGGAAATATTCTATTATATTACATAGTTTCATTTAAATAAAAAAATGTCTATACTCGTCCATTTTTACTCTAAAGATTCACAAGTTACTTAAAAATATTTTCTAAATTAGAAAATAAGAACATAATTTTTCTGATTTATACGAAAAAAAATGAAATAGTTAAAACATAAAGAAAGAAAATAAAGAAAAAAAATAAGAAGAAAAAATCTAGGTATAAAATCTATATATTATACAGAATCCTTACATAAAAATCTATATACAGAATAATTAAAGACAAAAAAATAGCATTTAATTTAGTTACATGCTTTTCAGTTGCAATTTTGCATGTGATAGTCTTTCAATAGAATTTCATATAATATTTTTTTATAATACTCTCGAATTCTTTTTCGGCATCAGCATATTAACACTTAATCCAATTTTCTGTGTCTTATACAATAAACTCGAAATGTATCGACTATTACGTCTGTTCCTGCAATTAATGATTATCTGTTTTTTTCCCTATAATAAAATCATTTCTTTTATTAAAGTGTTATTGAGCCTCATTGAAAAACTTGAAATTGATTTACAGAAGTTTCTCGTACATTTGCGAAGTAGAAATTTTTGTTTTTTCTTCAAAGAAAATGAACAAGCTAAAAGAATATGATCAATGTCATATCTCTTTTTACTAAGCACCTAGACTCGTAATATGATTTATAGGGAAGAGTGGGGATGAATGGGACAATTTTTACATTTTTACTAATAATTTAAGCTGTATACATTTGTTAATTTAAAAAATATTACTTTAAGAACACTTCAGCATTTAGCAACTTATTGACACACTAAATTAAAAAAAACATTGTTATTTTCAATTTTAATATTTTTTTAAAACATGCATGCATATCTTCCCATTCATCCCCATGGTGGAGATGAATGGGACAGGTAAAAAAATTATTCTATACATATTTTATTTGAAAACTGAGCGATACATTTTATTTTACTACGTATTGACTGAAGCTAATATCAAATGACAACAGTCCTTTGGTTCTGGCAGTTCCCAGAGGTCTAGGCTTTGGTAGTTTCATAACAATATGTGCTCCAGATTAATAAAAAAAATTTCTGGTGGATCGGTATACTAAAATAAGGCATCATTATCTTTTTTCTCAAGAATTGTACTTGAAGGTTATCATAATTATTCTTTAAAACCCTAGTAACGTATGATAAATATTTTTTCCACATATTTTTGTTAGAAGAAAGTAGTCTTCTATTATATTATCCAATGTGCAAACTTGGTGGTCCATATCAATTAAAATCATGTTCAAATCACTTTCATCATGAAGTGATAAAATGTCAGATTTATCCCTACTGTCCATACCTTTACTAAAAATATTTCTTGAAGGCAGGCAATTAATTTTTCTTGGTTTCTATTTTTTTTACAATTTTCTTTTCCAAATATTGTTTTTCTGGTGTATCGGTTAGGACACGACAGTGGCCTCGTTCTCTCCTCTTAACATCTGGTTTATAGGTAATGACAAATATAATTTTATTTATTATGGAATAGTCCTGGTGATGAATGGGACAGTCCCATTCATCCCCATAGACACTGTCCCATTCATCCCCATAGCCACATGGTTATATAAAACAGTGGGTTATGCTTAGTAAGCACTGTCAATATTGTCCATTTGCATCATAAGTATAACAAGCGATTATTGTAATTTTTACATTAAAAAACTTATAAGGTTTTGAGAAGGCTAACTATCAATTAAATACTAAAAAAATTAAACAGAGACACTTACTTTGGTTCTTGAAAAATGCACTTTTTACAAAAGCTAATTTTCGTTATGGATATTGCTTTGAAACTATGTCTGTTGAATGACCTCAGTACTGCCATCAGTCAGGTAAATTATCAAATTATTTATGTTTGGGGAACATATATAAATTTCTGCTGTCCCATTCATCCGCACTCTCTCCTAATATATCCATATGTCAATTGTCTATCAATGTAAAAACAAGCCGATGTTTCTTGTTTTGCGAAATAATAGTAAAACTTGCTCTGAATATGTACAATAATTGCATCCGAGAAGCGTTATTTATCATTATTAACCACAGAAACATGACTATGTATTTTCAGGATATACATTATAAGTTTTATAAAAAAAAAAACTTTTTAAAATTTTTGTTTTTATCTATTTATTTATTTATTTTGAAATGGTTTGGTATAGTGTTTAGTATATTAAACATTTTTCTCAAATTAGAATATTAAATTTTAAAGTTCTATTAATTATCATAAGTAGAGGGCCAACTATGGTAATCGTAGATATTGATTATTTTTTTATATCAATTATTTTAATTCCGTATTACTGTAGTTGCCTCGGCCGTATTTTAATAATCATGTGCGTTACCAATCACAATTCTGGCTTACAAATTATGAATATGCATAGAATTACAGATATACATACAAACAGACAAATTCTCATTTTTAAATATTAGATTATTATAAATATAAAAAAATGCATTACATACACACACACAAATACATATATATATATACATATACATATATATACTCTGAGTCTTACTAAATATAAAAAATAATTATTTTTTTTAAGTAAGGAATATTTTTTCTGTTTTTACTGTTGCATTTCGCAAGGTATTTTTTTTTATAAACTTTTCATAAGATTTGAAAGTTTTCGCAAATATAATGATTTGTGGTATTTTGAAAAGTGTTTTTTGTTATCTGAAAACCGAAATATCGATGTCAAAGAAAAACGAACCTCAAAACTATTGGTTTTCAATATGTGGTAAAGTTTAATTTTTATATAGTGGTTTTTCTTTAAATAAACTTATGACAATTTCTATATTTAAACGTCATGATTATAATGATGCATTTTCATTTAGTGAAACAATTTATCATAAATATTTTTATATCTTTACGTAAAATTGTCCTCTATTCAGGGGTGTTTACGATGGGCGAAAATTCTGAGATATTTACAAAATCCTAGGAAATACCAGAAAAATGAACTGCAATACCTTCGTCAGTACATTAATTATGTTATGTATAGAGTCAATTGATATATGTTTGCCTATTGTTACAAGAATGATTGCAAGTAATATACTTTTCAAATTTAAACCAACAATGTTATGTGTCTAATGATTTTCTGGTTAATGTACTGAGAATTTTGAATCATCTTTTAAGAAAAGAAAATTACTTTTTTTTTTCGTCATATTTCTCGTTTTTCCAAAACAATGTTTTGGAAATTTAATATTTCCGAGCGTATGTATATAATTGCTCTTGTTGGCATTTATACAGTGTATTTGCAGACCTATAAAAACTTTTTCTCCTCAAAAGTGATCCGAAACAAATTTCTCAGTTATAAGTCAGCACAAGGAAGCCATTAGATTATGCACTCATCGCTTAAGATGCTACTTCAGTCAAACAAAAAGACCCGCTCTTTAATGCTAATCCTAAGGAAGAAATTTATAAAGATATCTCTGTCACATTTCAATATATTTAAATGGTTGTTTCTGCTTTGGATAAGTTTAATCGTTCTGTACAAAGGCCGTTTATTTACTTTTTTCAGATATATCTCAGCTATTCAGCGGAAAAAATTCATTTAAAAATACAGAAATGCAATCGAGATATTTTTATAAATTTCTTCTATAGGATTAGCATTTGCGAATGGGTCTTTTCGCATGACTGAAATAGCCTCTTAATGTCTGTTTTTTTCGATATAATATTACATTTTATAACTTAAAAATAATTGTCATTTTTAAGCAAACTTGAATTTTATATATATATACATTTTAATTAAAGATCAAACTAAAAATTAGTAAAATTAAAGATGATTTATAAACTCAGTGCTTCCAACAAAATGTAAAAATGCACATACCGAGAGTTGAACACAGGATCTTTTAACTAAAATTGCAAATGCTCTCTTATTGAGTTTTCTAGGCCGTCGACTAGCAGATACATTTCACTGAAATAATGTTATTATCAAAAGCTTCTGGTCTATCATGTATATAGCTCATTAGAATATACTGCAGGTAATGGAATTCCATGAACAATAGATACGTAGATACCTGGCTTTGACTTCAGGCACAGACATTTGGAAAAATTCAGTTCTTACAATGCCTTTATCAGTCAGCATGATGGAGTTAAAAATAATAATGTTAAAAAAATTATTGCAACAGTTTTTGGAACAGTTTTTTTTCACAGATCAGTGTTTAAACTCATTATTGTCTAGGCGTAACATGTCTAAAAAGGGTTTATTTAAAATTAACGAATGTATAAAAAATATACATTAAAATACTTTTATTTTTCTGGTTGATCATAAACTAATTATTTTGCCAAAAAATCAACAAAATTAATTTTCTTTTATGAAAATGTAATTAAAATAAGAAATGCATATTTTTTTTTGTATATTTCTCGTTAATTCTAATTCCAATTTACAACCATCGTACCAATTGACTTAATGCTATTTAAAATAACTCTTCCTAAATTCTTCAAAAATTTTGGAACTCAAACAATCGGGATAAGATTTTTCAGTTCCAAAAGTTTTGTCTAGTTTTCCTGTCATAAAGTTTATAAAGTCTTTTCGCTTCCTTAAAGAAAGAACGAAATTATGTCATGTCAAACTATGAATAATAAATGAGGAACGGTTATTGATTTATAGACATGCCATGAACTGTGTTTAAATTTGATTGTCAGCAATTGCTAATCTGTAACAGTGATGAACAATCCATAATAAGGATAATTTAACATTTTTAAGACACTTTAAATTTTTAACACTTTAAATATTATTTTTTCTTAAATTGCTCCATGACATAATTATTACATTGGTTTATTTTGTTTCTTAATAAAACAAGACGGAAAATGCACATAAAGCGTAGCAAATGAAGTGAGTTTGTACTATAATGAAGCTTTAAAAATATTCAGATCGCGGTGTAATAGTATACAGTATTTCGTCTACATTGAATCTTTTATATGTCCCTGTAAATACTATCTGCTTTCTATTGTATAGGCTGCAACTTGTAATAAACCTCAGCAATGTATCAATTTCATAAAATGAGAAATAGTTTAATGTAATTAAAGTACAGCCCAAATAATGTTTCCACCTGTACCATTATGTACCAGAACACTTTTGTGTGGTCCAAAAATTTATTATCAAATATTATTTGAACCACAGATTGTACAGAATGTATATTTTAGTATTTACTTCATGGATGAGTATAAATTTGATTATGTTTTAAAGAATGTAACATTATTAAAATGCACCTGAAAGAATTTTTTCACAATTCATTGTAACGGAATACTTTTGAATCTCTTTGTAATTAAACTATACATCCAGTTTTCAAACATTATAAAATAACTAGACAAGATTATGTAACAGTTATATATTTTAAATTTGAAAAGTTTCAGTTGGGTAGTGTTTGTTCTAATAAATGCGGACGAACGGGTGGACAGATAGACGGACTGAGCAATAAATATAGATGCTATGTATTTACATAAATACGAAAATGAAAAGAAATGTGCAATACTGCAAAGAAATGTATCTGAAATCATATTTTGTTTTTAATGGATAATAAAGGTTTTAGTGTGTACGGGCTGTAGTTCTATAATGTGTGGTATAAAAAATAGAAAAATTTAGTTTAATTAATAAATATTCAATATTTTTATCAAATTAATATCTTTACTATTTATTTTATACTAATCGCAGAATAGTATTACAGTATACTTCAAAACACTGGCATCATGGGGACCGAGACTAAGTCCGATTTTTAAAAAATTTCGGATTTCTGAAAGAATGTCAAAAGCACTTCTGATATTCTTAATAGTGCTTAGTACTCTTTATATTAATCATGCTATGTACCTATTGTTAATGCTAGTTTAAGGTTAGAAATTCGACACAGATGTCATATACTCACCACATTTGCGAGAGTGCAACGAAATGGCGATTTTATGCCTCATATAGTCACGTTTATATGATAATAAACTAAGGAAGAGTTTTTAACGAAGTTTGGAAAATAACGTATTAAAATAGAATTAGAGGGGGTTTGAAAATTTATATTGCTTTTTTTTGTTTTATCACATATGATTGGTTCAGAAAAGTAACCGATAATTTAATTTAAAATGTGAAACGTAATGTAAAGTGTGATCAAAATAAAGCAGTCACCAATGGCACAAAGAGAGTTAAATAAACCTTTATAATTATTGTTATTACTAAATGTCAAAACCTAAATTAAGTGGTAATATGAAAGGCATAGTCATATATTATCATTTCTATATATATAAAAATATCTAAATAATTGTAAAGACAGAAGAATTTTCATGAAAAAACATGTACAAATAATTGTACACCAAACGCGAAAAGATTAGCATCGTATTCGGGTATATTAGTGAATTGTATCTCCTGATATCAATGAAAGGCTATTCCATGAAGTAGTTTAGAAGTTACGCAAATGTAAAATTTGCATTTTCCAATGCTAGATTTTTTTTTTTTTTTTTTTTTTTTTTTTTTTGATAGATGACACGCAAACTGTGATGTTGAGAGCTTTATATGTATAGCTGAAAAGCAATCCTACGTAAAGTTTCTGCGTAAAGTTACCCAAAAATTTATCAGATTTTAAATAATTTTTCGAATTTTACTGGGATATTCAGTCAATGTATTAAGCAAAAAATTAATTTATTAATCAATAAAATAACACGTTTTCTCAAAATAGTAAAATGTGGCAAATAAAATTTATTAAAATAACGTAAAATGCTGAATTACAAACTTTCAGTCTTTTTTATGAATCAAACTGAATTCTATTAATTAAAAAAATGCGTTGCTTAATGATTAGTAAGATAATATTGTTTTCACATTCTGTGATGACTTTTTTCATATGTTTCAAATATGATACAATAACTTTACAATAAAAATGCACTTATAAATTTTCCCTTGAACATAGCTCACCGTAAAAAAATAAAAATTATCTCTAGGAAAAATTAATTTTATATCTATATAATAAAAGCATAAGTCATCAACAGTTTTGAACTGACTGCTTTACTTTTTATATGCTAGGTAGGAGTTTTGGTAATTTAATATTAACCGCTTAAAGATAAATAGCCAAATATTGTTCCATTGCCGTGATTTAATCTGTATTGTTCATGTGACTGTCTTAAACAATCGGGGCAGATCTCTTCACCTTACCATGTTCAAATTATGGCAATTTACGGCGACTTATAGTTGGGCAATTATTGTACCACCCTGCAATGAGTTACCATTATCTTAAAAAAATCTTTGTGCTTTTATATGCAAATATCGCCAATATCATTTTTAATTTGCTAAGTAGCATATTTTATGTTTTGTGCAGTTAATTAAAACAATACTTTGATGTTGAACTTAAATGTCGTAGTTTGAGATATTGATTGTTATCTTTCTTTTCTTTTCCGAAAGAAAAAAAAATATTAAAAAGGAAGTGAAAATTATGAATTTAAAATTTTTACGTTTTAAATTAAACTTATGTATTTTAAATGAAATAAGTGAAAGGATTATATTTAAATGAAATCAATAAAATACTAATAAATGCCGCATGAACAACCTTTAGCAATTCATCACGTGCTTCAAAAAAAAAAAAAAAAAAAAAAGCATAAAAATTGACATAAAAAGTTATTAGATCTTTTAGATTTTTTTAAATCACAATATTTTAAGAAATACACCTTTTAGATATAAACATTTCAATAAACAGTTTTATTTTACTTGATAGGTGTAACGAAAAAAATTAAAAACAAATATTGACTTGTTTCGATTCTCTTTTATAAAATCCATAATCATAATAAAATAAAAATAAAAAGTAATTTTTTGGTATAAATTATCCACCTTTCGATTCATGGTTAATAGAGCTTTTAAAGTTTGTTCTGATAAATTTTTAAGTAAACAGTTGAATATTATCAGTGAGATTGCAAGTTCTAATGGTCATAAAATAGGGAGCATCAATAAATAAATAAATTGTTATAAAAAAGCGAAGACTAAAACCACAAAGTTCTGGATTAATTGAAAGTTTCAATAAAGTGGGAGAACCTGCAAAATTTAAAAGAGTTTCATTTCTGCATTTAAAAGGCAGTTTTGAGAAGTTAAAATTTAAATTTAAAAAGTTTAATATTGAATTGATTTGCGACACCGCCACCAAAATTAAAGAGTTTATTTAATAAACAGTTTGACCCTATAGGACACGATGATCTTGCAGGAGTTTATGAAATTCCTCATATTACAGAAAAAGGTGACTTAAAATATCACATAGGCAAAACTAGGAGAAAACTTGGAATTAGAAAACGTGAACATGAATCTGATATAAAATTTGGTCGTACTAACACTGCTTTATCTAGATTATATTTAAATGAGGAGATAAAAATTCTGTTTAATAAAAGCAAATTATATGTTACATATCAAATTTTTGTCGTAAATCCATTACAAGGGAGTCTATTGAAATTTATACACGTAAAAGTTTTGTTTGCAGTAATAATTTTTTTTATATTCATAAGTTAAGGTTAGAGTTTATAAATAAATTCCTCCTGCAAGCTTCAATAGGATGAACCAAGTTGATAATTAATTTTGATCATGGTCTATTTTTAATTTATTATTGTTACAATAGTGCGCGTGGTTTTAAATTTACATCTCATTGTCGCGAGCCGTTTGTATTGACCTTCAAGCGATTCATATTTTAATTTTAATTTTATTATGATTATCGTTCTTATAAGACGGAATCGAAACATGTAAATATTTGTTTTTAATTTTTCGTTATACCTATGAAGTAAAATATAATTTGTTTATTGAAATGTTTACATAAAAATTGATTTCTCTATCAGAATCTTCCGATATGGCAAAGGATTGACGTAGTAAATTAAATTATGCATAAAAGTAGCATGTTCCAATGCTTAGCATACGTTTAATGGAGAACAAATTGGCTGCGAAGGGCGGCTAGTTTTGAATAACAACGAAGATTATTACTTTAGGACAATGAAAGTTGTTACCTTTAAAATACAACACGCTGACAAAACTAAAATAAAGTGTAATATTGCTACTTTAAGAAATAAAAAGTAAAATATCTTTTATTGTTTTGATCATATGCGATTATGCAAAATTGTGAGTAAAAAATGGGCAACTTTCTCTACACCGCTACTATTTTGGAAATTTTGCTGCTTTGTAACATGTAAAACTGCATCAAAGTTATATCAATGTTTCTTTACAATTTAACTAACGTGGAAAATGTTTGTATTTTTAAAATTAAAATTAAAATTAAAATTAAAATTAAAATTTATTAATTTCCATTTATTAGTTTGATGTAAAAAATATAAAAAATTATAAATTTCGTTGCCATAGGGTATTAGAATTCTTCCTTTTTGCTTATACATGATACTGTCCAGCTGTCTTACAGGACGGATTGGTGCCAACAATGTTGTCTGAGGGAGTTGCGATAGCTAAAATTATTCTAATAACTCAGGCTGCGCTCTGTTCAACGGTATACAAAATGCGTATCTTCAGTTTATGTTCAGAACACTATTTTACTCAGCGTTGAATTTTTGAATTTGTGAGAATTTTTGGTAAACCAATATGAGTAAGGAGAAATATAACCGAGGAACAAAGTTTTCGGCATAATTGATTTACATGTGGTTTATACTACCAAGTTACATTAAATATCACATGTAATTTCAAAAATATTGCCTGTGTGAATCACATCCGTCAGAATTGTCCATATAGCTCAATTGACAGATTTTTTTTCGCAAATTATGTGTATTATCTATGATCAACTCTTAGATTAGACACTTTTTACTCATTTTGTAATATTTTCCACCTTTAGAACTTTATTAAAGTTTGAGACCGTGTAGTGGACTCTATTGACAAACTTTTAAACTAGTTTTAAAACTACTCTGTAAAAAAAAGTATGAGAGATAAGAGTAGACGTTCTATTTCATATTTATATCTTTTATATATAATGAATTATTGATTTCAAATTTAAGGACATTTATAAAAAAGCACCTATTTATATAAACACTGTGCTAAAGTAAAATGAGCAAGAAATAGCGAATATTTTTATGGAATACCGATAATTGAATTTTGATAAAGTTACTCTAAAAATTTCTTAGATGTTACTTGGATTATGATTTTCGGAGGAATAAGGTGAAACCCAATATCCGAAGGCAAACTTAATCAAAACTTGGGAACATCAATTTTATGCATGAGTGTCATTTAAATATTTTTTCAAGCTACTTTTTTTAGATGGATCTAAAGTTTTCAGCTCCGGGCGTAATACTAATGTTTTTTTTTTTTTTTTTTTTTTTTTTTTTTTTTTTTTTTTTTGAAGTAAAAAGAAAAATCTTCACTGATTACTCACTATTTATAACCACACATAAGTTAGTAGAACTTACTTTTAGTTGATTTTTTTAGCTAAAATATTAGAATTTAAAGCCCCAAGATTACTTTTGAAAATTTTTTTACTTCGTTAGATACATAATAAAATTTGTACAATTGTATAATAAGTCAGTATTTATAATAAGTATACTAATATATTCCTATTAATACCTTCTAGATTAGGTATAATAATTCAAAATTCTTGCTGTGTAAACGGGGTTAATTTAACTTTGTTCCATTTACTTGTTTTTTAAAGAAAAAAAAATAAATAAATTTATTAGTTTTCAAATTAAAATAATCAAATATTTACTTTTTATTGCAATATAGTGTTACAAAATTTGTTAATAGTTAGTGTTTGTACTGTAAAATAATGTAAATAATCTTATTAAGCTCCATTTCTTTATTAATATTAGTTTTAGTTACATTGTCTCTGTTATCAAGCAAACTTGTCTATTATTTTCAGTGAATGTCTGTGGCAGCTTTGCGAAATATTAGAGATATCGCCAAGTTGGCGTCACTTTTGGCGACTAATTTTGGTCGCCAAATTTGGCGATATATCGCGAAGTTGGCGACAAACTTGGCGATTGTTGGCGATGGTAACCCTTCCCTGTTTATGGTAACCCCCCCTTAGGTCTACTGATACATTGAATGTTGTTCCGTGGTTTTCCGGTTTTTTCTAGAAGGTTGTAGAAACTTCGACGCATGCTACGAGCCTATATATAGGAGAGCCGATGCGAGCTGTGTTGTTATTATTTACCAGTCAGTCATTGAGTGTACAAGGCATTTGTTAAGCAAGTTTGCTTGGGTTTCATTTTATGTTGTTTTGAATGTTATTAAGTGTTGAGACGTTGTATAAAGAGTCTCTGGGATCTGAAGCTGTACTTTTACGATAGATTTGAGCAGTTATTTTTGAATATCTAGTAATAGTTGTGAGTTTTGAAGACTTTGTTGTTCTGAAGATCTGTAAATAAATTATTTTCTACTTTTCTAAGAGAAAAGAGTTTGAAGTTGTCTAACCATAAGATCAAAAGAACCCTATATACGCAACAATTTTTGGTGTCAGAAGTGGGATAATCTATATGGCCAAATCGATAGTTAGTTTCATTGTTAATTACAGCTGGAACTAAAAATTCTCTTCTTGGACCTAGATGGATGTCTTCTTTGGCTATTACTGTTTGTTTATATTCAATTTCGTTATTTAATCCAAAAAGGCTTATTTCTTCAAATTTAGATAGCATTTCATTATTTTTAAAATCAAGTTTGAAGCCAAACTTCTTCAGGAAATCTAGCCCGATTATGCAAGGATATGTTATGTCAGCCACATATGCCGTATGATAATATTTGCTTCCTCCAAAGTTGATGGTTAAATTGGCCTTTCCATATATGCTTATCTTGTCGCCCGTCACAGTTTGCAGGGTAACGGATGGTGGAGTCCAGATGAGTTTAGATTTCAATTTTCGAGCCAAATCTTCTCTTATTATTGTCACATTGGCTCCTGTATCGACAATCATACGGCACTGAATTCCGTTAATAAAGCCTATCACATATAATTCATTATCACCGCCACTCATTTTTGATATTTGAAGGATCTTCAGGTGGGGCTTTTTATTCTCTGGTCTTGAATTCATCTCACGTTCGTGGATTTTGGGGCAATTTCTTCGGAGATGTTTTGTATCACCGCACAACCAGCACGTGAGATTTTGTCTTCTTGAGCTTGCTCTTCCATATTTTAAGGCTTCAAGCTTTTGATTAATTTTCCTAATTTTATTCAAGACGTCGATCTCAGTGTCTGAGCTTTTGTTCAACGGTGCCCCTCGGACTGAATGACGATCTCTTCGGCTGGCTTGTGTAGCTGCTTCCAACTTTAAGGCATATAGTAATGCAGCCTTTAAATCCTGCACATATGCCATTCGTACCGCTCTCTGCACTTCTGGATATTTTATTCCGTCTACAAAATATTGCAGTGAGAGCATTTCCCGTATATTTGTTGGACTGTCAATGAATGCTAAATTTGCAAGCCGGTCAATTTCCGAGGCAAACTCTTGAAGGGTTTCACTCGATTTTTTATGGCGGCTCTTCATTTGTATTCTCGCATAATCCTTGAAGAATTTTTCGCCGAATCTCATTTCAAGTGCACAACTCAAAGTCTCAAAATTGAGTTGCGTCATATCGGGCAATGTTTGCAGCACGTCGGCGGCTTCTCCTCTCAAAGACGCTGCCAGTTGACAAGCTTTCACCTCGTCACTTCATTTGTTCTCTTCGGCTACAATGGTGAATTGGGTCTTGTAAACTTGCCAGGAACTCTTTCCGTCGTATGTCGACAGCTTGATGTGCACGGGAGAAGCAGTCGGATTCCTAAATTCTTCATAATTACCACTGGACGCTGAAAGCTTCTTCTCAAAATCTTGTACTTTTTTATTTAGCTTTTTATCTACTTCACCTATTTTCTCTCCAACGTTACTGATTTTCTCTTCAACGTTACAAACTTCATTCTGAATTTTCTCTTCTACTTCCGCCATTTTCCTTTCCATTTCTCTTCAACATTACTAACTTCATTCTGAATTTTCTCTTCTACCGAATCTATTCTTCTCTCTACCGACGAGAACTTATCTTCCAAAGTTTTCTTCATTTCTTTATGGCTTTTATTAACTTCCTCCATTAATTCTTCCATTCTCTCTTGGCTTCTCCTCATTTCTTCAGTCAACTCTTCTTGGCCTTTATTCATTTTTTCCGCCAACTCTTCTTGTCCTTTTGATAACTCTTCTTGGCCTTTGTCGATTTTATTGGTCAGCTCTGTCCTTAATCCGTTAATAGCTTCTAGCAGTTCTTTCAGTTGTCCATCCATTGTTCTTGTTCTCGCCATAAGATTCCGATTTCTGACAAAAAAATTGTTGCGTATATAGGGTTCTTTTGATCGTATGGTTAGACAACTTCAAACTCTTTTCTCTTAGAAAAGTAGAAAATAATTTATTTACAGATCTTCAGAACAACAAAGTCTTCAAAACTCACAACTATTACTAGATATTCAAAAATAACTGCTCAAATCTATCGTAAAAGTACAGCTTCAGATCCCAGAGACTCTTTATACAACGTCTCAACACTTAATAACATTCAAAACAACATAAAATGAAACTCAAGCAAATTTGCTTAACAAATGCCTTGTACACTCAATGACTGACTGGTAAATAATAACAACACAGCTCGCATCGGCTCTCCTATATATAGGCCCTTTTGGGGGGTTACCATAAACAGGGAAGGGTTACCATCGCCAACAATCGCCAAGTTTGTCGCCAACTTGGCGATATATTGCAAAATTTGGCGATCAAAATTAGTCGCCAAACGTGACGCCAACTTGGCGATATCTCTAATATTTCGCAAAGCTGCCATAGACATTCACTGAAAATAATAGACAAGTTTGCTTAATAACAGAGACAATGTAACTAAAACTAATATTATTAAAGAAATGGAGCTTAATAAGATTATTTACATTATTTTACAGTACAAACACTAACTATTTACAAAATTCGTAACACAAAAAAAAAATTGTTGCGTATATAGGGTTCTTTTGATCTTATGGTTAGACAACTTCAAACTCTTTTCTCTTAGAAAAGTAGAAAATAATTTATTTACAGATCTTCAGAACAACAAAGTCTTCAAAACACACAACTATTACTAGATATTCAAAAATAACTGCTCAAATCTATCGTAACTAGTCGTTGGGGGCCACCGTAATACTTACCCATCATGTTTATACTACAAATAAAACATCGAAATAAAAATCGCTTAATGATGTAACGTAATGTGTTAAATCCAAGTGAATGTGACATTTACGGTAAGCCATTATTGGCTTTTAATCATACACTTTGGCGAAAGATAGTTTTTTAATAGACGAAATCAAATAATACCGAAGTGCGAAAAAGAAGCATCCTTATAACTCCAAAAATTTCAATTATATTAACCAACAATTTACTGCATTGAATTAAGCGTCTCATTTAATATTGAAATATATCTTTTAATTGAAATTTAAATGAAATACAGGGTCATGAAAAATCGAAGAGTGTGAAAAATATGGTTACAAATATCTCGATAGCTAATTATCCGATTGGCTTCAGTTTTTATGCAAAACTTGTGTTATTTTATTGCCTTTAACGTCCATTCCTTGAAATAAAAAACTTCGAAAATTTTTATGTACCTTTTATGAGAACGAATTTTTGGAGAGTCCGAAAAAAATAGTTCCGGATAATCGAGGTTACTGATATTCAATAGGCTTCGTGCCATTCTTACATACTAAGTACATACAAAATTTCAAGTGTCTATCTCAATTTGTTCGGGAGATAGAGCGGTTACAGACAGACAGACAGACAGACAGACACACAGACACACAGACGGACGGACGGCAAAATTTTTTTTCTAAAAATAAGTTTTTTGGAATCTCCAGTGTCTAAAACGTGTAAATCCGTCAAAATTTTTTTTTCGATTTTCAAAAAGATTGCAAGACTTACCCTATACTACGTTATGATGGGTAAGTAAAAGTACAGCTTCAGATCCCAGAGACTCTTTATACAACGTCTCAACACTTAATAACATTCAAAACAACATAAAATGAAACTCAATCAAACTTGCTTAACAAATGCCTTGTACACTCAATGACTGACTGGTAAATAATAACAACACAGCTCGCATCGGCTCTCCTATATATAGGCTCGTAGCATGCGTCGAAGTTTCTACAACCTTCTAGAAAAAACCGGAAAACCACGGAACAACATTCAATGTATCAGTAGACCTAAGGGGGGGTTACCATAAACAGGGAAGGGTTACCATCGCCAACAATCGCCAAGTTTGTCGCCAACTTGGCGATATCTCTAATATTTCGCAAAGCTGCCATAGACATTCACTGAAAATAATAGACAAGTTTGCTTGATAACAGAGACAATGTAACTAAAACTAATATTAGTAAAGAAATGGAGCTTAATAAGATTATTTACATTATTTTACAGTACAAACACTAACTATTTACAAAATTCTTAAGAATATGAAGAAAATGACTTTTTTAGAAATTAATGTTAATTTTAATTTTTTTTAGATATTTGTTATTTTAAAGAAAATTGTTTTTTTTATTTATCTGAAACATTTATAAGAAAAAAAAATGGAAACAGTATCATGGGATTTTTTTTTTCTTGCATTAGTTTTATCCAGTGTTCTCGCTGTCATTTCGCCAACGTTGGTAATTTGGCTAATTCAAAATAAAAAACATTCGCCAAATGAAAAACGTATTCGCAAAATAAATTCGCCGTGTAGCACACACACAAAAAAAAAAATCTTTAATCTATAAATGTATCCCATTTTTTTTCAATATGTTCTAAAATATCTAAGTTTTTATAACTGCAACAACGATTGTTATTAATATGATTTCAACTATCCGCTACAAATGTGCGCTCCCGAAGTTTGATTAAGAGATCAGCGCCACCTAGCTGATAAATGATGTAACGCTCAGTTGAGCTTCGTTGTCCTTCGAACAACACGTTTGTATCGAGCGCCCTCGCTCTCAAATCAAAGGCTCATTTAAATGTTTGCCCCCTGGCAATAATCAATAAAAACCTATGGTGAAACAAAATCAGTCCACTTTTCTCTAACGCTGTCGACATATGGTCCTATTCGACCGGAGAACAGATAATTAAAAAATGACCACGTTAATTACTTTAAATCGCCAACGCGGCGTATTGAAAACTAAAGTAAATAAAATTACGAAATTCATAAACGAGTATGAATGCATTCATCTAAAAGGATCGCAAGAAGAGCAACAAGAAGAACGACTCGTCTTAGAAAGCAAAAGGGCATCTATTTAGCCGAGCCAGCGGCTTGGTTGGTAGCGTCAGCTCCTCCCACACCCCTGGACCCTGGTTCGAGTCCAGCTAGCGGCATGGGTGTCTTGTGTTGTCCTTGTGATAATGGATGTACAGGATATTCTGTAATAAAGTGTTCTATATGGTTTCTTGTGATCATTGGAGGTTATGCCGGCGAATAGCTGTAGCGCCTACCTCAAAGCAAATAAATGTAAATAAATGTAAATGGAAATGGAAATGCATCTATTTAGGAAATTAAAACGTCATTGCGTAATTTAATAGTGTCGTATACAACTCTTCCGGAAGATGTCGACATTACAGATTCTTTGGAACTAGCAACTGAGCTAGAGGATGAACTGGAAGATTCAGAGGTAAAACTTAACATTATTCTTTCTAAATATGAATTTGTGAATATGAATAATGAAAATCCTACTGTTAGTAATAGCTTTAAAATACCTGACTTACCTCTACCCAATTTTTATGGAAAATATGATGAATTTCAAAACTTTAAGTCTCAATTTATGTCTATTATCGGAAATAATAAGAATTTAAATTCAACTCAGCAGATATGCTATTTAAAGGGCTGTTTAAAAGGTGAAGCCAAAAGGCTTGAGTCAGCTCAAGATACTTACGAATCGCTTTGGCAATCTTTAGAAGAAAGATATGAAAATAAAAGAGCTGTCATTGATTGCCATATTATTAAACTACTTAATTTTTCAAAAGTACCCGATTCTTCTAATCATTTAATGCAATTAATTGATAATACAAAATGTAATTTGCGTGCATTAAAATTACTTGAATTTGAATCTAATGAGCTGTCAGATGCTTTAATAATGCACATCTTGTTTCAAAGACTGGATTCTGAAATAAAAAAATCGTTTGAAATGAAATTAAATAAAAACGAAATTCTTAAGTTAGCTAGCTTTTTAAGCTTTTTGGAAGAAAGAAGTCGTATTCTTCAAAATACTGTTATTTCAAAGAAACAAAAAAAATCTCCTTTTAATAACTGGAAATCTGGCACTAAGCCAAACATGGAAAAATCCTTTTTAACAAAATCAAAACAGCGAAAAGGTTGTATTTTAGGATGTACAGATTCACACTCTTTATATAGATGTGAGAAATTTAAACAAATGAACGTGATAAAGAGATCAGAAGTTGTTAAAAATAACAACTTATGCCAATCTTGCTTAAACAGCCATTTACCTAACCCTTGATAATCTAAAAATAAATGCCTTTCTTGTAACAGCAAAGAGCATAACACATTACTTCTTCCATTAAATGAAAATAATATCAGAAGGCAATTCATTGTTGAAGATCAGACAGAGAGGCGTCAGGTCCCCCCTCCCTTTCTCCTGATAATCAAACATTTTTCGCGAAGGAAAATGAAATAAATAAATCTTGTGTAATTTTAAACACAGCTGAGATATATTTGAAAGACGGTTCTGGGGAATTTCAACCTTTAATTGCTGCATTAGACAGCTGTTCGAGTTCGCATTTATTGTCTTCTCATGCTGCAAATCTATTAGGATTGCGTAAACAAAAAACTCATATTTCCATTTCCGGACTTAATGATTTATGTTTAAATGCTAAATCATTTGTTAGTACGGAATTAACTAATGAAAACAAAACTAAATCTTATCAATTAGATATGTTAGTTGTTCCTAAAATCGCTAATCTACCACCCAAATATATAAATACGTCAAAATTAAAATTGCCGTCGAACATAGAATTAGCGGATAATAATTGTAATAAGCCGAAACGCGTACATGCATTGATTGGAGCGCAGTTATTCTATGAATTAATAGGGTCTAATAAAATTAAAATTGATGATTCCCAATTAATGTTAGTAGAAACTTTTTTCGGTCACGTTATATCAGGAACTGTATACAATTCTATCTCAAATTTAAGTGAATATTCTGATTCTTGTTTTTTAGTAACAGATTATAAAAATTTGGAAAAAGAAATAAGTTCTTTTTTGGGAATTTGAGCAAGTAAGTGAATTAAAACCCTTAGTTAGTGAGGAGTTAAATTACTGTAATGAACATTTTTTAAAGACTCACTATCGGAAACCGGATGGCAGATATGTAGTTGAATTACCCTTTAAGATTAAAATGTTAGATAATTCTCTGGGAGATTCACAACAAATTGCCGCTAAAAGATTAAGTCAGTTATGGAACCGTTTAGAGCGGGATCCCAAATTAAAGGAATTATACTCAGAATTTCTAAAGGAATACACTACTTTAGGACACATGGAAGAAAATTCCGATGACATAAATCCTGATAAAGGATATTTTTTCCCTCATCACGGTGTTTTGCGACCATCAAGTACTACAACTAAACTGAGGGTTGCTTTTGATGGGAGTTGTAAAACTACTAATGGGAAGTCTTTAAACGACTTATTGTTTAAAGGAAGGATAATACAGGAGGATCTTTTTTCAATTATGATTCGTTTTAGAAAACATATTTTCGCATTTACAGTTGATGTAAATAAAATGTTTCGACAAATAGAAGTAAATCCGTCGCATACTAGATACCAAAAAATATTGTGGAGAGAAGGGAGGGAGGAACCTGACAAAATCTACACTCTGAAAACGGTCACCTACGGTTGTGCAAGCAGTCCATACCTTGCCACTAGAGTGCTCCAACAGTTAGCGGTAGATGAAGCCAACAATTTCCCATTAGCTGCCGAAGTTGTAAAGAACGATATGTACATGGACGATTGCCTGTCAGGTGCATCAGACATTTCCGAATTTTTTGAAATTAAAAAACAATTAACAGACATTTTCAAAAAAGGTCAGATGGCCTTGCATAAATGGCGTTCTAATGTTATTGAAGAAATAAATCCTGATTATCAAACATTTCCCTTTAATCAAAATGCCGAAGAAACTTCAACAAAAACTCTCGGAATAATGTGGGACTGCACTAGTGATACATTTAACTTTAAGGTTATTGTTAACTAAAGTTCGGACTATACAAAACGCGAAATTCTAAGTCAAATTGCAAGACTCTTTGACCCCCTTGGCTTGCTCGGCCCTGTAATTTGCCGTGCAAAAATCTTCATGCAACAACTATAGTTGCTAAAGTGCGACTGGAATGATAAAATTCCACTTCATGTTGCTCAAGAGTGGGACAATTTCCTCAATTCACTAGTTCTTATAGAAACCATCAAAATTCCCAGATGTATTCTTATTAAAGATGCATCAACTATCCTCTTACATGGGTTTGCTGACGCGAGTGAGAAAGCATTCGGAGCTTCCCTTTATCTTCAAATGAACACTGACTCAATTTCGCCTGTTTGCCACCTCATTTGCAGCAAAAGTAAAGTTGCCCCTATTAAAACTGTCAGCATACCGAGGCTTGAACTTTCAGCCTGTCTATTGTTGTGCCAACTTGCTCAAAAGGTAATTAGAGCCATGAAACTTCAAATCGACAATGTCATACTTTGGTCGGACTCTACGATTTCTCTAGCATGGATAAACATGTCCCCACATCTTCTAAAAACTTTCCTTGCAAATCGAGTGTCTAAGATTCAAGAACTTACCAAAAACTACGAGTGGAGATATGTGCCATCAAAACTAAATCCAGCGGATGTGTTATCCCGAGGTCAAGATGCAAAATCGCTTGCTACAAATAAACTGTGGTTTGAAGGACCCGATTTCCTGAAACAAGACATTGTAAACTTTTGTCCACAAAAAGACTCTCATAACAAAGACGAATATTTTTTAAAGGAACTAAAGTCAGTTCCGGTTCTCACTTCTGTTATAAATTATGACTTTAATAACTCTTTTCTTACCATTTCAAATAGTTATATTAAATTAATGAGAGTGTTAGAATTTATTTTCAGGTTTGTCCACAACTGTAAAAATCAGAAAAAACTTAAGGGTTCCTTAACACTAGATGAACTAAGAGTTTCTAGAAATTTCTTAATTAAGAGAGCTCAAGGTGAGTATTTTTCATCAGAAATTTTGGCATTGAAAAGGGGCATGTCTGTCCCTGTAAAAAGTAAGTTGAGATTTTTAGATCCCTTCTTAGACAAAGATGATCTATGAAGAGTGGGTGGTCGTTTGACCAACTCAAATTTAAGCTATGACCGATCTCACCAAATCATTTTACCCCCAAGCTGTAAATTGACTAAAATTATCTTTCTTTACTATCATAAAAGAGATTTACATGTTGGTCCTCAAGGGCTATTAAATAGTATAAGACAATTATTTTGGCCCATTAATGGAAGAAACATTGCTCGTCAAGTTGTACACGAGTGTGTTCAATGTTTCAAAATAAAACCTTCAATTGTAAGTCAAATAATGGGTAATTTACCCCCTGAGAGAGTAATACAAGGGCCCCCGTTTTCCAATGCAGGTCTTGACCTATGCGGTCCATTTTTTATTAAATATCGCAACCAGAGAAAAGGGATATTTAATAAAGTTTATGTGGCCATTTTCATATGCATGGTTACTAAAGCTGTGCATTTAGAACTACTTTCTGACTTAACTTCTGCTGCATTAATTGCAACACTTAAAAGATTTTTTGCTCGCAGAGGCAAAAGTAATACCATCTTTTGTGACAATGCATCCAACTTTGTTGGAGCATGTGCGGAACTAAAGAGATTATTAAATTCTATAAATAAAAACAATGATGATGTATCAAAATTTCTGTCATCTGAGCAAGTTCTCTGGAAATTTCTTCCACCTCGTTCCCCAAATTTTGGAGGACTCTGGGAGAGAGGCGTCGGACAGTTCAAATACCACTTAAAAAGAACTATTGGTGTTACGAAATTAACCATTGAAGAATTTTTAACTATTACTACTCAAATCGAAGGCATTCTAAATTCGCGCCCTCTTTCCCTATTATCTTCTGAATTAGAAAACTATGAAGTTTTGACTCCAGGACATTTCTTGATTGGTAGACCAATTAATGCTCTTCCTGAGCCAAACTTGATTAATATGAAAGAAAACTTGCTCGACCGATGGCAGAAAACTCAAAAAATCGTGCAACTAATTTGGAAAAATTGGTCCAATTCTTATTTAAGCCATTTGCAGCAGAGATCCCGATGGCTCTTTAAAAAACAAAATGTTGCACCAGGTATGATGGTTCTGGTAAAGGATGGTGACCTACCAGTTTGTAAATGGATAATAGGTCGTATTTCAGAAATCATCAAGGGAAATGATGACAATGTTAGGGTTGTAATAGTCCGGACCCCATCCGGAACTTACAAAAGAAGTATCTCTAATATTTGTGTTCTACCAATTGTAAATAACGAAAATATTAATTAAGCTTAACCTATTTCTATTGAATTTATTATTTCTTATTATTGTATGTATATTAAGTGCTTTATGTGTAACCATTAATTTGTAATAGTGTCTGTATGTTATTGTATATTTAATTGTTGTGTATCATTGAACTATCAGAATACTTCAGTGGGGGCCGTTATGTGCGCTCCCGAAGTTTGATTAAGAGATCAGCGCCACCTAGCTGATAAATGATGTAACGCTCAGTTGAGCTTCGTTGTCCTTCGAACAACACGTTTGTATCGAGCGCCCTCGCTCTCAAATCAAAGGCTCATTTAAATGTTTGCCCCCTGGCAATAATCAATAAAAACCTATGGTGAAATAAAAACAGTCCACTTTTCTCTAACGCTGTCGACAACAAATACATTAAAAATTAAATATATATTAAAAATATGTATATGTGCATATGTATAAAAAACGAAAAAGCAAAAGCAAAAATTGAACACTAGTAATTTGGCGAATCTAATCGCTTGTTTACTCGCCAAATGAAAAATTTAGTCGCAATTTGGCAAAATGGCGAGCGACAGCGAGAACCCTGATTTTATCCGATATTCATTTGAGTATATTTTATTTATGTTGTATGTATGTTAACTATCGTGTTATTTTTCTATTTAATTTGCACTGATTATAAACTTATTTTAGAGGGTCTCAGCTTGCATATAGAAAGTTCTATTTGTCCATAAATTGCAAAACAACAAAAAAAAAATTTCGAAATAATTATGGAAACTGCCCACACGGCAAAGAAATATTTTAACTATAGCGATTGAATGTGGTAGTTTCTTTAATTTCGAATTGTCTCAAAATAATAATAATAATAATAATAATGAATCATGTTAACTATAGCTATGATGCTTATGTATAGTGAAAGAGATATGTGCACAAAAATAAAATTTTTAAGATACTAGCGGCAAACTGATGAATTAATATTCTTATTTTTAAAACAGTACAAAAAAAAAAAAAAAGTTTACAAAGTTGTAGGGTGCTTTTGATGTAGTATGGGACAGCTGAATCGCGAGTGTATTTGTTATTTGTTCATCTGTGCATCCATTTAGTATGACATGATGTTTTATAACATTAAAAAGTAACATTATTATAAGCGACAATAATATTAAAAATAACATTAATCAAAATGTAAACTAAAAATAACATTGTTACAAGCTTTAAATAGTTTTTTTTTTTTTTTGTATTCGTTGACTAGCTTTTATATTCCATTAATTTAATTTAGAAATGCAATACATAAATACTTAAAGCAGATACAAAATTATATTTAAAAAAAATCTAAGACAACTAAATTAGGGAAATTTATTATAATTTAAAAAATCAATTTATGTATGCTTAATGCATGTAATTGAAACATATGTATAATGCATTATAGTACAGGACTTACAAAGCAGAACATAAAGAATAATCTGTAGAAGATATATCAAAAGAAATAAATATATAACAAAGGTTATTCTATTGTTACTCAATTTCGGAAATATTTACGAGTAAGTTTTATAGTGTATTAACCAATTTTCTCAAACCATAAAATCGTTTTACACACTCCAAATAAATATCAATTGTAAATTTTGAAGATCAATTAAACTCTTTAGCTGTGCAATTGAATTTATTAATCAAAATTAAACAAATGTACATGTATTTATATATATAAGTAAAACCACTTTTCGTCACAAGTGTTGATCTAGTCCATAATTTTCTTCTTGCGTTCATATTTGAGAAAATGTGCAGACCTGAATACGTCTGTCTCTCCACATCTGTTGGAATCAGCTCAAGTAGCATCCAGCGACTGAACTCGTACATCAAGTTTATGCAATACATAGCGGGACTAGTGGATATGAAACTAAAATCTAACCCCTTAGCTACCTCTCGAACCGTTGAATTCTGATCCTCCTCAAGATATCCTAAGAAGGTCTCATCAACATCAGTAGATCTGCCGGAGTGCTTTGCTTCTTGTGTTTTCAGTTTTGATACCAACACTTCACAGCGTCATATGATACTACAGTACTATCTAAAGCTCCTGATTCGATGTTATTCTACAACCAGTGTTTAGATATAGAATTGGAAGCAAATGATGGTTTTAATCTGTTAACATGATAGTTTCATTTCAGACAACTTGTACTTAATAATAACGACATTTTTACAGAGATTTCACCATACAGTTTTATAAAGTAAGTTTCTTTCTTTCAAACGACAAAAACAGCTTGACAATATTGGAGGAAATACGCCATTTTGAACTATTGGTGCCGAGAACATGAGCTGTGGCCAAAAAATTTCATTACAATTTGATATTATCACAATACATCACCAGTATACCATAATAATGTTATTCATATGCATCGCAAACTATTTTCCCCCATACGTATCAAATCCTTTTTTTTTTTTTAATAAACCTTAAACGCTATATACTACCTAATTTTGATTATCAAACATCCGTTAGTAAATATCAATACCATAAACCAATTTCATGGGAATCTCGTTATATTTAGGGGCGTTAGAACACGGAAAGTCAGATAAACAGGGAAACCGAGTTTTTATTTTATAACCCGAAATCGGGGTACTTTGGGCTGGATCCCCTAATTACTTTACTAATGTAACTTTTATCGTTTTTGATACTCTATGTTCAATCAATAATTCGAATTTTCTTGAGAATAAATTATCATTCCTCTTTAATTAAGGTAATTTTCTATTTTGTTATTCAATTTAATTTTCTATTAAATTACTTTCTAGAGAAATAAACTTACGGTTACCTTACAAGGCTTACTTATTTTACAATTTTTTTTACTAAGAATAAATTATCCGATAAGAAATGTGCATAAAAATTGTGCATATTTGAAGTTCTAAAAATAAGTTTCAAGTTTATGAAAAGTGTTCACTTAATGCCAGTCAAAGCAATTGATATCACATTAGCAATGCGCGATATTAAATATCATTGCGCTTCCATTTAGCGTTTACAATAGTTATAACACCTTATTAAGCGTTTTTAATCAGGTGGTTTTCTTTTTACTTGTCATCGCCATCCATGGTCCATATTTTTGTGATGTGAAATTTGCATGCTTTTGGTATTTAGGTACTGTTTTATTTTCTTAATAATAAAATCTCTACTGGGAAAATTAATTTGTGTTTACATTGTAAAGCTTAAATGAATTATACTTAAATCATTCAGAATAAACTATACTAGGCTTTAATAAAAAATATACAAAATGTTTCGGAACTAAATTTTAAGTTAATGCGAAAGCAGTTACATTTAATAAAAGCAGTTAATAGCACATAAGCTATATCTTAATGAATTTACTATTACTTCAATATTTATAAATTGAATAAAATTTATCGTATATAGTGCTATACATTAAAAGAGCGATATATTTTCCTATTTTCTGATTTTTATCGCCATAGATATATCATATTTTGGCAACGTTAAATTTGCTTTCAGGAGGAATTAAGGTGCTCTTTATTTTCTTAATATTTCGTCTTTCTGCAGGGAAGATTAATTTGTGGTTCCTCGTAAACCTCACCTGAATTATAATTAAGTCGTTGAGAATAAATTACTAGGATTTAATAAGGAAATGTACGGGAAACACACCAGCGGGAAAAATGAAAGAAATAAGTATAAATTTTCTCGTAACTTGAACTATTTTGAAGCTAAAAACAAGGAATTTGGGAAAGGTATGTATTTTATTAAGGATAACATATCTTGAAAATGCATAGTGTCTTATTTAAGCAGATATTAAATTTAAGTAAGAAAATACGAAATGTGATTCATCATGGGATAAAGAAAAACTTTTATTACATTCTACAGATTCCTAGAATTTTTTTTATAGGTGTCTTTATACTTAGAACCAAAATGCAAAAATTTTTAGCTTTATATGTTTACTGTCCATCTTGAATCCTTGCACTCATAAACTGTCAATTTCCTTTATTTTGCAGGCATATGCATATTTCTACAAACGCAAATTTCATCTATTTTACCTATTTCTGTGTAGCAAGTGTGAATACTATTAACAACTTCGCGACAGGAGACGTGACAGACATGTTTTTTCACAGGTTTTTAGAAACAGAAATCTGTGCCTTATTCAATCGAGAAAATGCTCCAAATAAATAAAACAAATTTTATATTTTCTTTTATTTGGTGGGGGTATTGAACACTTTTTGTGGCACGTATACGGATCGCTTGTTTCCAGGGTTAAAAGGAGTATCATTTAACAATCGGAGTCTTTAATGTGGTTGCGCATTTTTTTTTCATTTTTCTTGGGCTTTTCAAGGATCATTCTGGAGAACCTAAAACTTACTATCAAAAATGTCTCCGTCTTTTTCCATTGCTGAGTTTCCCCGTTCTTTTGTAAGTATCCACAAAGCGCCTGGAGAAGGAAATGTACAATAATTGCTTTTGAAAGAGAATATTTGAAGGAAGGACTAAACACAGCTTTAGAGTAAGCAGTATGCCACATGCGACAATTTTTCTATTATATTCGCCTCACTTTGATTGGAAAAAACAGTTTTTGTGCCATATTGCTCTTGCAAATTTTATCTAACAGCACTTCAATAAATTTTTTCTTTGAGAAAGCGATGTGAGGTATCATTAAAATGTAGTCTCCTGTAGCAATCCTGAGTAAGGGTTAATTTGGACCATGCTCTACGAAACTGCAATCTTTCAATGGATTTCACTTAAGGAAATTAATATAAAGTAGTTTATGTAGTTGTTTGTTTTATTTAATTTTTTCCAGGGTAAATTTAAGTTTGCAAAAATAAACTTATAACAAAGAGTTTTTGACATGACAGCAATTAATATTAGTGTTGAAAAACGCCAACTTATTTGCATTAATTCTTGTTTAATAATTTCAAATAAACGAGTATAATAGTAAAAAAAGTTTTTATTTAAATAAACTTTTTATAAGTATACAGCGTTTATATTGGAAATCACACATAATTTCTTGACTGCAATTGAATTTTTTACCAAAAAATGTTATTATTATTTTTTTAAACTTTTGGTTTAAAGCGAGAGCTGAGGGATTTATTAAAACTAATATATAATTTTTGCTCTTTCTCTCTTTTAAAATAGAGCAAATGGAAAGAAAAAGCATTTATATAATCTTTTTAGGATTTCAAACTTGATCTTTATTAAGTGATGAAAGTATATTTAAATGCATATATATACTTTTATTTTATTTATATATGTATGTACGAGGGCAATATGATAAATACCTGGCCTCGGCCAGAGGTGGTGCAACTATATTTAAAAATCGATTTATATCGTAAAGTATATCAAAAATGGCAATTTGCTAAATCACTAAGTGGTTTAGCATCTGAATGGAATCCATTTAAATAGATCAACATTAGTGATATTTTAACAATAGAAAAAAAATGAATAATGGACAGTGATGAAAAACCTGTTTTTAAAAAAGAAAACAATTTATAAGATTAAAGAATAACTCAAAAAAGTTTATGGGGATTCTGCATCTTCGTTATTAACCGCATAATATTGGATATCTGAATTCAAAAGCGGCGTTACAAGTATTTTTATGAATAACGTCCAGGTCGTCCAATTGAGGTTACGATATCAGAATTGATTGAAAAAAATCCACGCAATTGTGATAAATGATCGAAGGGTGCCTGAAATTATTGAGACTAAGAGCATCTCAACTGAATGGGTGTAAATTGTTTTAACAATTCATTTGGATATGGAAATGCTTTCTTCAAAATGGTTTCCGCGAATATTTTCCTATTGACATTAAACACACTCGTGTGTCAGTTTCAAAAGAATGTTTAAAGTACTTAAGGTAAAATCCAAATGATTTTTGGTCTATTCCTAAAATAGAACTATCACAGTATATCAGAATCTAAAAAGCAGTTCAAACAGTGGGTTTTTCATGGCCAACCTGCTCCAAAAGGATTATCTGCAAACAAAGTCATAGCTACAGTGTTTTGGGACGCATTTAGAATAATCCTCGTTGATTACTTTGAAAAAGGGAAAACTATCATTGCAGAATATTATGTCAATTAACTGGATTGTTTAAACAATTTTGTGAAGGAAAAACATATGCATTTGGCGACGAAATAATTCGCTTTTTTGAAGACAGAGCACGCGGGCATGCACACGTCTTCGCCATGGCAAAATTCTATGAATTAAGATATGTACTGCTTTTGCATCCACTATATTAGCAAGATTTAGCCTTTGGCGATTACTTTATTTTTCCAAACATGAAAAAAATGGCGCTAACGATGAGGCTATTGCTGAAACAAACGCCTATTTTGAAGGATTAGAGAAATTGTATTTTTCAGAGGAAATAAAAAAAGTAGAAAAATGTTGGGCTAAATGAATCGAACTAAAAGAAGATTATGAAGTGATGATTATGAAGTGATGATTTTGAATAATGAAGTATACATTTTTGACATAAAAATGTGTTTTTCTTGTTAAGACCAGGTACTTATCAAATCGTATGTATCGAGGTACTTATATATAGTATATAATATATATATATTGCATTTTCTGTTTTGTAGTGTTTAAAATATTTTGTTGTTACATATTTACTTTAAATTGGCCAATTATGAAGAACGTGATTCTGCAAATAAGTAAATGCATTGTCGATGTAACTCCTTCAAATAATATTATATTTATTACCGGTAACGAGGTAATGGGGACATCCTTTAAATTTAATTTATTGGTGTATAATTAAGTTTTAAAAAATGCTGAAAATGCTCTATTAACATCGAAAACACAACTTAATACATATTTCTTAGGACTCTAGGATATCAAGAGATAACTTTAAAATGGATTGCAAAATTCTTCTTAGCATATAAACAACAAATTAAGTTAAATATTAGAGTGTAAAAATATAATTTCCTGTGTAATGAATTAATAATAAAACATAGTTTCATCTTTTAACAGTTTATCATCGCAATCGATATTTCATGTTACCGTAAAATAAAATTTGTTTTCTACTAGAAATAATGATATTTTCGGTTTTCTTAATAATTCTTCTCTGTAGTGGGGAAATTAATCTGCGGTTACCTGGTAAGACTTAGCTGAATGATAATTAAATCGTTGAGAATAAATTACTAGAATTTTATAAAGGAATGAACGGGAAAATGTTATAAGCTTGAAAAATAAATTTTGAGTTTATGATAAAGCACTTACTAAACATAAAATGGTGAATATAAAATTATCAATATGAGAAGTACAATGTATTTTTATATTTCATACATAAATTTAATTTGTTTTGATGTTTTTGTTTTGAAAGTTTGATTGCTGTTTCATTCTAACATAAAATTTCCTCTACTCTTTAAAATTTTCCTAGTTCTCCAAAAAAGGGGTCTTTTATCAATATGATTTAAAAAAAAGTTGAGAAAATATGTTATAAAAGTGTGACATAAACAAAAAGAAAACTAGTCGCATGTAGCAATACAAAAAATTTATTCTATCTCCTGTAAAATTTTCAAAATTTGAATTCACAGAGCCAAAATTAAATGGAAATGTATGCCCATCATGACGACTCTACAGATATGAAATTTCATGCATTAGTTCTTGGGGTATGACTATCGCTAAAATCATATAAGTCCCATCCAATTCAGCAGAGCAGCACCACTTTTGGGGCGATTGACACCAAAATGTAAACAAAACCAATTCATGTCAAAGATTAACCGAATCTGAAGTTTGATGGAAATTTGTGCATTAGTTCCTGAGATACAGCTGTTACAAGAATCGTAACAAATGCAGTATATCAGCAACAGATGTGGAGTTATTCGCAACAAAATATAAAGAGCATTAATTCATGTCAAAGAGTAATCGAATCGGAAGTTTAATAGAATTCATGCAATCGTTCTTCAGGTAGAGCTGTTGCAGAATTATTTAAAAATGTACCGTAGAAGGCCACATATTGAACGATTTACACCAAAACGTAAAAAGTGTCAATTTATGTCAAGGAATAACTGAATCTGAAGTTATCTAGTTATGTCTTCCGTGCATTAATTCTGAAGATGGAGTCATTGCAAAAATTGTGCAAAATGCAGAATAGCAGCGCCATCGTGAACTATTTCCACCAAAATATAAAGAGCATCAATTCATTCCATAAAACCAACCGAATCTGAATTTTCATGAAAATTCGTACCTTAATTCTGGAAATCTTAAATAATGCTGCATAGCAGTGCCAGCTACCGATTGATTTCATCTATCTAACTGAGGTTCCAAGAAATCTGAGAAACGCTCTAAACGATTAAGAAACAAGCGCAACGTGTGTTCAAGCCCAATATGCTCCAACTACCTGGTTTCCGATAGAAATCTCTCAGTAGCTCCTAGAGCTACGTTGTAAACAAAAATAAACATTAATATCAGTTATGATGTTTATATTATTCTATTCTACTTCTTCTTATTATTGTTATTTGAAATTTCTTCAAAAATATTTCCTCTGTTCATAGTCACATTACAAAAAATTCCTATCCTCTAAATTTTGAGATATTTAGATTTTATGATAATACAGTAATTGAAGTTTGACATTAATGTGTCTTTTATTCTATATGTTGGTTTGCTAGTTACATGATTTTTATGTAAATTTCCTATAATGAAATATTTTTAGGCAATATTTTCCATAATATTGATTTTTGTTACTCAATGGAAAAAAACTATAAAACAACGGTTTGTTTCCATGATCATGGCGCATTTAACATTTGTATCATGTTCACACTTGACATAAATGTCATTTTTTTTAAAGTTTGAAACAAATACTTTTTTCCAACAAGACTTAGACATTAAAATGTTTTTCGAAATATAAAATAAATATCCTTTAGAATGTACGTTATCTAATTCGAAAGATGAAAAAAAAATCAAATCTATTTTTTTTCCAAAAGAAGTATGATTATCTTTATTTGGAATCGAAGAGAATGATCAACAAATAAATAATTACTAAATTCTATTTTCATTAATAATTTCCATTTGTTTACTTTGAAAGATAAACTGGATTAATTTTATTGAAAAGAAACAAATTACGCATTTAATTAAATTAATGACAGGAAACAACTTATATTACAATAAACTAAATTAAATGCAATTAAGACTTTTTAAAGTATTTATTTGTTATGGTGAGGTAAAAGAAAACTTTATCATTCTGAAAGAAAGAAAAATAGCAAATATGATTTATTGAATAAAAGACAAATTCCAAATTGGGCAGTAATTCATTTTTGTGAGATATTTTTATTAATTTAAAAAAACAACTTCTAAACTGGCCTATAATTCATTTTTATTAGTTTATTCTTCATTCTATTAATTTTGGGGATTGTTTACTTGTATTGAATAACACAAGTTATAAAGTGATTTATTCTTATATTGAATTACACATGTTCTATGTCGATTGTTTTTTTCATTTGACATTCGAAGCAAATTTGTAAAAATTGCTTTTATGCTTATTATTTACAAATTTATGTATGAGTTTCATGTTATTTTTTTAAAGGTAGCACGTGATTATGGTAGATTTTTTCTCTTAATTGGTAAATGTCAAATGTATTTCAAATGTAGTTTTCCATCATATAAGAAAAACTAATTTTTATGTGATGCCTGCCATTAAACACATATTTTAAAAAGAAAGCTTTATCTATACTCAAGCATGTCTTAAAAATGTGCTCACGAAACTTATGGAATTGTATTATTTTTAATTTTATGAATTCACTGTACAGTTTTATAATACAACATTTTCTGTATTAAAAAAAAGTTTTTTGCGATATTAAATATGAAATAACAGTTAATATGTGAAAAATTTATGCTGATGAATCCTATATAAATTAGTCCATATTTTGTTCGAAAGCGGTAATAATCGAGAATTATAATTTATTCCGATTCAATTAACAAACTAAACAAGTATATTGAAATTGATTGATTCATTCCCAATTAAGAAGCACCAAGTTAGCATTCGTCTATGGAACATACTAGTATATTTATATAAAAACAGTACCAGGATACAAGGTCCTAAATATTAAGCTATAATAAGCAAAAAAAAAAAAAAAAAAAAAAAAAAAAAAAAAAAAAAAAAAACGCACGGACATACTTTTTAAAAGCGACTTTGGCCAGCTAGAATCGGTTTATCTCCCTCAATACTTCCGTGTGTACAGTTAAAAAAATTAGCAAACCTGAAAAGCGATGGTTCATATCTTTCGCTTCTGAAGCCGCTCACCTGACATTATTAGCCTACGACGCCTCGATTTTTTTATCAAATTTTCATCAATCAAAATAAATTTTAAATGTTGAATGTTCATTATAAAGAAATGTTGGAGATGTCTTTTGAAATATCTTGTAGTAAGCGGAAACCTTAAAAACATATAACAGAAAAGTTTATTTAATTTTAAAAATATTAATATCATTTTAGTTCAGAATTTTTGTGGTAAAATTATATTACCAAAAAAAAAAAAAAAAAAAAAAAAAAAAAAAAAAGAAAGAAAAAAACTAATAATTGTTTCTTGCAACTTTAAAAAAGCATTCATGTTCCCATCAACTTAAATTTTCATGAAAAATATACCGTTTTTTTCTCTCATTATCATTTCTATTCGTAAAAATATAATTATTCATTAATAATATGAGCTGAAATCGATTGCACTGCAGGAAAAAAATTGTCTGTCAAACTGTATGAATTATTTACGCATGGCGAGACTTAATTACCTCTAATGTTTGGAAATTTATTATGGAGAAAGGGATTATTATTTTTTACATTCTTTTCTGAAACATATTAGATTGTTTGAAAAGCAATTAATCATTTGTAAATAACATTTTATGGATAATTTTTTATCTAAAAACAATACAACCTTCAAATGAATTTATTAGTGAGAAAATCATTTAAAAATAATGTCAAATTATTTAAAACGAATTTATGGTTTATCGAAAATTATTTTTGCGGAAAATATATTTTAGAACGTTAAGATGTAACATATTGCTTCATGTAAAGTTTCCTACAAAAACTAAATATGATTTTTTTGCGTACCGTAAAATACCGTTAATCCGCCCCCCCAAACGAAAAGAAAAATCGTACAATAGTTAGGGGAGGGCGCTTACACGGGATTTTTTCGCAATCGTTCAACAAAATTTACAAGAATGAATCATCATGAAATGAATGAATCATGAATTTTTATACTAGAAAAAATTTGGGTTTTTTTATTTAAAAACGTAAATTCTGCCAAAAAAAGGAGAAATTAGTAAAGAAAAGCCAAAACAAGCATGAAATCAATTAAAAAATCTTGAAAAAACGCGCATTTCATCAATGATTCATGATTCGTTCATTTCAAAATGATTGATCTCGCTCTCAGTCGCCTTTGAGAATCGGGAGGGAGGGCGCTTTCTCGGGATTTTTTGAAAATTTCAAATTCTTTATAAAGTGGGGAGGGGGCGTTTGATCGGGAAGGGCGGATTAACGGTATTTTACGGTAGTTTAATTCTAGTTATGTATAACTTTTATTTTTAAATAAGTAAAAATAAAAGTATTTCATGTAAATTTGCATTTAATCATTATAAATTTTTACAGTAAAAAAATATTTAAGAAAACATATTGTTATAATATAACTAGCCACCCTTAAGGATTAGTTTTGTTTTCTTTAAATATATGCAATGTAACGTATCATATTACTTCTTTTTTAATTCAATTAACTTGATGAATCTTTCGCAAAATCGGAAAATTGTCATAGAGAAATCATGAACAACGCATTTTTCTGCTAGTGAGGAGTAGATGGTAAAACGTCTAATAGCCAAATTTTATTCTCGTCTCTCTCTCTCTCTCTCTTTTTTTTTTTTTTTTCATTTAAGATATATTTTTTTCACTTATCTTATTTAAGATACAAAACATCATTTAAAATAGAAACAATTATATTTTAAAATATTCATTTTTCCCTTAATTATTTTTTTAAATTAAAATAATAAAAATAATGTTATAAATCAGCACACTTAATTTCAACTTCAAAGGGTTATTTTAATTCACTCCAGCCCAAAAATAAATAAATAAAAATTTTAAAAATGTTAACTGACAAGTTAAAAAATGAGATATTTGCACAGCTAACATAAAGAGATCCAAGAATTCTTTGCTATCTTGGCATCTTGCGATTTTGGCATTCTTATAATCTTTTTATGCAGTCGTATTCAAAATATTAATTTTGTTCTTTTAAGCAAAATAGAAACTTTGCATTTGAAAGCGAAATGATCAATCAGCACGGAGTTGTTTTTGACAGTCACATAACTTTTACTTGTGTAATATAGATGAAAGGATGGTGATAGTTTGATCATTTGAAACCTGTGACGATTTATCATCTGTGTTTAGTAATACAGCACTTGTAATACAAAAATGGTCTCCTGGAATGTAAAATCCGAAGTGGTCCGCCTTGATAGATGACACTCATATGACTTAGGCTCTTCTTATGCTATACCCCCGGAATGATAACATTCCTGAGTAATTACAACATTATATGTCATGTACCAAGATATGCTGATTTGTTTTTTAATATCAAAATTATTTTTACAATTTATTTTTTAGAAGCTTATAAACAATAATTTTCACATTTAAAACTTTACAATTCGCAAATTTAACAACAAATCGAAAGTTATTCCAAAAACAAAATTTAGTATAGAATCTTCTCTCAATGATCATTGTTTTTAAATTTGTATTCGCTATTTTTATCTAAAATAGTCACGGCTTAAAATAAAAACACAAAGTCTCTAATATTCATGGAATAGTACTAGAAAACTAAACTAATTATAAATATTTAATGTTTCTGATACTTAATCTTTTTCGAGCATCTAAAAAAATATTTTTTTTAAATTCCAAAATAAAAGACTGCTAATTGTTCAGAATATGCCTGCAGTAGAGTACTTCTGAGATCTTTTTAAATTAGGTCATCTTTTTTTAACCCTTGAAGACCTGGAGAGTTTTGCTTGAAAGCAAAAGTCTTGGTGTTTAACCTATTACATAGGATTATATTTGATTTTAAAAACATCTTAAAAAATTATGATGCAGGCTATGTCGAAAGAGTATTCAAACAATTGTGTTGCGCAAGATCGGGTTTTAACCTCAGAAAAAAATGAAATTGTGTTTTATTTTTCCTTGAGATCACCTATACAACCGTGCAAGTTAAATCTTAAAGGGTCATAGAATATAATATATTTCTTGAAAATCTTTGGAGTTTTAATTGTTCGTATTTGAACGATTTGAAATGTACATACTTTTCAATTGAATATATTTTCATATTATAAAAAATGGCCTTTAATTTAGTTAATTCCAGACTCGTATATTAATTGATGATGATTGTGTTTTTAGAAAAAGGCAGTCTATGTTTCTAGTTTATTATATAGAGAAATTTTAAATTTTCACGGAATAGCGTTAGGTATAATAATCTTTGTACATCTGGCACTTTGCTTTACTTCTGGAAAAGATCATTTGGCCTAATTTCTCATTGTGGTTATTTATGCTGTTTACAATGAGAAACAAATATGCAATCCTATTTCTAAAATAATGAAAATTTATTGTAAAGCTACAATAAACTAGAGTAGGAGGTAGGGGAGGGTATAAGAAAGGAAAAAGTTTTAAATATATTAAATGAAGATTTGAAAAATAGAAAAATGATAGGAATTGATTGGAATTTTTATTTCATTTAAATAGCATCCATAGTTTGTAATTAGAAAGAATGGGAAAGATTAGAAAAGATGAGAAAAACAGCCTTAACAAATATGTATTATATTTCTGTAAAAGAACATAGCATTGATCAAAATACTTTAGAGAATATGTTTAAGCAATCTACTTCAAGATGAACACAGTGAAATGAAGATAAAATATGTGACAATTAGTGTTGCCAAGTCGTGTGTCACAAAAAACGGGCTTTTTTAAATGGAATTTTTTCCCTGTTATTTTGATTCCATCTAAGAAGCTTTGTTAAGACTTTTTTCATAATATTTTTCAATAAAAATTAAACTATGCTTCTTAAAGTTGTTTTACCTTTTATAAAGCAGATTTTATTTTCCTTAACAAATGTTTCAATATAAAATGAATGGGTCAATCCTCTCGTACGTGGAGATTTTTGACCGTTTTATTTACAGGATTAAAATCAATCATTTTTCAAGTATCGTCTGATTACATGTATATCGTAGGATTATGTATAACGGATAAAGTGATTTTATTCTAGGCGGAATATTTAAAAAATAGAAAATAATTTTGCAAAAATTGGGACAACTCTCCCCAGTCTCCCATATGTGTAATGTTTCAGTAATGTAGATGATATATTTTTTCTTGCGCATATGTCGCGAATGTTTATGTGTGATGTAAATATAGATGGTGTAGTTTTATAAATGTTTATGTAGAAGAATGTGTGATTTAGATATGTTTATATTATATCATTACGTCATCTGAAGAGATTTGTGCCTACATATTTTTCTAATAGTAAGGGAATGATTACAGTTTCTTAAGTAATTACAATTCTTTCGATGAGAAATCCTGCACAGTAAATTCGTTAAACTTTTCTAGTTTGAAGTGTAATTTAAAATTAATATACACAGTATCAATTGAGTGTTTAAGAAGATATAAAAAGAGGATAATTTCTATAATTTTAATTCATCTAATTTTTTAAAAAAAGAGAATTACGTAATTAACACATATGTCACATTTTAATTCATGATTAAAAACGACCTGACAAATTATATATATATTTTTTCTTTACTGAAAAAGAATATATGTAAAACAACATAAGTCACTTTATGTTGACTTATTGTTCAAAATACTAAAAAACAATAAAAATGTTAATGAATTTCATGTTTACAAATAGAATAATAATAGTTTTTTTTCAATAATTTTTAATAAAAAAATTGTTAAAGCATATTTAGATAAACTGCATTGTAAGACATCATTTAATGATAAAAATGCATTGGAAAACCTTTTTTAATGTAATAAGAGTAAGCACATTCCTTTAGAAAGAATATTTTATTCAAAAATTTTAACGACATTTTCTTAAAATTAGTATCATTATTAGAACCAATATCGCTTAACGATGTCCAAGAATATTTTAGTTGATCGGTTAAACTGATGCAACCTATCTCTAACACTTATTTACACCACTTTTTGAAAGTACCTTTTAATAATTTGAAGGTCAGGTGTAAAAAGAAAGTCAGACAAGATAATAATCCTTCTCAAATTCGTTTCTTTTTATTAAGAAAAATATAATTAGTGCAGATTTCTATGTTATTTAAATGTTTTGTTTTATATTTTATCTTCTTAACATGTTTTTTTCCTTTTCATTAATATTTTCAAACATAGTTTGAACATAAATTAGACTTTCGTCGATAAAAATGTTTATGACACTCTCTTTGTCTTATTTTCTTTTTATTACCGACTTTTAACAAAGTATATACAATTTTTTTATACATTGTTTTAATTTATGTGCATGCATATCTGTTGAATAGATGATCCAAGTTAGATTAATATGTTTAGCATGAAAGTGTTTGTTTTGCTGATTTTCTTATTATCAGTATCAGTATGATTTATATAGTGTAATCCTCCCCCACCCCCTAATTATCGTTTTCTTTTCTTTTTTTTCTTGATTCTAGTCTAAAACTTTCGTAAAAATTGGGAAATCGCCTCGAAATTCGATATCTTGAATTAGCACAAAATGATTACTTAGAAGTCGCCAAAATTCATGTGCGTTCTATTAGGGGCTAATTGATGCTCCACGTTAACTAATAATAATAATAATAATAATAAGTAATAACGTTTAATTAGCTATTAAAGAGTTTTTAATGAATTCCCATTAATATTCCACATGTTAGCTGCTCAGAACTCTGTTCAGATAGTTACCAAATGTCCTTATGCACGCCGCTTAATATGGAGACTAAAATGACTCTGCTAGAGGTATTTAGTGTTAGAAGTTAGAATATTGTGTTATTAAAGCTTGTTTGTTAAAATACCGCAAACAAATTATTTCTAGCAGTAGATGCTTAAAATCTTATAGTATATATTCATTATGATATTCTATTTGCAAGAACATTGGATAATTATCCAAAATTTTAGTTACAATGCATTCATTCGACTGGATGGAAATTTATTGCTTGCTAGCAGTGTTTGCGCCTGCGCATACTGGCATTCTGGTGGTACAGTATCTAGAAAAATAGATCAACATAATACCAGTTTTAGTGACTGACGTCACGTCTATAAAGTGTATAGAGGGATCTGTGTAGCTAACATTTTTTATCCATTCGACAAATCTAACATTGCATATTCCCGAAAACAAATTCTGTGTGTTTTTTTTTATTTTTTTTTAAAGATTAGCGATTCAAATTGTGAGAAAAAAGGGGTAATAGATGCAAAAATTCTGCTAGAAGATTTTATGATTTTAAAGTGTTTAAGAGAATTATAGTAACAAGAATTAATGGTTTTCCAACAAAATATCTCGACGCTAAGCCAAAAACTCCATATTTTTCGGATTTTTTTCATTTTTTTACTTGTTAATGAAAAATTATAAACATTTTGTGTACCAACATAGTTAGAAAAAGAAAGAACTTTAAATTCTACACCAATTTTGTTACAAAAACGGTTTTCCAAACCCATCTCTAAGCGCGCAGTGGCTTTTTGAAAAGTCCTCTTTTTTATTAACTTCACAGAAAGATACCAATTTTTTCACTAGTCACTAACAAAATTAAATATAACTGTTGATGGATGAGAAGTCAAAGTTTAAAGAAAGGCAGGCACAAATGAAACACAGGAATGGAAATGGAAGATAGTGGCTACGTGATGTTTCCGTTTTCGTTCAGACTCAAGTGTTCATTTTTAACGACAAATTCTTCTAATGTGTTTCTATTCAGTTAATTGCGAGTCATCTTCTCGTGTTGTAACGAAAAATGAGTGAACTTGAACCAAATTGTGTTTCATTTGCCCAAATGGCTTCAAATAGTGATACTCACATTGTGAGCAGAAAGTACTTGCCAAACTCTTTGAATAAAGCTTTCAACGTCAAAATAATATTTATGAACGTTTTTTGAAAAGTAGCAAGGAAGTTAGTTTTCATGATGATTGCCGAAAAACATATACGAATGAGAGAATGATAGCAGCATGTGCTTGTCGAAATGAAGATTCTACAGAGACTAGTTTGTCCCTCCGATCGAGTCACTTCACGATCGAGTCACTTTTTTTAAGTTTCAAGATAATTTCTTCTTATATGGAGAAGGTAATCCCTATGTCTTCAACCATAAACAATAAAAAAAGCCATACACAAAGAGAAATTTGATTCACAAAGTAATGAAGTTAGAAGCGAAAATTATAATTTTGAAAGTTGCACAAAAACGTGAGAATGAATGGTCCCAGAAAGTAATTGAACGTATTCATCACGCATCTGACATGGTAGCTGTAGACGTATGCTATTATAGCTTTTGGTGCGTAAAACTATATCAATCTGTAACAGGTGGGGAGAAAAGAGAGTAGACCCGCAACAACCGTTGACGAAGCGAATGACAGAAATAAGAGATGCACCATTTCATTGCTTAAAACAGAATTTCAAATAACAGAATTCAAGTTGACCACTCAAAAGAAAAAGCTGAGGTCATGATAATTACCTCAGTAATTTCAAGAGCCACATCTTTTGAAAACATCGCAATTGTCAGAGAAGACATTAACTTGTTCGTGATTATGACACGTTTGGGCTATCAGCACAAAAGTCTGATTTTCTAAAAGCCGGGATAAGGTAATATCGAGTCCATGTGGCTTTCAACCATGCCATATAAATACAATTACAAAAAATTTCTGTTTACTCATGCAATCAGCGGATGCGAGACAACATCCGTTCTTTTTGGGCAAAAAAAATCAAAGTTTTGTAAAATTTTGAAAAAACATGATCGATTTGAAGAAATAGACGGCGTGTTCAATATACCAGATTCTACTCGAAAGGAAATCGTCAAGGCTGGAGAAAAGTTCTTTATTGCACTATACAACGGATGCATAGGTACCGCACAGAAATGAGCAGCTTCAGATTCCAACTATTTGCTAAATTTGACCACAAAATCAAAGTTTATCTTGGAAGACTACCACCAAAGCAAGAAGCTGCGGAGCATCATTTTCTCCGATGTTATCACCAGGTACAAACTTGGATAGTAAACAAGATTTCTCCTAAAGAATAGGGATAGGTTCTTGGGTCGGATGGTCTCTTTCAGCCAGTTCAAATGTGCCAAGACATAGCATCTGAATCCTTACTTTATGTTGTGTCAAGTAGCTGTAAAAAAGGGTGCAGCAAAGCATGCTCCTTTCAAAAATCAGGACTCAAATGCTCGTTAGTTGTAAAAACTCTATCTGGATCAACTGATAAAATGTCGACGCAGACGATTAATTTTCTCTACTTAAGCTCTAAATACAAAGAAAGTTACAATATTCTTAATTTTTTTACAATGTTATCGTTGTTATTAATCACGATTTCTAGCATGCACATACCTGTAATATAAATAAGTTAAATTAAAGAGGAAAAAAATAATGAAAAATGGTGTCAAATTGTCGTTTTTGAGATTTTTCCACAAAGTTAAAAAAAGAAACATTTTCAGAAAGCTGTAGCGCGCTTAATAATAATTTAAGAAAAACATTTTTGTAAAGGAATTTGTAGAAAATATAATGCCCTTTCTTTTTGTAAATGAGTATTTAGCACAAAAATTTTATAATTTTTGAGTTATAGGTTATAAACAGAAAAAAGTCTAAAAATTTTGTGGTTTTTTGGGTCCACAAAATTTAGCCTCAAGATATTTTTTTGGAAAAACATTAGTACTTGTTACAAACTTCCTCAAAAACAGTTTGAAAATATGAAATCTTCGAGCAAAATTTTTGCATCTATTTATGACAATTTGACTGGCCTATATGCAAATATGCGTCCATGGCCTCGAATGTGTTAAGAATATACTGTAGAAGAGGCTATTTCATTTACTTGTTACTTTTTCTAGATTGGTATAAATCACAATATCAGTGATGGCGTTTGTCATGAAAATTTACCACTTTAATCAATTTTTGTCTTATCAGTCTTCGGATAAAATGCATCCGAGTTTTGGTTACCTCTGAACCGGATAATATAAAATAAAATTAAAAAAACTAAATATATATTTTTTCCTGGGACTCTTGTTACATTTCAACTAACAATTTTTACGCTATCATATTATTAAGTCTTTTATTTTGTTTAAACTCACATCAGTTTTATTAAATTAATTTACCTCTATTTTAGAGTTATTCATAATTTAAAATTAAATTTTCATGGAATGTTTTAAATCTATATGTAAATGTATTTACAAATATTGAAGACAGTTCTAAGAGATACAAATATAAAGAAATGTTGCATATAATATTATAAATATTTTAAAAAGGTTTTAGAAAAATTACTATAAAAAAAGCTTTTATTTTATTATGAAAAATTACTTTTAACATTATCTAAGTTCGTAAATACACTGTAGAAATCCTTCAAACTTATGGCAAAAACCGTTGGTAACAATGTTGCCAATGGTTTTTTAAGTAAAATTAGATGTAATAAAAATTTTACATCTATTTTTACAGCAATTTTTACGGCAAAAACTGCTGCTAGCAATTTTTACCGTAAATTTAATGATTTTTTTTTCCTTTTTACAGTGTAAAGATAAAATAAATTTTGCCTCTTAAGCATTGGTTAAAGAAAAACTTTTATTTTTAATATTGGAAGTTTAAAGAAAAGGTTTTTCTGATTTTTTCGCGCTGTCTGCTGACCCCTATATATCAGGCTTGTCCCCCCACCTTGTTATTGATGTTAGTTCCATTTTCCAGTGGCACTACAGAAAATGGGTATTTGGTATAGATAAGAATTATTATAGAAAATGGGTACAGAAAGTAGGAATTATTTCCACTTTCTTTAAATTGTGTTAGTTCCACAATCATCGAATGCAACCGGAAAGAAAGAAACGTATTTTTGATCAGCAACGCTTGATGAATCAACCAACCAAAAGTAAACTCAGGGAAAAAGGCGTGCTTTTTTTGAGAGTGAGTTGTGATTTTTAAATGATAATTCAACAAATCACTACAATTTTTAATTTCTGGATCTTAGGTAAATAGGAGAGGCCTTGGACTATCTTAACAAAATTTTTAGAAGCGTACGTATCATATATTTCGCTAGCCATCGCAGACACACAGAACAAAACTTTATTTTATTAGTATAGATGAAAATAACAGCAACTACTCTGTTACTAATGATGGATTTTCGAGTAGAAATCAACTTTCAAAATCTCCAAGTTAATAAAATTTACTAAATGTGCTTAAAAACTGAGTAATATATTATAATTGGAGTGTACTGTTATTTTTTATGAAAATCACATCACAATAAATGCGATAATGGTTATTTAGTCCTTAATATTAATACAGTATCGAAAATGGCTATATTGAAATATTTATTACAGTATTATGTTGTACGATATTTCTACAGCAAAATAATATGCATACGAATGAATTTTACATTATTTGAAATTATTTCCATGCGTTTCGAAACATAAAAAAATTACATCTTCTCAATTTGAATTCGAAGCGAAGCTTTAGCATTTTCATCTTTTATTAAACTTTTTCCATTCTGGCAAATTAATTAATTATTATTATTATTATTATTATTATTATTATGATTTGAGAGAGATATTAAAAAAATTAGTTGTATGATTTAATCAAAAGATGATAAAAAAGTAATTTATCTATTTTTGTTTAATATTTTATGAAAACGATAGTTTGAGTTTAAAGTACAGTCATTTTTTTCAATTATTGATTGTGAAAGTAACCAATTCTCTCTTTGATGTAAGGAGATAAAAACTCTCATTTAATAGCTTTATAAAACTTTATAACTTATACTGTATACTAGTACTACAATTATTTAAAAAATAAATTATGTTAAAAATTTTAGAAGTGTCTAAAGACAATAATAATTTTTCTAAGGTTTTAAATATTGTTAAGTTTATGTGAACGTAAAACTTTTTTTTTCATATTCAAAGTTATCAGTATTATATAAGAAACCATTTATTATAAAACCATAGTTAATGTTAGCTAATTCGTTCTCTTCCCTTTATTTATAAGACTAAAATATTTTCTTCGACTGCAGTTTTATGCATAATCTTTTATGTATTTCTAAATGTTTTTAACATTTATGGCAATACAAGATTTTATGAAATAATGGAAAGAGACACATTTTTAAAATTTAAGCATTCTGAAATGGAATGTAAAATGCTTTTAAATAAATTAATTTTTAAAGCTTTTATTATTTTAATGATTCTTTTTCTAATGCCACAAGTTTTAGTTTATTGAATTGAGTAAAATATTTCAGCCGCAGATTAGTATCGAACTACAGATGCATAGTAAAAAAGGAGAAAGGTTACAAAACAACACCTTTACGACCGATTACTCTTTTGGGTGAAATTTCTTAAGTCACTATTTATATACTTGTAAATTTTTTGCTATAAAAATTATATATATTAATTTTTTTAATCTAAAATACAAATTTAATGAACTCTGTTACATATTCTTTTAATTTTCGACTATTTTCACATTTAAATATCAGCAATTTTTTTAATATAAAATATAACCTCATCCAAAACATAATGATTCCGTAAAAGCGTTTCTTATCTTAAGATACTTTAAAAACCAATGGGTTTTTAAATATTAAAACTCGAGTGTCTGAAGCAAAAGTAAATTTTGCTACCATTTAAAAATGAATAAAAAAAGGCTAAAAATTTTCATGGTAGCTTTTAAAGTGTATTAATTTGTTTTCTCAACACAAAATATAATTTTTTAAGCTGTCAGTTCACAAGTAAACAATTCACAAATAACTTTATGTTCGACAATTATGTTTAATGTAACAAGTTTCAGTTGTTATGGTTACATGTTAATGTATACTGAACTAAGAACATTTATTGGTGAATTCATAACATCGAAAATAAACTGCTATTTTGTGAAATAGAGTATATTTAGGTAAAATGATTATTACTCCATTAAGGCTACTCAGAAGTACTATATTATTTTAGGTAGATTTCTTTTGAAATACAACCTAATGCATTTGCACCAATGTTGGAATTTCTGAAAATTTTTTGCAGATCTACGCCCCTAGACCTCAAAACTACCATCACTAAAAAAGTTTATCTATCTATCTGTCTATATCTATATCTATATCTATATCACTTTTTTTATGGACACGATGACTTCTATAATTCAGCACCAATCTCCACCAAACTGTGACATAAAATCAAAGGGGATAAAATATCGGATAAGTTCGTTAATGGGCAAAATCGGACCAAAGGAGTCGAAATAGGGGATGTTTTTTTGAAAACAGAAAAAAAAAATCACAACTTCCTAATGAAAATAGATATCGAATCAGTTTACAGTTTATATTACTTCTAAAACATGGGCCAAAAATTATACATGACAGGATTTTGATAAAGTTAAAAAAGGGCTCAAGGGGCTAAAAAAATAGGTTTTCGGGCGAAAAAATATCATAATATTGTCAATTCTCAAGATATCAAATCTAACTAAATATTTTATAAATGTTCTCAATATTATCTAAAACTTTTGTATTTACAAGTTTTTGATAGAACTAAATCTTACCGGAATTACAAACGAAAACAAAAAGAGGGGGGGGGGGTGGAAAAAGAAAAAAATCCATAACTTCGTTAATTCTTAAACTATAAAATCCAATTAAATCTATTTTACTTCGTCTCAATAATATCTACAACCTTTACACTCACCTTTATTCTGACTCATTTTTAAATTAATTTTTGATTTTAAGCGCATTCAAATGGCGGGTCGTCTTATTTAGAAACTATATAATGTGTTGCATTGGCTAGTTACTTGATAAAGGCAGAATTTATTTCAAAAGAGGCTGCCAAAATGAGTATTCCCGAAGTGATCGTGATTGAAAAATTCAGGTATTCAAATAACAAATTGCGTTTTTTCTAACTCATTTTTAAATCTACTTTTGCTCTGAAATGATCCAATTGATAGGTTCTCTTACTTAGGAACTGAATAATGTGCCGTGTTGGTCAGTGTTTTGATAAAGGTAAAATATATTTTTTAAAAAGCTGACAAAGTGGGCACTTTGCACAAAATTTCCGGAAGCGATCGTGATTCAACAATTGTTGATTTATTCAAATAACAAATTGCTTAATTTATGACTCATTTTTGAATTCAATTTTGCTTTAAACGCATTCATTTGACAGTTTTTTTCTTATTTAGAAACTATATAATGTGCTGTATTGTGCGATTTTTTAATAAAGTCAGAATATATTTCAAAATATGCTGTCAAATTGGGCATTTGAGCCGAATTTCACTTAAGATGATTCTGATAAAACTAGTTCTTACAGAAAATTGAACTTAAAATTTTTTTAAAAGCATCCAAATAAAGTTGTTAATCTAAATTTATCTCTAATTTTTTTTTTTTTTTTTAATGAGTACTCTACGAAATCTACCTCTGCGTATAGGCCAAGCAGACAGAGTTTGTTTATTTATTAATTTTTGAATTGACAGCAGAAGAAATTATTGTTTCAGAAATTCTTCTTTAGATCTCAGAAATCTAATGGTTTTTCATGTTTGTGAAGATACAAATAAAAGTCTTTTAAATACTGAAATATTTTGAAGCAATTAAGTTTTATTTTCTTAAGTATTTTTATTAACAGAAAAAAATTTCTATTCTAGTGTACTAAACTATTATTAGATTCTTCTGAATGATTTTGTTTTCTTTTAAATGGTATTCTTAAACTTGCCCATCCTTGATTTTAATTTATTTTGATCGACTTGCTACTTCTTTTTTCTAACATTAACGTCTCTGAGTGGATGCTTTATGTCCTTGTTTGAACTTTCCCCAAAAATGTTTTAAAATGCTATGCTGGAGTAAAATGTAAAGATTTTGCACTGCAAAATTAAATAAATGCATTAAAAATGTTTACCAATCGAAGAAATTTGATTTAAAATATAAAATGTATTCACTGGGTAATTCCACAGGGTTTGTAGTGTAAGCCACATACCTAAACACGGTTATGCTTGTTTACCTCCATTATTTTCGAAAAGTTTGTTTGGTCTTAACCAATTAATGAGACATCTCCGATAAAATAATTAATGTTTTCTGTTCTAAAATGCTGTCAGCCAAAAATCTAAGCATGTGATTTACACTACAAATACTCATGGAAGTAGCCCACTATCATTTTACGTTCTCGGTTTACGAAACTGTTTACTCATTGCTCTTCTTTTTTCCGTGTTTTCAGTCAATAATAATGATATTGTACAATTTAATAGGAAAAAACTACAGTAATTATCGTCTGCGCTCAGTATTTGTATTTACAATAAATTAAGACATTTAAAGCATGAAAAATACGGATATGATTTCAGTTATCTCCGAAATAAACACAAAGATTTTTATTCCATTAAAAATAAAACAATTATTAAAACTCTTACTTATTATTAAGTTTTTATTTTTTCTTTAACATACACACATGAAAATAATGTTAATAAAATTTGCCAACTTTTAAATGTGATCTTGTGTAAATTTAAAATAAGCTTGAGAAATTTACAATACCTTTTAAAATATAATAGTCCTTATATGTTGCATAAAATTGCTGTAGGGTAATAATATTCTCTAAAATAATTGATTAAATAAACATGGAATAAATTATTGATGCAAAGGAATGGTTAACAATTTTTCGAATTTCTTGTCACGAAATATTTTATGATTACGATTGCGAAACTAAAGTCTGAACTGAAGATTTTGACAATATAATTTATTAAAATGCATTCATATTAGGCAGTTGAATATCAAATATCAAATAATTGTAATTTTTAATGTAGATTAGAATAATAAGTGTACCTAAAAAAAGAATTTTTCTAATATGAGTTAAATATTAGAGATATAAAAATATGTTTTTGCCTTTATTGAATTTTTTTTTTTAAGTTTTCTAATTATTTTTTGAGCTAAAGTTTAAAAAATAAATGAAATCGTTAAATGGAAATGATGTAAATATTTCTCATAAATATTATTTAAATATTGTTTTTCTTTTATTTTATTCAAATCTTCTTAAACGAAAATAAAAGAGAAATCTTATACAAATTTATTTCAGCCTTTTTTTTCTATTAATTATATATTTTACTTTATGTGATTTAAGTTTTTATTCATAAAATAAAATGACTTATAAAAGCAAAAACATATATCGATATCATTTATGTTTCTTAAAGGAGCATTGTTCCTTAATATCATTGTGCGCGCGGAAGCGCGCAACAATAATATGATTGAGCGATAATGCACACGGATTTTTCAATTTTTCTTTTTGCAATAACTAACTAAATACTTATCCAATTTTGATGATTTTTTTTTAAATGTTCGTCTGACCAAGAAGCACAACATAGCACAAAAATTATTTTTTTTATGGCATACTGTAGGTGTACTGTAGAGTATTCTGAAAATCGGACAAAAATTTTGTGTCACAGCACTTTTCTCGAAAACTACTAAAGATAAAAACTTAATTTTTTTTTAAACAAAAGAAAAACTTTTTATCCCGAGGTAGTCATCGAGAAAACGTTATTTCGCTGGGCGGTTTTTCTGAAATTGCGTATTTTCCAAACTTGGTCATAAATGGGTATATCTAACGTTCTATTGCAGATAGAATGTTGCGGTAAAGTTTATTTTAAAGATTTTGCGATGCTAATTAATCCTGCAAAAATTCATAGCTTTACGTTAAACAGTTTTTTTACAAGATGAAATAAAAGAATAGCAGTCATCAATCTAAGGTACTTGTAATCATCGGAGAGAAAAACCAGTTACACCATTCGATTAAGCATAAAAAAATACAGAATGCTTTTTTTTCTCTTATTTTTAACTTAATTTTTTAACGAATTATGAATTTTTTTGAAATTTTTGACATGTTGATTTTTGTCACTTTTTAATGAATCATTTACTGAATAATTATGCACGGTGTCTAGCCCTGGTGGCTGTCAAATTTGATTTTTAATTTTAAATTAGGCAATTTTTTGCACCATGCCAAATTTATATTTTATCCATTTTTTTCATTTATTTATATTTTGGCACAATGGCATCAATGGCTAAAATGCCTGGCATACCTGTCAAATATTGGGGCTCTGTACTTTAACAAAGTGTATTTATTATAAGTATATACCGTATTTATTCTAATAGAATGCGCCCTCTAATAGAGCGCGTCTTCTAATAAAGTGCGCACCTTGGTGCTGATTGAAAAAATAAATATACGGAAACGATATAGTAGATAAGTAGAAAACGATTACTTAAATGCATTATCGAGGATTCTCATCGATCAAAATAGAGATATTCTATCAAAGCGATGGAGTGGCGATGCAGCAAAAGTTTCAAATTTTGAACAATGTACCACTTCTGTAAACTATAGCGGCAAGGATATGCACACTGTTAAAAATCTGCTGCATTTTGCTGCAACGCACTCCCCTGCTTGTATAGAAAACGGTTACTTGGCCGTGAAATGGCGCTTTCTCATTGGTTGGAATAGAGATATTATATACAAGTGGTGCAGGGCGTTGCAGCAAAATGCAGCAGATTTTTAACAGTGCACTGTTAAAAATTTGACCCATTTGTTGCAGAGTCACTCCACAGCTTTTATAGAATGTCTCTTTATGGCCAATGAGAATGCTCCATAACACAGTAAAGCAATCGTTTCCTATAAAAGCGGTGGAGTACGTTTTTAATAAGTCCGTAATAAATACGGATTAAGAAAAAAAAAAGAAGCATGGTTTTTGTATCAAACTTTACTCTTGCATAAAAAAAGTTCCTGTTTTTGGCAAAAATAATGGATATTTGAATGAAAAATCTATTCTTTGAAATGATTTATTATTTTATTCACTTTAGTAAAAAACTGATTTTTTTTTTTTTTTGAAAACCACCGTAGAATTTTGGTATAGAAAAACCTGTTTAAAATTTTTTTTAATTTGTAACACCAGAGTATTAGAGTATGTAGCATTTTTTAATTTCAATACAAATAAGATTTTGTTTTCTATATATAAAATACAAAACAAGTTGTGCAGTATCCCTATGGAATATGGAAAAATAGAAGGACTAGTGAAAAATGCTCCAAGGAGCAGTGCAAAAGCAGAATATGATTTTAATTGAGCATTAAAAAGTAATGGACAAGTGCTTCTGTTAATTACTGAGCATGAGGAAGGATAAGGGATCCCTTCTTGGCTACAACTCACTTCAATGCCAACTTTGAAAAAATCATATTTGCGCTTTTTCCGTGAAAACAAATCAGTCGCAGTTACTATAAAAATGTATAGTGTAAAGACGTAGCCAGTAAAGATGCAGCTTAATTAGACATAAATGTAAAGGAAGGCGACATAATGCCAGATACCTAGTTCCTGCAGGTATCACATTCATGCACTGCCACCAAGCATACCCTAAGTGTATAATTGCACAGAAAATTGATTTGTAGTATAGTGCAGAGTGAACAGTGCAGTTAACATCAGAGATGTAGTACAGGCTATACGCCGTACACCTTCTGGACTTTTTAATAGAACACCATATACCCTCTATTTTTCAAGAAATCTTATAGTATACACATTCTAGAATATCCCTCTGCTTAGAGCATATATCTTATGTTATTTTTATGACTACACCCCTGGTTAACATCTAAAGCACGGTGGAAAATTCTACTAAAGAATCGCAAATTTCTTTTATATGGAAAAAGCGCAAATATGATTTTTTCAAAGTTGGCATTGAAGTGAGTTGTAGCCAAGAAGGGATCCCTTATCCTTCCTCATGCTCAGTAATTAACAGAAGCACTTGTCCATTACTTTTTAATGCTCAATTAAAATCATATTCTGCTTTTGCACTGCTCCTTGGAGCATTTTTCACTAGTATGAATATGTTCATGCATATTGTCAAGTCCGTAAAATATGGTAAAGGAATAGCACATGTGAGAAACATAAGAATACGGTCTACGATCCAATGCTCGTATGAGTTCTTGGAAGACTCGTAAGTTTGAAATCCAAAAACACGGCTTAATGGGCTTTAGTAATTGAGTTTGGTTTTCGTAGGGCATGTAGATTAAAGTGTTTTGGGATCAGTGCGAGTGCCGCGCGGTGGGTGGTGCTTTTCCTTGGCCGATATCTGGCAGTATGGTGGCAATACAGTGACATGTTTCAGCTTGAGAATAAGGGCTCCTAAGAGCTTAGCTTGATGAGGTGACTTACCGTAAAGTAAGTTCGTTTGATACTAGAATGTGTAACAACGTATGGTTAAATGATTTTTTTTTATTATTATATCTATTCATTCAGAGAACACAAATGAATATTAACAATAAATTACTTACTTTCTTTAGTTTATGGCTGTTATTTATTTTAAATAAATATTTTTCTCTTAGTTTAAAATAATTATTGCGTTTTGAATCGATTGGATTCTAGTTGTTTTTGTAGACTAAATTATTAAATATACAGAGTAAAATATGTTAGAAATAATGTTCAATTCGCATAACTTTTTTGACAATAATCCGTTTTTGAATCATTTTTTTATCAACTGCATTGCCTAATGATTTCTACAAGACACAAATTAAGTTGTTTCAAAATTAACCATTGTTTAAAAACGCCAACATATGTTTAAAAATACGTTTTCCATCAGGCTATTAAAAAGGGATATTTCTGTAAAATAAAGAATTCCTTAAAAATATATCAGATGACAGGATTTTACTCAAGTTTTACTGTATTTTGTCCTTTGAGGGCTGTAAGTTATTTTATATAGCATCTAATTTTAATTAGGGTTCACAACATAAACTTATAATAATGTTTTACTTATAATAATGTTATACTAATTATATAATAATGTTAAACTTATAATAATGTTTTACTTGTTATGAATAGATTTATTAAAGTAAAAAAAAAGATTCTTGAATAAACAAGTGAATTTATAGCAAACAAACACAACTGTATATATTAAAAGATCAGACAGGACAATTTACTATACATTAATTATCAATATATTTTGCTTAATATAGAAAAAAAATAAGTAAGTAAAAAAGAAATGGTGTATCTATAAGAAAAAATATAATATGTCAAAGAATATTTATCTCGTGTTTAAAATAGTTGAACAATTTAAGGTGAAGTTTCACCAGTTACCTTGAAGCATCTATTGTAAAAAGAGGTACGTGACACGAACAATAAAAAACTTTGAGTTGTAAATGATAAGCATCTTGTAACTATAGTCTTACAGCTATTTCTATTTGCATGAAGTATTATAATAAAGATTATGGAAAAAGTTATCAGCAGCAAATATCGGAAATTATTTTTTAGAAGTTTTTAATATCTTATTACGTGTCACATTATTATGTGGAATGTTTTGGAAAAAAAGGAAACGATAATAGAAAACAATCGCTATGAAGTATGATTTCAACAATAAATATTTTTAATATGAAATGACAGAATTTTATTTATATTCAAATTAGCTGCCTTGGTGATTTTCATGGAAAAACTGTATGAAAAATAAAAAAAATTCTTCAATGAAAAAATAAAAGTTCATCACATAAAGATAAAACTGGTTCAGTTTTGAAAGGAAAATGATCATCCTGTGTAGAAATTTTACTAAAAATATTTTCATGCAAATCGACAGTGTAAAAAAAAAAAAAAAAAAAAAAAAAAAAAAAAAAAAAAAATCTACCACGAAAAATGGAATATTTTTTTTATAAAAAGGTGAAAGAAATGTAATTTTAAATGCAGATTATTTTATACACACATATTTGCTTTTTATCTATGCTAAGTTTCATAACTACATACGTACTCATGATGTCATACGCGTAATGACTGACAGAATTTAAAAAAAAGATCTATTTTAATAACAACAACACAAAATTTTTGAAAAGTAAGTTAATTTTAACGGCAGCCTATTAGAAAGCAAAATCAGTTTCATTAATATTCAAAATTGCATATTTGCCAGTAAAAAGATTTCGAAGATAGACTAATTCAAGTTTTAAATTTTTTCGAAAATTTTTGTCATGTTTTAAGGCGATCCGCGACACATTTTAAAATCGTTTGTTTTTATTGAGTTAAAAATTTGAAAATTTTTGTGATGATTAACCATGTTGTTTGTAAGCGAATTAACACTATAAAACATCTCAGATTTTTTTTTTCATTTAAAATTTAAAATTTATTGAAAAAAAGCGGGGTAACTTAAAACCGCTATAACTTGTAATATTATTTGAAAAATTGAAGAATTTCAAATGTAAACTATAAAACAAAGTTAGTTGTCGATGAACTCTAAGTTAGTTTTCGAATAAATTACACATTGGGTTAGTTTTCTTAAATATTTCGATTTCGGTTATAACACGAAGCAATTGCTATACAATCTTGAATAGTATTTAAATAGGGAGTCATTTAAAAGCAGGTTTTGAAACAAAATTCGTAATCTAAAGCGTTAATATGAAGTTTATAATAAGAGTGGTGAACTTAAATCTAAGGTGCGTAGAATAATACTTTTTTTAGTAAATCAGTCACGCTGATTACAAATATGAGATTAGTTTTTTTCACTATCACTCACAGTGATTTCACAAAACAAAAAGGTGAAGGGTGAATTCTAATAAAATTAATGTGTATTATTTACTAAATAAAATAAATTCTTAATAAAAACGAAAATTAATTTCTTAGAAAGTGACATTAATAAATGTAAAATACAATACCAGATGACCAGGAAAAGAAATGGGCCCCACATATAGTTTGTCACACATGTGTTGAACATTTTCAAAAATACACTCAAGGTAAAATAAAATCTCTTCCTTTTGCTATTCTAATAATATGGCGAGAGGTAGTTAGTCAGGCAGATTTCTTTTTTTGTTTAACAAAAATAAAAAAGCCAAAATAGCAGAAACAAAGCAAACGTTGTGTTCTCAGAAACTAATTTAGCTAGTAGACGTATGTTCCATGGTCTACATATACCTCTGCTTCTACCTCCTATATTTCTTTATCATCTGATTCCAAGATTTGAGCAGTGATGAAATCTGTATTTTTACACAAACCAAGCAACTAATTTTGAACCACAAAAATTTAGAAAAGAGAATTAAACGATTTAGTACACGATTTAAATATTTTGAAACAAAGTGCTCAAGTGTTAGCATCTCGATTTTAAAATAAAATGTTTATTGCCATAAGAAGAAGCTTTTCCTGGAACAGAAATTGAGAAAAAGAATTTAACAAATATTTTCCCCAAGAAAGTTTACTTTTCAATGTTCTGATATTCCTGTACTTATGATTCATTTATTTAACATCCCTGATCATGATCAATTTTAGTGTAGACTATTTATTGATTTTAGTAAGAGAAGTTTAAAAGGTGTCTTATATTGATAATGATCTAACTTCAATTCTTGAAGCTTATTCAATAACTTTTAAAGAATCATATGAAAACCTTGATCCTTTGTAAAATAAATATCAAGAATTTAAATGGTACATCTGCGGGGATTTTAATATTTTATTAATGTTATTAGGCCAACAAGGCGCTTACACCAAAATATTCTGTTTCTTATAAGAGTGGGATAGCCAATCTAAGCACCAACACTGGATAAGCAAAGATTGGCCTGAAAGAAAACATTTAAATCCAGGATCAAAAAATGCAATTCTGTAGAACTTAGTTGATCCAAAATAAGTTCTTTTGCCTCTCCTGCACATTAAAATAAGTTTAATAAAACAGTTCGTAAAGTCGTACATAAAACAGAGGATTGTTTTCGATATTTAAATGTTAATGATTAAGTTTTTCCACATTTATCGGAAGGTAAAATCAAAGAAGGTATGTTCGTCGACCATTATATATAACGGTTAATGAAAGACGAAAAATTTGAGGAAAATGTAAAATCAGTCGAGAATGATGTACGGTTGGTTTCAAGCGTCCTCAGAAAATTACAGAAAGGACTACTTAGGAAATTACAGAGATCTCAACTACGAGACTATCATTAAAAAAATGCTTCAAAACTTTAAAATACTAGGTTGTAACATGAGTTTAAAAAAATACTGCACTCCCATCTTGGATATTTAACTAAAAATATGGGTGATATGAGAGAAGAATACGGTGGGAGATTTCATGTAGACATAAAATGCATATCAAAATGCGATCACGGTGGTGTATTGGTGTATTGGTGTATTGGTGTATTTTTTGCCGTCCGATTATCTACACTAGGGATATAGGACGAGGGGGAGTGCCCTTCGTGGGGGTCTTTCTAAGGGAACCTAACCCGTATTTACGCAAGGTTCGAAGAAAACCACGAAAACTCCGAACGGTTAGGCCGACAGCCGCGATTGGGTTCGAACCCAGCACCTGCCGTCTACCAGTTGAGAGGTCCGTACCTCTCGGCCACTGGTGGGGCATGCGATCACGGACACTACAATGTCAATATATTGGATATCAATAGTAAAATGTCAATACACCAATAGATTACTGCTGGGGGTCAAAAAAGAGACACTAAACCAGATTCAAAATTTAGATAACACAAGCATTCTTTTGATGATAAAAAATTTAATTTTGCTGTATATTATAATATAATTCCTTATAAAACATGCACGCACATTTATATATGTATATATGATTTTATTTCTTCATCATTATTTCGGAATTGAACCAATTTCCACTTAAAAAAAATAATACAGTATACGTTTTTGGCTAATAGTCTGTGAAGAAATCAATACTTTTTAAAAAATAATCAAAATAAATTTAATAGAGCAGAATTTTAACCGATATGCAATCGAACTACATATTAATGTATTGAAATATTTAAAATCAAAAAGGTTGTTCTATATACCAAAAATTTTGAAGATTTCTTTCGTTATTAAATTGTCGTTGCATGTGGCTAATACGAAAGTTTTCTTTTTAATAAATTTCAAGACTTCATTTCAAAACATAATTTATATGTTTCATATAAAAATGAAGTTTTTTGGTCTTTTTAGTATACAGTTAGAAACAATGTAGTAAAATGAAAGATTCTCTCATAGGATTTTGAATTAAAAATTGTTTTCATTTATGCTCTATAATTATAAATCCCAACGAGCTTTACACTGCAGAAATTATCACAACAGACAATCGTAAACAACAATATATTTTCCCTATTACTAAAATATTGGACAGTTGAAATGGCAATCAATATTGCAATATCAAGTTTTTTTTTTAATTTAAACTACTTTAAAAAGTATTTCTTTAAGTTTTCAAATTGCAGTTATTATGCATTAATTTTCTTAAATTATACAATCGTTCATGATATAGATTCATTCAAAATAAAAACAGGTGCAACTTAAAACGTAGTATTTGAAATACGTAACAAATGTAGACAAGATATTTTCTGTTGATACAAGTTAATTAAATGCAAATTTTTAATTAAAGCATTAAAATTGTCTACATGTATAGAAAACATTGTATGAAAATAGAATATAACAAATAAACCACAATTTAGCTTAGGATGGGCCAAGTGTTAGATTATAAATGGTTTCTTTAATCTAAAATTTCTTAAAAATCCATCATTGACTTCTTTCAAATGACGAAAGTAAAAATAAATTTTCGCAGCACATACGTAATTGAATTTCGATAACGCAAGTCTAAAAATTCCTTGCTGTTGCTTGAATTTATAAATCAGAATAGGAAAAATCAAATATAGGAGACGAAACTTAATCAAACTTTGAAACTGGAATTTTATGCTCGAGCAACTTTTAGATATTATTTAAACTCGCTGCTTTTCATGATGAAATTTAAATTTCTGCATCAAGTACATTTTAGGAATTTTTTTTTTTTTTTTTACATTTAAAATGTTGTAAAATAAAAGAAACGCTTTTAAATATTCTGTTGCATTTTGAGAAAAAATTGTATTATTACACATTTTCACAAAAGACGAATCATAAGAAAAAAGCCTAACAATAAGAATTATTTAAACCCTAGAGCGACTTATCTCGATCTGCGCAAATGTGTATCTCTTTTTTGTACCTTATAAAAATTAATTACTTGTTTTTTTTATTATTATTCACTAATCTGTATTGAAATGTTTCCCCTTTATAAGAAAACAATAAATGACAACATCGATTCTGATTCCCTCAAAAAATGAACATTACTTTCACGTAATTTTGCAAAATGGCTTATATCTAATTAATGCACCCCCACTAAGATGCATTTTTTTCATTATGTTTAAATAGTTTAATATAGTTAGCATAAAAGGTAAATATTTTTCCCATGGATCATAGTGTAACGGAAAAATTTAAATGTCCAGGTAAATGATGTTTAAATGCTATACACTTCAATTAAGTTCTTCTTAAGTTACGCCCTTGTTCATCCAGTTGGTACCTCTCTATTCTAAAAAAAGGAACTCCCGTTGACACCACCGCTGGCAATGAATTTTTCGTAACAGGGGGTCTTCCTTTGTTAATAGTAAGAGAGCTATTACACACAAAAGTATAAAAAATAGTGGTATTATACAGAAACGTTTGATAAATACGCTGGTGCAGACAATTTTTAAACTGAATAATTATTTCAAGAGATATTCAATGCTAAACTTGATCAAAATTGTTCCATTAAAAACGTTTTATAGGAGCAAAAACTATTCATGGGAATTTAGTTATTTTTAAGTCATTTTATACAATAGAATATCCCGTGTGTAGATTGCATTTTTTTTATTTGACTGATTTTTGATGATATATTTTTATTGTAATGTAAAAATTTTCAGTGTTTCGCGAGATATTTTTTTCATATTTTAGAAAAGATGATTATTTTAATCTGTTGCCAACTATTAATAGTTCACAAAGAAAAAAACTTCCTCAAAAAATATTTACACGTGGATATCATAAATAGAAAAAACTTTAGAAGTAAAATTAAATAACTATTACATAATTAAAGCAAGATAATATTGAAAATTAAGGCATAAAAACCACATTTCCCCGTCAATTTTAAAAGAGAAAAAAAAGTAAAATAAAAAATTCATCAATATGCGTTAAAAGTCGCAAATTATGAAAATATACGTCAGATTTAAAAATAAAATAAAAAAAGACGATGAAAATAGTAATATTTCCTTCCCATTTATAAAAATATTTTCGCGTGAATCATAATATTTAAAAAAAACATGTGTGGCACTCGGAGACTGCCGCGGTAAAGCTATCGCATAGCATTTTTTATCAACTTATGCAAAAATACCGCGTCAATGTCTGCTGAAGTCTATCGAAGGATACCGCGCCGAAGTCTGCCAAACTCAAACGTTGTTAGCCGGAGTGTTAGGATTTTTTCTCGTTACGGAATTCCTAGATTCGATCGCCGCGCTCAAAACCCGCGATAATAGCTATGCAATTGCTTAATAAATTACCAAACAAAATTTGGTCGCGCTACGAAAATTAGATCGCGAGTTATAAGAATTTTAAATTTTTTGACCCTAACGGTGGGGGGTCTCCTGACATCAAAAATTAACACTGTCTCATAACAAATTACCAAACAAAATTTGGCCGCGCTACGAAAATTAGATAGCGAGTTATAAGCATTTTAAATTTTTCGATCCTCACAGTGGGGGTCTCCTGTCACCAAAAATTAACAATATCTCATAATAAATTACCAAACAAAATTTGGCCGCGCTACGAAAATTAGATCGCGAGTTATAAGCATTTTAAGTTTTTCTACCCTCACCGTGGGGGTCTCCTGTCACCAAAAATTAACGCAGTCTCATAATAAATTACCAAACAAAATTTGGCCGAGCTACGAAAATTAGATCGCGAGTTATAAGCCTTTTAAATTTTTCTACCCTCACCGTGGGGGGTTTCCTGTCACCAAAAATCAACTGTCTCATATTAAATTACCAAACAAAATTTGGCCGCGGTACGAAAATTAGATCGTGAGTTATAAGCATTTTAAATTTTTTGACCCTCACCGTGGGGGGCCTAAAGTCCTCAAAATTAACACTGTCTCATAATAAATTACCAAATAAAATTTGGCCGTGCTACGGAAATTAGGTAGCGAGTTATAAGCATTTTAAAATTTTCGACCCTCACCGTGGGGGGGGGGGTCTAATGTCCCCAAAAATGAACACTGCCTCATAATAAATTACCAAACAAAATTTGGCCGCGCTACGAAAATTAGATCGCGAGTTATAAGCATTTTAAATTTTTCGACCCTCACCGTGGGGGGTCTCCTGTCACCAAAAATTAACACTGTCTTATAATAAATTACCAAACAATATTTTGCCAAACTACCAAAATTAGATCGCGAGTTATAAGCATTTTTAATTTTTCGACCCTCACCGTTGGCATTCAAATGTCCCCAAAAATTAACACTGCCTCATAATAAATTAATAAACAAAATTTGGCCGCGCTAAAAAAATTAGTCTTCTGTCTTCTGAAAATTAGATAGCGAGTTATAAGCATTTTAAATTTTTCGACCCTCACCGTGGGGGGGGGGGGGGGTCTCCTGTCACCAAAAATTAACAGTCTCATATTAAATTACCAAACAAAATTTGGCCGCGCTACGAAAATTAGATCGTGAGTTATAAGCATTTTAAATTTTTCGACCCTCACCGTTGGGGTTCTAATGTCCCCAAAAATTAACACTGCCTCATAATAAATTACCAAACAAAATTTGGCCGCGCTAAAAAAAAAATTAGATCGCGAGTATTAAGCATTTTAAATTTTTCGACCCTCACCGTGGGGGGTCTCCTGTCACCAAAAATTAACAGTCTCATATTAAATTACCAAACAAAATTTGGCCGCGCTAAAAAAAATTAGATCGCGAGTATTAAGCATTTTAAATTTTTCGACCCTCACTGTGGGGGGTCTCCTGTCACCAAAATAAATAAGACCACCAAAATAAACACTGTCTCATAATAAATTACCAAACAAAATTTGGCCGTGCTATGAAAATTAGATCATAAGAAACATAAGTTTGAGACTTGATATTCTAATATCTCAAAAATACCACGTCAATGTCTGCCGAAGTCTACCGAAGGATACCGTCCCGAAGTTTTCCGAACGGAAACGACTTTAGCCGAGTGTTAGGTTTTTTCGTTACGGATGTGTTAGGATTTTTCGCGTTACGGAATTTTTGGATTCGGTCACCGCGCTCAAAGCCCGCGATAAAAGCTATGCAATAGCTTAAAAATAAACAAACGATTTGGAAATGAACCAATGAAATCGCGCAAATACTGCAAAGGGGAAGCCCATATCTGTCGCCAAATGTTGCCGAGTTTAACCGCCAACTTCGCGTTACATCGCCAAAATTGGCATAAAAAATTAGTCACAAAAAGTGATGTCAACTTGACGATATCTCTAAAATTTCGTCAAGAGGCCATAGACGTCGAATGAGAACCAAAAAGTTTGCTTGTTTGCAGAAAGTTAACAAATTGAGATGCAACTAAAACTAATATTAGCTCATGAATAGAGCTTAACCACTAAACTGATTCGCCCGTGGGCAAGAAGAGTTTTCTTAATTCGTTACATAATGCTTTTAGACAAAAAAAAATAAATAAATAAATAATCGGTACTACTAGGTTATCCCGTCAACCAAAAAATTATCGCCAAACTATAAGATTTAATGCCAATAATGGATGATCCTGAATGTCACATTCAATGACATTAAATACGATTCACCTGTTTAAAATATCATTAAGTGATTTTTATTTCGACATTTTATTAATATTTATTTAAAACTACGAAATTTTGTCGCTCTAAATTTATATCTTGAGGAGTCGAACAAGTCTTAAAAATGAGGATTTTTTGTTTACAAAAATCCGAATTTAACATAAAATTATAATTTTCTTCACTGTTTTATTTTTACATTTTAAAAATCAAACATTGTTTTTAATAGCAATCTATAGATGCTTCTTTACTATAACAATGGTAATATTAAGTTCTATTGAGGTAAATTTATGCATTAATTTTTTGCAAAAGTCAAATAAATGAACTTTTTTCAAAAAAAAAAAAAAAAAAAAAATCAAGGTGTAATAGGAGCTCGAATTTAATTGTTGTAAATTGTTGTTTGAATTTAATTGTTCTTTTTTCCTCACAAATAGTTGTTCAAACACAGTTTTTAAAATAACATGCAAAACGTTTTAAAATAACTAGTTATTAATAAAAAATAAACTTATGAGTTATTTGGGTCTTTTTAAGATTTTTTCGAAAGGGGATTAAACACAAACATGCAACATAAAGAGTAACAAGTCACTCACTATAATTGAAGAAAATATAACAAATGTCATGACATAATTAATAACCAGTGTTATTGAAAAAACAAACAAACATTAAAGAATATTTAGAATATTCCATTACATTATTAGTTTCACATTTATTTGGTTTTTAAATTCGCTTGATTTTTAGCTAAAATGTTTTTTCGATTCAAATTTAGGCATCATCTATTGCGAAGCATTTTTTGCTTTAATAAACCCTACTCTTTTACTTGTCTCTTGCTTCAGGGCTACAGATTGATGACTCTGTCACAAGCTTTATAACTCTTTCTACTGCTTGTGTATTACAGAGTAACCCGCCAAATTCATTAGAGCCCTTTGTTTTTCTGTCCAATTCACGAAACATCGGCAAAGGCAATGCAATTAAGTGGAACAGTGGTATGTTTAGATCTTATTCCATTAAAGCAATCACACCGTTCTTAACTCCAGGTTTTGTGGTTATCCCATCGCACCCAATAGCAGTTACAGTTGATATGTTCAAATGATTGTTACCATTAAAGTACTCTATTATGCTATTTTTTATAGCTTCGCCTGTTCCAAAAGCAGAGATTACATGCCCTAGAAAGGATGAATTGGACTCTTTTACTAAAGAAATATGTTCTTCGATGACCGTCTTTTTCTAAAATTTGTTTCCATTTTTATCTTGCACAATTGTTTTATTTTTTCTTCAATCGAAGAACAAACCTATATTTTCTCCAACTTGGTTAAGGCTTCTTACTAGCTCTTTTGTCCGATTCTTGGCAAAATTCTTGGTCCGATTCTTCAAATTTTCATGCTATCAATTACCTTACCTTTGTTCTCCTCTGTAACCATTCCAATATCTTTATGAACAGCACTTGTGATAGTTGCAGCAATTCTGTCTGAAACCCCAGTTCGGTCACATGTACTTGCTACCGTTGGAAGTACTACTTGCTTTGTTCGCTTGCAGTTGTATCCAAAAAAGATGTAGAGTAATTTTTGGGATTGTATGTTAAGGGGTCTTGTACCTTTTAAACGGGATGAAAATCAACAAAAACATCAAAAGTTCGATTCATTGTATCTTTAAAACTTTTATACATATTAGCATGAAAATTTCACCGTTCAATAGAAAAGATTATGTTTTTTAATAAACTGTCATTAAACATTTAATAGTCTTTCATCTAATATATGCATGAAATTAAAAAACCTCTATTTTTTACTCCGTCGTGTCTTGCGCGCATCTAACGACCCTATAAATCAATATTTTTGCATATATATTTTTTTTCTGTAAAGAAGAATAATGTATTTTTAAAATGAACTACTCTTAAATAAAAATTATTTCATTAACCTTGTAAAAAATATTTCTAAATAAAAAAAATCAAAATTTTACATTTTTTTAATAAATAAAATTATTCATAACTAAAAATTTTATCGCTATAAATACATAAAAGTAGTTCATTTTAAGCATACGTATGTGCTTATTAACTAAAAAAATTTCATAACAATTCATACATATGTTCTCAAGATATCATGTGCGCAATGTCTAAAATCGCAGTTTTCAAAAACCTGTTTCAAAGTTGTAACTTTAATTAATTACCAAACAAAATCAGCATCTTATTTTTGCTATAACTTCAGTTCTAATGGGAATTTTTGCACGCGGTTTGTTTTAAAATACTTCTAACGAATTATTTTATAATAATTAATGAAAATTGAAAAATCGTATTTTTGAAGCCTTAAATGGTACTAGACCCCTTAAGCTTCCTTTAGATGTTTGCTCGGAATCTGATTGAAGGGCATCATTTTCAGCTTTTCTAGCAGCCTTAACTACTGATTTCTGATTGTATTTGTACTTTAATCGTATGTGTATTACCTGTTGCTTCTTCTATTCTCTTTGTGTTAAAATCTAGGAAATAACTTTATCGACTCCACTTATGCTCATTTTTCTCACAGTTTTTTGGTCATTAAAAAAATCTTGTTCAAGTTTAGGTACTTTTTTTTGGCACTTACAGACAGAAAATCCTTTGCACTTACAGGCTGCTACATTAAAAAGTTTGTTTTCATTTAAAAACTTTGCTGCACTTAAATCATATTTTTTCTGTATCTTTTCTATGTGTTGATCTTAATATACTTCTTTTTTTATCGTGACAGGTGTTTCCCATTTGTAACATGCGGGTGTGAGATATTACAGGAATAGATGCTTTCGACCAAATAGATTCAACTTTCTTAATAAGAATATCAAGTATTTACTTCACGGTTGGCTCTTTTGATGTTTTTTCTGGTTTCAGCTCATGTCAAATATAAAGATAATATTACATAATGTCATAATAAGTTGGAAGATTTATATCGCTCTATTCTTTAGGGTACCCAAAAACTGGGCATTCTAACTTTTGTCTCGTCTGAACTGGCATTGCCACCACACTAACGTTAAAATGTTAACTAATAAATTATTACACTAATATTCATATTTATAAACAAAACAAAATCCAACAAAGGACAGCATAAAAACATTTGTTACTCAAACGATTCTTTTGCTTGCACGGACTAACGACAGAACATTGCTGCAGCTACATGCATCCTTTACTCTTTTGCCGCCCTACAACAGCCAATAATATGCCGCCTGAATAAAGGTCATTTCAAACCATGTACTATTCTCTTTTTGAGTATTAATTTTCAGAACTAAAAATTTTTTTGCCGCGTTTTTAAGTGAAAAGTAAGGTTAATCTTTTCTATTACGAAATACTGTTAAAATCTAAAGAAATTGAAGCTAAAAAGTGCGAGATTTAGTAGCATAAATAATAAAGGCATGCAGTATAAAACTATAAATATCTACTGTAAAGTAGTTTATGTGTATTATTTAAAAATTTAAAAAGCGCATTTGATATATAAAATATTTTTTTACTAAGCCAAATTTAGCAAAATTCGTAAAATTAAAAATCAAATAAAAATCATATATTCTTAAAAATCAATCTTAAAAATCATATATTCAAGTCTTTTGCGGCACCTCTAAATATATTATGTTTGTTAAAATATTTTAATGCTGTCTTAACAAAGGCATTAGACAACTTTTTATCTCTATTACATATTGAAATAAAAAAAAAAATTCTGTCCACCCTAACGTACATGCTTAACGTTTGGGAAGTCAATGAATTCTGATCTCTCTCTCAGCGAAAATTGACTCCCTGAGAATTCTCAGATAAATTGGCCCCGCCTGATTGCTTACTCACTGAATTTAAAACCGAATAATGTTCATTCGAAGGTAGTTGTATAACACTTCTAGCATTTCCATTGAATATGGACAGAGTTTTTGTCAGAACTCTTTACCCAACGGTATAATACGCAGGCGTAAACAGGCCCATGCGGATTGATTTAGACCCGCCAGCAGACGATAATTAAATAAATAAAACAAAATTAAAGCTTTTGATAAATGTTTTTTATTCTAAACAAGTTGGAAATTGCTCGTAAAGCGTAGCAAATGAGGTGAGTTCGTACTATAAGTTTTAAAATATTCAGATCTTGCTGATATAGTAGAGCGTACTTTGGATACAGTATAGTGGTCGAAATCTTTGTGTTCCTGTAAATATGCAGGGAGTAATTTTTATTATACTTCATTAACGTATGTCTTATTCATAAAATGTGAAGTAGGTTAATATAGTTAAAACACCCCCAAACGATGTTTCCCCGTATAACATTATTTAGTGGAATACATTTGTGTGGCCCTGTAATTTAATAATAAATATTCTCTGCGTCCCAGATTGTACAGAATGTAGATTTTAGTACATACATCATAGATTCATGTCAATTATGTAATGTTCAAATGAATGTAACACCATTAAAATGCATTTGAAACATTTTCCCCCATTGATCGTAATGTAACGGAATACCTTTGATTGTCCCTGTAATTGATCTATGCATCCGATTTTCATAACATTTGAAATGACTCGATAAAATTATGTAATAATTAAACTTTTAAATTTCAAACGATTAAAATGCATTTAAAACTTTTTTCCCCATTGACCGTAATGTAACGGAATCCTTTTGAATGTCCCTGTAATTGATCTATCCATCCGATTTTCATAAAATTTGAAATGACGCGACAAAATTATGCTATAATTATGTATTTTAAATTTCAAATGATTCGGTTGGGTAGTTTTTGCGTTGTTATATGCTGACGGACAGACGGACAGATGGACGGACTGAGCGACAACAATAGGTGCTACTTATTTACATAATTACGAACGCACCTAAAAAGAGGAAAAGGATTAATGGAATGATTTTAATAATTCGCAATAAGATATTGATATTTAAGTAATATATTTTAGTTTTTTTAGGAAAATAAATAATAGATTATGCTGAATTAAAGACAAAAAAGAAAAGGAACATTAGCCATTAATTAAATATTTGTAGATTACGGAAAGTAATAATGAAAATATGTTCTTATAAGACTTTAAAATGAAATCGAAACGAGAAAATGGCGATTTTGTTTACACACACATATGTATATATATATATATATATATATACTTTTAATATTACGTATTATTAGATATAAGTAAAATTTTCGCTTATTTCAGGCACAGTTTATGACATACTTGCAAACAATTCACTTTTGACGTTTAAAACTTTTACATATGTTTCAAAGGAGTGTTGTTTTAAAACCTATTTCGTTTTATAGATCTATTCTTTATGTTTTTGAAATACCTCTACTGTAATAAAAATAGCTCAGAGAAAACATAAAATTTTATTACGTTCCGGAAAAAAGGGTAAATAATATTTTTCGATGAACATTTACAGCATGTTTATGCGGTATATATTATTCAAAAAATGAATAAAAACCAATCTTTATACACATATATTAGTATAAGGTCAAATGATGTTGGATATTTTTATCAAACTTTTAGTAACGTATCAATACGAGATAATATATTCCATAACTTTTGTCATAGAAATAACATATTGGAGTAAACATTTTCTAATTAAGATTATTCTATATTTGTGCTAAAAAAGCAACAACATATTTAAAGATAAAAAAAATATTTTATGATATTTTATAAAATGAAAAATACTTACGACCTTAATTAAATGATAATAAATGACATACTTATATATTATAAATGATTATTTATACATAATAAATGATATGATTATTATTAAATGATTTTATATGTTATATGCAATAGTTTTTTACATTTTTTAAGAACAGCTTGAGAAATGTACGTATATGTATTTTTTAAAATATCACGCTTTTATGGATAACACAACACAACCACTGTACAGTAAAATTAAGTTCATTTAATTGCATTCTACCTTCAGTAAATTTCAGGAATTGTTAATCCTCATATAAGATTTTTTTTTTTTTTTTTTGTAAACCATTAGCTATCAAAATTAAAAAATAACAAAAATAGGATGTCTCGAGTTAGAGGCGATAGCTGTGTTTTTTTAATCTCAAAAACACATTCAAAGTACATTAAAAGTACAAATTTCAAATCTTAAATAGTGGCGAAATCTTTTATAGTAGTTCTATAAATATTAAATATAGTGAAAATAGAAAACCCGAAGAGTGTACGCTCATTTCTCAGAAAACATTTTTAGAAAAAGAAACTACATTACTCAATGAATAATAGTTGTATATTTGTCATGTTCACTATATAAGTAACTTGATAATCGAGAACATTATTATTCTTATGTAACGGAAATATAGATTATAACAAATATAAAAATGAGATATATTTTAGTTATTAAAATAAAAATTTAATTTAAAATTTCACGAATAGTAAATATTGATCAAATATGCCTCGTTAATGTGATCTCTAAAATCCCTAAAAAAATGTTAATCTTCCAAAAAAAAATTGCTTCCCTGTGATGTAAAAATAATGTGTATTTTTTTTTAATAAGTAAAGTAACATGATTCATGTTAGAAGATTTGTTGATTTCTCAATCGATATCTACATATTTAATGAAGGTACATAAGTATATAAAATTATGTGTAAAAGTAAAATGTTACAAAGTTTAGCATAAATTTAAGGGACCAAAACCGGTCACCAGAGGCGGCTAGTATTTAAATAAATAAGAATTTATATATAAAAAAATGTTTCACTCCGCATGTCAAAATAGAGGATAAATACGATGTAATATGATTAAATAAACACAAATGAAAATGTTTTTTAACTGATTTATTTAATCCATTAATTTATGTCACATGCATAATAAATTTATTTAAACTTGCTTGCAACAATTAGAAGAAATGAAATGTATGCTATTGCAAATTTTTAAACACAAATATCGCACATTTTCAATTTTTACATCATCGTATAGGAAAAAATGTACTTTTAAATGCAATGCTTTTAAAAGCTGTGTTTCGATTTATTTTTCAGATTATTTTTTTTTGTAGTTTTTAATACCAATTTTGTAATTGTGGAAACAGAAGTAATCCATTTCTTTTTAAAGCGTAAAATATAAATAAGTTTTATAGTTATTAAACCTTGTCTGCAACAATTAGAAGATTTTTTTTTTTTAAATGGACTGATGATATTAAAAAAATTATTTTAATTACAAAAATAGTCTTTTCCGAAATTTTACGATTTGTTGTGTGACAAGAGGTATTATGCTAAAAGTAAACAAAATTTGGACGCTCTGACTTATATAGTTTTTATGTACGGAGTCTGTGACAGACAAACAGGCAGACAGCGGACAGAGACGGAATAGGGTTTCGTCAGATGAACTAAACCCTAAAAATGACTTTAAAAAGTGTTTATTAATATGTATAAATTTTTAATTCACAGACATTTAAAAGGTTAAATACATATTTTCTTATGCTACATCTCGATAGTGATAATGTTTGACGAAGTATTTATGAGAATATGTTAGTTACGATATTTTAAATTTCAAAATATATTTTGAACGCATCAGAGCTAAGATATTAGATTTACACAAAATGTAAGATTTTAATGGTCTATCAAATTCTGTAATTGTCACTATGCTCTCTCAACATAACTCAGAAAATTAACGCCATTATAATTTTCATTATGTGCCTATTCCAAATATTTTGCTCCATTGAATTCTTCTGCTTTCAAATATGAATTTAGTGCTTTTGAATTAAATGTCACTAATAGATTTTATGCTGAGTAAGCTTGTTGAAGTAGCTTGTATGATTTAAATTGTGTTGAATCTATGTGTTTACTAAATTTGCTTAAGGTCCATTTATTTAGGTGAGGGAAATTACATGTTCCATTGCAATGCGTTTGGTATTCTCCATAATAATAACCGCTCACTGGGATGCATATTTAATTAAATTTTGTGATACAAATAGGCGAAAATTCAGTATATAGGAACATTTTCTTTAATTTTGTAATTTGGCCGAATAAAATAACACTATTGTAAATGAATACAAAAGATGTGTTATTAAATAAATGTAAATGATCCAATTTTGTAATTAAATTAGTTATCAGAGTATAATTATACGTTTATTTTATTACATTAGAAATTTTATTTATTATTCCTCTTTTTTTCGCCAAAAAAAGAGATAAATGTGAAATTATACGAATTAATCTTATGAAATGCCTCATAAAAATGTATATATCGATGGTCATGTTTAAAGCACCATCTTGAAACGTTTATAAAATGAAAATTTCTCAAATTTAGAAATTTTATAAGACAGTTGATTTGATTTTATAACTTAAAAAAATAGTTTTAAAATTCACCGTTAAGGAAAAATGGCGCTTGATGTAATATTCAAAACTAGAAATATTCGTTATAGAAATTCCTTAATATTCATGCGAGTTCGCATTTATTTGTAATATACTCTAATATCTAGTAGGTCAGACATAAACTTTGTTTTAACTGTGCCTCTGTTTTAATAGAGATACTTCATTATCAAAATTTATAGTTAATTTAAAAAATACTGATAAGTTCACGTATTGTTTATTTAATAATGCCAAAGCTAATTTGTAATGGACAAACCATGTTATTAAATACAAAAAGTATTTTTATGATTAAGAAAAATTACATAGATCTTTAGAAGGCTGAGAAATTTATACAAATGAAGAAAAGAATTTCCGTCTGTGTAAACCTGTATATTATTATGTAATGTTAAATGAGCAGCGATATCTAATTTTGCTGTAAATGATGGGTAGCGTTGAACGGAAAGCTAATTTTGTACTAGTTGGCAATATTGTCTTTCGTCGGCCATTTCTAAAAGAAAAATTGTTTAATCAATCCGGTATGTAACCATATACATTAAAATGAAACATCAATTAAGGGGACAGTGGGCATTAAAAACCAAATCTCTCTATTCTTAATGGATTCAATAGAAAATCGGAAAAACTGTTAATACCAAGATCAAATACTAATATTCAAAATTTAGTGATAAAATAATTAAAAAAATTATTTAATTTTTAAAATAATGAAAAACTGCCACATTTTAAAATACCCTATGTGCATTATTTTGCATAAAATACGAAAATATTTAGTTATAATATACTTTTTAATTGTTACAATGAAAGTTGGAATGAATTGAAAAGTTCACTGAATATATAAGTAGAAAAAGCATACTTTGATAACTATGCTACATTTTTCCGAAAAAAGTAGCTATATGTTCGTAACATAATCATTCTTTAATGTTCCGACTAAGGAATATCATGAAACCTACCTAAATGAGAATTTTCTCCTTCTTCCTTAACAAGTTTTACTATTATGAATAATATTAATTCTTTATGTGAGGGAGTTGTCTTAGCTTGATCCAAATTTTGATGGTAAGGTAGCTTAAACTGAAAGATGGTGAAGTAGAATTTCAATATTTGGAGCCAGTATATTAAATTGCTGAAACGATATTTAACCATTTCATCTTTATAGTTAATGAAGCTGGGAGCTCAACCTAGGGCAGTAATCTTAATATTGTGTCCAAGAATTTATAACGTAATTTTGTCACATTTTAATACATTATTTTGTTTTAGATAAATTATAATATTAATGATGGCTAGCTGGATTTTAATTTATAGTAATTTTAGAACAAATTTCAGTAATTTTCTTCTGACAAATTATTTTTACATTTTTGGCCGATTTTATGTATTAGAAAGGAAAATTACAACCTGCTCCAAATGTATGGATACATGGAAGCTCGTCGAATATACTTTTATAATTGTCGCTAAATGAAAATATCCGAACCTAAAATATTCAATTTAATACATGCATGAGAATTTTTCAAGAAACAAAAGTAATATTGACTAATAAAAAATCTTCCATTACCCTGATAATATTAAAACATAATAAATTTATTTGGTTTATTCAATGATTTCAACCATTTATTTTTTGTGTAATGAAGAGTGTATATGAAAAAAATACTTAATAGATTTTCCTAGGAAATACAAATATGATATTACATTTATTTATTTCCATGATAAGAGTTCTTTTAATATAAATAAAATGACATTTTTTCTTGTTATTGAACAAAATAAATAATCCTGTAGCTTTATATTTTAAATTTACTACAATTTTCATGAATTTGGAAAATATTTCAAGAATATATACTATTAATGTAAAACCTCTGCTTTAAAACTCCATATATTTCTTCTGATTTCAAAATAAGTTGTATTTCATAAAGGATGAATTCCAATATAACTTTCTAGAAACTCCGAATGTTTTTTGTTTCTTACTTTCAGATTTAGTACCCCGATTGATAGAATATTTCATCAATTGAGTTTTACATTCAATTTCAAATATCTCTTTAAAATAGGAGCTTTTCTACTGCATTATTCAGTATTTTAACAAAATATTTCCTTTTAGTTTCACTAAATATCACATTTTTACATATATTTATTTATTTATTTATTTATTTATTTATTTATTTATTTTGAAAAATAAAATTAATTAGTTATGATGGAATCTTGGAAACTTTTTTAAAATTAAGTCTGGTACGTAACATTACATACACTAGCATTACATACACATAAAACCTTACATATACTGTTAAAGATCTTGTCCAAGTTTGAACTAAATTTTGGTGCCCAGTAGTTGTCATCATGACATGGTGAAATTTCGTACGAACATTTGGAGCTACCTATTTCAACCTCGTTCCGACTATTGGAACTATGCTTCAACAGGAGCTCTAAATATTGGTTCAAGAATAAAATTAATGAGTGACAAATAGGTCATAGTCCAAGACAAAAATGAAAGAGAGTTCAAGCTTCGAGCCAATCTTTTTCTATAAATAAGGACATACTTAGATAATCACAAAAAATGTAGGGGACAGTGGGGATACTTGAGCATAGGAGATACTTGAGCCACCCCTATTCTCTCTATAATTGGTCATTTTTTCTTTCTAAAACTGGCAACATGGTAACATATGTATAGCTCTGAACATGTAAAAAAGAAATCACATACCTTGGTACCATTTTGAAAGTAAGGTGATTAACCCTTTGAGCTCTGCTGGTAGAATTTGTTACCACATAATTTTAATTCTGAAATGTCACAACGACACCAGAAAATTCGACCATATTTATTTGAAAAAGGTTTAATGCATTTTCTCGCGTATATTGTAAATCGTTTTTTCTTTGCAAAATACTGGTGCTAATGTGACATCTGGCTCAGGTATCTCCATGGAGGGGATACTTGAGCCACGATGTAAAAGAAAAAGTAAAAATTTATTAGACATAGAAAAATAGTTCAAAATTAATTGTAAGTGGTTTTCAATTGAAGAAAAAATCTCAAATTTTCATTTTCAATATTTTATTTTGTTCTAAGAAATTATAAAAATTTTAAAAAATTAAAATTTAAAAAATGGCTCAAGTATCCCCATCTTCCCCTACACAATTTGTGTGAAGATTGAAATACATTAAGTTTCAATAAGCAATATCTATAGACATATAACTGTTCTAAAAACCGATTGTAATTATTTTTATTCTCTCTTCGGTGAAATTATATGAATGTGTGTAATATATGTATAAATAAAGTAGATACAGACTTAGTTATTTATCATTTAAATTCTTTTAAAATAAAAATGTAGCTTTTGCAAATAGGAACAAATCACGAATGCCATCGAAGAGAGTTTGAAGTGGGCATAATCCAAGTAAGATATATTTTTCTTTTATGCATTTATACGATGACTTTATAGTAAAATAATATTGATTTTTCAAAAATACGTATTACACTCAATAAAACTCTATATTTGCAGTGCTACGTTTCTACAAAGAATGAAAGTTGGTAACAAAAGAGCTTTGTAGAGCTGAGATAGTTCTATTTTATGTAATTTTTAAAAACCTTGTACTTTTAATAAACGTTTAATTTTTTATAAATAAAAGAAAGATTCCCTAAAATAATTATTGTAAAAAATGCAGCTGTTATTTTAAATTATTCAAATAAATAATATTTCAGAAAATTGTAATTTTTAGTAGTTTTAGCTTGAAATGTAGAAATGCATTTTTTTCACTCAAAGATAAAACTGCTATTTTAGTTTATTAAATAACTGAGTTCTATAATCTGGACAATGGTCATACTAAGAAGAATATGAGGAATTCATTAAAAATCATCTAGACATATGACAGCTCTAATGAAATTTACATACAGTACAAGATAACCTGAAAATGAAGACAGCAAAACGCATGCATTTGGAAAATAATTCATAAATTATGTATAAAATGACAAATATTTTCTTCTTCTCTTCTTCATAAATCGGCCAAATAAGTTCCACATATAGAATAGAAAAGCGCTGTTACTGGTCAAGATTCAACATAGTTTCGTAATACAGGGTAATTCAAAATGAATATAGCGATCAAAAGGCTATAACTATTTAATAAAAAACAATTTAACAATAAGAATTACACAAAATGCAAAAAAGAAATTCAAAATTTTGTTTAAAAACTTTATAAAAGCTCCATGTGATTCTTCTACGTCAAGCAAAAAACATCTAAATACGAATCACGCGAATACCATCTGCATGTATTGTTATTTATAAATTTTTAAATGAAAGACACACGTCATAGCACCTGCATTTGAAAAAGAAAAAAAAATTCTTGTAATAAGAAATTATTCTTATTTATTATTTCCCATAATAAGAAAATATTCTGCGCTGCTATGTGATTTTTAATTGTTTTGTAAGCAAAAGAAGACAGTAGTAATACCTTTACTTATATTTTTAATGCGATTTGGAAATTGAATTCTTTTAGTATTTTTATAATATAAAAATTAATATTTTTTACCATAATTTGGGTAATGTATGTAGTATTATCTTTACTAGTTTTCCATTCTGCAGTGTGTAAATTAACGCATTGGAATAATTAAAATTATAAAATAAACGGGAAAATGTGTATTTGGAGTATCATGATTATTACAAAAATATTTTTTAAATAAATATAAAATGTTTATGTAATAAGTGAAAGTGTTCATTTAGGTTTAAAAAAGTACGTTATGTAACTGCATTCTAAGTACATCTAATGTTTTGATAAAGCATGGTTCGTATTGGTAGATTTAGCAATGAAGCATATTTTTTGAATATTTAATTAAATAAGAAATCACAGTGAAGTTGGAAAAATTTAAATATTAATTACCTAAAATAACATTATGAAACGGGATTATGGCATTTCATTTCAAAGTAATTTTTTGTTTTTGATAAAACCTTAAAATGGCTGTTTTAGACAGATCGATCCGCATTTATACTTAGTCTGTTTAAAAGAGTGGATCCGCAGATAAAGCGAAATTTGATTGTAAAAAAGGGGTGATCATTTCTTGATTTATTAATTTTTTTAATTGATTTTTTTTTAAATTTTGGATCAAGTTATATGCGAATATGTATGTTATTCAACCATTTGAGATCCTGAAATAGCAAACAGGAAGTTTTAATATCCTTGTTTTTTAAATTAGAACTTTGTAGAACTTTTGCACTTTTCCACACACAACATGTATTTTCTACTTTGTAATAACTTAACTGGCAAAGAAATGTATTTCATTAAAATTCCATAAGATTTGTCTTTTTCATTTAAACAAGAAAGTTTTACAATTACAAGTTTGTTCTAAATTAAAATAGTTCCGTTTCCGATACTTTTCTAACTGAGTCACATCACAAGATAATAGATAAAAAAAAGTTATACGAAACAGATAAATATAAATTCTTCCAAAAATAGAATTGTAACTTGAATTGTTTTACTTTAATTAGTTTATAGAATGAAATGAAACTTAAAAAGTTGTTTAAACAAATACAATCATTAGTCAATTAGAAAAATGAATCGTTCATTTGACGTCCATCATGAAAATGTGAATATAAAGTTTATTTACATTTATGTCCTAAAAAAACTCCAAACATTTTGAAAAAGAAAATAGATGTATTTGAAATAGAAATTGGTTTGGGAAACAAAAAAAACTAATGTTCTGTACTCAAGAAAATATTTTATAAGTGGATTTGTAATTATGTAAATGCGTAGCACCTATTATCGTCGTTCCGTCCGTCTGTCTCTCTATCTAGCCGTCCGTCTGTCTGCCTGTCTATCTTAATATAACACAGCAAAAACTACCCAAACGAATTATTTGAAATTTAAAATATACGATTAGTGTATAATATTGTAGAGTCACTTCAAATTTTATAGAAATCGCACATAGCGTTTAATTACAGGGACAGTCAAAAGTATCCTATTGCATTACGGCTAATGGGAACAAATAGTTTCAAATGCATTTAATGATGTTATACTATTTCAAACATAATAAAATTGATATGTAATTATGAAATATGTACTATAATATACATTCTGTATAATCTGTTGGGCAAAGAATATTTGTTATTCATTTACAGGGCCACACAGAAGTATTTCATTACATGATGGTGTAGGGGAACGTTGTTCGAGGAGCTTTTTAATTATACTGAACCATTTCTCATTCGATGAAATTGAAATTATTTCCTATAGAAAACAGGTAGCATTTACATTGACTCTCAAAATATTTCGGCTGCTGTACTGCATACTGTAACACCAAGATCTGAATATTTTAAAACTTCGTTTTACTACAAACGCACCTAATTTGCTATGCTTGACGTACAAGTTCCGGCATTTAATTTTTTTATACTCATTATACAAAAACTGTTCTTTTATAAGCATACACTAATATGCGGTAGAATAAAAGAACGCAATTTTAAACATTTAAATTATTGCAGGATTTTCCGGGCACACGCGTACGTAGACCCTAATAAAGAAAAAGAACTTGAGATCTCTGAAATAAGAGCTCTCTCTGTATATACCGGGTGATCTAAAAGTCAGGACGAACTTTTAAAATGAAAATTTTTAAAACGAATCAAGATACAAAGATACGATTTGTACCAAACGTATGGAGAAGAAACCGGGCTTTGTGTAACAACGAAAAAAATATTTTTGTTGGCTAACAACAAATAGCGCTATAGTGTATTGCACCAAAAGATGATTTACAAATGAAAAAATGTTGACAACTTACAAGTCAGTTTAATTACAGTTAATTAGTACTACAGTAAATGTTCATTGTTCTGTCCATCATTCATAAGTGCAGTTGTGGGATTAGGCACCACACCATGCACAGCATTTAGTAGCATTTCTTGTGTTACGACTGACACATTTTCGCGGATGGCATCTTTCAGTGCTGCTAGTGATGCCGTTGGTCGCCAACAGAGCTATATTTTTTCGTTGCCACACAAAACCCGGTTCCTTTTTCCATCCGTTTAATGCAAACCGCTTGATTCGTTTTCGAATTATTCATTTTTAAAATTCGTCCTGATTTTTAGATGACCTGGTATATATATATATATATATATATATATATATATATATATATATATATATATATATATATATATATATAACTTTACATTTGGAAATCATAAACAGCACAATTATATCTGCCATTCATCAATTTAATAAATTAATTTTTTAACATAACAAGCACATTGTAAAAGCTATAGCAATGTAAAAAGCATACAATATTAGAAGGAAATTTTATTTTTTCTTAAAAACAATGAAGATGGAATAAAAGATTTTTTTGAAGGAAAAATTAGCAATTCAAATTACTAGTTCTGTTTATTTTAGCAAAAGTTTTAATTTAGTGAAACAAACACTACATCATACCAAAAAAGGAAGTTAAAAAATACATACTAATATAACAAATTAAGTATGTTATTCACGTAAAATATGAATGTTTAATTTTTAAATTATAATAAAACCAGATTATCAAATTATTTTGATTCCTACATTTAACCTGTATTTAACCTAAAATTAATCTGTATATTATTGTAATAAGAATAATTACAATAAAATACAGGTGCTTATTTAAAAATATTATCAAAATGTTTTTTCATTAAATGGAAGTGGAAAATTGGAGACATATTTAGATTAGCTAGAAAAGTTTTTTTTTTTTTTTCAAAAGAATTTTTCCCTTTTCAAAATTTGTAATTAAGTACATATTATTTTAATTTTAAGTAAAATAATTAAAGTATAATTCGACTTTTATTAAAAGCTAATTAACCATCTACTTACAATGAAATCCTCTCTAATTATAACTCTTGATTAGGATATCTAAAATATAAATGAAGCTAGGATAGCAAATAATTAATTGAATTTGTAATTCGAAAATTAAAAATAATTCTGCCATTATTGGTTTCGAATCACTCTTTTAATTAAACGTTAAAAAAGAAAAAGATATAAGTAGATATTTCATTATTCTTAAATTGATGAAAAGAAATGTGCAACATTTGAAAGTTAATTCAATTACAGTTGCATGAAAAAAAACGAATAAAATGCAATTTTATTTTAGTATAGATACTTTTTTAATACATTTTATTAATAAGTGATTTCAGTTATTGAATATATTTTTAAAGGATATTTAAGAAAGTGACAATTTTTATTCAAAGTATTCTTCGAATTACAGAGATGGTCAGTTTTTTACAACACATTGGGTTAAAGCCCATCTTCTAAGATATATGAAAAAGTAACTTAAACATAAGTCGGAAAATTGGTATGCTTTTTGTTTTGAGCCATTTTAAATATGTAAAAGAACAAGTTAGCTTAACTTGATATTAATTTTACGTTCAGTATAAAATGAAAAATTGTCTTTTTTTATTGAGAGACTTTAGTTTTGTGCCAATGCATGTCATCTTTTGGTTATCCTGTTCTACCTTTAATCGATCTTAAATTTTTTTTATTAAAGATGGGGAATATATTGCCAGTAGTGGTAGCACTGCACTATTTACATCGATTTTTTTTAGCAAATCGTCTTTGTTAAGATGATTTTTTTTAAAAGGCATGCTTAATACTGATGAAAAATTTCTAAAATTGATGTAAAATTTGGAATTATCCGATAGCAAAAAATTGTGTATTAATTAATTGAAAAAAAGAGCTATATTATTGTCACGTCTACTTTTACAGAATTTTATACAGTAAACAGTTTTTACAGTTATACAGTAATTATTATTTTAATCAAGAATTTTATACAATAAGCTGCCAAATTATTACTTGCACAACAATTTTTCCTATTTATCAATCTTGGTTTAATTTTATTGCACCGACAACACTGACAGGTTATAATTCGTCACCTGAGACTAATAAGTTTCTATCTGTGTTTTTGAAAAAAACTGTCTTATCGATTTAGAAAGGGTCTATTTGTATCCATGAAAGCTTTTTTGCATCAAAATAATGTTATATATAATTTACATATGATATCATTATTTTATGATATTATTTTAATCAAGAAACCCCCTCATAGATTCAAAGGAAGCCTTTCTATATCTTTTTTTTTTTCAAAAACACAGATAGAACCTTATTATTCTCAGTTGACGATTTGGAAGGTGTCGTGTACCGGTAAGAGACTCTTGAACCAATGAACCAATGCATGTAAGATGGAAGTGCCTACTGGAGTTGTTTTGCTCCAGTTTACCTTCAGTCTATGTCGATGAGTCAATATATCTTATTGCATATAAACTCAGCAAAAAATGTGGAATTTCAATGAAATCCCGGGGCATTGGGTTCGTCAAATGAGCCAGAGGGTAAAACAGTTTAAAAAGCCTAGAGCCATAAAAAATGTTTATACATAAATTAAGTAAAATTCTAAAAAAAAAAAAAAAAAAAAAAAAAAAAAAAAAGGGTAAATATCGAAAAGATACAATAAAAATATAAAAAAATAAGGGTAAAAGGTTTTAATTTTGAAAAAAGAACTGGGAAAAAAATAATAATAAATTTAAAGGGATGATTTCGAAAAATAGCATAGAAAAATCAAGGGATACGATGAACAACTGGATCGACCAATGAAATTAGTGGAAGCGACCAATGAAATTCCTTCGTTCGAGACCTTGAAAACAACGACCGTCCAATACGGAAAAGCAGTCACTTTAGAGAGATTATGTTTCGCTTTCTAACTGGAAAGTGGAAACACGGCTAAAGTGCAGTTTTTAGGTAAAAAATTAAACAAATAAAAGAATAATAATAATTTTTAATGGAATGTTTATAAATTCCGTAGCAAATTAGTTCATAATATGCATCATGGATGTTTTGGGAACACTTGGTGGTTTAAATGTTTTCACTTGTTTATGGTAAACTGTATTCTTTGTAAAATGTGTCAAAAATTATAGAAGCCGGTTTTATTTTGGCATCATGATGAGTAATTAAAGGAAAACGTAAAAAATGCATATACTGCAGGTCAAGAAGAGTATAATATGTAAAGAGAGGTTTGATGAAATATTGAGGAATTTGTTTTGTGAACACTTGTATTGATTTTTTCCACTATTTTTCTGCTTTTTTGGACGAAAGTTTGTTTTTATTTAAATCCATAAGTATTCAGTCCATGTATACCAAAAGTAGTTTAACTATCGAACAGTAAACAACAATAATACAAAGCATCTTATTCTTCTGAATTAAAAGTCTAGCCGTGTAACACATTAATAATTTGGCCACCCAATGTAGTTGAAAACAATTCTCGATAAATGTAACATACTTTTTACCTTGAATATGTATATATGTATATGAATGTGAATTAACAATGTTAAAAATCCGATTTAGATGAAAAATAGTACTATGTGTTCAATTTTTTTTTTTATTCTTAAAAATTGATAATTTTACACAGGATTCGTGCCAGAAATTAACTAACGACGAAATCGTCAAACATAGCTATTTAGAATTAGTTTTATTATTATTATTTTAAACATTTTAATGGTTTAAGAAGACACATTATCTTGAAATTGGTTAAAATATCGATTTTTTTTACATTAACTGAAAGCTTCTTTAATTAAGAATCCACTAATTAACACTCCATTTTTATCTATACAACAATTATATCGCGAGCTATTGTACATTTTGTTAATGGATACAACGCAATTACCCATACAAATGAAAACTTTAAACGGAATTTTCACCGTGTTCATATTTTCCTAACTTTCTTGTTCGATAAACACTAAAGCTTTTTTCCTAATTTAGACAAAAGTCTGTTTTTTTTCTTTTTCTTTCTTTCTTTTTTTCTTTTCTTTTTTTTTTCTTTGTAAAGCCCATCTATCTAAAAATCCACACACAGATTTACGTAGTATATTCCAATGAATGTGGAAAAAAAAATTAAAACCAAAATATTCATATTTATATAAATTGTACGGATTAAAAAAACAATAAAAAATTTAGTAAAATAAGCTGTTTTGCATTTCTTTTTTGTTAATTTTATTTAATTTTTAGTATTAAGTATTGTATCATCGCATATATTAGAATATTAGTAAAAATTGAAGATAGGATTTCGAAAATACTGTGTCCCATTAAATGGATGATATGATGGCATTTCTTTAATTTCTGTTTAATTTTAATTTTATTGTTTTATTTTTTGGATTGATGAATGTTTTAGTTTTGTTAAGGAATACAAGCCAGGAAGCAAATGGATGCATTATATTAATTTAAGTGCAAAAAGGTTTGTTCGCGATAGATAAAAAAAAAACTATTTCAGATGAAATAGTTTAAGATACGCCTGCTTAATTAAATCCCACTTAAGATACGAATTATCTGCACTCCCTTGAAAAAGAAACGTGTAAAATTACTCGGATAAAACACGATCCCGCTTACGATACAAAATATTCTCGGTTCCTTCATTCACATATTAAACGAGTTTCACTGTACTTGAAAATTATTAATAAAAAACAATTTAAATTTAGTAACTAGCGATATGTTTTTCTGACAAATGCCATACAGTTATCAAATAAATTTTATTTAAAATTCATTTTTTTCCCTAATTGACGGCATCGTCATTTTAAATGCGCTATCGTTAGAAGTAAAAAAAATGCTGTAAAAGAGAAATTTTACCGCTGGGTGTTGCCACCCTTCCAAGAGCGCAAGTGTTATGAATGAGCATGTATATCATTTATAATATAGAATATTTTATTACAATTTACTATAATTACCATTTGGTATGTATTAAATATTACCAGTTATAATAATTTGTCATAAGTCTAAAAGTAAATTTTCTGGCGGAAAAATTCCATTTAAAAAAATAGTACATTCTTGCTAGTAATAAACATACCTTTATAAACGGGAACAGCTATTACTCTAATTAATGTTAGAGTGAGAAAAGAATTTCAAACTTGATATTATCGCTTTCGAAAACAACGTCGCTTAAATGAGATGTAATGATGTCATTTGAGAGATTATATGTGACATAGATGAAAAGGCATACAAACCTCAATTTTATCTACCAATTTTTTCGAGTTTTAATTTTGCTAAATTTAATAAAATAATTTACGGAGTTAAATTAAGCAAACATTTATACTTGGAAATATTTGTACTTAAAGATAAAAAAAAATTGCTTTGACGATCGTACAAACGGAATGTTAATTTGATCATAATATAAAAATATTTTCTTTTCCCTTCTTTCATTTTTATTCACTAAAGTGAAATGTTGCAACATATTTCGACCATTTGCCATACTAAAAGATATAGAACTTCGCAAACAACACGAATATTTTTATTAGTTATGTTCACTCAAAATTGACATCGAAGTATGAATATAACTGAAGAGAAATACCTGATGAGAAATGTATTTAACAATATCGTAAAAAGAAACTAAAGAAAATTGTAAAATATTATCTATATAAAAATGCTAAAATTTACACATTTTATTTTTCAGTTTTTCGATTGCAAATTTTATTTTAACCATTTTTTAATACTTGCTAATTCTTTTCACGTTTGCGAGAAAATTTACTGTGTAAAATTCTGCTCTTAAACAAAAAATTATTAAAAGTTTAAACCATGCGATATAAAATGTAAATGCTTTTCTAACAGATGCCACGTTTCTCAGAACTATTTAACCCCTTTACTATGTTTCCTGAACTAAATTTAGGCATGAACACTGTACTTTCTTTTTTAATAAAATCTTTTTGATACCACTTATTTGTAACTTTGAATCTATCTTTATTGGTTGTCAGATATTTTTCGATAAACTGAGGCAAATATTGTTTTATAGAAAAAGTGATGTAAAAAACTGTTTTAACTAATTTCAAACGAAAATATTTTTAACTTAATAACAATAAAAATAAATCCGATAGTATTTTCCTAAACTCAGTAGTAATGGATATCGTCGAACAATTTAAATGTGAAATTATAAAAGATATTAAAATTCCTGTTAATTCACATGAAAAATAAATCATCGTTAAATATTAAATTTTAACTTGCAATTTTTTTGGATTTAAACTGCAGTTTTACATTTTATAAATTAAATTTTATAAATTAGATTTTATAATTATTTACATTTTTTATATTTGGTTTATTATTAAATATAAAAATTTTATACTTTTATGATTTACTATGAAGTAAAATAATTTATAAAACTGAATGATTTGAAATATACGCAGATTTTTTAATGTAAAATTTTGAAACTTAAAATTTCTTCCTTCAAAATTCGTGAAAAGATTTAGGTAATCAGTTGCTCATTTATTAATTAAAATTATGATAAAATAATTGATATATATCAAGTTTTGACTTACTTAACAGGAAAACAGAAAAGTTGATGCAGAATGGATTAAATATTTTACCTGGTAATTTTCAACCTATAATCATCTATAAGAAAACAATAACTATGACATAACCTTTTGACATTTTACAAAATTAAAATGAATTACTAAAATTAATGTCTCATTTCCTGCATCTTCCATCATTATCAGTTTTACATTTATCAGTTCCTACTAATTCACTTTTAATTTTACGCTTATCTGGGTTCAAGACACTTTAAGTTATAGAGATTGTGTTTATCATTTGAATGTTATGATTAATGGGTCGTAAAACAGTTTTTAATTAGAAAATAGTTTTCAGAAAATTAATACGTCATAATATATTAGCTTTGTAACAAAATGACAGCAAAATAATTAATCATCGCTAAATATTCTGTAAATCATTGGTAAAAGAGCGCTTTCTACAGTGAGGGGTCATATGAAAATTTAATTTAAAATTGAAGAATGCAATGATTATTTCAAGAGATTTTTGGAAAACGTTAGAAGAAATGAAATGATTAAAAAAAAAATAGCGTCTTGGAAATCGCTGAAACTGTAATGTTATTTTCTCTCATTTATGTTTTTAATTTTCATAAAGTATGATTCTTTCAATATTATATGTGTATATATATATATAAACTTAATTACAAATATGATTGTATTCCTTGAAAGTATTAATAATTCTAAAATGTATTGAAAATTCGTTAAATTTATAGAATTATATTATTTTAAATGTTGCTTATATTGCAGTCAATCCTAGACATTAAGGAACGGAATATAGCATTCAAACACTTAGAGGGTTCAGGCTGCTAGCCATGACGTTTGCTCTATTTTTATATTCAAAATATCTCCTTAGAAAATTAATATCTAAAACTACATTTTACTGCGTAATCTTCTTAAAAATGTCTCTTATTAACACGTTCGCTGCCGCTTACGTGAAGATGTGATGATAAGTTACCCTGAGGTAATAACGCCACGTTAAGGTTCTACCAATTTTCACGGCTCAGTTTTACATTGTATTTTTCAAACAAATATATGATTTGATACAGCAACTCATTGACTATCTATGTAAAAAAATAATTTAACAGATACGTATTCATAAGATGTAATGGTGTGATTTCTTGACCAATGCTATTTGGCGTTATTATCTACCTATATGGTTAATAACGCCATGCAAACAAAACTATGCAATAAGATAGAATAATTGCATGTAGATTGCCCAATTCTAAAAATACAAACTCTACAAACTTAGAAATTAACAAATTGAATTCTAAGCTATTGAAAATGTTCAATTTTTTGTGAAAGTGTAAGAAAAATAAAGGTGTGGGGTGAGGGGGGAGGATGAGGCAAAAGAATATCAGACCGTGAGCTTCTTTTTGCTTAAAAAGGACCGCTTAAATAGAATTATTAGAAACATTGCACAGTTTTAACTGTGTTTATTTGAATCAGTATTTAGGATGTAGCTCGGTCACTGTAGGGAATCAACCGGGGTACTAATGCCAAGGATTGGCGTTATTACCCCGTTATCGTTATTGCGCTGTACATTTTAAATTACAAATTACCTCGAGAAGATATCAAAAATCTTCAACAACATTTTGAAAGTCCATCAAATATACAATAAATTTATGTAATTAACAAAGTATTTCCGGATAAAAAAATGGTCTTCACATCACAAAACATATCTGGCAAATTTTAGATCAAGCGTTAATTTTAATTGCTTGTAAAAACAATAAGACCTAAAAATGAAATAAATTAACTTGAAGCTGTTTTTATTGCGATTTATATGACTCAAAACCCTTCTGTGCAGAGCACATGGGTGTCATTTATCAGATTATTTCATAATTATGCATAATATTAGCACTTGGCGTTATTACCCCGCCTGGCGTTATTACACCAGACCACCTTAGTTAATGCTGCACTGTAGAAGTGAGTTTTTCCGAGAAGCCGATTTACTTTTTATAACAAAGTATCAGAGAAAGACTTTTCCGCGCCAGCGCGTGACCGACTTTTGAGACATCACCCCACATCACGCGCTGGCGCGTGAGTAGCCCTTAACGTTGGCGCCATAACACGCGCTGGCGCATGATGGGCAGTGATGTGTTACAGGAGACTTAGTGTGACGTAAGTACCCATCGCTTCACGAGACACTAATAGACTACAAAACTACGAAAATTCGAAAAAAATATACAAAAATCGTTATCGCAGCACCTTTTCACCACGAGATATTTCCAAATTGAAGGAGAACCTACTGGCCATAGCCAAAAACATACACAAAAGTTTCTTTCAATTCTATGCTTAAGTTTATACACTTATGGGTGCTCCAACAAAGAAAATGGTGCAAAAATTGCTAATGCTCCCTTCCGTCTTTTTTTTATTTTATTCAAAAAGGATTTGATTGCTACAGTCATAGACGCAGACAAAAAGTTTCGTAAAATTCTATTTATAACTTCATACACTCATTGGATGGCACAACGATAATGAAAATGCCACGGACATCGCAATTATAGCGACCCCTTACGACGGATTTTTTTCAAATTGAGGGAGAACCTACGTGCCATACACAAGTCACTTCATTCATTTCTATGCATAACTTCAAACAATTTTCGATGATACAATAATAAAAACGGCACAGACATTGCTATTATAATGCCCCCATACGGCGAAATATATCCAAATTAAACAAGGACTGTTTGGCCACAGCCAAAAATATACACACAAAATTTAGTTAAATTCTATGCACACAAATTTATAAAATTTTCGGTGATAAAATAATGAAAATCAATAAATCCCTATTATAGCATACTCTTCCATCAGATTTGTTTCAATTTCTGCGAGGACATGTTTGCCATAATCAAAAACAAAAACAAAAAAATTCTGTGCATAACTTCATACCCTTTTCGATGATACAATAATGAAAATATGGAGACATCACAAATATATCACTCCCTCATGTCTGATTTTTCTGTTGACTATAACTGAAATCATACAAAAAATGTTCAATTTTATGTATAATTTCCATAATCTTTTTGATGGTAGAACATTGAAAAAAAAATCTATTACAGCGCCTCTTTCCGGCGGAATTCTTCTAAACTGAAGGAGGACGTTTTTACAGTCAGTTTTTTAAGTAGGTAATTATTAATAATAACCTGTTACTATCTGCAATTATCAATTGATATCTAAATAAACATGTTTATGTGATTAATTTATAAGACTTTCTAAAATTAATTGGTCATTATTAATAATTACCAGTCAAAATTGGCCAGTATGATAAATTTCAATTTCGTTATGTTAAAATTAATTTAATACAAGCCAAAATTTAATACTTTCTACTTAAATTGCATTTTTTTAAATATTCTTTGCTAAATGTGTACATTTAAAACTGTACTATTTATTCTTTCAGTTCTTTCAATAGGAGATTTCTCCTTTGAATATTCCAGTGTTTAAAATTTCTCCCTAATTGATCCAGTAATTATACTAATATAATTATCTTAACTCTTTGGACTGGTATTTTATTACTAAGATACGTCATTTGATTGAGCGTTATTGTATTAATAATTATTTTACTTATTAGCCTCATACAGTAATGATGAAACATATTAGGACATATTCGTTTATAAACTAAATTAATTAAACTTTATTTGATTATCCTTTAATCGGCAGGTTGGAGAGTTTGTGCTGCATTTATGACGACCAATTATCAACACAAGGGATATAGGAAATAAGGAGCGGGAAGTGTTCACCGTATTGGTCTATCTAAGATAACCTAACTCTTATTTACGCAAGGATAGCATTGGAGGTTGTCACTCTCCCACAGAAGCAGCTAGCCCGTGAGGCATGGTGACGTCACGGAGATGTTGTTGTGAAGTCACACAGTGACTTCGTGACCGTCGATGTGAAGTCACAGTGACTAATATGAAATGAGTGTCTAAAGGAATGTGAAGGTGTAATAACCGTTTTAGAGTTCGTTTGTGAGTCATATTGTGACCATTTTGTGAAGTCACGGCGTGACAAATCTGTGACAAATGTGTCATTTCTGAATATTTTGCCATTAAGATTGTGACGATACTGTGACAAAAGAGACGACGCTTTCAAGTCACATTGCGACCATTTTGTGAAATACAGGGGGAGTCCAAAATCATGGGGTAAATTTTGATGGGTGGTAGAGCTCGCTATATCGAACAATAAATGTATAGGAATGTATGACCTCAAGTGACGCATTGAGGTACAAACGCCAGGGAAGCAATTTGTCCATTTAGCCTATTTCAAAGTTTCAATTCCTACCACAAAATTTCTATACTATAATTTCCTTTATTCAAGACAGACATGTCATGATTACGTAAACAAAAAAATCTTCTTTGAAAACTTCTGTTATGAGATCGAAATTTTTAAATTTGAAAATAGTAAATACATGTATTTTTGTGTTTCACAGATTTGCAACTTTGAGTTACTTTTTTAATTTAAAAAATTTCATTTCATGCCGAAAATTTTCAAAGAAGATTTTTTAATCTTAAATTGTCTGTCTTAAATAAAGGAAAGAATATTATGGAAATTTTCTTGTGTGAAAGAGATATTTTGAAATAAAATAAAGAGCCAAACTGGTTCCCTAATACTTGTGCTTCAACGCGTCATTTCTGGTTATATATTCCAGGATTGGCACACTCCTTATATTTATTAATGGCTCCGGCACCACTGTTAATGACAAGAAAATTTATATTTAATTTTAAAAAACAAAAATTCACAACCGCCACGTTTATTTTAAAATTTCGCAATTTTTTGCTGCAGAGAAATATTTTGAAAATTCTGTAAAAATCAAGTAGTAAAACTGTTTTTTTTCTTTTTTTTTTTTTTTCTTTTTCTTTTTTTTTTTTTTTTTTAGTAATGAGTTCTATTACCCCTCAAAATGCAAATACAAAATGATGTAAACTGTGCAATATGTAAAGATTTGAAATCAAAAAAATTGTAGAACTTTCTTCTTCTACACACACATACACACACACGCACTAAAAAAAAGAAAATGTAGCAAATTAATTTTTTTTATAAATTATTAATAACAATAGATTATTTTTGAAAATAACAATTGTGATACAATTCAAATAACAATTAATTTTTTTCATAACTAATACTTATTTTTTACATTTTTTAACCCTCTCAGATGCTGAAAAAATTATGTTAGTAAAATGATGAAATTATTAACTTAGACGAAAATAAAAATGTATTTTTCTAAACGTTTAATAAAGAAGCAAAATTCTGTTTAAATATTCTTGGTGTCCTTTTTCAGTATGAAATTAAAATTTTGGATTGAGATTTGTGTCCCTTCCCCCCTTGAAAAGGTTAACAAATTCTAAATATTTATTTTGATCTGCAAATTTTACAAAAAATTAAAATTTTATTACAAATACGTAGAAATTGTCTTTTAATTTACTAATTTTATCAATATTTTATGAAATATATTTCGAATGTAACAGCATCACTCAATTTGAGTCGCATTACTTAAACCTTAAAAATTAAAAAGTAAATAAATGCTCGTTGTTTTATTTTATTTTATATTTAAAAATAAATTAAATATTTCAAGTTTAATTTTGACGTGCGTTTTTTGATAGCATGTAATCATTGATTATAACATTATTAAGTAAAACTTTTCGGAACTAATTAGGTTACATACATTTCCTTTAGAAAATGATGACGCAGTACATTTTGCAGAATTTTGACGCACTTACGATGCTAATTGTGTGCTAATATTGCTAAGTGATTCTTGAAAAAGTTAAATTTAATGAGAAATTTAATACATCTGGTAGTAAATTAATTAAGGAATGATTTTTTTGCTAATTAATACATATTTTGATTTTAAAATATCTTTTAATTGAAGTAGAAAACATTCATTAATCTCAAGAGTACTCATTTTCAGAAAAAGAGTTAAAAATAAAGAGAATGCATATAAAACACATTCCAATTAACAGAAATTAATTTTTGAATTACGTTCGTAAATCTATGGTTAATTAACACATTTAAGTTTGCCTATTAACCTCTTCGCGGTTAATGTCAAGTACAGTTATTTTAATCTGTACGCATAACTACTACTTCACCCACCATCGTAGATTAGATTAAGTCTTGCAATCACTTTGAAAATCGAAGAGATAAATTTCGGATTTACACGTTTCAGACACAATGATTCCAAAAAACCTATTTAAAAAATATTGCCGTCCGTCTGTCTATCTTTGTGTCTGAAAACGATCTATTTCGCGAACAAAATACTTGAAACTTGGTGTGTACTTCGTGTACAATAAGAAGCCTGTTGAACACCTCGATTATATATGAAACTATTTTTTCTGACTCTCGAAATAATCGTTCCGTTAAAAGTTATATAACAGTATTTGAAATATTTTATTTGAAGAAGTGATTGTAAAAGACGATATAAAACATACATTTTGCATAAAGAATGAAATCGATCTGATTTGTTGCCTAGATATTTGTAATAATAGTTTTTACACTCTACGATATTTTCTGACCCTGTATTTCATTAAAACGTCAATTCAAATATATATTTTAATTAGAAATGAGACGCTTAATCCTAACCAGTAAATTATTAGTTAATATTATTGTAATTTAAGGAGTTATAAGGATGTTTCACTTACGCAATTAGGTATTATTTATTATTTCGTCAAGCTAAAAACTATCACCAAACTATAAGGTTTAATGCCTATAATGGCTTACCATAAATGTCATGTTCACTTTACATTAAACACATTGCATGTGTTTCTTATGTCATCAATTAATTTTTAATTCGACATTTTATTTGTATTTTTAGTAATTTTTAACTAATTTATTTACTTTTTCGTTATTTAAAATAACAATTATGCCAATTTATATAATTTAAGAGTATTTTGGAGATTTATACAGTTTTCGAAATTGGCTGACGGGATAATCAAGTAGTACCCGTAGTTCCATAATAGAGCATTACTATGTATCAAAAATTTTTAAATATGCATTTAAATTTTGTTTTGGAATTCCAATGCATACGTGTTTGACTTATGTTTGAAATCTATTACAGCCAATGACATAGTATGTTAAAGAAATTCACAATAAGTATTTTACATTGTGAATAAAATGCTTTTTTTAACAGCTGTTTGAGTTTTAAGTTTATTTCTCGAAATTGTTCTATTTTGCATGTATTTTAAAGCTAATAATACCAATGAATATCTTTTATGAATTTTTTCTAAAATGATCATTTTATGACTGACGAATATGGATACTGCCTTTTAAAATATTTTTTTTGTAAACATTACTGTCAAAGTTTTTTTGTGTGCATGTATGTCTGTACAAAAAAAAAAAAAAAAAAAAAAAAAGTAAATGCATTTCAAGTTTTTTTACGTTCCTTTGAATAGGGATTAGATGTAATTTTCAGTTTTTTGTATTAATTTCCATCTCTGCGGATATAGTAGAAACTGTGACGTTATTTTTAATCGTCCTATATGCTTTGAATTAAGAAAATATTTATTTCGTCTATTAATATATGAAGTAGTTTTGAAAATTTAAATTATACTGTGTAAGACAAGTTATTACTGCTTTTAAAAATGGAGCCATTTCCTTTTACAGCATGAATCGCAAATATACATGTATGCATATATATGTATGGATGTGATTATTCAAGAATAAAAACAGTAACTTTGAAATGACATCATTATATTGATTTTATTTACATATTTGAAAACATTTGTTTTTCATTGTGAACCAAAAACTTGTGAATCAAAATTATATTCATCATTTCATATTGCACGACAATTCCGAACTCAGAATTCCTAAGACAATGAATTCTTATGTTCAAATAGTCAATTAATAAATCAATATTTAGGATTATAATATGGTAATATAAAAGAGGCTGCAAAATATACATAGTAAAATTTTGTAGTCATTAATCAAACTTTTCTGACACTGCCTTACAACGTCTACGTGTTTTTAAATTATTTTACATCTTAATAGTTCATTGTACATCATTTTATTATTTTCTGGTTATTAAAATAAATAATACATCTATTAAATAATCGTATTAATATTTGTCAAATTATGTCTTAGATTATTTGAATTAAGTAATAAATTTATAAGATATATGGAATTATTTGTGTTACAAATGCCATAAAACTGAAATGCACACTGTTAGGCAGAATAGGTAAGGCAAATATAATTGGTTACTTCGCACGTCATATAACAGAAATTAACTCTGTCAGTTACAATAGATTTATGATAGATTTCAATTAATGTTATAGAAGTAAATCTTTTTATTCCAATATTAAAAGAACAATTAGTTTCGTATTAAGATAAAAAGAGTTTTGACACTGATATCTAAGTCATCAAAGCTTTTGCCAGTTTCTATAAATGGTATTGACAACGGTAATTTCCTCTTTTCTCTTGATCGACTGCAGACAGAAAATCTATGAATAAAAATTGTTATCTTAGATATCTTAAGTCGGAAACCATGGATACTTAACGATAAGCGCTCTTTTAGTGGGATTTTTGGTTTCTTTCTTTCAGATAATAATAATGCATTTTGAAATCTTGATTTCCTTTTTTTTTTTTTTCATTTGCACTGTGTTTTGTGACAAAGTTTGAGCAATAAGTTTAAACATGATAAATATTCGTTATGTAATGCTCGATGTTAAATATTCATTATGTAAAGGTTTTGTTTAATACTATTATTATTTTTTAAAAATTAAATTGAATTTTCAGTAATTTGTAACATTAATTTTTAATTTTAATTTCCTCATTGTTAATTGATTCATCTTTCTTTATTCTTCAATGTAATGAAAGGTTGCATTATGGCAAATATAATTAATTGTTTTGCAAACGTCATAAAACAGAAATGAACTCTGTCAATCACAGTGGATTTATGATAGATTTCAACTAATATTACTGAAGTAAATCTTTTTATTTCACCGTTAAAAGAACAATAAGTTTCATAATAAGCTAAAAGAGATTTGACATTGATAATCAAAGTCGTCAAGGCCTTTGACAGTTTCTATAAATGTTACAGACAACGGTAATTTCCTCTTTTCCCTTGATCGACTGGCAAAGAGAAAATCTATGAATAAAATTGTTATCTTAGATAGCTTAAGTCGGAAACTATGCATACTTAACGATAAGAGCTCTTTTAGTGGGATTTTTGGTTTCTTCCATTCAGATAACAATGATGCATTTTGAAATCTTGATTTTTTTATTAGTTTTTTTATTTGCATTGTGTTTTGTGACAAAGTTCGAGCAATAAGTTTAAACATTTTTCAGCTGGATGTTAAATATTAATTATGGGTATTTTTTAATAATATTATAATTTTTTAAATTAAAGTAAATTTTCAATAATTTGTAACATTAATTTTTTATGTTAACTTCCACCTTTTTAATCTATAAACCTTTTTTATTCTTCAATGTCACATAATATTGTATTATGTTCATATAAAAGGTTAATCTGTAACCATTGGTAACTAAGAACACATTCAATAATTTAAGCTTTTCTGAATAAAACTTTTGAGATTACTTCATTTAAAAGTGTATTAAGATTGCTCTGGTGTATTAAGACTGCATCTTTAATTAATATGCGAGATTATGCTCAGGTTTTATATCTGATACATTTGATTTTATTCTACTTACGTTTAAATTATTTTGATTATTAAAATTCATATTTAAAATTTATTTTTGATTACAGCTGTTGACACCCAAAATTCTTATTTTAAAAATAATGGCTAAAATTTGCAGATGTCATTTTACAAAATCAAAATATGGTAATGGAATTATTACATGTAACAATTTTTATATGATAGGGTTTGTTATTAAAAGTTATAATTTTATGTCTTAATAAAGCTTAATATAAAATTACACTGTTAAAAAGAAGTCAATAAATCATAATATAAAACTACACTGTTAAAAAAAACAGCTAACTTTCAAGCAATTGAAACTTTTTAAAGATAACAGTTGCTTAATCATTTTATTAGGTGTAGTTGACCATATTATTAACAAATTTACGATCAAATTTAAATTAAATTTTATTAGTGTAACCATTTTCTGTAAAAAAGAGTTAAAATGCTGGACCAAATGAGGAATATATTTAAGAGGATATATAAATATGATAATGTATGTAATATTTTGTAAATAAACTATAAATAAATATACATCAAACAAATAGACTATGTACAGTGCCAAATGTAATGGAATAGCGTTAAATAATCCACATACACCGGATGTGTTAAATAATGAAAAATGTTAAATAATAAAATACTGTTAGACTCTGCTGGATATGAATCTAAAAATACATTAAAAGAACGAAGCACAAGACAAGTAGTATAAACAAAAAATATTTGCATGATATATTTGATTGAATTGCATTCCATGAATGATGAAATACGAAAGATAGACAAACTACTTAACATAGTTAAAATACAATATTGTCGAGTATTTAAAATTAATATAAAAATTTTCCGTTATTTGATATTATAAACTGTTTGTTACAAAACAGTTAGGGCTTGAGCAATTTTATACTATATTTATACAGGAATATTGGTTCTACTAAACTTTATTTGTTTTTAATGAGAGGTGGGGGGAGGAGCTTTTTTTCCTACTTGTAAGTATTACCATGATACATACGGAATTGAATAACAATTCTACTTTTAAATATAGCCAAGATGCAGTTAAACAAGTTTACATTAAAAAAAAGTGAGTAATATATGTTTACATTCCAACCCTATATGAGAGCCTCACAACCATAGTACACCAAATCCATTTCGAAAAAAAAATGTTCATTTCAAGTTGCATAAGATCTGTTTTATTCAATTCCACGGTGAACCAAATTTATAAGAAGATAAACATATGAGAAAGCAGATTTGGTTCTCTGCGTGAATAGATATAATAGATTTTATAGGCCATCAAAATGAACTATCTCATTTTATTTCGAACTGGACTTAGTTTACTATGGTTGTGAATCCACTCATATATAAACGCTGCTTAATCACTACACTTTTTTCCGTGCTACACTAATCACACAGTGTTAATAACTAAAAATTCAATGTTAATTCAGTAGAAAATAAAAGAAATAGCATTCTTCTGTATTTAACTGTGAAGTTCAAATTCATTTGAATGAAGAAATTTTGCATTGCAGGTAAAGGTGACATTTATACTTTTATTTTAATTTCTAAGGTGTATCTAAACTTTTGCTTTATTGTCTAAACGGTGATAAAATAAATTTAATGCAAATTACCATACAATCACCATATAATTGAACATCATAACTTGAGCTTTAAAGTTGAAGATGCCGTTATATTTTTGTGGAAGTGTAATGATTACTTAACAATACTAATGGATCTTTCTTTCACTTAGTCAACTGAAACATTTGTCATTGCTTGCACTAAAACAGTTGATTTAAAATACTTGTTTGCCGGCTTATTTACTAAAAATAAAAAATAAGAATAAAGGAAACATTTTAATCACAAACTGTGATTAATGGCTTCTTGCACTCCATAAATTCGCATTACGATTTTCCTAAGTCTATTGTCACTTACTTATTAAGCATTAATTCACGCTGTGTCAAAGAAAATATGAATTTGAGTGAAAAGCTTAAAAGGAGAAAAAAATACTTTCCAAAATGAAAATATACGAAAGGGATACAACAGTTAAAAAAGTATTTCTTTAAAAAATGAGATTTTTAACCAACTTAAAAAGAAATATATAATCACGAACAGATTTTGATTAGATTACATTTTTATCTTTTTACAATATATTATAATTAATCATTGTGACATTTCGCATTTCCTGATATTCTGCCTCAAAAAGTCTTGCATTAAAATTAACAATTTTTTTTAAGTCTTATTTATGTCACTTATTTATTAAGCATTAATTCAGGCTTGTGTCTGTAAGTACAGTGATTTATTTTCCGACATGAGAAGGGGTCTTTAGAGACGTCAGTTTAATACAATTTTTTTTTTTTTTTTTTTTTTGCCTTAAAAACAAAACAAACTGCACTTTAGTTAATTACTGAATTTCCTGATTAAATCACCCTACAAAATGCATAAATACTGTACAAAGTGTACGAAGGTACACTTTGTAATCTCATAGATAGTATTACCGAAATAACGGAGACATTTTTAGTTTAGCAATCATGTTTTAAGACTAGACTTTCACTTAATTGATGTGCAAAATATTTGTCTGATAGATTTTAGGTACAATATTTTTAGATTTTGTGGGTGTTGTTTGTAGATTCACTTGTGTCTATGAATCCGTCTTTTGTTACAAGAATTTCAAATATGCTTAATCAACTTAACAAATGTAAACACATTTTATGTATAGTAGGTATATAATATAATAGAATGGTAGGTATAAAACTTATTACAAACATTTTTAAAGTGTAATTATTATGTTGTCTTTAATGAGATGTTATTTAGTGAGATTGTAAAGTAATAAAAATGAAGAAATAAAATGATTAATATCAAATAAATGTTATTTTTAATGCAAAAGTCTCTGGGGCAGAAATAACTGGAAATGTGAAATGTCATAATGATTAATTATGATATATCGTAAAAAGATAAAAAAAAGTAATCTTATCAAAAACTGTTCTCTATTATATGTTTCTTTTGAAGTTGGTTAAAAATCTCATTTTTTAAAGAAATATATTTTTTTAACTATTATATCCTTTTCGTATTTTTTAAATTTGAAAAATACTTTTTTTCTTTTAAACTTTTGATTCACATCCACATTCTCTTTGAAGCAACCTAAATTAATGTTTAAAAAATCAGTCACAACAGACTTGGGAAATCCGTAATGCGAATTTATGGAGTGCAAAATGTCATCAATCACAGTTCGTAATTAAAAGGTTTTCTTTATTTTCATTTTATGTTTTTAGTAAATAAGACAACCAAACAAAAACTAAAATGGAAAAATAATGAAATAAATAAAAACAAGATTAAAAAACCCATTTAAATTATTTTAAAAATTTTTGAAATGTTTCCCTATTACTATAAAAAAAATTTTAAAATTTAATTTTATGGACTTTTAATTTTAGTTACATTTCCTATACAGAAAATTGTTACTATTTAAAAAAAAAAAAAAAAAAAAAAAAAAAAAGTTGGCATACTTCTGGCTACAGAAAGAGACATTTGTTGTCAAGTAAGGTAAACATCCATGAAAAAACCCTGAGTTTTTATGTTTGTTTATCATATCATATCGTATCGTGTCATCTTATTTATGTGCAGTGGACTCACGATATCTGAACACTCTCTAATGTGAACATCTGGTGTTATGAATACATTTCAATGGTCCAGGCGAAACTCCATAGACTTAACAAAGATAAACTCTCTGTATTCTGATCACCCCACTATTATGAACGTTATTTTTGGTATCCATTTCTACTCCACCTCTCTGTAAACTGAATATGTATTTGCAATTTAAATTCACATCATGGAAATTTGGAGAAACTGACACAGAAGAATAAAAAGTTTCAACAAACTCGATTAAAAAATAAGCAGACAAAATCACTGCTGGATTTTAAGCGTGTACTTGAAATTGTAATTTGATTAAATACTTCAGATAAAATCTGCAGTTAAATGTTAGAACACCTATTGTCACATTGTTGTCGACTGCCTGCTGTAATTAATAGAAGCCATTTTAAGATTTCTTTTAAATTAGAAAATGTAAAAAATTAGTTTCTGATTAATTGAAGACAATTACGGTAAGTTAAAATAATCCACTTCCTACTTGCTTATTTGAGATAATAGTTTTATATGAATTATTGCTAATCACAGCTTAAGCATGATATTTTAAAGATTAATTTTGGAATTTGCGACTGATTTCTTTGATTCATTAACTATTGGGAAAATGGCGATTAAAGTAACTATTTGCTTATAATTGTTTAGTTATTTAATTTCAACAGATTTCATTTTTGCCCTTGATAGGACATTCATTAAGAATTGAAGAAATCATGTTAGTTCATTTCTAAAACTTATAAAGAAGGAAATATAGTAAAAACCCTATAGCACCGAACATATTTTATCAACTACTGGCTTGGGTACCCAACATAGCAGTAATAATACTAATGCATTACCAATCTCTCTCTATAATGAACACCCCCTTAATCTGAACAGTTTTGATCGGTCCCATGAGTGTTCAAAACAGAGAGAGTCCATTGTCTATGTAGATGGATCATGTTAAGGCGCTTGCAGTGAAAGGGACTATTTGCTCAAATGAAAATACATACTCTTTAATTTTAAAACAATAGGCAGGTTGTTTTCGAATCTCTATTTTGAATATTTTAAAACTATATTTCTTTGCTTTGGATAGCTGAGGTTCATATCTAATACTACTATTTTTTACTGTTTCGATTTCGTTCGCAGATTTTAATAATAAAGATATTTTTACTTATAGAATCGATTTTTAAAGTAAAAGAGCCTTTTTAAAAAATCTAAAAAAGACGATATTCCAGATTTAACTCGGGTACTCTATAGCAAGAACATCATTTCAAAACATTCAAGATAATGTGAGAAATTCAAAGAGAATCTGCGAATGGAATTAACATTATGTACCTTGTGTTTTAAAGTAACTGTAAATGTCACCTTGTCATGTGATCTCCCCGAATAGATGATTATTTTCTGTCCCTTGAATATCGCCTATAAAACTGCTGCAAAAATATCATGTTTAACACGCGGAAGCTTACGTGAACCCGCTTAAAAATAGACAAACTTTCGGTCTCTTAAGTTTAAGAATCCTGCTTAATAAGCGAATATCTAGACAAAATTGTGATTTTTTTTTCTCGTTTTTTTTAACATATTTTTTTTTCAGGGATATTTCTTTCAGATATCTACTGCTATTTCCGAATAAAAATGTTCACTATATTCAAAGATGGAGTGAAGACAATATTACTAATTGAAAATAGAAGTAGATATTTAATTAAAAAATCCTGATAAGTTAGTAATACTTCTATTCCCCAACTCCTAATTTTCTGTGCCTCTCATATCTTGTTCACTTGCGTATAATTAAAATAGGAAAAGCTTAACGAATTAAAGTAAAATTAAAGTAACTTTTAGTTGTAATGTACAATAAAGTCATATTTGAATATACATATATTTTTTCAGTTATTTGCATACAATATCGGAGACAACTTTGGCGAACGCATGGCACAATATATGTCCGGAAAGGCTTTTCGGCAACGGCGACATCGATGATGATGAACAATTTTCAGGCCTTTAGAGTTCCCGTACAAAGTCCGCAAATTTATGAGCTGAGCGAACACGCAAAATCTGAAACTGCTTTAAGCGTTGAGAAAAGGAATGTAGATGATTGGAAAATTGCAAATATGTGTGAGCATCGAACAATTTAACCTATAGCAAGATCGCTAAATCTGGGCTAAAAAGAAACACAGATAATGCTACTAGCTGCTCAGAAAACGAGGATGAACAACTGGCAGAAAAAAATGTCACTAGAAAAATGCATTAATTAGTCTGGAGAATTAATATATGCTTTAGAGAAAAAATACTGTATTTCTAAAATATACATTGTTCATTTGTATAAATACAAAAAAAAATCTTCTTAAAAAACAGCCAAAAAAATTAAAGCAAACAAAATTGATGTCGATGATTCCAAAATTACAAAAAAAAAAGAATAATTTCACTCGTTATTAGATTTGTTTTTTCTGTAACATTAAATATATATATTAAATTCAGTTTTTCTTACATTTAATTTCATATTTTTCTTACATAATTGTCTCTTTATAATAAATAAAATTATAGCTAAAGACAGAGTTAAAAATATAGTACTACTTTTGATATTCCATGAAAAATCCAGAATTTTCCAAAATGCGGCATAATCTTGGTCCCGGTGATGCCGGATTTTTAAAGTTATATTCTACGCATAAATCCTCTTAAATCTAAAATATTTTGACTGTTAGAAACTACTATACAATATATGATACTTTCAATCACAACAGGGTAATTTAAATTCGTTAAACTTGAGCATCATATCAGAAATAACATTAAATCACTACAGTAACCTCTTATCCATTTCCTAGCTTTTATATTTTATCATTATTTCGTTATGTCTTTGATTAAATCCCATTCCCTATGTATTAGTAATTTAAATATCACTTTTTTTTTCTTATGATATGTGATGAAATCACAAGAAAGGATAGGAATGACGAACATCCCTGTCAAAACAGCACTGAATTCAAGCTCTGAAGTTCCGAACGTAGAGAATAGTACCAATGATGTTATTGTTTTGAACCTTTCTTGATATTATGTTATTTTACAGAAATAAAAATTTGGAGAAAGTTACCCAAAGTTTATCGTCAGAACATTAATGAGCTCAACGAATCATCATTTTACTTTTTAATGTACTAATAAATTTATAATTCAACATGTTTCTGCAGTATAAACTAAACCATGTCACTGCGGTAAACATTTTAAATATTAAAAATTTATCTTTTGTTAATTCATGAATAGTGATTTTTAAAAAGTGTTTCCAGACATTATTATTCTAGAACTAAAAGTTATATTTAAATGAGGCAATTCTTATCAGTGTTTATTCCCTAAGAGTCGCATGAAGATATATCATTTCCAGCTGTTTTACATATTTTCCTTCCGGATGTAATAAATTTTCATGCATTTTCGCACATATTCAAATATTCAAATCTTATTATACTATTGTAATAAGGAGAAACTAGAAAATACAACTTATTGTATATTTCCGGCCGATTTTTGTTCTTGTTGTTGTTTATTCATTGCATTTTTTATGAAATAAAATGTAAAAAATACTGCATACATTTTATATTGAGTAATTATCTGTAGTTAATGAGATTTTAACTAGTTGGATGTGCCAATCCCAAAACTTTCTTCTATCTCATACGTATATTTCAATATTTAAAAAAAAATAGTTACTCATTTTAATGCTTTAATGATTTTAATTCAATAACCAACTTTGATTTTCATCTTAAATTTCTGCTTCAGTCAATTAATCGGAGTAAAAACGAATTTCCGTCTCTGCACGAGCCGATGGACAATAGAATGATAGGCAGATTTTTTTTTCGAATTCAGGGAAGACCTACTTGCTATACCAAAAAAAATCACATACAAAAAACTTAGTTCAGTTCTAGAACTAACTTCATATACTTTTAGTTGATGCAATATTGAAAATGGCATAAAATTCGCTATTACAGCGCCCCCTTCCGGCGGATTTTTTTAGATTCAGGGCGATGCAACTAGCCATAGTGATACACTTACACAAAAAATTTCGTTCAATTCGATGCATAACCTCATATACTTTCGGTCGGTACAATATTGAAAATGGCACAAAAATCGCGATTGCAGCGCCCCCTTCCGGCGGATTATTTTCAAATTCAGGGATGACACACTAGCCATAGCCAAAAACATTCACAAAAAATTTGGTTCAATTCTATGCCTAACTTCATACACTTTTTGATGGTAGAATGGCGACATACACACACACAGACACACATAGGTTGGTCTACCCTGTAAAGTGAGGAACCGTGTTTACACAATACGTTCTGAGTAACCTTATAAATTGTGGTCAAAACTCTAAAAATGCAATTTACTGATACTATTCACATTAATAAAAGCTATAACTATAAGTAGTAGGAAAACAAGGGTACGGGCTCATGCGGCGGCGGCACTGCGGCACCGTGCCGCCGCCGCACCACGCAGCAACCGTCCCACCGCCGCCGCCACCACCGTCCCTCCTGCGGTACCTCCTACCCCCACCATGCATCCCCCTCCACGAACGCCCCCTAGTGGAATAAAGGAACATTCTATTATAACAGGATAGGTGAACAACCTTCCCTAATTAAAAATATTATCAATCACATCTCAACTCGGAATCATACTATATGATGAAGATTAAATTTATATTTGAATTTTGAACAACCATAATTTTAATGAGTATTATTAATTAAGCGAAACAATTAAAATTTCAGTTTTCAACCATTTTATTTAGATTTCTTCAACTACAAGATGAGATTATCAATTTAACACAAGAAAGTTAAACATATTTGAATTTTGCTTGATAGACCATCTTAATGAGTAGTATTAATTAAATAAAAACAATATAAAATATCAAGTTTTATAGAAAAAGACTGATTTCATATGATTTTTATCAACTATATGATCAATGTAACGACTTAAAAGTTGAAAGTTAAACGTACATCCTAGTTTTTCAACTGCTATAACCCTTATGAGTATCGTTAATTAAGTAAAAAACAATGGAAAATATCAAGTTTTATAGAAAAGACTGATTTCTTACGATTTTTATCAACTTAAGAGAGAAAACTTAATCGTACATTTCAGTTTTTCAACAGCTGTATCCTTAATGAGTATTGATAATTAAGTAAAAAACAATGGAAAATATCAAGTTTTATAGAAAAAGACTGATTTCTTACGATTTTTATCAACTGCAACATCAGTGTATCGACTTACAAGTTGAAAGTTAAACATGCATTCTAGTTTTTCAACAGCTATAATCTTAATGAGTATCGTTAATTAAGTAAAAAACAATGGAAAATATCAAGTTTTATAGAAAAAGACTTATTTCTTACGATTTTTTCAACTCAAACTTCAGAATATCAATTTGATAGAAAGAAATTTAAGCAAGCATTCCAGTTTTGGACAACCATTTCCTTCATGAACATTATTTATTAAGCAAAACAACGGAAAATATTAAATTTTTAACTGATATCTTCATAATTTTTTTTTATATAAAATCAGGATACACAACTTAAAATAGAAATTTAAACATATTTTTTAGTTTTTGAACAGTCGTTACCTCAAAGAATTTCGATAATTGAACAATTAACAAAGGAAACTAATGATTTTTTAACGAAAAAAGACGAATTAAACGAATTTGGTTAACTTTTACTCTAAATGGAAATTTCATCATACTTTTATATACTAACTAAGTAGAATTTTAATGCATAAACGAACACATTTCAGTAAATATTCAACACACACACAAATATGAAAACAACACCTGCTTCTTGTGACGTCATATTGAAACCAAAACTTATTCCTTGGAAGTCCCTCACCATGCCTTTTCACCCCCATCTCCCCCAATTTTTTACCACAGGTAGGGAAATGGACAAAGCAATGACCTCTCTATCTTGTATATTTAGAAGTCTGGGAGAAAAAAAAGAGACATTTTATGCACTCCAATTTCATAACAATTACCGCAATATCCCAAAATTTGAATTTTGGAAGACATAATCAGTATAATTAATTAAACAAAATAATAAAAATATTATTTTTTAAGGGGAAAAGGTGAATTTAAGCGAATTTGATTAGTTTTACAATAGATTTTTGAACTGCAACTTGGAAATATAGATTTCTAACAGAAGAATTAAACGTATATTTTAATTTTAACAACAAAAACTTAACAAGTATCATTAATTTAAGAAAAATAAATATCAATTTTAAAGAAAAGACGAATTTGAATAATTTTACACTAGTATTTTCAAAAGCAACCTAGAAATATCAATACTTATTCACATATTTCACTTATTCACTGTATTCAATGCTATATTTAATAAATTTGGATACACTTTAAGAATTTTCTAATGTATAATTAAATATTAGCTGTATATTTAATGTTACCCATGTTTTCAACATTAGTTCATAATCGTGAATTTTGTATTTTAAATACCATGTATTCAGGTTCAGATTATTTTCACTTGAAATCATACAGAATTTTTTAACAGATTCAGATTATTTTCACTTGAAATCATACAGAATTTTTTAACAGAGTTTGTTTTTGAAATCATTGACGCAACTGTATTTAATATTTTTAACACCAATTTTCTAAGATTGTCTAACATTTTCCGATTATACATCCCCCATAAGTACATTTCTAAATGCTACAATCACTTTACATATCGAAAAGATATCATTGAAGCAACTGTATTTAATATTTTTAACACCAATTTTCTAAGATTTTTTAACATTTTCCGGTTATACATTCCTCAAAAGTATATATTCTAAACAATAGAAAATATTAATTTTAAGAATAAAAAGACGAATTCAAACAAATTTTATTAGTTTTACAATATTTTTTCTCATCTCCAACACGGATATACCAATTTTAACAGAATTAAACGCATATTTTAGTTTTTAAGAACAAAAATGTAATAAGTATCATTAATTAAACAAAAAATAAATATCAATTTTCAAGAAAAGACAATTTTTTATACAAATTTTTAACTTTGAAATACATTTATTTACATATATTGTTACAATATATTACTAAACTTAAACTTTTTAAAAAGTTTGAATGTTTTTACAAAGGGTTCATATTTATATTTTTCACGTCTTGACTGCATTCGAAATCTTACAACAAAAGTATACTTTTATTATTTTTATTATTATTATTATTCTAGAAAACCTAAAAAGTCATTTCTTGCTGCTTTAAACACTTGACATATTAAAACTACTCTGAGATATTCTACCCATATAATTAATCAAATTAGGACATGATTCATCTTACACTTCAAAATTTCTGAATTTTTACAATACTTATTTTCATCAAACTTTATTCTTGATCCTATATATTTTAGGAGTACAGAATTTTAACATCTGTTTTTATCTACTTATCAGAAAATTATTAAAACACCCAACAACATTTTCCAAATATGAATATTATCTTTACAGTTTAATAATACAAAACATACACGAATACAAAGTTTAATTTTTACAAACATTTCATATTTCAAACCAAACTTTTCGAAATTTTCACATCATAAGAGCAAACATTAGACGAACTTTTTAACTTTTTAACTTTTTTTATTGCTTAGATCTTTTCATCATAACTTTTAATTATGATAATTATCCATTTTTAGGTTGATTGTCGAAAAACTGTAACTGAAATTACATAAACTTAATGTAAAAAACCATGTTCTCACACAATTTCTTGAAATTCAACAAAGAATTGACTATTACTTATCTATTATTATTATTATTAAATACTTATCTACATCAATATCGACTCTCGATAGTATATAGATATTTCATCATTACACACTTACAACTCTTTTCTAACGTTTATCAGAAAAATAAGTCAATCAAAGTCTAGTAGTTATCACACCTGTTCCTCAGAAATATTACTATCATATGAAACAGTAAAGAAAATTAACAGATATTTAATATTTAATAACCTCATACGTGAAATTACTGTCGAAATGAGAATACTAATTATCTATAAAATCAACTGTTGAACAAAAAAATTAGTACAGATTACCAAAAATTCAAATGTTTTTTCTGCAAAAGTTACAAAAATTAACAAATGAATGACAAGTTAGAGAAATAACTAAAAAAGTTAATGAACATATTTACAAATTTATTAAAATCACACCTTTTTCTGGATTACAAACCGCAATTTCTTGAAAAATTTATCACTGAATTTGTAAGATTTTAGTCTTAGTATTACATGCACTCAATAAATATTCAAAATTAACAAAAATATAATTTTTTAGTCTCATCAATAAGCAGAAATTCTATATTAAAAGTATATTTTCATAGTAGTACTTATAAAAATGAGAGTTTACAAACTGATTTTCATAATTTTATCACATTTAAACTTAATATTTTACATAAAACATTATTTAATCAAATTTTATGCTTTCTAATTCAGTAAAATTCAATACTTTTTTAGTTTTTAAACCAATACCACAATATTTATTTACATCAAACTTGATTCTTCACCTTTTATATTTCCACATTACACACGTGAGATAAATACTAACTTGGATCAGGAGTTGAAGTCAATTGATTCCATTCGATTTTCATCATGTACGCATTGCTCCTACACGAAATTTCTTACTGATTCTTTTTTTTTACTTTTGTAAAAACTTATTTTGAAAAAAAAAATTTTTGTAAAAAATGTTTTTGAAAAAAAAATTTTTTGAAAAAAATATTTTTGGAAGTTTTGGTTTTTGTAAAAAAAAATTTTGTTGTAAATATTTTTTTTCAAAAACTTTGTTATGATTTTTTCACTTTGTGGTTTTTGTTTTTACATTTGTGTTTTTTCTTTTCACTTTTGCAATTTTTTCATATTGTAAATATTTTTTGTTAATATTTCTAGAAAACAATGAAATTATTTTGTAAACTTGCATATTTTTTCATACATCTGCTTATTTTTTGTATGTTCTTATGCATTTTTTAAGTTGTGAGAGTGTTATTTCACTTAAAATGTTATGTATTTCATTAATGTAATAGGTATTAGAAAAATAAACACAACGATATATGCATATAAAAGAATATTTAATGTGAGCATTCAAAGAATACACTGCAAAATAATATCTATACATTCATACTGGTTAGAAGAATCACAAAATTACTTTTCAGCAGTGTGTGTCTTCCAAATTTTAAGTTTGAGATATTGTGGTAAGTGTTGTGAAAATATGATGGATAAATAGCCTAAATATCTTCCTTTATTTCTAAATTCTACAAAAGTCTGACTAATTTTTGAATATCTTCGCTAGGTTTACATATATCTGACGATGCTTTATATGATGATGTGTGCATTTTTTATTCACGTCTCCTTGAAAACAGCATTTATGGTAATCTTTCCAAGTGTAAGGTTTTTCATCTGTATAGATTTTTGTATGTTCTGTTAAATTCCATTTACTTAAGAAGTGTTTGTAGCAAATAGAGCACATCTGTAGTAGAAATAAATGGACACAGTTAGGATTCTCTTCAATAATATAGGTAAGAAGCACTTGTTAAAGTGTAGGTAGTAAGACAAATCATTTTGTATTTACTCTAATTACGTTTCATATACGAATTCTAGTATTTCTCATATAAGTACTCACATATGTGTTATTCGTTAACGCTACATGTGCTAGGGATGAATCATTCGGATCATTAATTTCTGAAGTTTGCTGCTGTTTTGGTCTTGTTGAAACATCTCTATAATGAAAGAAATATATATTTAGTAAAGGTTTAATGTATAAAGAATCGCTTATTTATTTATTTTTATTAAATACATGTATATTGCAATCAATTTCGTGTACATTTAATATAAATTAAATTTTCTTCATTTATTCATATGATAGTAATTTCTCTGAGGGGTACATATCTGATAATTTTTAGAAAAGTGTGAAACACAAATTATTCTATGATAATAAGTATTGTGGTAAAATTCACATAGCTTGGTTTCGGAAATAGGTTATTTGAAATATGAAATGTTAAAATTAAAGATTATATTTGTACATGCTATGTATAATCAAAAACTATAAATATATTATTATTTAAAAAAAAACTCGATGGACGATAATTCAGATGCAAGATGAAATCATTAAGATCAAGTGCAAGATGAAACATATAATTTGATTAATAGTATGGAAGTGCTAACTCAAGATAAACCATGTATACTATATATCATTAAAACTATAAAGATAGTATTTATAATTTAAGCAACTTGATGCACGATAATTCAGAAGTGCGAGATGAAACATCTGGTGAATTGATTAAAAATATGAGGAGATTAGTTTTAATACATTAGATGATTATAGCAGTAAGAAATTTCGTGTAGGAGCAATGCGTACATGATGAAAATCGAATGGAATCAATTGACTTCAACTCCTGATCCAAGTTAGTATTTATCTCACGTGTGTAATGTGGAAATATAAAAGGTGAAGAATCAAGTTTGATGTAAATAAATATTGTGGTATTGGTTTAAAAACTAAAAAAGTATTGAATTTTACTGAATTAGAAAGCATAAAATTTGATTAAATAATGTTTTATGTAAAATATTAAGTTTAAATGTGATAAAATTATGAAAATCAGTTTGTAAACTCTCATTTTTATAAGTACTACTATGAAAATATACTTTTAATATAGAATTTCTGCTTATTGATGAGACTAAAAAATTATATTTTTGTTAATTTTGAATATTTATTGAGTGCATGTAATACTAAGACTAAAATCTTACAAATTCAGTGATAAATTTTTCAAGAAATTGCGGTTTGTAATCCAGAAAAAGGTGTGATTTTAATAAATTTGTAAATATGTTCATTAACTTTTTTAGTTATTTCTCTAACTTGTCATTCATTTGTTAATTTTTGTAACTTTTGCAGAAAAAACATTTGAATTTTTGGTAATCTGTACTAATTTTTTTGTTCAACAGTTGATTTTATAGATAATTAGTATTCTCATTTCGACAGTAATTTCACGTATGAGGTTATTAAATATTAAATATCTGTTAATTTTCTTTACTGTTTCATATGATAGTAATATTTCTGAGGAACAGGTGTGATAACTACTAGACTTTGATTGACTTATTTTTCTGATAAACGTTAGAAAAGAGTTGTAAGTGTGTAATGATGAAATATCTATATACTATCGAGAGTCGATATTGATGTAGATAAGTATTTAATAATAATAATAATAGATAAGTAATAGTCAATTCTTTGTTGAATTTCAAGAAATTGTGTGAGAACATGGTTTTTTACATTAAGTTTATGTAATTTCAGTTACAGTTTTTCGACAATCAACCTAAAAATGGATAATTATCATAATTAAAAGTTATGATGAAAAGATCTAAGCAATAAAAAAAGTTAAAAAGTTAAAAAGTTCGTCTAATGTTTGCTCTTATGATGTGAAAATTTCGAAAAGTTTGGTTTGAAATATGAAATGTTTGTAAAAATTAAACTTTGTATTCGTGTATGTTTTGTATTATTAAACTGTAAAGATAATATTCATATTTGGAAAATGTTGTTGGGTGTTTTAATAATTTTCTGATAAGTAGATAAAAACAGATGTTAAAATTCTGTACTCCTAAAATATATAGGATCAAGAATAAAGTTTGATGAAAATAAGTATTGTAAAAATTCAGAAATTTTGAAGTGTAAGATGAATCATGTCCTAATTTGATTAATTATATGGGTAGAATATCTCAGAGTAGTTTTAATATGTCAAGTGTTTAAAGCAGCAAGAAATGACTTTTTAGGTTTTCTAGAATAATAATAATAATAAAAATAATAAAAGTATACTTTTGTTGTAAGATTTTGAATGCAGTCAAGACGTGAAAAATATAAATATGAACCCTTTGTAAAAACATTCAAACTTTTTAAAAAGTTTAAGTTTAGTAATATATTGTAACAATATATGTAAATAAATGTATTTCAAAGTTAAAAATTTGTATAAAAAATTGTCTTTTCTTGAAAATTGATATTTATTTTTTGTTTAATTAATGATACTTATTACATTTTTGTTCTTAAAAACTAAAATATGCGTTTAATTCTGTTAAAATTGGTATATCCGTGTTGGAGATGAGAAAAAATATTGTAAAACTAATAAAATTTGTTTGAATTCGTCTTTTTATTCTTAAAATTAATATTTTCTATTGTTTAGAATATATACTTTTGAGGAATGTATAACCGGAAAATGTTAAAAAATCTTAGAAAATTGGTGTTAAAAATATTAAATACAGTTGCTTCAATGATATCTTTTCGATATGTAAAGTGATTGTAGCATTTAGAAATGTACTTATGGGGGATGTATAATCGGAAAATGTTAGACAATCTTAGAAAATTGGTGTTAAAAATATTAAATACAGTTGCGTCAATGATTTCAAAAACAAACTCTGTTAAAAAATTCTGTATGATTTCAAGTGAAAATAATCTGAATCTGTTAAAAAATTCTGTATGATTTCAAGTGAAAATAATCTGAACCTGAATACATGGTATTTAAAATACAAAATTCACGATTATGAACTAATGTTGAAAACATGGGTAACATTAAATATACAGCTAATATTTAATTATACATTAGAAAATTCTTAAAGTGTATCCAAATTTATTAAATATAGTATTGAATACAGTGAATAAGTGAAATATGTGAATAAGTATTGATATTTCTAGGTTGCTTTTGAAAATACTAGTGTAAAATTATTCAAATTCGTCTTTTCTTTAAAATTGATATTTATTTTTCTTAAATTAATGATACTTGTTAAGTTTTTGTTGTTAAAATTAAAATATACGTTTAATTCTTCTGTTAGAAATCAATATTTCCAAGTTGCAGTTCAAAAGACTATTGTAAAACTAATCAAATTCGCTTAAATTCACCTTTTCCCCTTAAAAAATAATATTTTTATTATTTTGTTTAATTAATTATACTGATTATGTCTTCCAAAATTCAAATTTTGGGATATTGCGGTAATTGTTATGAAATTGGAGTGCATAAAATGTCTCTTTTTTTCTCCCAGACTTCTAAATATACAAGATAGAGAGGTAATTGCTTTGTCCATTTCCCTACCTGTGGTAAAAAATTGGGGGAGATGGGGGTGAAAAGGCATGGTGAGGGACTTCCAAGGAATAAGTTTTGGTTTCAATATGACGTCACAAGAAGCAGGTGTTGTTTTCATATTTGTGTGTGTGTTGAATATTTACTGAAATGTGTTCGTTTATGCATTAAAATTCTACTTAGTTAGTATATAAAAGTATGATGAAATTTCCATTTAGAGTAAAAGTTAACCAAATTCGTTTAATTCGTCTTTTTTCGTTAAAAAATCATTAGTTTCCTTTGTTAATTGTTCAATTATCGAAATTCTTTGAGGTAACGACTGTTCAAAAACTTAAAAATATGCTTAAATTTCTATTTTAAGTTGTGTATCCTGATTTTATATTAAAAAAATATGAAGATATCAGTTAAAAATTTAATATTTTCCGTTGTTTTGCTTAATAAATAATGTTCATGAAGGAAATGGTTGTCCAAAACTGGAATGCTTGCTTAAATTTCTTTCTATCAAATTGATATTCTGAAGTTTGAGTTGAAAAAATCGTAAGAAATAAGTCTTTTTCTATAAAACTTGATATTTTCCATTGTTTTTTACTTAATTAACGATACTCATTAAGATTATAGCTGTTGAAAAACTAGAATGCATGTTTAACTTTCAACTTGTAAGTCGATACACTGATGTTTCAGTTGATAAAAATCGTAAGTCATCAGTCTTTTTCTATAAAACTTGATATTTTCCATTGTTTTTTACTTAATTATCAATACTCATTAAGGATACAGCTGTTGAAAAACTGAAATGTACGATTAAGTTTTCTCTCTTAAGTTGATAAAAATCGTAAGAAATCAGTCTTTTCTATAAAACTTGATATTTTCCATTGTTTTTTACTTAATTAACAATACTCATAAGGGTTATAGCAGTTGAAAAACTAGGATGTACGTTTAACTTTCAACTTTTAAGTCGTTACATTGATCATATAGTTGATAAAAATCATAAGAAATCAGTCTTTTTCTATAAAACTTGATATTTTCTATTGTTTTTATTTAATTAATACTACTCATTAAGATGGTCTATCAAGCAAAATTCAAATATGTTTAACTTTCTAGTGTTAAATTGATAATCTCATCTTGTAGTTGAAGAAATCTAAATAAAATGGTTGAAAACTGAAATTTTAATTGTTTCGCTTAATTAATAATACTCATTAAAATTATGGTTGTTCAAAATTCAAATATAAATTTAATCTTCATCATATAGTATGATTCCGAGTTGAGATGTGATTGTAATATTTTTAATTAGGGAAGGTTGTTCACCTATCCTGTTATAATAGAATGTTCCTTTATTCCACTAGGGGGCGTTCGTGGAGGGGGATGCATGGTGGGGGTAGGAGGTACCGCAGGAGGGACGGTGGTGGCGGCGGCGGCGGGACGGTAACTGCGTGGTGCGGCGGCGGCACGGTTCCGCAGTGCCACCGCCGCATGAGCCCGTAGTCTTGTTTTCCTACTACTACTATATTAAAAATTATATTTTTCTTGTAACATTATTTTTTATTAAATAAAACAGCAGGAGATTTTTTGCATGTATATCGAGTAACTGGTTCAGCTTACACACATGGCGTTGTGAGTAACATAACCTCGAACTAAGATAATAAAAATTGTTACTCAGAAGAACGGTAATATTTACCTGCTGTGTTTAGTGTTGATTGCTATAATGGACTAAGATAATTCTCTTCCTCGTCACTATAAAATTTAAGAAAAAAAAAACGTTATATATATATATATATATATATATATATTCGCACAAAATTGCAGTATCCGTCTTTGTTTGCATTCAGCGAGTGTTGAGGAAATATTCATTTTCTGTTGTTCTAGACCTTTGCTCAACAATGCGATTCATATATAATAAGATCGGTTTGATCTCAATTGTTATGAATTCCGAATCAGAGATTTTATGTTTAATTTAGAGAAATATACAAATCATAACGAATCAACATTACATTCATAAACCGGTTGAAAAACAAATAAAATAAAACGTAACAAACATAATTATGTATAGAAAATATAATTTTTTTTTAACTAAGAATAGACATTTACTTCAATACTGATATATAGTGTCAAAATATTTCAGTTACTTCAAGAAATCACTTTTATAGAAAATTATATAAATATGATTTTATGTTGCAATGGAAACACAAATTTCATTTGAAATAGTATAGTGAATAATGAAGTTATATAATATTTAATCTGAAAATGGTGCACTAATCTAAATAATTAATATTTTTTAAAATATTTAAACACTTTAAATGCATCTTTTGTATTTTACAAGCACATATATACTCTATCAATAATTTGTAAATGCACAGGGGGTGGAAATGACGCCTTATTAAAGTCAAGTTGCCAAAAACTTTCGCAATCTATCCGAAGTTGTTATACTTGGTCAATGTAATTTGTATTAGTACTTCACAAAAGCGTACATATAAGTATATTTAAATGCATATAGAATGCACTAAATATTTTGTATCTATGCAGTATTTGGCCTTTACGACCAAGTTACGTAATATTCGGGAGTTTGAATGTTTTTAGAATGTTGTTAAGAGAATTAATATTGTACTATTTTAAGTTCAAATTAGATTCAGATATAGAAAAAAGAGCTTTTAGTTTAAATTTTTAAAGCGTACACTGAAAATATTGTAATTTATATCTTTGCAAATTAACAATACACGTAATTTTCAAGTAAAAATTAATAAAAATTTTGTCTGTTACTTATTTTTCCTCTTATTGAAATAGGATAAAAATGACTTCTATATCATTTTTCATTGAGTCATATCTTTTTGAGCCCAGTACAATAACAATTTCCATAATGCATTTTTTTTTCACTTTATAATCTTACTGTTGTCAAAAAATTATTGACACTATTTAGAAAAAAAAAAAAAAAAAAAAAAAAAAAAAAAAAAAAAAAAAAAAGACATCATTTACTTTTTGCCTATTTTAGAAAGCAAATTTATATAAATATACAGCATATCTGAACTCCTTTATACTTCATTTTTACTATTTCACTAATAAATCTATAAACAAATTCAAATTATTATTTGGTCATCGAAAATTTAAAAATGAATAATAAAGAGTACAATAATTTTCAGTAGACGTTCATACTGTGTCCCCACCTCTTTTTTTTTTTTTTTTTTTTCGCGTGCCAAATTTATTTGTGTATTCTTCGTATGTTATAAAAAGTGGATTTAACTTTTCATTAGGTATAATTTGTGTTTTACCAATGTAATTCAAAGTATATTCAAAACTTTTAAACTGGTTATTTAATAACAACTCTGATTTATTTAAGAACTTTAAAATTATTAAAATGATATGATCATGTTCTAGTTATTATAATAATGTATGTGAATATGTATTGATGTGCGATAATAAAGTGAAGATGTAAAATAAACGAAAGTAAATAATTTTTTCCATAAAATGATTAACCAACAGTGGAAAATAAATTAAACTTTAAGAACATGAATATATTGAAAAAACAATGATTTTTAAAAATATATATCAATACAGAAATATACAAAAACTAATTATTTCACATTATGTTATTATGTTTCTCTTTCTAATTAATTAAATAACTAATCACTATTTTCAATTGAATATTTCTTGCTTAGTATGCATTTGCATGAACTTTCTGTATAATGACTTAATGTATCCTTTATTTTCCATTAACAAAAACCAAATGAAAAAGAAACAATTTTTGAAATACACAGATATAGCAAAGAGAATTTAGTTGTAAAATTCCAGCAATTTGCCTTCTTATTGTGTTGTCCGGAAATGTTAACCCTATCCATCAAAGAACCACACCCCCTGTCTCCGAGGTAAACGGAAAAAAAGTGACCGGAAAAAAAGTTATCGGAAAAAAAGTGACCTAAACTACAAAAGAGGAAAAAAAGTGACACGGAAAAAAAGTGACACGGAAAAAAAGGGACAAGGAAAAAAAGTGACACGGAAAAAAAGGGACAAGGAAAAAAAGTGACACGGAAAAAAAGTGACAAGGATTGGTTTTGGGGATTTATTATTGATTTTGGGGATTCATTGGTTAAGTATGAAAGGGGGATCGGAGGGGGGGGGGCTCATAATTTAGGTAAATGGGTTTTTCATGCTGAATTAACTGTTTTGGTTCAATTTTTGGATATACGTTCATACTGAAAAGACGCTTGCCTGATTAGTTTTGGGAAGGGACGATTACCCCCCCCCCCATCCGTCCTCAATTAGATGAATGAGTTTTTATGCAGAATTATCCAACTTGTGTCAAATTTTCACATAGGTTCTTTTCGATAAGGCTTATATATAGTATAAAATGCCTGAAGAGTTTTAGGAGTTTAATGGTTAAGTATAGAAGGGGAACGGGAGATAACGTTTCTTAAAATTAAATTAATGGCTTTTTACGGATAATTATCCGATTTGCTTCGAATTTTGGACATGGATTCATTAAGACGTATAAGACGATAAGAAGTATCTCTGATTAGTTATGGGGTTCTTTTGCTTGTTATAAAGGGGGGACGAGCAATTATCTCTCCCTCAAACTAGATAAATAGATTTTTATGCAGAATCATCTGATGCATTTTAATTTTTAAACATAGGTTCTTTCTGATAAGGTGAATTCCGGAATAGTTTTAAGGATTTTATGGCTAAATATAAAGGGAAGATGGGGGAAACCCCTCTAAAATTAAATAAATGGCTTTTTATGCAGAATTATCCGATTTGCTTCGAATTTTGGACATAGGTTAATTATGATAAGACGTATATCTGATTAGTTATGGGGTTCTTTTGCTAATTAAAAAGGGGCGCGGGCAAAAATTATGCACACTTATCCGATTTATTTTAAATTTTGGATGTAGGATCTTTCTCATAAAGTAAATTCCTGAATAGTTTTAAGGGTTTAATGGCTATGTATAGAGGGAGATGGCTTTTTGCGCAGAATCATCCGATTTGCTTCAAATTTTCGATGTATATTCATTATAAGAAGGCGTATCTCTGATTAATTATGGGGTTCTTTTGCTAATTAAATAGGGGAAGCGGGCGATTAATCCCCCACTCTTTAAATAAGATTTTTTTTTACAATTATCCAACGTATTTCAAATTTTGGATATAGGTTTTACCTGATAAAGTAAATCCCTGAATAGTTTTAAGGGTTTAATGGCTAAATATAGAGGGATGAACGGGGGATAACCCACAATTAATCAGGAGTTCGCCTTATCATAATGAACACACATTCAAAATTTGAATCAAATAAGATAATTCTGCATAAAAAGCCATTTATCAATTTAAGGGGGGTTAGCCTCCGTTTCCCCACTGTATACTTAGCCATTAAACCCTTAAAATTATTCTGGGATTCACTTTATGAGAAAAAACATATATCCAAATATGAAATATATCGGATAAGTGAACATAAAAAAACAATTTATATAATTTAAGGGGGGGGGGATAATCACCCGCCTTAATTTTTAATTAGAAAAATAACCCCATATGTAATCAGGGATACGCCTTATCATAACGAATCTATAATCCAAAATTTGTAGCAAATCCTATAATTCTGCGTAAAAAAGTAATTTAATTTAAGGTAGGTTATATTCTATTCCCATTCAATACTTAGATATCAAATCCTTAAAACTATTCGGGGATCCACCTTATCAGTAAAAACCTACATTTAAAATTTGAAATACATGGGTTAATTCTGCATAAAAACCTATTTATCTAGTTTAAGGGGGAGATAATTGCTCGCCCCCCCCCCTTTATAATAAGCAGAAGAACCCCATAACTAATCAGAGATACGTCTTATCATAATGAACCTATGTCCAAAATTCTAAGCAAATCGGATAATTATGCGTAAAAAGTTATTAATTTAATTTAAGAAAGGTTATCCCCGTTCTCCCTCTATATATAACCATTAAAACTCCTAAATCTCTTCATGTATTAAATACTATATATAAGCCTTATCGAAAAGAACCTATATTCACAGGACCCGACTTAGACAGTGGGTGGCCCTGGGGCAAACATTATTAGAGTGGCCCCTTCTATCTTGAAAATGTTTGTGAATTATACTCAAGTGAATAAAATTAAAATTCAAACCTATTGTATGTATGCATAAATTTCGAACTAAGTACTGATTTCAGTATTTATATTTCACATCTTTATACATAATAACAGAAGATAAATAATTTTAACTATTAATTTTTTTGTGATGTAACTATTACTTTAAGGGAACATGGGGCAGGGAAGCAAAGGGGGTAGGAGAAAAAAAGACCCCTTAAAATTGAAAAAAAAAGAATTTTGGTAATATTTTGCTATTTTATATCATTTGGCCCTCTTTTAACAAGAAACTTTTCTCTCCTTGGGGGGGGGGGGCTTCAAACCGGGGGCCCGGGGCAATTGCCCCGCATGCCCCTGCCTTAGTCAGGCCCTGTATATTCAAATTTGACACACGTTGGATAATTCTGCATAAAAACCCATTCATCTAATTGAGGACGGATGGGGGGGGGGGTTAATCATCCCTTCCCAAAACTAACCAGGCAAGCGTCTTTTCAGAATGAACGTATATCCAAAAATTGAACCAAAACAGTTAATTCAGCATGAAAAACCCATTTACCTAAATTATGAGCCCCCCCCCCGATCCCCCTTTCATACTTAACCAATGAATCCCCAAAATCAATAATAATTACCCAAAATCAATCCTTGTCACTTTTTTTCCGTGTCACTTTTTTTCCGTGTCACTTTTTTTCCGTGTCACTTTTTTCCGCTTTTGTAGTTTAGGTCACTTTTTTCCGATAACTTTTTTTCCGGTCACTTTTTTTCCTAGATTCGTCTCCGAACCCCAACTTACGAGGGAACGGAAATCTTTCCAGCTATCTCGGCTATTACGGGACTCGGGGCATTGGGAGATTTCGGCTATTATGGGATTCAAAAGGTTAAAACTGATTTCTGAAATTGAAAGAAAAAAAAAATCACCGTGAATGTAAAATGATTCGTGATGAGTGTTGAATTCAAACATTTTTCTCTCATGTAATTTTGGGATTCTAGGAAGAGAGAGGGGGGTGGGGGGGGGATTGCACTTTTTAACACCGATCTAAAAAATTAAATTTAAGACCTTTATTTTAATATTTCGATGATCCAATGCTATGTGAGGGAGTCTCCACAAGCCGCTTTCTAAATTCATCCTTTTTCGTGACTGCAGTATGTGTATACTTGTTCACCCCGTTTTCTTCTTTATATGCAGTGCCTGATTTAGGGCAGGGCCTTCGGGGCACAGGCTCAGGGCCCCCAATTTTCAGGGGCCCCCAAATGCTGCTGAAAAGTTTTCAACTATTGTCCAAAATCAATACAACTGCTTACAAAATCTAGTGGAATTTTACATTTCATTCTACATTCTACTGTGTTCATATTTTATTTTTACAACGTTGTGTATTTTGGTTGAAATATCCGTATTTAATCACTTTATTATAGTGAATATTTTCTTTTATCTTTATCACTTTAAAAATACATTATATTTTTAATTTTTATTTAATCATGTTCTTGTTCTTGTCAAATTATTTGGGGTTGGTGAGTGCAGTTCATAGGCGGCAGAGTCCCACAATATTTTAAATAACTATAGTTTGGTATTGCGGAATAATTATGATTAGCTGTTGCATACTTTATCATTCCAGACATATAAAATTGCGTAGCAAAAGATAATTATCAATACACAATTTATTGTACTACTTCTACTTATTTAGATTTCATATTTTGAAATAGTTATTTAAAATCCTAAATAAAGGATTATCATATATAATTTTTTAATTGGTATTTAAAAGTGATTCAACCGTGAAGTCTATCGTCGTTACCTTAATAAATAACTTTTTTTTTTTTGGGGGGGGAAGGGGAGGGAGCTCAATCTTTTTGTAAGCAACTTTCCAAGAGGGCCCCCTGTAAGCACCTGTGCCCAGGGCCCCCAAATTTGTAAATCGGTCCCTGTTTATATGTAATTTAGTATCATTATTAGTGTTATTGTAAATATCATAATACTATTTCAATTAATTCACTAGCTTCAGATATTGCTGGCGTGTTTAAATTTTTTTTCTACACTGTTAAAAATCACTGTTTTCTGAATCGAAGAAAAATATAATAACGAACAAAAATATACAATAACCTATTCCAAGTCGCCAATGGCTCCAAAAAATATTTCTTTATCTTTAGAATCCCCAGAAACCAATAGAGTTTCGTGATTTAAGGAAGAATTTATAAAAACAAAATTTCTTTTGCCGCCCGTAAGTTTCGTAATGTTTCCTAGTAGATTTTTTAGAGTATTAATCAATTTTCTGAAACCGACAAATCTCTTTTATAAATTCTATCGCTACTCAAGTAAACATTTTCACCCGCGAAACTGGATTTATACATGAAGGAGTAATAAAATAATATTAAATTTAATATTACTATTAATGCTGATAACTTTGAAAGTTTGTCTGTTAAATACGTTTGTTGAACATGAAATTATTTATTTGAGATAGGATATTAGCCAAAAACCCACATTCCGGTTTGAAAAAATTGTGTAATACACTATGAAATCTATTCGGAAACTTTACAAAACTTGTGAGGCAACAAAAGAAACTTTGTTTTTATAAATTATTCATATCGAAAATCTATTGGTTTTTGGGATTTCTAAAGATAAGGAAAAATTTTTTGGAGCCATGGGTGACATGGAACAGGTCATTGTATATTTTCATTCGTGGATATATTATATTTCCGTAGATTCAGAAAACTTCGGGATTTTTTGAATCACGGAAAAAATCGCCCCGGAAAAAATTGCCCCGGAAAAAATCACCCCGGTAAAAATCGCCCCGAAATAAAGATAACCGAAAAATAAGGCTCATTTTAATCAAGATTGAAAAAGCCTACACATTTAAATAACAAAGATTTGATGACTCTGATTATGGCAATTATAATTTCAAGTAAAACACGTGCTAATCACCTGCATTTGTACTGGAAACAGACTTAAGAGAATAATAGGGTTTAAATATTATCTCTTCTTCTGTTAATACATTAATATCTGAAGATATTAATGTCACTGAGAATCGGAGAAATGAGAATACTACAGAAATAAATTTCCTTTTTTATAAGTACAAAAAGTGTTTTTTAACCGATGCTTTCTTCCTCCCCCCCCCCCCAAGTTTATTTTTAACAAAGACATCACCGTATTTAGTCTACATTTTAGTTTTGTTCCTTTCTTTTTATATGCCTTATCAGTGGCTGAGAGGTTTTGCTCTCAAAACTGGCAGAAGAGAGATGTTATGTTCGAACAAAATCGTGCCCCTCAGCCTAACCGTTCGGAGTTTTCGTGGCTTTCTTTGAACCTTGCGTAAATATGGGACAAAACTGACATATTTTCCCTGATACAGAACCATGAAATTCCACGCTCTGTTTCTCTTTTGCAGAGTCAGGATTGATTGATTTTTTTTTTTTTTTTTTTTTAAGATACTTATAATTTATAAAGCTTATAAATCTATTTTATGATTCCCAAAATCAACATAAAAATCATGAATCTATATCAATACATTTCAAAGTCATTAAATGACTAATAAATTATCAGTTAGATTCCAAAAAACTCATAAAAATAAATAAAGCTATATTAAAGGACATTCAAAAAATTATTAGATCTTTTGTATTGATCAATCAATCAATCTTATAATATATGTTTCATAATATGAACAATAAAAAGACTGTTTTTTTCATTCAATAAGTTATTATTAGAATTAGTTTATAGTTAGTAAAATATTTGCGTATACATATTGAATTTTAATAAAAATAGAAAACTATTGAATATAAAGGTAACGTATGCGCAGAAATAAATATTTTTCTAAATTGGATATTCTTTTTTCCGTTATTCATTTTCTTTTAACCGTCAGAATTATCAGTGACTTTTAAACAAACTTTGAATTAAAACTCTCATTAAATTAAAATTTATTCCCCGCTACTCAAACGTTATAATTTTCCCTGAAAAGTATAAATAAAAAATCTTTTAGCTGAATCTTTAGTGATAATCCAGGTTTTATGGGTTTTTCAACATTTACTGCATTCCTATGTGCAATAAGTTTCATTGATACAGATTACAAACCCCTTTTCTCACTTCAAATACAAAGGGATAAAAATGAAGCTCACATTTTTATTCTAAAGGTCTTGTCAAAATTACAATACAAGTTTACATTCTTGTAACTGAAACTAAATCCCTATTGCTATGCAAACATAATGATTTCTAGTTTGCTTCTGTTGTGCACATTCGACCACCCCTACAGACAATAGATAAGAATTCATCTGTTATATTACGCACAGAGACCTGAACCTTATCTAAAAAAGCAGAATAATGGAAAAATTCCTCTTCTCTTCCTCTTTATTTTATTACTGTAAAAGCTCTGTATCTAATCCCCCCTTCCTTTCCTACATCACCAAAGTCTTTTCTTGATTAATGTCAAATACATAAAACATCTTTACTTATACATAAATTAGCAATGAAACAAGTTGAAAGAATCTATAAATTGTATTTCTTTAATACCCCCCCCCCCCCTCGTACAGAGCTCGACTTCTTTATTGTTGAGATAAATCTTCTTAAAATTCTGCAGCCCTTCCGCCCCCCTCTACGCTTTAAAAAACTGCACCCTTTCCACTTAAGTTAATATGAGCACTTTTTTCCGGGGCGGTTTGTTTCTGGGGCGCTTTTTACCGGAGCGATTTTTTTCCGGGGGCGATTTTTTCTGGGTGATTTTTTCCGGGGCGATTTTTTCTGCCTACCGGATTTTTTACAGTGTAAAGATTACAAGTTGGATTAGAAGTTCGATCTACCTTCAATGATAGGGTAAGTAAAATGATGTACAGTAAAACCCCGATAATTCGGATTAATTGGGACCAAACCCAATCCGGATTGTCGAAAATCCAGATTATCCGGAGAATCAGTAAAAAATTCATTAAAATAAAACATACTTATAGAAAATCACCTTTATGTTAAACTTGTTAAAATATTTACAGACAGTAAAAATGTTTACTTTGTTTAATTCTGCCTAAAATATTTCAGAAAGAGTTTTTTTTAATTCAGAATACGACGTTGAAACAAGTTAATGTTATGGAAATTAGCCAATCGCTTCTCAAACTTGAAAAAAAAATGACCAAACTGATCCGGATTATCCGAAGATCCGGATTAACGGGGTCCGAATTAGCGGGGTTCTACTGTATTTCAAAACTCTGATTCTCGTCCGAAATTTCCGAGAATTTGAAATTGGGTTATCAGTTCCGCATAGTTGCCAACTTGTATGGTTTTGCGCGCGGAAAAAACAATTACGTAGAAATGAAAATTTCGTAAAAGGATCGCCTGAATAGCATATATTTCGTCAATATTTCGTAGAAAAACGACGATTTCGTCAATGATTTTGTAAACGAACTTTGTCAAAAGATCGATAAAAAACGCAAATTTCCTGTGCGAATCACGGAAAAAACGGCAATTTCACCAAATATTGCAAGATAAAACGCTGATTTCTTCTGAAGACCGCGGGAAAACGCCAATTTCGTCTAAAGATTGCGGATATAACGCCGATATCGTTAAAAGATCGCGGGAAAAAAAGCCGTTTTCGATAAAAGATCGCTTAAAAATATTTTGTCAAAAGAATATTTGAAAAAATACGCCGATTTCATCAAAAGATCACAGAAAAAACGCCGTTTTCGTCAAAAGATCAAGGGAATAAAACGCCGTTTTCGAGAAAAAATTGCGTAAAAATGCAAATTTTGTTTAAAGGTCGTCGAAAAAAACGATGATTTCAATTAAAAAACATGGGAAAACGCCGATTTCGTCAAAAGATCGCAGAAAAACCGCCGATTTCGACAAAAGATCGTAATAAATCGCCGATTTTGCAAAATAATTGCTGATTTCGTCTGAAGATAGCGGGAAAACGCCGATTTTGTCCGAAGATCGCTGGAGGGGGGGGGGACTCACGACCCCCTCCCCCTGTGTATAGTGTATTAATAACATATTTACATACTTATTAAATAAAATCCAAATAACATTTTGCTGATTAGTTTTTTCCTTTTTTTCAGTGAGGGGTTATAAAAAAGTTTATATACAACGATTATATATATATATATATAGCCTTACTGTCAAGAAAGTTTGAAGTATTATAGTCGCTACTAACTTTAAAAGCGGCTATTCTAATAAAATTGACTCTACTGCTCAGTTTCTTAGTTTTCACCTATAATATTAAGCAGCGTAAATTCGTAATTTGCCAAAAATGTAATAACCGAGACTGTAGATTTATCTAAGAAAATAGAATTTGGAGTTTAAGTTGTTTGGAGAGCCAAATTTGGAGTTTTATGACTGTGCCATAAGTTATTTTGAAGCTAGATTTTTAAATGAATTTGCTTATAAAAGTTTTAAAGAATAATTGTGCATTTTTGAAAATTTTTCATATTGATATATTTTATATATCAAAATTATTGAATAAAATTTTATTACTCATTCTTAAATTTGTATTCTTATTTTATTTTAATGTATTCTTGTATTATATGTGTGTGGGTGCTTCAATTCAAATAATGACAACCTATATTTAATGTACCTTTTTCACTTTGTTTAACTTTTTTAACATGCATCGGTTTAAATTATTTTGTTCTATTTTTACTTTGTGCCTTATATCAACTTTTTTTTCTCAATTTTTACCTCACGCATTATTTCAACGTTTTTGCTCAATTTCTACCTCACGCGTAATTTCCTCTTTTTTTATTTTTCTCTCACTCTCATCCCTGATATACTTACTTTGAAGTTTGCACTCACGGATTTTGAATGCTGATTTTAATGCCACAATAGACAAACTTTTTTTTTTCTTTTTTTTTTTTTTTTAAGGGGAAGGGGTTAGGTTGGATTAGTTTTAATTATTTGTGTGCCTAATAATTTTTGTAAAGCTTTGTTATTATTTTTTATTAACCTCACTGTTTATGTTAAAAGTTTTGGACAAAAAATTCATAAAAATACACCGTTATTCATCTAGCATCTCTAGAATACGATTGTTTATAAATGCAATTTGCATCCCACACAAGCACCTAAGTATAAGTGTAATGTTTGTGTCATGGGAAGAGAGAAATGCACACATGGATGTTGTTAAGGTTATTCCGAAATCCAAACTCGCTCTCATAGGATGCATTTTTTAAACATTTTTGTTCTATACGGATAAAAACGGCAGATCATTTTATTCGAAAACTTTCAAATCGAACTGTTTTTTTTTTTTTTTTTTTTTTTTTTTTGGGCTGAAAATATAAAATATCTTTCTGAAAATATCGCAAAAGTCACCGTTTTGAACAGAAGTTCCTGACTTGGCCACCCGAGAAAAGAAAAAAACTGTCGTCATGGAAAAACAAGTGGTTATAACTCGACGTGTATTCAGTCGATCAATAATTCATAAAATATTTTTGATTTTAAATCACTTCGGTAATCCTTTCTTCCTGTATTACAATTTTACGTTGTTAAAGTGATTCAGTAAATTTGCCAGAATTCATATTGCTAAGTAACGTTTCTTCTTTTTCTTCTTTCTTTTCTTTTTTCAGAACCATCTTAAACTCACCGTAAATTTAAAATGATTTGTGATCATTGTTGAATAAAAACATTTTTCTCTCGGATGTAACTTTGCAGGTCTGAGGGCGGGCAATATAGAATTCTGGATAGTGTGTGTTTGGGAGAGGGGGGGGGGGTTGCAACTTATTAATTCTGATTACAAAACTAAATTTAAAATTTTTATTTTAACATATCGATGCTTCAGTTGTAAAGAGGGGAAATCTTCACAAAACTAGTCGTTGGGGGCCACCGTAATACTTACCCATCATGGATATGTATATGAAAATAAAACATGTGAAACTATTTATACAATGCATTGCAATCCATAAACAAAATTTAAATATTGTTAATATACATAGTAATGCTATATTAAAGAACTGTTGATGTACCAATTTCGACAAATTATATAAAACTCCAAACTACTCAAGTAATACTGAACTGCGTAAAAGAAACATCCTTATAACTCCAAAAATAATAATTCTATTAACTAACAATTAACTGCGTCGGATTAAGCGTCTCATTTCCAATTAAAATATACTTCTGAATTGAAATTTGAATGAAATACAGGGTCATGAAAAATCGAAGAATGTGGAAAATAAGATTACAGATATCTCGGCATCTAATAATCCGATCGACTTTGTTCTATATGCAAAATGTGTCTTATTTTATTGCCTTTTACGTCCATTCCTTAGAACAAAAACATTCGAAAATTTTTATATACCTTTCATCAGAACGAATTTTTCGAGAATCCGAAAAAAATAGTTCCGTATAATCGAGGTTGCTGATATTAAATAGGGTTCGTCCTATTCTTACATACTAACTACATACAAAATTTCAAGTCTCTATCTCAATTTGTTCGGGAGATAGAGCGTTTACAGACAGACAGACGGACGGCAAATTTTTTTTCTAAAAATATGTTTTTCGGAATCTCCACTATCTAAAACGTGTAAATCCGTCAAAATTTTTTTTTCGATTTTCAAAACGATTGCAAGATTTACCCTATACTACGTATAATAGGTAAGTAAAATGGAAAAAAAAAAAAAAAAAAAAAAAAAAGAAAAAAAAAGAAAAGAAAAAAAAAAGAAATATGAAACTCTAAATATTAGCTCTAAAAATTATCCGCAAACAATATAGTTCTCTTGAAGAAAAGAACTAAGTAAAAAAAAAGTAGCTTGTTTGAATAGAATCACTTCAGTTGACAAACCTGGAGGCTACTACAAACCATTCCATTACTGTCATCAAACAAAGCGATCGCGGACTATAACGACAAATCCCGCATGCCGGGTAGAAAAGTATCTCTTTCTTCTACCTTCCATTCTTATCACTCGTCAACAAGCCGCCTCAGAAGTTAAATGACAGAGCCGGAACGGGCCAGGTTAGTTTTTAAAGGTTTAAATATATCGCTCAGAAATTAGATAAATATATAAACTACCCCACTGGTCAGGCACATGTGAACAATTTTTGAATTTATAACATGATTAAAAAATTTAAGAACTATTCAGGTGTTTAAAAGAAGAATCTATCACGTGTAAAAAAAAGTTCTGTTTACTATATTGAGTAGTTTTTGTTTAAAGAAATTAAATCAGTTAAGAAAAAATATATTTATGTAAACTGTTTACATGTCCCCCAGTCTTTCCTGGGTTATGGACATAATCCCCTCGGACAAAATACCCACGGACAAAATCTCCTCGGACAAAATCCCCTCCGGACAAAATAATCTCTTTGCTGAATAAAGGCTCTATTTTGAGCAAGTTTCTTTTACAAAAAGGACCTCCAAACATTTAAAAAATATTAAGCTTAGTTGAAAAATGAAAGTGAAAATTGGAAGTTATAACATACGTGATAAATATTTTATATTTTTTTAAAGATACACGTACATTTTAAAGTCTGAAATAAAATACTATAGTCTTTTATACTAAATATGAAACATTAGGCAGACTTGAATACATTTAAAAAGCATTTAAGTTTTAAAATTGATTATTTTTTAATTGATATTTTTTAACTGATCATTTTATTTTTTTATTTATTTATTTTTTAATTTGGTTGCTTTTTAAATGCATTAAAGTGTGTCTAATGTTTCACATTTAGTTTAAAATTTAGACCTCGTTTCTACAAGTATTAAAATTAAAAAAATTATATGGGGTTTTCTTTTCAAAAATATAATGATTGTTTTAACTTGTCCTCCTTTCATTCACCGAGGAGAGGGAATATAAATCTATAATAGCCTTTCTGGCAAAATTTTAGAAAAAGCAGATTTTTAGTAAATAACATCACCTGAGAATGATTTTTAATTTATTTCGGCATTTTTGGTACTCTGTGGAGAGAAAGGGGGGGGGGGGAGCGGAAATATACTTCTGAGTTTGGGGAAGCGGTGGGAGGTGGGGGGCAAGGATTATTCGGGATGAATGATAGAATTTTTTGTGAATAATGTTGCTTCATTCCTATAATATGTATATGTATGAATAAATTGGTATGCGGAAAAAAGTGACAGGAAAAAGGTTACCGGAAAATAAGTGACGCGGAAAAGAAGTTACCGGAAAATAAGTGACAAGGAATTTGTTTTGGGATTCATTGGGTAAGTCGGGATTCAGTGATCGGGGGAGGCTCTTAATTTAGGTAAATGAGTTTTTCATGCTGAATTAATCGTTTTAGTTCAATTTTTGGATATACGTTCATAATGAAAAGACGCTTGCCTGATTAGTTTTGCAAACGGACGATTATTTTCCATTGCCAAACCGCTCTTAATTAGATAAATGAGTTTTTATTCAGAATTATCAAGTGTGTCAAATTTTGGATATACGTTCTTTCTGATAAAACTTATATAATGCCTTGCTTATATCAATCCTTATATATTGGTTTAAATAATGCTTTCTGAAATATCTGAAGAGTTTGGGGTGTTTAATGGTTAAGTATAGAGGGAAAAGGGGGGGATAGTCTCTCTTAAATTAAATTAATAGCTTTTTACGCAGAATTATCCGATTTGCTTGGAATTTTGGACATATGTTCATTATGATAAGACGTATCTCTGATTAGTTATGGGGTCCCTTTGCTTGTTATTAAGGGGGGACGGGCAATTATCTCCCTCTTAAATTAAATAAATCGGTATTTTATGCAGAATTATCCGATGTATTTCAAACTTTAAATATAGATTCTTTCAGATAAGGTGAATCCCTGAATAGCTTTAAGGGTTTAATGACTAAGTTTAAGGGGGGGGGAGTGTAAAACCTCTCTTAAATTAAATAAATGTTTTTTACGAAGAATTAACCGATTTGCTTGGAAATCTGGTCATAGGTTCATTTTGATAAGGCGTATCCTGATAAGTTATGGGAATATTTTGCTAATTAAAAAGGGAGGGGGGAGTAGGCAATTATTCTCTCCTCTTAAATTAGATAATTTTTTAAGCACAATTACCCGATGTATTTCTAATTTTGGACGCAGGTTCTTTCTGATGAAGTTAATCCCTGAATAGTTTTAAGGGTTTAATGGCTAAATATAGAGGGAAGGGGTTGGGGGATAATTCCTTCTTAAATTAAATAAGTAGTTTTTTACGCAGAATTATCCGATTTGCTTTTAATCTTAGTAAAAGGTACATTATAATAAGACGAATCTATATTTTGAATATAAATTATTTTAATATTATTTATAATTTAATTTTTTTTATAATTTTAACTATATAAAAAATAAATGTTATATTATAAGCATTATTATTTTTAAGTTATATATTAATGTTTTATTTTATACTTTTACATTTTCACAATATATATATAATGTAATAAAAAGTAAAAATAGTAATAATAATAATAACTCATAATAGTAATTATAATTGATAACTAATAAAAATTAAATGTAAATAAATAAAAAATAAATATATAAATAAATATAATTAAATGTTAAAAGTTATTAATAATAACTCATAATAATAATAACAATTAATATAAATTAAATATAAATTAAATTAAAAATAAATGTGTCAATAAATATAATTAGATATTAAAAATTATACTCATTACAAGGAACCTATTTAAAAAATGATAATAATTCTATTAATTCTAGCAAATCAATTAAAATGAATGCATAAATAAATATTAAAAATTAGTTTCATGAACAAGAATTCAATTAAAAATTGATAATATTTAATAACTCATAATAAATCAATTCTTATATGTGCATAAAGTGAAATTAAATATATTCAAAATTAGTTTCAATAACATGAATTGAATATTTAATGAAATCAATAATTAATTAATTAATATTTTATTAAATGATAATATTTAATTAAGTGATAGGAAATTAATAAAAATTATATAAATAAATAGAATTAATATTAAAAATTATACTCATTTACAAAAAATTGTTAAAAAAAATTTATTATTCACAATTATTGATACAATTCTCATGTAATGATACGTAGCGAGTCTGATGGAGGTACATGACAATAATGTCAGTAATGGGGTATAATAAAATATTATCATTTTTAAAATAAATACACTGCTCAAAACAATTAAAAGATATTGCAGTTTTAGGTGGATTTTGTATCTGGGAAACTTTTTAGCTGATTGATACATGGTCGACAGACATAGTAGGTTATATGAGAATAAATTACACATGTTTGGCAGAAAAAAAATGCATTTTATTGCGCATTTGTGTACAAAAGGAAAAAAACACAATTTGTGCATATGAGAAAAAAAGAATAAGAAAAGGTGTTTTCTTCAAAGAAAATCAGTAGGGGGTATGATTTCCACGGGCGGCCAGCAACGTTGAACACCTTTGAGGCATGGTCTCAATGAGGCTATTAATGACGAGTTGGGGTATTCTGCCCCACTCTTCCAGAAGAGCTCTTTCCAGTTCTTGGAGAGTTTGTGGGGGTTGTTGGCGGCCAGAAACTCGTCTTCCTAGAGCGTCCCAAACGTGCTCGATTGGATTCATGTCTGGAGAACACGCTGGCCATTCCATTCGAACGATTCCTTCCTCGAAAAGGAAATCCTCCACCAGGTTTGCACGATGTGGCCTACAGTTATCGTCCATTAAAACGAAGTTATCTCTGATTGCTGTAGCGTAAGGGACTACAATAGGTCTGAGGATCTCATCCCTATATCGGCGACCAGTCAGAGCTCCATCTCGAATGATGTAGAGGTCAGTGCGCCCGTCAATGGAGATGCCACCATACACCAACACTCCTCCACCGCCAAATCTGACACTTCCGTGCACGAACGCAGGATTATTCCTACTGCCACGGTCCCTCCAGATGAAAATACGCCTATTATCCGGATGCACAGAAAAACGGGACTCGTCAGAAAACAGAATATTGCTCCATTCATTTCTCCTCCAGTTGGCATGCTCGGTCGCCCACTCCCTGCGGTCGCGACGATGCCTTGATGTTAATCTAACACATACCATTGGTCGGCGAGTATACAGACCTACAGCATGGAGCCAGTTTCGGATAGTCTGAGTTGAAATCGTGGTGCCTGTAGCCGAGCGAAGGTGTTGTTGGTCCCGATACCCCTTTCATACTTAATCAATGAATACCCAAAATCAATAATAAATCCCCAAAATCAATTCCTTGTCACTTTTTTTCCGGTAACTTTTTTTCCACGTCACTTTTTTCCGCGTCACTTTTTTTCAGTGTCACTTTTTTCCGCTTTTGTAGTTTATGTCACTTTTTTCCGATAACTTTTTTTCCGGTCACTTTTTTCCGTTTACCGCGTAAAAGAGCCATGTATTTAATTTAAGGAGGTTATGTCCCGCTCCCCCCCCCCCTTTATGATTATCCGTTATACCCTTAAAACTTTTCTGAGATCCACTTTATGAAAAAGAACCTGCGTCCAAAATTGATCGTCCGTTTGCAAAATTAAAAGGTAATTGTCCGTTTGGAAAACTAATCAGACAAGCGTCTTTTCATTATGAACGTATACCCCAATATTGAACTAAAATGATTAATTCAGCATGAAAAACTCATTTACGGAAATTAAGAGCCTACCCCGATCGCTGAATCCCGACCTACCCAATGAATCCCGAAAATCAATTCCTTGTCACTTTTTTTTTCGGTAACTTTTTTACCGTGTCACTGTTTTCTGGTAACTTTTTTCCGCTTTTGTAATTTAGGTCACTTTTTTCCGGTCACTTTTTTACGAGTCACTTTTTTCCAAGATTCGCATAAATTATGCACCCAATACTAATCACATCTATATACAGAAAATAAATAAATAAATAAAAAATGACCACAACTTCAAATGGCACTGGAATTGTAAAAGTTAATGGTATATTGAAAAAAATATTTTGTCCAACCTCAACAGCTTGAAGTTTTATTCTACATTTCCAGACTCATTTTTAAAAGTAAAAACATAAAACTTCCTGAAGGGTTTTTATAAGAGATGTATGAGAGACCGTGTAGTTTCATTTTTCGTTCTGTTCATTAGAATTTGATTTATAAATAAATGTTTTTCCAGTATGACATTTTTTTTCTCCAGCTTCGGAAAATTCTGTTCATAGCGCCAACTTTGACAGCATTTTTTTGCAATATTTTCCACATTTATGAAAAAATTGACAAGAACGCTACATTGTATAGTCTCTAAAGAAGGAAATTTGCCAATACCGACACTATTGTCATGTACTGGCACTATTGTAATGATATGTAGCGAGTTTGATGGAGGTACATGTCAATATTGCCAATCTATTATATTATTATTTATTTATAATTATATATATATATATATATATATATATATATATAATATTATTGTTAGTCATTAAACCATTAAAACTATTCAGGGATTCAACTTATCAGAAAGAACCTATATTTAAAGTTTGAAATACATCAGAAAATTCTGCAGAAAAACCGATTTATCTAATTTGAGGGGGGGGGGGGATAATCGCCCGTTCATAATTAGCAAAAAAAACCTCATATCTAATCAGAGATATGCTTTACCATAATGAATCTATATCCAAAATTTCAAGCAAATCGGATAATTTTGTGAAAAAAACCATTTATTTAATTTAAGAGAGGTTATTTCTCGTTCTATATTTAACCTCTAAACTCTCAAAAGTCATCAGGCATTATAGATTATATATAAGTCTTATCAAAAAGAACGTATATCCAAAATTTGACACATTTTGCATAATTCTGAATAAAAACTCATTTATCTAATTTAGAGTGGATGAGGATGTGATGTAGAATCACATATAGTTTTCACATATAGTTATATTCACATATAGAAGAATTTCAGAAAAAAAAAAAAAACTGATAAAGTAGCCTTTGAAACCCGAAATCTCGGCGTGGCATCTCAAGAAAGGGGAAGCATAACCTGTCATATCATTACAGACTAACTTCTAACTTGATAAGAAATATATTTATCGAAAAATTGCTAATTTTATTAAATTCCAAATCTATTTAACAATCAGACCTGCCAATTTTATGCCTTTATGTTTAAAAAGAAAGCTTCTAATTGTTGACCAGAGAATTTGAAAACCCGCCTTAATGCAATCAGTATTCAAACTTTACATTTCTTTAAGACGAACACTACTTTATAATGTAAATTTTTAAAACTAAAATCCGATTTCAATTTTAGAAAATCAGTCAAGCGTCTTTTCAGTATGAACGTGTATCCAAAAATTTGACAAAAACAGTTAATTTAGCATGAAAAATCTATTTATTTGAATAAAGAGCAAGATTAATTCCTTTAGCCCGAATCAGCAAAATTAATTCCTTTGTCATTTTTATTCCTGTAACTTTTTTCGTGTCCCCTTTTTTCCGGTAACATATTTTTCGTTTCATAATTTCATATTATAAATAGAAATATCTCGATAAAATAACGGGAGTAAATTCTTATATTAAAAACCAAATTACTGCAAAATGCGAGCAAAATGTTTTGGCATTTTGGAAATTTTGATACTCGAAAGCGGGATAAGGGGGGGGGGGAGGGCTAAGTTATCATTTACCCCTTTAATACAAATTGAAATATGTCGATAAAATAACGGAAACAATTTCTAATATTAGAGAGTAAATTAGAGCTGACTGAGAGGTAAATTTCGGCACCTTTGAAATTTCCACATTTGGAGAGGTGGGGCTGAATTAACGCTTGCCCCCTTAATATAAAATGAAATACCCCTATAAAAAAATCGGAGAAATTGTATTTTTAGCAAGCAAATTAGAGTTAATCGAGAGCTTAATTTTGGCACATTTGAAATTTTGATACTAGAAAATGGTAATAATTGGTTTTAATAAGTAGAATGTGGAGAAGAAGGGATGAATTAACGCTTTCTCCCTTAACGTAAATTGAAATATCTCGATGAAATACCGGGCGCAAATTCTAATATTAGAAATCAAATTAGTTCTCAATCAGAACTACATTTTGGCACCTTTGAAATATCTACACTTGAAAGTGTGTGTGTGTGGGGGGGGGGTGAGTTAATGCTTTCCCCCTTAATCTAAATCGAAATATCTTGATAAAAAAACGGAGAAATTTCTAATATTACAGAGCAAATTAGAGTTAATAGAGAACTATATTTTGGCACCTTTTAAACTTTTATACCTGAAAATAGGGGAGGGGGTGGCGCGGGAACTGAGTTAACGCTTGGCCACTCAATTCAAGCTATTAATACACGTTTTTGCTATTCTAATAACAATACCTATACTTTTAAAATATCATTATTTTACAGTCAACATATCAATTAAAGAATAATACACATTACATTTCGAAGGGGAGGGGAAGGATGCAGTATTATTAAAAATATCTTGTATTTAAAAAAAATCTAATATTTTATAGAAATCGAGTCGAGTCGGGTCGGGCTGTGCGTTTAAATTTTAGACTGAGCCCGACCTGAAAATTTCAGCTGGTACAGACCTTTATTGCTAATGCAGACTTCTAATCATTACTGCTGTAACTTAAAAGAACACACAAATAATTTTTTCTCCTCTTCAGTATATGTACTATTTATAGTTACCAGATTTTAGTGAATCACCATGTAAGTCAACAGACATTTGATGAGAACAGAGAAATTTAATAAATGTAAGCTTTATGAGATGAAAAACCTCTCTTCTTTGTATTCTTTCATTGTTGTGAGCGGTCAGGAAAAATCACAGTTAAAAACCAGTATTTTGTTAAAGAAAAATTCGCCTTCTTTAATCCCTTTATATTATTCAAAACATTTGCTCTATAAAAATACGAAAAGTATTTTTTTTTTTTTTTTTTTTTTTGACCGTTTTTTCTCTCACCCTCGCCACTTGCTCATTATTTTGGAAAGGCTGGCTGGTTGTTCCGGTTGGATCATTTACAACAAAGCACCACAACCTTTCTATATGTACTTTCCGGTAGGCGGAAAAAAGCGCACAGAAAAAAGCGTCCCGGAAAAAAGCGTCCCCGGAAAAATCGTCCCTTTTTACAAATCACATATTTAAATAAGTTTGATAATAATACACATGGTTAATCTTAGAATATAAACACTAGATTGAGACGGTTTTATGAAATTTGAGCGTCCTTGCTCTCTCGGGACTGAGACGGGCAAAGGTGAGGGGGGGGGGGGGGTTAAAAGTTACCTCAAAACATATTACTCCCTCAATGAAAAAAAATTGTAGGATACGAAAAATAAGATAATAAACACTAGGTACTCCCTTGTTCTTCTGTGCTGTGGTGGTGGTTGGGAGGGGAGAGGGCGATTCTCTACATACTCTGAATCTATCTCTTACATTATTTTTTTATATTATTTATAATTTGATTATTTATAATTTAAATTATACATAATTAATTTATATATTGTATAATTATTATTTTTATTATTATTATCAAATTACATATTAATATTTTATTACGTTTTATATTATATATTTATACTTATATAATACATATTAATTATTTATTAATATATTAATATAATATATTAATAGTAAATAATTAATAATATAATAAATTAATTAATAATAATAATAATAATTAATAATAATAAATAATAAATAATTTATAATAAATAAATAATAAATTAATAATACATAATTATAAATTAAATATAAAATTAAATTAAAAAAAGTAAAAAAAAAATGTACAAATAAATATTATTAAATATTAAAAATTATACTCATTAACAAAAATTTATTTAAAAATGATAATATTTTATTAACTCATAGTAATATCAACTCATATATATATTTTTCATTCAGCCACCCTTGTTCTTCTGAGGGGGCGGGGGGGGGGGTGAGCCTACAAACTCCAAATCTATCACTGCTTTAGACGATGACATTTTTTCGGAATGTTTTCTGGAATTTAGGGAAAAAAGTGACTGGAAAAACAAGAGCGCAAAAAGTGATCAGAAAAAAGTGGCAAGGAATTGATAAATATTGAACTTGTGGATAAATAAATGATAAAAACTAAAGTGGCAACAAATGTCTCATTTATATGATTCTCGTAGGACAGCGGCTCCCAACCTTTGATACGCGTACCCTTGGGGATGCGTAGCGAGATTGTTGGAGGTATATGACAATAGTATCAGTAATGGCGGATGATAAAATATCATTTTTTAAATAAATTCTTGTTTATGTGTAGATTTTTTAATATTTAATTTCATATATTTATACACTTATTTTTATTATGTCCTATAAGTTAATAAAATATTATCTGTTTTAAAATTAATTCTTGTTGATGAAACTGGATTTTTAATATTTAATTTTATTTATTAATTCATTTATTTTTATTGATTTACTATGAGTTAATAAAATATTATCATTTTTAAATAAATTTTGTTAATAAGTAAAATTTTTAATATTTACTTACATTTATTTTTAATTTTATATTTAATTTATATTTATGTATTATTAATTTATTACTTATTTATTATAAATTATTTATTCTGTATTATTATTATATTATATTAATATAGTTAATATTATATATTATGTTATATATTATATAAATATAAATATATAAATGTAATATAAAATATAATAAAGTATTAATATGTAATTTTATAATAAAAATAATCAAATTATAAATAATATTAAAAAATAAATATAAGAGATATATTCAAAAGTTTGTAGACACCCTCCCCCCCACTCCACAGGAGAACAAGGGAGACTGAATTTAAAAAAAAGCATTTAAGTACCTAGTGTTTATTATCTAATTCTTCATATCTTACATTTTTTTTTTCATTAAAGCAATGACAGGTTTTGAGATAACTTTTAAAGTCCCCCCCACCCCGCCCATCTGAGTCTCGATAGAGCAAAGACTTAAATTTCATAAAACCGTCTCAATCTAGTGTTTATATTCTAAGATTAACCATGTGTACTATTATCAGACTTATTTAAATATGTGATTTGTAAAAAGGGACGCTTTTTTCCGGGGACGCTTTTTTCCGGGGCGCTTTTTTCCAGTGCGCTTTTTTCCGTGATCGTACTTTCCTGCTGTCTGAATTCTTCGAATTTTATAATTGGAAGTTCCTTTTTTTTTCTTTTCGCTTCAAGCCAGAAGACACTTTCTTTAGGTTTTATGAATGAAAACCTATCACATCTATGATATAATGTAATTTTATCGAACACCATTCGTCGTCCGTTCGAAACTTTTGCCGAATTATTTTTAAAGAAAATTTGTCGACCTGATAAAAAAACAAATTCACTAGAAACTGATAGTGGGTTTTCTAATTACATCCCGTTTGCAATTTTATTATTAAATATCTTGAGTGGTCTCATTTTTTTCCTTTTCTATTGTAGAGTAAGAAATACGATGGTGGACATTCGGTTCCGCGACTTGGGAGGGGAAAGGTTTGAAAAGGGCAAGAAAAAAGTTCCATTTCACATTAAAACAGAAAAACGCTTTTTATCTATGAGTTAAAAAAATAACAATGGCGTGTGTTAATTAATCCATAGAATACCTTGAAATAATTAACAAAATTTGGGGCACCGGTTCCATTTAAAATGGAAATCCTCTGCAAAAATTGTAATCCACTACTTGAGAAATTATGATTCATTTTATTTATTTTTTATTTTGTATGTATATACTGAGTATCTTGTAAGATGTAGTACGAATGCAGACCAGATGTTTATAAGTACTGTGACTATTGTCGCCAAGAGTTACCATGCTTCTATTTGCACACAGAAGAATTTGTGGGTAAAAAATCATTAAGGTATTCCTCAATGTAATGATATATTACTACCCCTCGAGCACAGATCATAGAGATATGGTCGAAGGTATAAATGCAGTCTATGATCTCCTCCTAACGTAGGCGCACTTTTTGTACACCCGTACATCAAGTATCTATCGTTTACCCCATAATTTTTTCAAGAATGGGGTAGCTGCGACATGTATCAGGAGAATCTGAACCATCTAAAATCCAGTACTCCCAAAATTATAAATAATTTTTATGAGTTTCTCTTACTACGGAAATTAATTAATTTCTTTTTTTTTCTTCAAATTATGAAAATTATATAATGCCGTTAAAAATCACATAATAAAAAAAAAAAAAAAAAAAAAAAAAAAAAAAAAAAACACGTTGGGGATAGCAAACCAAATTTCTGAACTCATATTGCGAAAGTTTGAAATTTTACGATACAGATGAAGAGACATACATAAAACAAAGTGATATTATTAGTAAATTATCGAAACCAGTGAAAAATAGTTCTGTTTGATATTAAAAAGCAGTAACATTTTTCAAAGATTTATTGAAAAAACGTGTTTTTTTTTTCTAAAGAATATCCATTTAACTTTTATACTTAGTACCTAAAGAAAAGTACATAAGTACTTATTTAATTATTAAGTTCATTGTATAAATAAATCTAATACTTTCATATAATGTGCGTACTGAAATTTTTTGTATGAAAATATCATATGGTCTATCATTAATGCTCTCATTTTACATTTAAGAGAAATTAATGTTATTATTAATACAATTACTTTCTTAAAGTACCACCAAAAAATATTAATCCATAATACGATAACAGTTACAAATTTATTTACAATTGTTCCTTTAATTCACATTTATTCTTATAATTTTGATTTTAAAAAATATTCAAGTTATTGGCTGAAGACCACGCTGCGATTTTACACAATACTCAATTCTTGTAAGTGACCCCCCCCCCCCTTTCAGTTTTTACCATAATAGTTCTGTGTTTTTATTATTAGATAAAATATTGTATGATCTAGTAACTTCGCTTGTAGTGTCTACAGATGGACATAAGAACGCATTATCGAGTAACTGAGATAGTTGTGTGTAGGAATTGGTAATATACCATACCAAATGAGTAACGTATATGTGTACGAATGGATAGAAAATGACATTATCGAGTAACTGAGATAATTGTGTGTAGGAACTGGTGAAATACATTACCATTGAGTAATCTATATTGCTGTGCATTCAGGCTGTTGATTGCATTATCGAGTAACTTAGAAAACTTTGTAAAGAGTTTAAAAAATACAGTGAGTCTTCGAGTAACTCTACTCAGTAATCAAAGAAAGAAAACATTTTTAATTGATATTAATGTATAGATGATCAAAGTGATATTTTTTAGAGTCAAGTATGTCATGCATTATTTTTTATGCTTTCATTTCACAGTAAAGGTGTTATGAAATGGTAATTTGAGTTTATTTCAAAATTAATCTAAAAGGCGATACTTTTAATATATTAAATGACGGCTTCTTTTAATTGGAAATATTTTGACACCGAATTTTTACCCATACGGAATGCAATACATTATCGCGAGATATTGCATATTTTGTAAATACGCCCAGTGCAATTACCCATGTAAATTAAAGCTTTTATTGACTTTTTTCCATGGTAATACTTTCGTCACTTTACTGTTTTTGAAAATGCTAATTTTATTTTTTATTTATTTATTTATTTATTTTTGTGTTTGAGATAGAGATTTAAACACTTCTAATAAATCTGCGCATGGAATAAGCCCTCGGGCTTTTTATTAAGTATATAAAGATGCGTTAGATTTCATAGTTTTTCACTTTACAATTCAGTGAAAAATTTTATATGAAACGTAATATTATATGAATCTAAAAACCGACGAGCAGTCTCGTGTAATACATATTTTAAAAGTTCAAAGGAAAAAAAAAAAACCAAAATAATAGTGTTTAAAAATGTAGTAGGAATTTTTTTAAAATGCAATTTTTTAAAACATTTTCACAATTTTAATTAATAATGTAGTTTGCTTATTTTATTAATTCACTGTTAACTGAACATTAAAAGTAGTCAGTTCACTGTTTAATCTATATTTTCAAAAATAAACAAAATTATCGAAAAGATACACTGTCCTCTGAAGAGATATTAATCTTATCGCTATTATTTTTATTTTCTTTATTACACTACCAATAAATATCAATATATATTTCATATTATCTCCAGCTTTTAAATTTTGATAAAATTATTCATCGTAAAAAGTAACAGACAATCCAACAATTTGATAAAATGCTTGTCGAAATTCTTGTAAATAAGCCAACCTTTCCGACATCTTTTTACGGTAATACCTTTGTATTTTTATAACTAGGTCAACTATTGTATTATCGAGTAATTAAACTTCTTGTGTGTGCTGAACATAGCTTTATCGAGTAACAGAGACATTTGTTTGTAGGAATTGACAAAATACCGCACCACCGAGTAACTTATATTTCCTTATACGGGTAGAATATTACACAATCGAGTAACCAATAATGCTGTGTATACATACGGGCTAAAATTCGCACGATCGAGTAACTTATATTGTTGTGTAATACATGGTAGAAGATTGCATGATCGAGTAACTGAAGTGGCTGTGTAGAATATGACAAAATACTGCATCTTCGAGTAACCTTAGCTTACTTGGTAGAAAACCATTGCATCTGTAAAAGTTTTGGGGTTCGAGGCTATCAAAATACACTCCATAAGATGGCGCTGAAACCAGTGGCAAATAAAATGTTACACACGGTGTGTATTCATGACGGCAATAAATCGCTTCTCCGAGTAACCTCAAAAAACGGCAGATTTAGCATCCTGGTTATTGAAAACGCGTAATTCAGGTCTCAGACAATCCGAGTAACCTCCAAAAGTTACTCGGAGCGTCTGAGGTTACTCACTCTGTTGGTATTTAAACCGACGAAGTTACTCATTTTACAGGGTAGACCAACGCACAGACACACGGACAGACAGACATTTTGTAAAAACATGTTTTTTGGAATCTCTGACCCCTAAAATGTGTAAATCCGTCGAAAACCGGAAGTCGAAAAAAATTTCGATGACAATACTTTCTTCTATTGGCATAATTAATAAATTTATTGAATGTCTGTAGGATTATTCCAAAATATCTGGCAAAAGTTTAAAGACAAACTAAGAATTTAACAAAATGACCAAAAATCCATTAGTGTCATAATTTTTATAATTATTTATATCTTTTATTAGTCCTTCATTTACTAGTATGAGGCGTCTCATGATGATAAATGGTCATTGTAACGATGCGACTTTTGCAACACACATACGTATGGAGTCGGCTCTCGTTAATTCATTAAGGGAGACCCGTACCCCATTTTCGGCCAAAAATCATCAAAAGTTCAAGTTTTTTTTTTATCTCAGAAAACGTTAAAATACGTATTTGCGAATATCCATGCAAAATATTAGAACTCGGGTACACTTGGAACAGGTAGAAAATGAGCTTTTTTAATTGTACTCACTATAGAGTTTAAAGGACTAGCGGCCATTTAAAACGTGTTTTCCTGAAAATGACTTTTTTCATATTTTGCCTAAGTTCAAAGTACTAAGGCTCAGTGGTAAAATGATTTAGAAATAAAGTGTTTATGTTTTTAGAATCTTAAAAAAATTTGCAACAAAAGTAAGGAGAGATATTTTTTTAAACTATTTCTGAAAATTTTACATAAATTGGTAAACATGAAAATTATAACGAATTTAAGGAAATTTACCATGCGTATTTTTATTTATTTATTTTTTAGCCGATTAAAATAGAAAATTAAAAATATCTCTCCTTAGTTCTTTTCTATATACTATAACACTATTTAAGAAATTTTAGTAATACCAAAATATTGAAAATTGAATGAGGAGTAGTAATTTTAAAAAGTGTATTTTTCGACAAAAAAATATCATAAAAATCCCCATAAAAAATATACTTTTTAATAAAAAGTGAATTTTTTTGCTAATTATTCCTTAAAAAAAGATTCTTAAGTAGTGCACCAAAATCCATTACTTTAAAATCAATAATAAAAATTTTGGGTTTTTTCTTACGGGTCTCCCTTAAGACCACAAGAAATGTTCGAACTATCCAGAATTCGAATTATAGAAACTATGAGAGGAAAGGGTTACTATTACAAAGGAATTAAAGTGATAGTATTTCTTAAATTCATTTTGGTCGTTATCATTAGAGTATCACTTAATATTAAATAAAAAGATGCAAATACATTAATTAAGGGATTGGAAACAAATACAATGGAAGAAGTACTGGAAGTGTAATTTTTAAACAGACAGAGCATTAAGAAAGCGGAATTCAAATTCATGGGATTATATGTATATTAGTTTCAAAACAATTCTGACAAAAATGGAAGAAAGTTATTTTAAGGACTGAAGTCCGTGGGAAAATAAGAAAAATGAAAAATGCTAGTTGGTTAGAATTAAGAGAAGTCAAGAGAAAATAAATTCGAATAAATGAAATTATTTAACTTTATTCTGCCCTTGAAAATTTAGGGTCTTCATGTTTAGTTCGAATTAAGCGAAGATTCGATTTATCGGATTTCGAATTAACGTGAATCGACTGTAATTCGTGGGCTAATTGAGAAATTTGGACATGGAACAGTCTCTGCATATTTTCGATTAACCTGATATTTTTCAGACTTATTTCAAGCAGACTTTTTCAAGCAGACTTAAGCTAAGTAAGAAATTCACTTCTTTTCATACAGCCAGGATAGTCGGAGAATCATCTGTTGATTTTCTGTACAGTTTTATATTTTCAGGTTTATTGACACTAGGCGAATTTATTTTGTTTGTGATATGATGAATTGTTTGTCAATCACACTGAAAATTTTTATGCTAATATAAAAATGAACATTTGTTCTTAAATGAGTCAATGTTAGTCAAGAATATTTCTCAATGAGAGTATTTGTTTCATACTATTTAGAAAATGATCAACTCTTTGTCAAAATAAAATAAGTTCACATCGCTATAACAGCCAAGATATGACTATTTGCGATTAATTATATTAAAATAAATTGAAATACGAACATATTTTTTTTTTTAAATGAAGAATGTATAAATAGCTGTCCTAGCGGTAGAATAAAAAAAAAGAAAGACTAACATTATATAGTTAGTGAATACTTTCATTTTTAAAGGTATCTTTTGCCTAACAGAGTTGTGTGGAGAGAATTTGTTCTGAAATTCTATATTATTGTGAAGCTGTATTAAAATATTTATTAATTTTAATTAATTTCCCATAGTAAATCTATCTAGAAGAAAGATTATTTTCTCACTATTTTGTCTATGTTTATTTATTTTCTTCAATTGACTACATACGTCTGACTTGTGTGTTTAACTTCAAGCGCTCGCTTATAAGTAAGTATTCATCAAAATACATCTAACTTAGTGTTTAACGACAGATAGCTGTTTGTAAGTATGACATATGCAATATACATCTGACATGCGTGTTTGAAGACAGCTTAGTTAACCACGCAATCCACTTACGCTTTCAAGCAAATAGCAGTGTTGTATTTACTCCACCATCGTAGACACTTTCAAAATACGAAGGATTTGACAATTACTTCTTATTTCAGTTTAAAGTAATTAAGAATGTTGTCACAATGATCGTTTGAATATTCTAATTGAATTTATGTGATGTGAATGTACACCCTCAATTACTGAACGCACAACAAACAACAAAATAGCCAGTACCTCCGCATAAATAAATTTTCCAATAAAAAAAGGGTACATTAAATTTAGTGTCTGAAAAAAATCTTAAATTGTTGTGCATCTTTATTACATGCATCAGTTTTTCCTGAAATCTTTAAAAATGACACTAAAATGCTCTTAACATGACTTTGAGCCCCATTTTAAAATAAATTTTTCATTAATGCTTCAATTTTAGCAATTTGCGTCAGATGAGTTTTTTAAGGCGTACATATAAGAACATGTTATATTGGACGTACTTCCAAATGAACAAATGTTGTCATTTTTTTTTGCAAAACTTAAATTAAGAATATGCAAACTATAGTCATACTCCTAAAATGAAGCTTTAAGTTTGGCTACACGTTCCTGTAACAAAACCTCGGGCAATAGTTTGTAAGAGTACCAAAGATAATAGCTTTATTCAACTTTCGGGGAGGGACTGATAGAGTCACCTGCACTTGAGATGATGATAAGTTATTTGTTTCTCATTATTGTCTTTAAAGTTAATTATTATAAAACTATTTCAGAGTTCTAGTACCTAGATCATTAAGTAGGGTTGCCTATTTTATGTATTAAGACTGAATGAAAAAAATAAAATTATAAATTAAAAAATATAAAAGGAATTGTTTAAGTATCAAATATTTTAACATCACAATTAAAGGTTTTGCTGTGATCCGAATGAAAGGATGTGAGGCGTTTAAATATTTCGATGTTTCTAGTTTTTTTGTATCTATTTCATATCAGTAAATTGTAATTAGATTAATTAGAAAAAAATCTGTCCTTTATATTGAATAACGTTTAATACTTTTTTTCTTTCTTTTTTATGTTTATTATTAAAACATTCTTCAATTGATATAATTTGGGTAGAGAAAGATTTACTTACTTTTTCATTTGCAGGTTGTGGTTTCTACAAAATGAAATGCAATGCTACTTCTTACAGGCTAACCTTTTACCTTACAAACTCTATTATTGCGATATTTTACTGTCCCTTAACAATACATTAATCAATTAAAAATAAAGGGTTATTCAGATGTCTGGGAGAAATTTTAAAACAAATTAATCACATATTTCCAGAATATACTTTTAACGTATCAAAACTTATCAAATAATTTATATAAAGCAAACCTATCAAATGATTTATATAATGAAAACTTATCGCTAATTAAGAATGTACCTGGAATATCTTGTTCATACTTTTAATTAAAAAAATTTCTTTGTTTTAGTAACTAAAAATTTGGAGATATAAGATTTATAGGAGAAGTGTTTTTTTTTTTAATCTTTGTTCTTATGTTCTTTCTCTAGTGTACAATACTTGTATAATAAAAGAGAAATCTTCCAAGTAATAGAACAGATATCACTGTTCCAATAAAAAGGAAGATTTGTTTCCTTCTTCCTTGATTATTGAAGTTTTGTTTTGTAGCAAGCCACCTAAAAGAAATCAATAAATTGGAATGTTCTAATTTGTGTACATAGCAGTAATTGTGATACCTAGTTGTTGGAGAAACAGATGAAAAAGAAAAAGAGTTCAATAGAAAGGTATTTATTTCTGAACCAATATTTGGGAACAGATAAATTAAATGTTGAACAACAAATACAAATGAATTTGTGCTACGAAGCGGGTTTGTCTGTAATTGAACTGCTTAGTATAGTAATATAAAAAACTGTCTTATTTGAAGATTTTAGTTGCATGTCAGAGTGGCTATCATTAAAAACTACTTTTATTTGTGTTTGAAAGTTACATCTTGATACGATAGAATATAAACCATAGTGTCTAAAAAAAGAAGACGCACAAGATACAAAATTAACATAATTTAGCTATGCTAAATTAAAAATAATATTAAGTTTATGTTTATAAGCAATAGTTTCGAAATACACCAATATGAGAAATAAGATTTTGGTTTTCATCAATAAATGGTCTTATAATACATTAATAAAATATGTTATAACAAATTATTAACAAAATATGTTATAAAATTAAAATATATTAAATGTATATATAATAAATACTATTAGGAAAAATATTAATTATTCTTTTATCACAATTTGTGAAAATAAAGTGTAAATCAGGATTAAGTAGATTTGAACTTTCGATCTACTTCCTAATTATTTACTGTAACGCAAAAGAAAAATATTTTATTTATTTTTATTTTTTGCGTACATTATTATATAGGAAACATATATCTCCATCTATTGACTAAAATTTTAATGAAATTAAAAAAACTTCTTTAAACACCATAAAATAAGTTAACTGCGCAAGGCCTTTCGAAAGAACTTAGTCTTTCTTCGTCAGGCGCAAAAAAGACGTGCGTCCACAATGAATGTAGCGGCACGACTGAAGAGGAATGCGGGAGGGAGAGGGAGCAAGCAGAAGGAACAGCCAATAGGAAAGAAGAAGGCAACAGCCAATCACGGAAGAGCATAAACAAAACTAGATAGACAATGAAGGAGAGGAAAGGAAGAAGGGGGGAAGGGAAATGGGAAAAAAGCGGGGGTAAATTAAAAATTAACTAAAAGGAGAGATTAAAATGAAGGAAAATGTACGCAAAAAATATATAAATTAATTATAAAGAAAAAAAAAATAAAATAAAAATAAAAATACATAAAAATAAAAATAAAAAATAGTTTACAATTATAAACACACATGAATAAACCTGAAAAATTGTATACATAATATATATATATATATAAAAATAATAATAATAATTAAATAATAAACATAATTATGAAGCAGTGCTGAAAAGATTCTTCCAGGCAATGGAGAGGGTTTTAGAATCAGATTTAACATTAACAATAATATCACGATTAATATAAATAGCTAAATTTTCAAGAAAGTCTAACTCAGAGGAACTATTGGCATTAAAAATAATTTTAGCAGTTTGAAAATTGAAACTATGGCCGGAATCCCAAGAGTGTTTAGCAACAGAAGATTTAGAAATTTCTTGATTAATGACATACCGAGAGTGTTCTTTTAGGCGTTTTACGAGATTTCTTTTAGTTAACGTGTTTAGTTAACTTTAGTTAACGAGATTTCGTTTAGTTTTTTTCGTAAAACGCCTAAAAGAACACTCTCGGTATGTCATTAATCAAGAAATTTCTAAATCTTCTGTTGCTAAACACTCTTGGGATTCCGGCCATAGTTTCAATTTTCAAACTGCTAAAATTATTTTTAATGCCAATAGTTCCTCTGAGTTAGACTTTCTTGAAAATTTAGCTATTTATATTAATCGTGATATTATTGTTAATGATAAATCTGATTCTAAAACCCTCTCCATTGCCTAGAAGAATCTTTTCAGCACTGCTTCATAATTATGTTTATTATTTAATTATTATTATTATTTATATATATATATATATATATTATGTATACAATTTTTCAGGTTTATTCATGTGTGTTTATAATTGTAAACTATTTTTTATTTTTATTTTTATGTATTTTTATTTTAATTTTAATTTTTTTTCTTTATAATTAATTTATATATTTTTTGCGTACATTTTCCTTCATTTTAATCTCTCCTTTTAGTTAATTTTTAATTTACCCCGCTTTTTCCCCATTTCCCTTCCCCCCTTCTTCCTTTCCTCTCCTTCATTGTCTATCTAGTTTTGTTTATGCTCTTCCGTGATTGGCTGTTGCCTTCTTCTTTCCTATTGGCTGTTCCTTCTGCTTCCTCCCTCTCCCTCCCGCATTCCCCATCAGTCGTGCCGCTACATTCATTGTGGACGCATGTCTTTTTTGCGCCTGACGAAGAAAGACTAAGTTCTTTCGAAAGGCCTTGCGCAGTTAACTTATTTTATGGTGTTTAAAGAAGTTTTTTTTCATTTCAATTGTATATAACATCAGCTTCAATTTTATACATTTAAAATTTTAATTAATTTTTAATCACTGTGAGAAAATTTCATAAGCATTTTTATAAACATTGTAGGGAAAGCTGTAAAAACCCATTACCTAAGAAAATTTTTAATATTTTTATTTGGCAATCATTTTTATGTTTCTTTGTATTTTTATTAAAAGTTGGCACACCTACCAGTTTTTATATAATTGGACTATTTTTCCTCCGTTGCAATAGCATGCAGAGCATACATTTTTCATACTTCTTCATTTATATCTATTCCTTTGTACAATATGGGTTGCTTTTACAGAGGTAATGTTTTGAACTAGAATTTCCGAAACCTTTATGTGTTTGATTACCAGCTCCTACATATAACAAATTTGATTTGAATTCGCAATTACATTCTGGTTTGTAACATTTCTAACCTTGATCAAGTTTATCCACATTTTATGGAAAGTTACTGATAAGTTGCCGATATGCATTTTTTAAATATATATATGTATTTATAAAAAAAAATATGTTGCATCTTAAATTGAATATCATATCTTCTGTAAAATTTTTACTTCTTATATGTGGATTACTTTGTAATTACATGCATTGATTTCAAGTGTACTTTATAAAATTGGATTTAAATACTTAAATTTAGCAAAATAGAATTGTCTTACTAATTTTTGCAACAAAGCTTTATCTCCAACTATAACAGTCACTTTTATGAAAAAATTACTCAATCATTATTTATTACTAATGTTTTCTTTATTGTATATGCTAATCAGTAAATAAAGCATCTGAATATATCATTAATTATTTGATATTCACGCATATTCACTCATGATATATTTGATAATGCATTGTATTTTTTCAAGTAGATGTAAAAATACGTTTGGTTCCATTTGATGCAATTAATAGTCAACAGTATTGCAATTTTTAACTATTTTTTTCTGGTATACAGAAACGTTAATGGAGAAAAAAAATCTTTATTAATGATTTTGTAGTAATTTTTGTCTCATAATTGTAAAGTTTAGCGCAATTTTATATTTATTATCCATTTACATGTATCTGTTCTATGCTAAAAGTCTGGAATTTCATTATGTGTATGCAAAAAAAAAAAAAAAAAAAAAAAAAAAAAAAAAAAAAAATAGAAAGAAAAATAAATTTATGTTTGCATAAAATAATGCTGAGAAAAAATAAATGGCTGTCAGATGTGTTTTTCAAAATTTGGCTGAAAAAAATTCTAAATCCGAGCAGTTATTGTATTTCTTTATATTATTCAACAGTTATGATTTACAGTCCATGGCCTGTTGCCAAACGTTTTTAGCGAGTTGCCTAAAAGCATAAATACTCCGCAAATTTAAATAATGACTTCATGCTAAAAGCTTGAAGGGTTATAAAAATATATCGTTTGTTATATTTGTGCTGCATAAACAACAACTCAGATATAATTCCAAGCTTGTTTTAAAAAATGTTATGTAAATTGTTTTTATGCTATTTGGAAAATTTTTAAAGAACTATTGAAGATAAAATAATAAAACTATAAACAATGATTATCAAATAAATTTATTAACAGAATTATATTATTTATATAACTTTACTTATTTTTTATCTCTTTTATTTTCATAAGCTTAATAATAAAAATAAGTTTACATTTTTAATTAATTTTAATTTTAATTTTAATTTTAATGCATAGGGTTGGAAGTTTTTTGTGTAAAAATAAGCCAAAACTTGGAAACAATACACGTAAGATTTGCAAGAATAAAAAAGAAATGACTATTTCGTTTTCTTGTATTTTACTCCATTTGTAAGCTTTTAGACAGTAAAAGGAACTAAAAATGAAAATATCTCATAATTAAAATTCTAAAGAAACGAAATAAGTTCATAATATAAAACTTAAAAAATTCATATTAAAAATAACTCCTAATTATTTAAATTTTTAGATTTTTTTTAAGAAAATGTAAATTGGTATGAAATATTCTGTTTACTGAAATTATACATTCTCAATAGTTTTTAACTGACAGGCTATCAAAGCCTAAAACTTAAATGTCTGCTCATTCTGTATGTATGTACATGCGCAAAGAACTCATGATAAACATATCTGATTCACTTGAAATTTTGGATATAGGTATATTCTAATAAGCGCTTTCCTAATAAGTTTTTGGAGTTCATTCGATGTGTGCAAAAGAGGGAACGGAGGCTAATGCCCCTTCCCTTAGTTTATATGAATGGGTTTTTCATACAGAATTATCAGTTTTCGTTCAAAATTTTGATATAGGATTATTCTGATGAAGCACCTCTACAATTAATATTAGGTGTTCTTTGGATAAGTACAAAGAGGGAGAACGGGGATCATGCCCCTCCCCTTACTTTATGTAAAATGGGTTTTTCATGCAGATTTATCAGTTTTCGTTCAAAATTTAAATTATAGGATCATTCTCATGAGACACCACCGACGTTGAATGTATTTGCCGCAATACTTTAGAGAAAAAGTTAAACTTGCTGCATTACGGTTTTACAGTTCAGTGATTCCTATAATTTATATTCTGTACACATGTAAAAAGAGAAAGAATAATATTTTAAAACCTTTTTGTTATCATCAAGTGATTTATGTTCTTTCAAAATTATTTATTCAATATTCAATAATTATTATTCTTAAAAATGTACTTTGTTAAATTAAAAAGTGACATTTAAATTATTGTAAAAACACATATTATTTTAAGTTGAAAAAAATAAGCATCTTTATAATCTTTAAAATTTTTTTGTTTATTTTTAGTCGAGAAAGTAATGTAGGTTTCAAATTAAATATCTTTTGCTTCAGCGCATAACAAATGAATATGTTTAAAAATTGATAAGAAAAGTAATTATAGAAAATGATAAAAAAATAAAAAACTCTTTCCATTTAATTAATAACGAGGATTACTGTACTGTCACATAATTTGTAAAATCGAACAGAGAAATTTTTCCTTTAATAGAATATGCTTGACAGAGCTTCGTACTCATTTAGAATGTTGGTACTGTTTAAAAAATAAACTGGATACTTGATCTATCGGTCCAGCTGCCCGCGCATAAAGAGCAAAAACTACCCAACCGGATCATTTGAAATTTAAAATGTACAATTTTTTGTACTATTTTCAGTACATTATGTGATGCAAAGAGTGTTTGTTATTAATTTACAGGGCTGCGCAAAAGTAATCCATTACATAATGGTATAGGGGGAAGGGAACGTAGTTTGGAAATATTTTAATAATATTAAACTATTTCACATTTCCCCTTTTTTTCTAAATAAAATCTAGTATATTTTCTTTCATAATTGTATGAAGATTTTAAAGCTATGTATAATCAACTTTGATCCAAGAAACTAAAATAAAGAATAATAATAAAAGAGTGTTAAACGATACAAATTTTTGACGGTCTAAGGGGGTCTTTTTTGTTATAATTTATCTCCTTAAAATCTAAACTGAAAACTTATAGATTTATTTTTTAAAGAGTATACCTGTATTTATTGGTATACCTGTATTTAAAATTTTTCCTGATTTTTTCTCTTATTTTATTTCTGTATTTCATTGAAAGATTCTGGTAGTTTTATCGGTACAATCTTAAATGTATTTGTCTGTATGAATAGAACAGATTTTCTTTCATAACTCAATGAAGATTCTAAAACTATGTTCTTTTGGATAATCTTTGCTCCAAGAGAATAAAACAAAACGTCAAAACGGGCATTACCTTTTGAAAAAGAAAAAATTGGTTCAATTTTCGATGTAAAAATTATAGGCGAAATGAACTTGTAAAGTGGTAAACATTATTTTCTGTTTATTTGTGTTTCCGTCCATTTTAAACGATTATTTTCAGCAAAAATAATAGGCGATATTCAATTTTCTATGCAGGACCATATTTCATATACACTTTCAATGTACAGCGTGCCTCATCTGGTATATACCTAAAATACCATGATTCTCATTATGTGCCATGAATTTTGACAATGATCACTGTAACTGATTAATAACAGTCCGAAAAGTGGGATAACATTTATTTTGTTGATGTCAGACGGCTGCATTTAACAAAAAATTAAACAATTCGAAAAAAATATTCGATCAAGTTGTTCGATCAAGACAAAATTTACTTTTATTATTTTTAATGAATACTTAACAATAATATTGTAAAACTTAATTCCTTAAAACTGAATTACATTTTTAGAATTATATTAATTTAAATAAAGCTTCAATTGCAGTAAAACCTGCAACCTAGTGGATAAATAAGGTCACGGTAGTAGGGAGGTTAAACCCATCCAATTGCAAAGTATAGCAAAACAATATTTAAAAACCCAAATTGTGTATGTAAGGTTATGCCATAAAATATCAAACTTTTGCTGAAAATTTGAATTTTTTTCTTTTTTTACTATTTTTTCTATTATTAGACCATTTTTTCATAGAAATAGAAAAAAAAACGTGCAGTAAAGAGTTAAAGCTTATAAGACTTCACAAGAAATACATTTATGAACAATAAGAAAATATTAAATACTAACATTGAGTTTTTAACATCCATAGCTCTATTTATAGGTATAAATATTAAAATTAAGTCAAAATAGAAACAAAAACACTAAAGTAAGAGTAAGTGTGTGAAATGGCTGTTTATTTTTAAGATTAAAGTATAAAGAAGGGTAAAGCAATGCAGTTTATGTCCAAAATTGAAATGACGTAGCGAAAAGAAACAAACTAACTCAGCATACTAACTTAAAAAGTCATCTACTGTTCAAGTCAGCTCTCTGCTCTCTAATTTCAACTTTTTATTACATTATCTAAATGTTTTTTTTATATATTTACACAAAAAGTAATCTATTTACTTAAATGTAATATTAACTGCAATCAGGTGCATACAACTTGGATGTTTTTAAATTCTAAATAAAACTTACTTTAAATGTGGAATATAGCAGGGACAATTTTTCTCATAAACTTAAAATCTCTTTAATACCTGCTTTGTAATTTATTATGCGCATCACCTACCTCATAAAGCATTATAAAATTAATTAAATGAAAGTGGTAATTTATTTAGGACAATAATTTATTAATGTCAGATAACAGAGACGGAATTATAAATTGTGTTTTGATATGTTGCACGTCCGATTCATTTAATATAATCTATTTTCTATTTTGACCACAAGTAAAATGTAAGTGCAAATTGTTTATCCATGAAAGATCCCGTATATCCGGGGATGAAATCTCTATATAATCGCGTATATCCAATTACTGTATTATAAGTTAAGCGTAATTCTTGGAATTTCGAACAATTGTTTGTAGAATTATCATTATTACATTACTTCAGGATTGTTTAAAATCTGTCACATTTCACATACCTCATAACAAATTGTAAAATTAATTAAAGGAATGTGGTAATTAATTTAAGACAACAATTTATTAATGTCAGATAACGAACACGGAATTATAAATTGTATTTTAATATGTTGCACGTCCGATCTATTTTGTACTTTGACCATCTAGTAAAATGTAAGTTTAAATTGTTTATCTATGAAAAATCCTGTATATCCAGGGATAAAATCTCTATGTAATCGTGTATATTCAATTACTGTATTATAAGATTTGCGTAATTCTTGGAATTTTGAATCATTACTTGTGGAATTATCAATATTACATTGCATTGGGATTGTTTAAGATATGTCATATTTTAACAAGATATCCTTTAAAGTAAAAATATTTTGAATAAATATATACAAATCATTAAATCATTCAATTTTTAATGAGTGTAGGAAAACTTAGTGTCGTAAAAAATTTTATTTTTATGAATAAAAATATGCCTGTTTTTTGTTTTTTTAGAAATCAACTTCATCGATACTACCCCTACAAGAAAAAAAAAACTTCCTACAATTCCTATAAACCTTTTTAATAAATATATACAAATCATCAAATGTTTAATCAGTGTAGAAAAACTTAGTTGTATAAAAAATTATTTTTTGTAAATAAAAATACGCATGCTTTTTGTTTTCTTAGAAATTATCTTCTTCGACACTGCCCCTCCAAGAAATAAAAACTTCCTCTTTTGTTATTCATAACCAAACGATAATCAAATATGTAAAACCAGCTACATTTGCACATTTATTAGTGTTGTATTTATTGATTACTCAGTATTTATCTTTATTCCCGATTATAAAATGGCTAGATTATATTTAGAAGTTCAATAAAAGAATAAAAAAGGTCATGCTTATGGAAATTACAAAATTTGGATAGTAAATAAATATGTAGACAACCTTCTACGAAAAAAAATGTCTGTAAAAAAAGTGGGAGAGGAAATGAATATTTTCATCAATAATTTTGAAAAGAGGAACAGGTTATTTGTTATGTTTGAAAGTATTATACAAACGAGTAATCCAGGAGTAGCAAAATGTTTTTAAAAATGTAATAAAGTTTGTACAATTGAAAGAATCTAGAATGATGTGAGATTTTTGTTTATAATGCAAAAAAATTAATAAATAATTTTTTCTCATCAAAAAATATTGTTATTATATAATGCTAAATGTTTCTATACTATGCTTTATATAAGAACATTAGTTTGTAGCAAAAAATCTGGTCTAAAAATATTACTCAGATTTTCCTGTGAGGAAATTTTCTGTTGAAAAGTTTTTACAAAGATTAAAGGAAAATGTACCTTAAAGAAGCTTCGATATAGTTTGATCTGTAATTTTTATATTTAGAGATAATGTATTTCCGGAATAATACTTTATGTATTAAAGTGCTTCATAAAATCACGCAATCCGAAGCTTTAGCTTTCGTTACTTCATAAAATCGGAATATTAAGAAAGAAAACTACCGATGGTTCTAAAACATTGGAAGATATGATTTAATAAATCGATTAAATATGATTATTGGAAGAAGATCAATAAGTGGAAAAGCCAAAACTTTTTTCCAGTTGTTAAAGAAGTGGACAACACAATGCTGCAGCACAATCAACGTTGACAGTACATAGGGAGTTTAACGTATGTTTACTTTCACGATGAACTAGAATTCCTTAGAAAAATTACATGAGGATTTGTCTCAAGAGATGTCCACATAAATTTTAATATGTGGAAAATCTGAAACCAACTGATTTTACACAATGTCAGAATTAGATAATTTGGATTAACATGCAAATGGAAAATACTGAGTACTATCTCTTAAATGATTTGTGTACAGACAAAGCACAAACTAAGTGTCAACACACAAAACTGCCGCATGTAAACGATAGAGATTCGACATGAATTGGCGAAAAATCATCTTCTTGAGCTAAAAATAATAGTATGGTGCGTGTTTACAGCGTCTGATTCTTTTTTCATCAAAATTAAAAATAGAGATGCATTCCAACTAATTTTTGCGATAGTAAAACTATATAGAACGATTTTAAAGATGCTGTTTCAGGGGGGAAAAGTTCAGTTTTCAGAAAAAAAGGGAAGATTAGGACCAAATTGCACAAGAGGAGCAGTTGTTAATTATGTCCAGGACGATATACGGAAAGATACTTAATGTGAGCATCCTCATTCGCCTGCAAAATTTAAAGTCGATGGACAGTGTGGTCAAGTAATCATTTGTGATGATTCGCAAATGAAGTGTTATAGAGTTCATTTAGTCATACAACGTCTCAACAACTCTACAACGCATCTGACTTTTTAAGTGACTTCATAAACAGAAAACGCAAGGATTTAGAGCCAATGAAAGTGGTGGCCAGGTATTACGAAAGAAGCTATTAATAACACGTTCGTCTCAAAAGAGTTCAAGCAGAAGCGCCTTCACAGAGTCATGTATATACGGGGGCGCACCATCCTGAATGAAAATGTTCGATGCAAGATACCGCCTATTCTGTAGTTGCGGCACAACAAACGTCTGCAGCAAGACGGGGCACTCATGGCCCCTAACGGAAAATGTGACAGAGCCACGTGCAGTTATTTCCTCAAAGAAGAATCATTCAAGGATGAATGTCACCATAAATCCACACCAGACATTCAGATAGTCAATTTTGGAGAATGTAGGGGAATTTCAGTGTGCATTCGCAAATTTCCGTGGGCCAAAATGCTACAATTGTGTATGTTGACTATCCCAGTGAGATAGAAAAGAGCCTTGTCGCTCAACAGAATATCCTAAGACTATGAAAGATCAATAGTCAATAGGTTGAGAAAACTAACTGCGAATGAGAGGAGTTGTGGTTTATGTGGTTTATATCTATCCGACAGCTCTTGGATATAGTGGATCTTGTATAGAAAATAGTGCATTATGTTTATGAACACTTTACGGATATGTTGAGAGTATCGCCTGTCCGTTGAGAAAGTGCGCGTGCGCTACTGCCTCCGAACTCTGATATGTGTGATTGTATGGAAACAGTTGTCCTTACATCTCCAACAAGTACCGGATCAAGAAAAACAGGAAAATCAAGTGACAGGTTTACTACCTCTTACAGGCTGAAATCCTAATTTCCCTATTTCATAATCATGACCCGGATATTTTCGTAAACCTTGGTCCACGCCGCCGTAGGTTCTTTATGCGACGAAATTCACGAATTGCAGTAAAAGCTTTCCCCTTGTTTTCGTAAAACAGCTTTACCACCACCAACGAATGTTCAACTAAAAATTCCGTGAATAATACAGCTGGAAACTTCGACAGGAAATACGTTTAATGTACGAATCAAACGTTTGCAAACGTTTGATATTCCAACATGTTTTGCATAAAGCTTCCTCTTCTTCACAAGCATACAAATCTTGACATTTTTTCCTTCCAGAAATGACAGCTTTTCCCAGTTTTATGTTTTATACTCATAATTCTGATTTTTAATATTGTTTCTGTGTTGAGTTTTGGTAGTTTATTGTGTTAAATTTAATGTATTTCTGGAATTGAAACACTCTGATGGCCATTGTGATACTACTTTTTTGTCGAAATTTGGGTGCGCATTTCGTGTTTAGTCAGTTTATATGCTAAATTTCATTGTATTTTATTCATTCGTTTGTGTAGGATGGTGTTTGCATGGAACGTTTAATTATAACCACACTATTATTAGAGTATATTGTTTATTTATCAAGTAATGTTACTGCTTGACTTTTGTTTGTAATGTTACAGTAAATGAGTAATTTCGTGTATATTATTATTTTCTAAATTCGCAATTTCTGCTATTAGTTTACTACACGGTTTTGCGTGAGAAAAAAAGGATATCATTATTGCGATTGCTGTGTCTACAGTAGCTCAGCTGAAAAAAAAAAACTACTTCTTTCTCCCATTTTTTTATTTGATATATTTCCATGCTTAAATCTGTAAATGATAGTAGAGTTATAATTAAAGAGTATTTCTTCGAAATTACATAGGTAGATAAATAGACTTTCATTAATATTTTAGAGTTCAGAAACGCGCAAGAGTATAGTGTTGATATTAATAGCGGGGTTCCATTAAAACATTAAATTAAGAAACTATCACGTGGTGTAGGTTACATTTTTGTTAAAAAATAATTTTCATTCCCGTATTCTTATATTTCTAAAAAAGAATATATTGCGACATTTTTAGCGTCAGATAACAATGATGCAATGTTTGGCAATACAATAAAAGAAAATCTATCATCTATAAAATAATGGAACTCATAAAGATATAACTAATCTTCTAAATTAGTGTCTGTAAAATTAAATCATTCATCATTTTACCTCTGATACATACCTGTCTCCATTAATTCCCTGCTAATTTTCCGCTTGTCTAAGTTCAGGGAGTTTTAAGTTAAGCAATAAATATCCGGATTTATTTGCGATGATAAATGAAACTAGCAAAATTATTTTTAAATACAGAGTATTTAAAAAGAATTTCTCTATGTTTTATTATATTTAAGATGAAATGCGGAAGAAATAATTCATCATCGTTAGTATTACTTTTATTGTTTCATTGAAAAAACTTCTTTCAAAACAACCATATTCTTTTCATCTTTTAAAAGTTCATTCGCCTGCTGTCTTCGTGGACAAAATTATATCTAAATTTTTTGAAGTTTTAGAATTAATAAACATTTATTGCAACAGAATAATAACAAAATTATTAATATCCAACTTTTATAAAGCATCACATGAAACAGAAAATAGTAAATATATATATATATATATATATTAGATATGGCACCTCTAATTAGTTTCTTTAGCGGACTCATAGATATTTTTATACAAAAGACAAAATATCTAATCACGATATTTTGTTTCACATAAGCATAAAAATATTTATATTTTTTAATTAGAAATTTATAGAAAGAAACAATAAAGTATACAAAAGATCGTTCGAAAGAATCGAAAGTTTTTCGACCTTAATTAACAATGTTGTAGATTTTAATTTTTAGTAGGATTGTTTTCATTAATTAAAGAATATATGTTTTTTATAGTTAAACTAGTTATATTTAGCTTTAATTGAAAAGTTTTCTCCTAAACAACTCGGTTATAATTGAAGTATCCTAATGTTTTAACTAACTACAAAATCTATTCAAAATTATTTAGAACTGAAGAGCATTATAATCGTTTTTAATATAAATTAGACGCTACGGAAATCTATAAATTATTATTGTTATTCCCTGAATAAAATATAAATTATACCTTATTACTATAATAGTTAATGATAAATTATTGCAAAAAAATCCTTGAGTGAAATTAAAGTATTCCAAAATACTGAATTAATTTTTTAAATGAACTAATTAAATATTATTTTGATATAAAGTAGTATTTCCATTAAATGTGAGACAACAAAGTCACAATGACTAATTATTTATACAAACAAATATCATTATTATACAATTTAAATAATTAACATTAATTATTAAACAAGAACACTAGATTGTTTTGTTAATTTTCGTGCGGATAGAATGTGAAGTGAACATAAATGGCATTCGTACAATTTTTAATGCATGATTCTTTGAATGCCTCAATATAAAATGGTAAAGACGCATTTCGGTTAAATTCCGATTGCTTAACTAATTCAACGTTGTTAATTAAAAATATAATTACTTAATTTTAATTAATAATTTCAACTATAGTTTAGTTAACTATGGTTTTCACATTATTTTCAGAAATAATTAACGTTATTATCCAATCTTCCAAATTCTTTTAATAAAATATTTTTAATAAAACATTATTACTATTTTAACTAATAGCTATAATATTTATGTGTTTTGTTGATTTTTTAAATGTTAAAGGAAAACACAAATTTTCTTCTCTCTTGCAAAATTAAAAATGTGACTTCACAATAAATTATTAAGAATTACTGATTTTTCATAAGAATATTTCTAGACTAGTCCCACTTAGCTTTCGGAATACTTCGAGCACTTTTGAGAACACTGTGTTATAAAATAAAAATAAATACAAATTTAATTTCTACACTCTCAAAATAAATTCGTAAATTTACATATTAAAAGAGGTATTAAAAAGATTACAAAGAAAATTTTGCTAAAGAATATTTTTAAAAACAACAAAAAGTGAATAAATAGTATTACAATTTTCAAACGTATTTCAACATAGTTTTCAAAAAACTATGCATTTGAAAGTACATTTTATTCCTTAAACGTCGGTGTGAAAATTGAAAATGTGCGGTATTTAAAAGTTTAAAAAAAATCCAATAAAAGTTAAATTTATTCGTCTGCTGTTGTCAGCTTGACACTGACATGAGAGTTACGCATAGGCACGTTTATCCTTTATAATACAGATACTTTACTCAAGGAAATCATACAATGTGTTCAATTATATATAAATACAACACTACGATCAATGAAAAAAAATAATTTTGACACTGACATCTGAGGTCATAACGGCCATTGACAGACACTATAAATGATACAGACAACGGTAATATCTTCTCTCTTTTTAATTGTGTTTTAGGCGGAAATCAATAAATGAATAAAAATAGTTGTCATAAGTTTCTGCAATCGGAATTTTTTTTTTTTCAAAGATAATATTCTTTTGTTATAATATAAGAGCTCGAATTCCTTTTGGTGGGCAATAACAGTGTTTTTACACTATTATTTATCCAGTTTATAAGAAGTTGCATTTTTACTTGCAAAAACTGAATGGATAAAATTATTTCAATACGATAGATTCGAGAAATAAAAAGGATTTCGCCCCCAGGGTAAGTTTTTAAGTCAAATAATTTAAATTTAAATTTATATGCAATGTATTTTATTAAAATCTAAAAAAATAATACTGATTATTAGATGATAGTTTTCACCATTTTTTCAATTACAAGAGTCGAATTTTATCATTTTTCCTTATTGGTATTACACTAGAACTGTATTTTTCGAAAAATCTTTTATTGTTTTCGTCTTTTTATTATAATTGTGCGTTTAATTTTTTTTTCCTGTTTAACGATAGTACAATTACTAGGTGATGACAACGTCGTACAAAATTTCACAAACGGTAAAGAAAAAATCGCTTTTTGCCCGATTTTTCAGTTTATAAGACTTTTTTTTAATTGGAAAATTCAATAAATATAAATAAAAAAAAATGATATATCAATGTTAAAAAGAAACAATTAGTATAAAAACACCAGATAAACTAAAAAAAAGTTTTATTTAAAAGTAGAAGCAGTGCAAATACACTTAATGTACATAAACAAATGTAGGACTTTATGTATAAAAAACGTAAAAAGTATCAACTTATTTTGCAAATGATGAAAGATTGCAAAACACCTTTTGCTATAAATAGAACGCACATTCATTTTTTTTTTAAATTTTCTTTGTTATGAATCGAATGGTTAATTTCTGTCTATGTCATCAAAACATTTAAAGTAAATTTGAATTTTTAGCTGTTATTCTTATTTTTTTTTTTGTCCTATTTAAAATTTATTTTCTGAAAACATTTTCATTGAAGTTCATGATTAATGTTTGTATATACTTTTTTCCTCAATGCTTCGACGATTCTTTTTTTGGACATCTATTAAATATAATAAAAAAGCAAATACATGTAAATAAATAATCCTATATTTTCTTTGATGTTTTTATTTTCTCTCTGTATATGGTATTCTATTTTCAACACTTTATATCCAAGCAGTAATTTTATTTAGCATTAAAGAGCATTGAATATATATTTTATTTAATCCGTGTATGTATAAAAATAGATTTTACTTTCCATTCAAGTACTTTGCTAGATCACATTTGGGCAGGGCAGAAAACAGTAAAATTAAGTATTTTTAAAGTGGTCATGTTCCAAATCCTTTACATAAGTGTAGATTATTTATTATTATAAAATGTTATGTAAAAAACGGGAAAAAACACAGATATTTCGTTTCAAAGGTGGGATCACAATGTTTATATTTACATTGCTTTTTTAAGAATTGTTAAATTTAATTAATAAAATTGTTTGTTAATTAATTTATCTTTTTTTCTAAATAGTTTATGAGAAGTACTGTAAGAACCAATATTCAATCAGTTTTGAGAAAAAAAATATAAATTTCCCAAACTGTTCCTGGATTTTCTTAATAACCTTAATTTTATATCAAGGTATAAAAAATCGTTTTAATAATTATGGTTTAAATTTATGGATATTCATTAAGTTGATAAAAAATTCGAAAATTTACATTTTCATATAATTATTATGACTGATAAAATTGTCAGTGCTATCATCAAAAAATATCATCATTCCATTTCAAATAATAGTTAAAAGTTTTAAAATGGATGTAAAAATAAAATATAAATGGAATTTGAGCTGAAGTTCATTCGTTAAAAATATTTTTGTAATATTTATTAATTGGTCCTAAGTAAAACGAAATTCTTGATTTTTGTTTTCTTTAATTTTCTCGAGTTTATCTTTACTTTGAATGAATTACTTTTGAAAGAAATTTTTCTCAAAAAGACGTTTTTTTTCATTTGTGTTTCAAAAAATTCTCAATATTTTTTTAAGGATATTTTCAAAATATTACTTTTATGTTAGTTTGTTTAAAAAGAACATTTCTTTATTGCTCAAAAAAATTTCAGGAGATTATACTGTTGAAATTTTAAAAATTTTACATCAGATAAGTACGATTTTTCATTAAAAATATAAATATTTTTTATTTGCGAAGTTATTTAATTTCAGAGTAATTACTATAACCTTAAGTCAATTAGTCGCAAAATTTTCAATATAGTTTCAAAATTAATGTTTTAACCCTGCATGCAAACTGTCATACTAGTTTTCAGCCTGATAATATGTTTGATAGTTTGAAGACTCTTATAAATACTAAATCTGCATCTTGTAATTTTTCAAACCATATGATATGAAATAACATACGTTACACCTTTTAATATTGTGTTTTCAAATCTTAGGATGACTACTGTTTCAAATCTAGTCATAAAAAAAAACTTAAAAAAAATTAAATTTTATCTATCAATCTATTCCAGCCGTACACAACCTGTAGCCCGCGGGTTGCATTTGACAGGGCGACATTTTATTCCTTGCCCGAGGTACAAAATCTTTTATCTATATTTATACAATTGAAATGCGCATAGAAAAAATATTAAAATTTTCAGCGTCGTTTTAAATGTTTTTATGGGAAAATAATTACATATAACAGGAATTTTAATTGAAAATTGTGTTAAAGTTCTTAGTCAAAAGCTGTTTTTGCATGTAGTTCTATTTATCCTAGAATGATGTACACACCCAGAGAAAAAGTTTTGTTGAATCAACAAAAATGTGTTTGGTCTAACAAATCTTTTCGTTTGAATATGGGTCAATGTAAATTTTTTTGAATAAACAAAAAAATATTGTTGATTTTTTTTTTTTGGCAATTTTCCGTCTACAATTTACATCCGAAATGCATAATAACGTAATAATTACACAATTAATCCGTCTTAATTTGAAAAGTTTTTATTATCCAAAAATTATGTTAATCCTTTATAGCTATATAATTTAATTAAACAAAATTACGTGAGAGAGTTATGGATACTGCATATCAATTTAAATTTTGCAAAAACAATAAAATTTTGTTGGAATTGCAAATTGAAAATACAAGATTTTAATCGAAGTAAAAAAAAACAATTTTGTTAATTGAAATAATATTGACGAAATTTTGTTAAAATGTCATAAGAGTGATAAGAATATTTTTTTTATCTGTGCAACAAATCTGTGCTACTTTAACTAAAACATTCGCTTAAAACAACCAAAATGTACTTAGCGAAACATTTTTTTGTAGTTTTAATCAATCTCTTTTTCTGTGTGCACAATAGCGCAATGTGCTTTCCAAAATTATTTTAACAGTATAAATTGATTTTTTTTCTGAATATACCCGGTTAGTTTTATTAACACTTCATTTGAAACAACAGGCCATTATTATCACCAAACGCAAAACACACATTATGATGACAAACACAGAATACGCGACATTCTACGAACAAAATATTTATTATCCTTATATTTTACAAAAACAGAATAAAAATAAAAAAAATTACTTATGAGTCGTTTCATTTTAAAACTGAACGTAAAAAAAGGCTTGCTTAATATCACCTACTATAACCTGTGGCTTAAAATGAAGTATTGCAACAGTTTTTTATTCATACATTTACGAAATAAAATACTTATGTTTAACGAATATAATAACCTGCATGAACAATTTTACATTTGAATTCTGATCACAAAATAACATCTCTTTCGAAATACTTTCAACAGAAATATTTAATAAAAATATACATTCGTTATTATTATTTGCAATTTTATAAATATAATACATGTCATTTCAAAGGGAAATTTTAAAAATATCTTTTTACACATAAAAAAGAGAAATTATTAGATAAAATTTCAAGAAATAGTTTTAAATTTTTATGCTGAAAATATTGATTTAGTATACTTTGTCTAGTTATTAAAACAGTAAACTATTTTTTCTATGACGCATTTTCTCTTAATAGAAATTTAATTTTACAATAAGTCGGATCCTAAAAAACAAAAATATTATAATTTATTTTCCTTATGTTTACTTTACGGTCAAAGCATTGAATAGAATTTATGAAATAAAAAAATACTCTAACCAGAAAATGATAGCTCTCTATTTAACGTCAATACATCTTCAATTATTATGTCCGATTCTTTTCTTTTTGTAAACAGCTTCCTTTTCCTAACCTTAAAAATAAGTAGTTAAAAATATAATATTAACCATTTTTTCTCAAAACCTTTCAAAACCTTCTAAGAAAACTTCTGCAATCAAAGATAAAAAAGAATAGCAAATGAAGACCTGAGTTAACTAGGAAAGGAATTTTTCTCTTTTCTTGAAGGAAACTTCAGAAATATCATCTTTTAAAGCGATGTTTTCTTAAGTAAATAAACCGTTTAAAAAAATTAAAGGTCATATGTCAATGGGGTCAGTTATGCTGCTTCAGGTAAAGAAATCACTTTCAAAAATAACACAATTATATCTTCATAAATTGCATGTAACAGAACTCCAGAATCAAATAAATATAAAGTCCAGTATCAAATAAAAATAAAATAGTTTTAAATTTTTATGCTGAAAACATTGATTTCATATATGTTGTCTATCTATTAAAATAATAAATTATATTTGCTATGGCTCATTTTCTCTTAATAAAAAATGATCTTAGATCAACAACAATACAATAGGTCAGATCCCCAAAAAACTAAAATGTGAAAATTTATTTTTAATCAAGTTCTTTTTCTGGGTGCAGTCACAAGTTGATCGCGATTTTCAAAAATTTGAGTTTCTGGATAGGGTGAGTTTTGAAACTCAAGCCATCTTATAAATTTTAAGATAGTAAATGCGGAAATTTGTCTTTTACTTTATTTATTTATTTTCAGTTTTGAAAGTTTTGGCACCATAACCGTTTAAGGTGCGAAATATCGCTTTTTACGCTAATAATGTTAATACTAGTTATCCAAGTAGATTTACTGAAGTTTAACAAAAACATCATTGTCTGAAACCTAACGAATTTGGTTATTTTGCGTACTATTCAAGTCATTTTCATATGAAAACACACTAAGCAAGAGTTTTTGGAGACGTGTTTAAAACATCGAATTGTAACAAAATTTAACAGATATTATAGCTTTCTAATACAGTAAAACCTCCATAACGGACACTCCCGAATAGCGGACACCTCTATTTAACGGACAGTTTTCCAATCCCCACTCCCAAAACTTAAATTTTTGTATATTTAACCTCTGAATAACGGACATTCCGAATAGCGGACACTTTATTCGGCGATAAAGGTTGAAAAAGTACTTTTTAAATAGAAAAAAATTAAAAAAATAAATAAAAAAGCCTCTGAATTTATCAGGACAACATGCACAAATTTTGTGATCACAGTTAAATGTAGATAAAGAGCTGAGAAAATCCCCCCTCCCCAACGTTCAATCCTAAATTCAGGGGATTGCCCGGGATAAATACTCTCCCAGACTATTGAAATGCCATCCAAGAACATTTTGAGATTTAATGCTTTTAAAGATCAAAAAATGCAATCTCTCCTTCCTCGCCCGGAACTATAGAATGTCCAATAACATCACACAGAAAAACAAATTACATGAAATCGCAAGCGAAAAAAAACTTTTGTGATAGATTTTTTTCGCAATAATATAATAAACAGTGGATAAAAAAGTGTGCACAATTTTATTTCAATTTTATTGCTTAAAAAATAATTTCAATTTATGATTAATTATATAATAGAGGTTTTAGGACATATAAAAGTAAATTAATGAAACATTAAGTATTTCTTAGCGGTTTTTGAATATCTTTCCCAATAGCGGACACCTCCAAATAGCGGACATTTTCTGCGTTCCCGAGGTGTCCGTTATTTAGAGGTTTTACTGTACTTTTTGTGTTTTATCACTTGTAATTCTTTCTGTAGAGTAATATTTATATTAAATTTAAAGAGTGAAATATATATTTATTATAAAAAAGTTGCGAACGGTTCAAACAGAATTAAGTAAATATTCATTACTATTGTTATTATAGCTAAAAGTCTAAATGTTAATGAAAACATGTTGTAAATTCATAGTTACTTGCTAACATTACTACATGTAAAGAGTAAAAGAAATATTTGTTAAAAGAAAACAATGCTCAAGTAAAATACATGTACTTATAAAGGAACAAGACACCCAAAAGGGTTAAAATAATATTTAGTTAATCGCAATGATACAAAACATGGAAAAATCTTACACATGTTGAAATATAAACAAGTGGATAAGTGTGATCGCAGATTGCACAGAGGGTTTCGTTTAATATTTTTTTTAAAACAACTTATTCTTTAACTAATAAAGCCAAATTGCTAATTTATAATTATAATTCTTATCGCATTCATCAAATAATAGTACCAATAAATTTAATTTTAAAATAATGATAAAAAGAATTTATTCATATTAACAAATTAAAGTATTCAAATAAATTATTTAAATAAAATCCAAAATTCCTGTGTTTTGGAAAATCCGAAATAAAAAAAAATAGCGAAAACATAATAAAACTTTAAATTTTAAAACCGAAAAAAAAAGTAAAAGAAATTTAAAATGCTCAATCATTAATAAATCACATTTTTTTTTAAGAGAAAGAAAATTGAATTCCAAAAATTATTATGAATGTCAGTGATAAAAAAAAAATAATGTAAGCCCTGAAATTGGCAAAAAATGCAAAATTTATTTTAATTAAATCCATATTAGTAGGAAAATATAATGTTACTGCACTGGGGTTCGTACTAAGAATGTTTTGCTTACTATTGAGAGATTTACCTCGAAGTTATGATGTCTATACGATAAGCGTTGAAATTAAAGTTCGTTTTAAAAATTCAAATCATAAAATGAAACGTATACGGTGATAAAATTGATTTAATTAAAACAATAGACTTTTTCAGACTTTTATGATTTGTCGCGTGGCATGAGGTATTCAGCTGTAAATACACAAAATTTGAAGTCCCTGACATATACAGTTTTGGGGTACTGGCTCTGTGACGGTAAGACAGACAGCGGCGAAGACGAATAGGGTTTTGTCAAATGCACGAAACCCAAAAAATGGTTTAATGTCAATAAGTAAAATAAATACTTAACAAAGTTTAAATCATGTAAAATATTGTGACAGTATGAAGTTAACTAATAAGTCTCAAAATAAGCATAAATCTTAAACAATTTTTCAACTTTAAATTGCTAAAAAAAATAATTTGAAGTTATAAATTTAAATTACTGTGCTGAAAATATGGGGTATGAATTCTTTTTAACTAAACAATAAAATAATAATAATAAATAAACAAATTGTACATAAATATATTTTTTGGTGCAACTTATATTCTGTCCATTATTTCACTTCTTTGATACTATTGTTCCGTTACATGCAATTTATGAAGATATAATAGTGTTATTTTTCAAAATGATATATCTACCCGAGGCAGCATAATTGATCCCATTTACGCATGACCTTTTATTTTTCAAAAAACGATTTATTTACTTAAAAAAGCATCACTTTGAAAAATGATATTTCTGAAGTTTCCTTCAAGAAAATAGAAAAATTATTCTTCTATTTAACTCCATTCTTTATTTGCTATTTTTTTCTCTTTCATTGCGGAAATTTTCTTAGATGTTTATGAAAGGTTTTGAGAAAAAAAAATCAATTATGTTTTTAACTAAGTATATTTTTAAGGTGAGGAAAAGGAAACTGTATTCAAAAGGAAAAGAATCGAACATAATAATTTAGAGTGTATTGACAGTTTAAAATTTTTAAATTGTATAAATTCTATTCAATACTTTGACCTTAAAGATAAAAAAAATAATTTTTAATACTTTGTTTTTTAATATTTTGTTTATAAACTTTAAATTACTGTACTTTAACTGAATATATATGGTATAAATTCTTTTTAACTAAAAAAAAAATATTAAAATAAAACGACTTACCTGAATATTTATATTTTTGCACAACTTATATTTTGACCATTATTTAATTTATTTGATACTAAAGTTCAGTTACATGCAATTTATGAAGATATAATTAAGTTATTTTACAAAAGGATATCTTTATCTGAAGCACCGTAATAGATCCCATTGACACATGATCTTTATTTTTTTCTAAAACGGTTGTTTTATTTAAGAAAGCATCGCTTTAAAAGATGATATTTCCGAAGTTTTTTTTAAAAATAAATAAGAAAAAATTCCTTTTTTTGGTTATTAGCTCACAGGCTATCATAGTCTGAGAGCTTATGTGCCCGTCCGTTCTGTATGTACGTTCGTATGTTCGTACGTAACGCGATAACTCATGATAAAAATATCCGATCCACTTGAAATTTTGTATGTAGGTATATCCTGACAAGGCGCTTCCCTGATTAGTTTTTGGAGTTCATTCGATATGTATAAGAGGGGGAACGGGGGGCTCATGCCCCTCCCCTTAGTTGATATAAATGGGATTTTCATGCAGAATTAAGTTTTCGTTCAAAATTTAGATTAGGATCATTCTGATGAGGCGATTCCGTGACTGTTATTAGGTGTTCATTGAATAAGTATAAATAGGGGGAAGAGGGGTTCTAATGCCCCCCCCCCTTAATTTATATAAATGGGTTTTTTTTTCAAGCAGAATTTTCAGATTTTGTTCAAATCTCTGAATAGTTTTGGAAATTTAATGGTTAAGTATAAAAGAGGGGGATAGCTCCTTTTAAATTATATAAATGCTAAATGGGTTTTTATTAAGAATTACCTCATTTGCTCTGAATTTTGGATATAGATTTTTTATATGATAAAGCATGTCTTTGATAGTATAGGAGGTTCAATGATTAAGTATAAAAAAAGGGAAAGAGGAGAGCTGTTTCCCCTTCTTAATTTTTTTTCGAACGGAATTAACCCTTGAAAATATAAGGCTTTAATGTACAATTAGTATTTGTAGCCTGTGAGCTCAATGCCATCAGTTTAACTGGGCAGTATTCTTTATCTCACTTCTTTCTTTGCTATTTTTCCTCTATTATTGTGGAAGTTTTCTTAGAAGATTTTGAAAGGTTTTGAGAAAAAATGTTTCACATTATATTTTTAACTAAGTTTATTTTTAAAGTTAGGAAAAGGAAACTTCCTTGAAAAGGAAAAGAATCGGACATAATAACTCAAGGTGTATTGCCAATTAAACAGAAAGCTTTCATTTTCTATTTGAAGTATTTTTCAATTATACACTCTAAAAAATAAATGTGTAAATTAGCTAATTTTACCCGAATATATGTGTAAATTTCTAAAATTACACACCTGTCGTAAAATTTACACATTTTTTTCTGAAATTTACCTGTTTATATGTGTATTTAGGATGTGAAAGTAAGTGTGTAATTTTTTATCAGTTGAAAAACTCAAACAAGTGTGTAAATGTCTAGAAATGCTTGGATTTACACTTATTTATGTGTTAGTCTAATTTAAACTTAATTATAAGTACACACATAAGTGAGTAATTTTTTACAAATGCATACTTGTCATAAAATTTACACATTTTGAACAAAAAATTACCTTTTTTTATGTGTACCTAGCATGTGAAATCAAATGTGCAATTTGTTATCGCTTGATTAACTCATACAGATGTGTAAATGTAGAAAAGTACTTGCATTTACACGAATGAAAGTGTTAATCATAATTAAGGATCAACTGAATCAACGATTTTTAAGATCAAAACAGAAACTGAAACCGAATTTTGGTACTCATCCTATTTTCGGCCGAAAACGAAAACGATAAAAAAAATTTTAAGTGATTAATACATACAAAATGATACAAAATTAGGTCCGTTCGTAATTATGTATGTATGTAAGACCGATTGTCGTTGTTCAGTCCATTCATTCGTCTGTCTGTCCGTCTGTCCGCATATAATAGAGCAAAAACTATCCAACCGAATGGTTTGAAATTTAAAATATAAAATTGTTCCATAATTTTGTCGAATTTTTCAAATTTTATGAAAATCGGATGTATAGTTTGATTACAGGGATAATCAAAAGTATTACGTTACATTACCGTCAATGAGAAAAAAAATGTTTCAAGTTCATTTTAATGGTGTTACAGCATTCCAAACAGGAAAAAAATTATATGCATTTACCGAAGCGTATTAAAATATACATTCGGTGCAATATATGGTGAACAAACGTTTATTATTCATTTACAGAGCTACACAAAAGAATTCCGTCACATAATGATATATGGGAAAACATTGTTTTCTGCGTATTTCAATCATGTTAAATTATTTCGTATATAATTAAGTTGATATACGTTGCTCAGTTTTATTACAAGTTACTTCTTTAATAATAGAAAGCGCTAACAGTATTTACAAGCACTCACAAAAGATTTCGGATACTATACTGCTCCAGAACTACTCTACGTTACAGATTTTTGCTAGAAGTGCACTTTTAGTTGTGATATGAGTTTTTAAGTGTAACCATATTTTTGCATATTACTTTGTGTATATAAATGCTGTAAATCATATACAGGGTAACACAAAAGAATCTGTAAGAGTTACAGAGTAAAAATGAAAATAGCATTGGTTTTCGAATCAGTTACGCATTTTCACGGTATCCCATGATAAGTAATGATTCTAGGTTTGCGATCTTGATTGCGTCCTATTTAAGAAGAGGTCCTATTATTTTCGTGTTACTGAATTGGAGATATATAATCGTATCAAATTTTATATTCATGCATTTTAGCATAAGAATTTAACAGCTAATGTATTAAGCTCAGAATATTTATAAAATTAATTGTAGTACGAACGCAGCTCATTTGCCACGTTTGACGCGCAATTTCCAATTTGTTAATGATGCTACACGCTTTCGAATATAATACAATCTATATGTATCTAAGAAGTGTATGATAAAATATACGTTCTGCACAATCGGTGGTGCAAAGAATATTCATTATTAATTTCCAGGGCCACACACAAGTATTCCATTACATAATATTATAGGGGAGATACCGTTCAGGGCGTGTTATAACACGATTAAACTATTTCACATTTTATGTACGTTGTTGAGGTTTATTATATGTTACTTCCTGTATAATACAAAGCAGGGATGTAGTGGAGGGTATACGCGGGTACACGCCGTATACCCTTTGGATTTTTTTAAGGAACTCGGTATACCCTCTGTTTCTCAAAAGAGCTACAGTGTATACACTCTAGGGTATACCCTCTGTTTTATGCATATACCCTTTGCTTTTTTTACGACTACACCGCTGACAGAAAGCAGATAATATTTACAGGGACACACCGAAGATTTCGGCCACTATACTGTATCCGAAATACTGTATCCATTACACCAAAAACTGAATATTTTTAGAACTTTGTCATAGCACGAACGCATCTCATTTGCTACGTTTAAAATGCAATTTCCAGCTTGTTATAAATTAATTATTGACATATAGAATCACATTTCTAACACACAAATATATATATATGCATGTGTATGTATAAGGTTCAAATAAAATGAAAACGTATTCCATGTATTAGTTCTTGAGATAGAGTGCCAACAAAATTTATATCACATAGAGACAGACAGAGTCACAGACATACAAACAAACATTTTATAAAAACATTTTTAACCTTATAAAATGTGTAAAATCCATTAAAAACAAGAATTCGAAAATTTTCACGAATCTAGTTTTTTTTTCTTGCAAAAATAGAAGAGTGTAAAAATGTTTCAGGTTCAGGTATATATGTCAGTTTATCTTTTACTGTGATTTTTTGTCAACGATCAGCTGTCGTTAACAAAACACACTTCTACGACACTTATACTTCTGTGGTTTCAAAAAGGAAAAAAAAAATATTAAGCCTGCTGTTTTGAACGAACAGGTGATAAACTTGAAAGTTTAGTAATGTAAGCATTTTTTGCTTTATAATTTTTGCATGCGCATATGCCATGTGCAATAGGGAAAACTCGCAGACGATTTTTTAATTAAAGACAGTAAAGTTTATTTGTTGATCTTTGGAATACACAGAGAACGAGAACATTTTGTTTGTAAAAATAGCCGTTTATGTACGTATAGTCCGTCTAAGTTTAAAAATTTAAGCAAAAAATATTACAAGAGTATCGCAAAATTCTGTGTTTCATACGAAATACGTCCAAGAAAGTTTACAAATGCTGTTGGTATGTGTAAAATAGATTCATGCCACTGCTTTTGTAATTAATATTGGACTATTTGTTTTCTACAAATGATTCTATGGATTACCATCAAAAAATGAAGAAATATGTCGATGGAAAATAGGTATGAAAAATATTTTTTTTGTTTGCTTTTCTTTAAATTACAATGATTTTGTTGAAATAAATAAAAATCTATGAATAATCCATATGTTTGAAGGAATGAGACTGAAATGTCATAATTATATTGTCTATTTATTTTTTTTTAAATTCTAGAAGCTTTTATTATTTTATTTTGTGAATGATTTTAATGAAAGGAATTTCAAAATATCTATACGATACACAGTATCAGAAAATATATGATTAACCCACGAAAAAAGAAATAAAAGATAAACAGTGCACAAAAATTACAATAATGCATACAACCACAGTTAAAATTCATTAGCTTTTATTCGATATATTTTTTTAATGTTTCGAGATTTTTACGAATTTAGATCTAATAAAACAAGTTTACAAACCAATTTATAAATTTTATCGCATTCATTTGGATTTTACTTAGGATGTTAACTATTTTAAAAAGTGGATTTAAGCTAGCGATTAAATCATTATTTTAATCAACAATTTGAAATAAAAATCAATTATTTAAATCAAAATTGATTTAAATCTAATTGTTCTAAATGACACAAACGTATTAAAATCTAAGATTAAGTTAATTTGGAAAGTGTATTAAAATTATTGTAATTTGGAATACTGTATACAGTACACCAAAATCTGATAAAAAAGCTTTAAATAATTGTTTCTAATCTTAATTTCTGAGTCCTGTGAAACATTAAATACAATAACTTTGTTAAGGCATAAAAGATATTTCATTTAAATATTATATTTAAATCTAAATCTAATATAATTTGTGATGTCATAATTTCCTTTAAGTAATTAAATTGTTTATTCTTTTATATGAAATAAGCATTTAAAGTATGCTAAATTTCGGCTATATATATATATATATATATATATATATATATATATATTAGTATGCACATACATTGTGTAAGGTATGATTTATGCTATTAACAGTAATTTTTGTTACTACAAATGCAAAATGAGCTACCAATAATATTTGTTAATTATGTTGGTTATGCCATATTGAAATTACTTATTTGCTGTTTTTATTAATTCTGTTGATTACTGTTTATTTTGGCTATTTGTTAAGGCTGCAACACTTTGCCCCTTTTGAAATTAACAAAATGCACCCTACCTTTTAAAAAATAGTGAAATATAGCCAGATCTTTTTTGAAATAAATCCCTCCATACCGCAGTACTTCTAAATATGTGCACCCAAGACTTAACAAAAATGATAGAACTTTATTTCTTGGAAAAAAGCGGGATATTATTAAAACATGTTATTTAATTGTATTTTTCAATTCGTGATTTATAGAAATATTGAAAATTAATGATTTTTATATTTATCATACTAAAAAATTATGTACTTATTTTTATTGCTACTAAGCACATTAGTAATATATTTTCTTATGTAATAGTGCCTTTTTACTTTCTTCTATCTTTACAAGAAGAAAGTATTGGATTCATGAAAATTTTCGACTTCCGGTTTTCGACGGATTTATACGTTTTAGAAGGTCCTGAACACGTTTTGACTATTTTTAGAAAATGCCTGTCTGTGAGTCTGTCCGTCTGTCTGTCTGTCTGTCTGTCTGTCTGTCTGTATGTAACAAAAAATTTGTGGGCGCTCTATCTCAAGAACTAACGTTCAAAATTTAATAAAATTTTATATTCAGTTAGACCTTGATATGAATTAGTGCCTATTGGTTTTTGGTGAAAATTGGCCTGCAGGTGGCGCTGCTATACTACGTTTTTCATGATTTTCAAGATTGCTATATCTCAAGAACTAATGCACAGAATTTCCCCAAACTTCAGATTCTGTGACCCCTTGATATAAATAGACGCTGATTAAGTTTTGGTGTAAATTGGCTAGCAGGTGGCGCTGCTGTGCCACGTTTTTCATGATTTTTATGGTAGCTATATCTCAAGAACTAATGCACAGAATTTCACCAAACTTCAGATTCTGCGATACCTTGAGATACATAGCCGCTGATTAAGTCTTGGTGTAAATTGGCCAGCAGGTGGCGCTGCTGTGCCACTTTTTCATGATTTTCATGATAGCTATATCTCAAGAACTAATGCATAGAAATTAACCAAACTTCAGATTCTGCGATACCTTGAGATACATAGCCGCTGATAAGATTTTGGTGTGAACTGCCCTATAGGTGGGGCTGCTATGCTACATTTTGCACGATTTTTGCGATAACTATATCTCAAGAACTAATGCAGAGAACTTTATCAAATTTTAGATTTTGTTACACTAGAATATATAACATAATTAGACGTTGATTACATTTTGGTATTAACCTTGCAACAGGTGGTGCAGCTATGCTGCATTTTGCACGATTTTTCCGACAGCTATAACTCAACAACCAACGCACAGAATTTCATCAAACTTCAGATTTTGTTACAAAATGGCATATAACATAATTACACCATGATTACGTTTTGTTATAAATCCTTCAACTGATGGTGCTGCTGTGCTATATTTTACACGTTTTTTTAACTAGCTATATCTCAAGAACTAATGCACAGAATTTCATCAAACTTCAGATTCTTTTACACCATAACATAATTAGACGCTTTTTTACGTTTTGGCATAAATTGTCCAAGATATGGTGTTGCTGTGCTACGTTTTGCAAATTTTTTGTTATAACTATATCTCAAGAACTAATGGACGAAATTCCATCAAATTTCAGATTCTGTTAGGTCTTGACATCAATAGATGCTTATAAGGTTTTAGTATAAATTACCCAACATGAGGCACTACTAAGCTCATTTTCTCAGAATATTAATAAAATTTTGCGTTTTAGGCTTTTCGAATACCAGAATCTCATTAGGCTAGGTTAAATGTTCGAGGAAATTCGATAGTGGGTAACTTTGGGATCACCACTTTTTTTTTTTTTTTTTTTTTTTTTTTAATATTAAAATGTACTTATGAGATAGAAGAAAGTTTTGGGATTGACACATCCAACTAGTTTTTAGAACAAGCATTCTGCCCTTTTTCTTTTTAGAATAAATATTAAATACTGAATTATCGTTTATTAATTTAAGCATCACAATATGCATTATATACCTAATTAAAGATTGTAATCAATTTAAAATTAAATGCAGCATTTGATAATTTTAATAAATGTAAAATCATTATTTTTTAATATAGTTTTACATAATTATTGCAAAATATTAATGTATATAACTTTATAGTATTATATTAATTAATGAAATTACTAATTTACAGTTTTTATAATTTTTGTAGTTACTAAATAATAATTAAATTTTATTGATTAAAGTGCAAAAACATAGATTATGTTAGTAAATAAAAGTCTATTTTTTTAGAAACCTAGAATCTATTAATCTTAGAAACCTAGGCTAAACCTACATCTATTCAATATTTCAATGCTGGAGAAAAAAAAAATCCGATTGAAATAAAAAGAAATATGATTTAAATACAAAAATTCGATCTTTATTATTATTGCTTTTTAAATCATGATTTTTTTACACCCTATTTTTACGGAATTTTAAACTAATTTTTGTTGGCCGATCCGACGGGGGAACTGTCTGGTAGGCGGAGTGTTAAAATAAGTTTTGTTATTTATAACTATCCTCCATTCTTTTAAATAAAATATTAATGATAATATACCAAAGTGTGATTTTATTTTATGTATGGTCTGCAATTTTATACTTCATTCACATAAAAAAAAGTTATTAACTGTGTATTCCTACTTTGTTTTTAGCTGTGTCTGGTAAAAATAAGTACGGTTATATGGATTTCTAACAGACAATTATATGGAAAAAAATTTATCACATTTCATTTAAAGCCACTATAGTTAATTCTTATAAATCCGCTTGTATTATTTTATGACGATATCAGAGTGATATTGGCCCTGGCAACATAGATTCTTGGAAAATTGTGCAAAAACTTTCATATAAGACCTGAAAAATGAGCTTTGTTTTCAAAAATGATAATCATAGATAGCAAGAGTTATTATTTTTAAATGTACAATTTTATAAATAAAAATGTAATTTTCGCAATGAATGATTAAAATTATTTTTTAATAACTAAATTTTTTAAAGTTTGAATTTTGCTTCAGTCAGATCATAATGTAAAGTGAATTACACCTTTGTATCTCCGTGTTACATAACTGCGATGTACACTAAAGTCAAAATGACCAGCGAGCATTATAAGGGTGCATTCGAAAACATTTTTTTCACCTTCAACAGTTCGAAATTTTCTGATACAATTTCAGACTCACTTTTAGAAGTAAAAACACGAAACTTGCTGATGTGACTTTTAAAGAGATCATCTATAAGATGTCGTGTGATTTTATTTTTTGTTAAATTCATTAGAATTAGATTTATAAACTATTATTTCCCCAGTATGACTCTTTTTTTCGTTCCCAGATCTCCCGCATCTGAAAATTCGGTTTAAACGTTGACTTTAACAGCATTTTTTTGCAATGTTTTCTGCATTTATCAAAAAATTGAAAAGCACGGGACCTAATATACTTTCTAAATAAGAGAATTTGCCAGTTTGATGCGCTTGAGAGAAAAAACAAATTTAAAAATAAATCAGAAAAAAGGCAATTTGTATTGAAATACACTCTTAATCGGGGGTCTTATTTATTACTGCTATCATCCATCATAGCATTTTTGCCACATATGTTCTTAAAATTCTCAACATACGACGATACTGAGTTTGATCACATGAGCAGTTTTAGATCATTATTGATAAAATGAATTTTGAATTTTGATAGCCCAGAACAGATTTTTTTTCAAAGGTAAGTTCATTTATTTTACAATTTAACACTTGAAAACTATAATATGGATGAGAAGTGTGTTATTTTCTGCTTATTACAAATTTGGAAAAAATATTTATTATTTTTGTGTTTTAAATCATTTCTTCATGTTTAAAATCACATATTGTAACATAAGAGTAAATATTTGCAGTTTTAACATTATATAGTATTTAAAATAATTATTCGGTTTAAATACTATCTATTTCAGCGTGTTTATAATATATTTTGCTATAAAACTTCGAGTTTTTATTATTTTACATGCTATACATTTCTTATTTCATTTTATACCGATGACAAAAGACAGCTTTTAATAGATTTCAATTCATGGTTTTTCGTTTGTGATTTTTAAATTGAAGACTTTTTGTAAGCGTATTGCATTCAAAAACTACAAGAAAAATAAATAAAAACTCTAAAAAAAAATGTCATTTGATGTCAGAAGAAATAGTTTTTTTAACCTAGTCCGAAAAATTCAAATGTTTACACCAAATCAAATTACAGACACAGAAGCAATTATAACTTTTTTTCAGGTAAATTTTTATAAAATTAAAACGCGTCCCAAACAATGTTTCCTTCTTTACCATAATGTAATGTAATATTTTAGTATGGCCCTGTAAATTAATAAAAACTATTCTCTGTACTACAGATTATACAGAATTTATATTGTAGTATATACTTCATAGATGCAAGTCAATTTTATTATGTTCGAAAACGTGTAACATTATTAAAAGGCACTTGAAACTATTTTTATACATGGGCCGTTATGCAAGGGAACGCTTTTGACTGTCTCTATAATTGAATTATGCATCTCATTTTCATAAAAATTGAAATGACTTGATAAAATTATGCAAGAGTTATATATTTTAAATTTCAAACAGTTCGGATTAAGTAGTTTTTGCGTTGTTATATGCGAACGGACAGATAGACAGACGGACGGATTGAATGACAACTATAGTTATTACGTATTTACATAATTACGATCGCGTACTTAGAAACAAGTCAAGCATACGAATTTGTTCTTCATGTAATTTTGTTTTGCTATTTTAAAAACTTTTTCGCAGTTTACACATCAAAGAATAAGGTAAATCTTTGTACACAAAAACCTATGTATTTTAAATATTACACAAAAATGTATTTTCCATGTTACATAGACATATGTGTAAAAACAGAATATTACACAAAAATCTGTGCATTCTGTACATAACACAAAAACATGTGTATTTTGCATATTACACAACATTGTAGGTATTTTCCTATTGCACAAAAATATATGTAAAAAAAGAGTATTACACATATGTATGTGTAAAAATAGTGCTCAGAAATATGTGTATTTCAATGCAATTCACACATTAAAGTGTGTATTTCAAGAGTTATCAGATAACTTTTACACATTTGGACTTATCATCAAATTACACATTAAAATGTGTATTCTGAAATTTACACATTTGGCGCAATTTACACACAAATTTACACACATAGACATGTCGTTTTTGTATCATCGATTTACACATTTTTGTGTGTAAATTTACACATTTTTTTTTTAGAGTGTATAAATTCTATTACAAGCTTTGACCGTAAAGTAAAGATAAGAAAAATAAATTTTCGCATTTTAGTTTTTTAGGGTTCTGACCTATTGTATTGTTGTTGTTGATTTAAGATTATTTTGTATTAAGAGAAAATGAGTGATAACAAGTATAGTTTATTGTTTTAAAAGATAGACAAATTATATCAAATCAATATTTTCAACATAAAAAATTAAAATTATTTTATTTTTATTTGATACTGGACATTAAATTTATATGATACTCGAGTTCTGTTACATGTAATATATGAAGATATAAAATTGTGTTATTTTTGAAAGTGATATCTTTACCCAAAGCAGCATAATTGATCCCATTCACACATGACCTTTATTTTTTCTGAAAACGGTTTATTTACTTAAGAAACTATCGCTTTAAAAAATGATATTTCTAAAGATTCCTTCAAGAAAATAGAAAAAAATCATTTTCTAGTTAACTCAGTTCTTCATTTGCTATTTTTTTCCTTTTTGATTGCGGAAGTATTCTTAGATTTTTTGAAAGGTTTTGAGAAAAAATGTTTCACATTACATGTTTAAGTTTATTTTTATGGTTAAGAAAAGGAAACTGTCTTGAAAAGGAAAAGAATCGTACATATTATTTCAAGGTGTATTGAGAGTTAAACGGAAAGTTTAATTTTCTGCTTACAGTATTTTTTAATTGCAAAAATTCCATTCAATGGTTTGACCATAAAATAAAGACAAGAATAATATATTTTAATATTTTTCGAGATTAAATGGCTAAAAAAGGTTAAAAACTTTAAATTACTATACTTTATCAGAAATAAAGTTTTGCTGGTTTTATTTATAATGTTCAATTATCAACACTTTAGGTATAGGCCCTAGGGTGAGAGTGGTCTCCGTGGGGTCTTTCTAAGGGAATTTAACCCATATTTAAGGAAAGAAATCTTAAGTTTCGAAGAAAAACATGGAAACCTCCGAATGATTAGGCCGACGGGCGTTATTAAGTTCGAATACACCACCACCTGTCTACCAGTTTTGAGAGCAGAACCTCTCAGCCACAGGTGAGGCCCAAAATGTACGTTAGAAAATATAGGCCATGCGTTACTTTTAATTGAAAAAAAAATTGTATCATAATATCATTTATATTTCAGCGCAATTTGTATCCCGGTCATTATTTCATTTATTTAACGCCGGGGCTCTGTTACATATAATTTATGAAGATATGATTGTTTTTTTTTTTTTTTTTTCAAAGTGATTTTTTTACCCGAAGCAGTATAATGATACCATTGACACATGACCTTTAATTTTTCTAAAACGGTTTATTTATTTAAGAAAGAATCGCTTTAAATGATGATATTTTCAAGAAAAAAATACTTTCCTGGTTAACTCGGTTCTTCATTTGCTATTTGTTCGATTTTATCGCGGAAGTTTTCTTAGACGTTTTTGAAAGGTTTTGAGAAAAAATGTTTCACATTACATTTTTTACAAAGTTTATTTTTAACGTTAGAAAAAAGAAACTGTCTTTAAAAGGAAAAAATAATCAGATATAATAACTCAAGGTGTATTTACATTTAAACAGAAAATTTTCATTTTTTTTTTTCTTGGAGTATTTTTTAATTGTATAAATTATATCCAATGTTTTGACCGTAAAGTAAATATAAGAAAAAATATTTTAAAATTTTTCGTTTTTTAGGATTCAGACCTACTGTTAGGATCATTTTGTATTAAGAGAAAATGTGTCATAAACAATAATTTATTGTTTCAATAACTAAACAGAATTTATCAATCAATATTTTGAATTATATTTTCAAGTTTTTAAACTAATGTTCGCTTATAAAATTTTACTCATAAAAATGAATAAATACATTCATAAAATTGATTTAATTAAAATAATATACTTTTTCAGTCGTATGACTAGAGGTAGTATACAAAGTCTCGGACTTAAACAGTTTTTGTGAACCAACTCTGTGACGGACATATAGACATAGGACAGAGACGAATAGATTTTCGTCAAATTAAGGAGACCCTAAAATGGTTTGTGGCAATAAGTAAGATAAATACTTAACTTTAAATCATTTGAAATATTATGAAAGTAAGTAATAAGTCTTAAAATAATTAAGCATTTATAAACTTAAATATTAGCAGTTTTTCAAGATTAATTGTCTAAAAATGAATTTAAAGATATAAACATTAAATTAATTGTACTTTACCCAAAAATATAGGGTATGAATTATGTTTAACTAAAAAAAATCTATAAATTGTACCAAAATATTTATGTTTCAGCGCCACGTATATTCTACCCTATAAGCAAACCAATATTGGCCCAACGTTGCGCCAATATTGGTTTTCTTGGAAATATTTCCAATGAAACGCCAATATTGGCTAAATATTGGCAATTCATTGGAAAATATTTCCAATGAATTCCCAATATTGTACAAATATTGGCGTTACATTGGAAATATTTCCAATGAAACCCCAATATTGTACAAATGTTGGCGTTACATTGGAAATATTTCCAATGAAATCCCAATATTGTACAAATGTTGGCTTTACATTGGAAATATTTCCAATGAATTCCCAATATTGTACAAATGCTGGCGTTACATTGGCAATATTTCCAATGTAAATCCAACATATCAACAATATTGGGGTTTCATCAAAAATATTTCCAATGAAACCCCAATATTGTACAAATATTGGCGTTTCATTGGAAATATTTCCAATGAAACCCCAATATTGTACAAACGTTGGCGTTACATTGGAAATATTTCCAATGAAATCCCAATATTGTACAAATGTTGGCGTTACATTGGAAATATTTCCAATGAAACCCCAATATTGAACAAATGTTGGCGTTACATTGGAAATATTTCCAATGAAATCCCAATATTGTAAAAATGTTGGCTTTGCATTGGAAATATTTCTAATGAATTCCCAATATTGTACAAATGCTGGCGTTACATTGGCAATATTTCCAATGTAAATCCAACATATCTACAATATTGGGGTTTCATCGGAAATATTTCTAATGAAACCCCAATATTGTACAAATATTGGCGTTTCATTGTAAACATTTCCAATGAAACCCCAATATTGTACAAACATTGGCGTTTCATTGAAAATATTTCCAATGAAATCCCAATATTGTACAAATGTTGGCTTTACATTGGAAATATTTCCAATGAATTCCCAATATTGTACAAATATTGGCGTTATATTGGAAATATTTCCAATGAATCTTCGATATTGTGCAAATGTTGGCGTTACATTGGAAATATTTCCATTGAAACCCCAATATTAAACGAATATTGGCGTTACATTGGAAATATTTCCTATCAATCCCCAATATTATACAAATGTTGGCGTTACATTTGAAATATTTCCATTGAAACCCAAATATTGTACAAATTTTGGCGTTACATTGGAAATATTTCCAATAAAAACCCAATATTGTACAAATGTTGGCGTTACATTGGAAATATTTCCAATGAATTACCAATATTGTACAAATATTGGAGGTACATTGGAACTAATTCCAATGATACCCCAATATTGTACAAATATCTGCTTTACATTGGAAATATTTCCAATCAATCCCCAATATTGCACAAATGTTGGCGTTACATTTGAAATATTACCATTGAAAACCCAATGTTTTACAAATGTTAGCATTAAATTGGAAATATTTCCAATGAAACCTCAATATTGTACAAATATTGGCGTTATATTGGAAATATTTCCAATGAATCTTCAATATTATACAAATGTTGGCGTTACATTGGAAATATTCCAATGAATTTCCAATATTGTACAAATATTGGCGTTATATTGGAAATATTTCCAATGAATCTTCAATATTGTACAAATGTTGGCGTTACATTGGAAATATTTTTTTGAAACCCATATAGTATACGAATATTTGCGTAACATTGGAAGTATTTCCTATGAATCCCCAATATTGTACAAATGTTGGCATTAAATTGGAAATATTTCCATTGAAACCCCAAAATTGTACAAATATTGGCGTTACATTGGAAATATTTCCAATAAAAACCCAATATTGTAGAAATGTTGGCGTTACATTAGAAATATTTCCAATGAATTCCCAATATTGTACAAATATTGCGTTTCATTGGAAATATTTCCAATGAAACCCCAATATTGTGCAAATATTGCCTTTACATTGGAAATATTTCCAATTAATCCCCAATATTGCACAAATGTTGGCGTTACATGGGAAATATTACTATTGAAAACCCAATGTTTTACAAATGTTGGCATTACATTGGAAATATTTCCCATGAATCCCAATATTGTGCAAATGTTGGCGATACATTGAAAACATTTCCAATGAATCCCCAATGTTATACAAATGTTGGCGTTGCATTGGAAACATTTCCAATGAATCCCCAATTTTGCACAAATGTTGGCTTTACATTGAAAAATTTTCAATTAATCCCCAATATTGCACAAATGTTGGCGTTACATGGGAAATATTACTATTGAACACCCAATGTTTTACAAATGTTGGCGATACATTGAAAACATTTCCAATGAATCCCCAATGTTATACAAATGTTGGCGTTGCATTGGAAACATTTCCAATGAATCCCCAATTTTGCACAAATGTTGGCGTTACATTGGAAACATTTCCAATGAATCCCCAATATTGCACAAATGTTGGCTTTACATGAGAAATATTACCAATGAAAGCCTATTGTTTTACAAATGTTGGCATCACATTGGAAATATTTCCTATGAAACCCCAATATTGTAGGAATATTGGCGTTAAATTGGATATATTTCCAATAAAACCCCAATATGGTACAAATGTTGGCGTTATATTGGAAGCATTTCCAATGAATTTCCAATATTGTACAAATGTTGGCGTTACATTGGAAACATTTCCAATGAATCCCCAATATTGTATAAATTTTGGCCTTTAATTAGAAATTTTTCCAACAAAACACCAATGTTGTACAAATATTGTTTTTACATTGGAAATATTTCCAATGAAACTCTAATATTGTACAAATGTTGGCCTTACATTAGAATTATGTCTATTGAATCTCCAATATTTTACAAATCTTGGCGTTACATTGGAGATATTTCCAGTGTATACCCAATATTGTACAAATGCTGGTGTTATATTGGAAATATTTCCTATGAATTCCCACTATTGTACAAATGCTGGCGTTCCATTAGAAATATTTCCAATGAAAACCCAATATTGTACAAATGTTGGCTTTCCTTTGGAAATATTTCCAATGTATTCCCAATGTTGTTCAAATGTTGACATTACATTGGAAATATTTCCAATTTAACTGCAGTATTTTACAAATATTGGCGTTACATTGGAAATATTTCCAGTGAAACCCCAATATTGTACAAATATTGGTATTACATTGGAAATATATCCAATGAATCCCTAATATTGTAAAAAGTTGACGTTGCACTGGAAATATTTCCAACGAAAGCCCAATATTGCACAAATATTGGTGTTTCATTGGAAATATTTCTAATGAAACTCCAATGTTGTACAAATATTGGCGTTACATTGGAAATATATTCAGTAAAACCCCAATATTGTACAAATAATAGCATTACATTGGAAATATATCTCCAATGAATCCCCAATATTATAAAAAAAATTTGACGTTAGGCTGGAAATACTTCCAACGAAAGCCAAATATTGGCGTTATATTGGAAATATTTCCAAATATCTAATGTTGTACAATTATTGGTATTAGATTGACAATATTTTCAATGAATTTCCAATATTGTACAAATATTGGCGTTACATTGGAAATAATTCCAACGAAACCGCACAAATTAAGTATTGCACAAATATTGGTGTTTTTTTTCTGTTTGTGAAAGTTGCGAGTAAATATATATATTTTTTCAATTTGAAAGAAATATTAATCTTTGATTCTTTGGCAATAATTTAAAATAACCTTTTTTAGAGAATGTGAAAAATGTCTCTCAAAAAGTTGAACATTTAAATTGAAAATGGAAATAAATCCTCAAAAAATGAATCAAATTAAAAAATAATAAATGCAATCTGTACAATGGGAACTTCTAATGCGTAAAATGATCTAATTTTTTAAATTCCTAAGTACAGTTTTTGCTGCTATAAATTTTTTAATGAAATGATTTTGATCAATTTTATCATTAAATATCTCTTAAAATAATCATTTGAATTAAAAACTTCCCATAGCAGCGTGTTTAACGAACATTTCTCAATATTGCCACCGATTTTCATATTTTTTTTCGATTTTCAACTGCTCTCTTAATATTAACGATTAAAGACTTCCGTCTCACGAAAATTTTATTGTCAGCGTCACTTATTTATTTATTTGTTATTGTTTATTTATAAATTTATTTATTTGTTATTTATTATGAATTAATAAAATATTATCATTTTTTTAAATACAGATTTGTAGATGGGTATAATTTTTAATTTTATTAATTTATACATTTATTTTTACTAGTTCAATATGGATTAGTAAAATATTATCATTTTTTAATAAATAAATATTAGTTAATGAGTATAATATTTTAATATTTAATTTCAATTAGGTATGCAGTTATATTTATTGATTTACTATCAGCTTGTAAAATATTATCACTTTTTAAATCAATTCTTGCCACTAATGACACTAATTTTTAATATTCAATTTTATTTATTTAAACAATTATTGTTATTAATTCGCTATCAGTTAATAAAATATATAATCATGTTTTAAATCAATTCTTGTCAACCCCTTAGGGTCGGGCGGCACGTATATGTGCGGCAAAAAGGCTTAAGAATCCTTTTTTATCCTCGCTAGTTACATTTTTCTGTAAAATTTGCCTTAATTAGTCCGAACATTTTCTCGATTTAATAAGGAACAAATTTCTGTCTTTAAAAATCGGTGACAAATCATATAAAATCATAGAAAAATGCTTCGTCGCGAAGGGGTTAATGAAAGTAAGTTTAATATTTAATATCACCTAAGGGTTAATAATTAAAAAGAAATATCTATTTTAATGCACTAATGACATCAATAATAACATTTTGTTTTTTGACATTCTCATTATTTATTAATATCTATAATAGCGGGAAATATTAATATTCATTAATATCTAAAGATACTAATTCCAATGATAAGAACATAAAAAATATATTCTTCGTTACTACTTTAATTTTTAGCACTTATTTATCGACAAGTTTAATATTTATCAATTCGTTGTCACCTTTTTTTCGGTCATTTTTTTCCTTGTCTCCTTTTTTTTTATTGTAACTTTTTTTTCTGTACCACGTTTCTTCCGCTCTTGTATTTTCTGTTACTTTTTTAAGGTAACTTTTTTCCAGATACAGTCGACTCTCGTTATTTCGAAATCGGATAATTTGAATCTTCGCTTAATTCGAACTAATTTTGAAGTCCCGAAATTTTCAATGGTAGAATAAAGTTAAAATTTTTCATTAATTCGAACTCATTTTCTCCTGACTTCGTTTAATTCGAGGCATGGGCGTAACTACATAATTTTTCTAGGGGGGGCCATGGTCTCAACTCTTTGATAATTTCCAAACGATAAAAATAAACATTTTTATTAAAACTAGGGTTACACCGAATATTCGGTATCAATTCGGTATTCGGCTATGTTACCGAATATTCGGTTTGGCCGAATATCAAAATATTTAGCTGAATCCAAAACTTGATAAAAGCTTTTAAAACACATTTTTTAAAACTTATCACAATTTCTACTTTTAACAGTCAATTTATAAATATATTTAAAATAATTAGAAAGAAAATCATATTTGAATAAAATAGAATATTTTTACATTATTTATTTGCTATTTGTAAAGTATAACTTAAAAAAATTAACCATAAGAAGGATTAAAATAGTGATTTATGAGGATTCTGCTTAGGACTAAATGATGTGCAGATGCAAGTTCCGACATTTTGTTTAATGAATAATTTGTTTCTTGCTTTTCCCAAATAAAAGTCCTTAAACAAGAAAGAAAAACTTTTGAGACTAGTAACAGCCATCAGGGCTGATAATTTTTGTTTATGAAACCATAATCATAATCAACTTATTGAGTCATAAGTCTATTGTATTTCATCTCATTCTAGGTCAAATTTGTGTTTTCGTTTGTTGCTTTAACAATAAATATAATACTATAACTATATTTTCAACTCGCATGCTTTGATTTTTGTAAAACATGATATGATGTGAAGGGTGGAAAATGCCACCATTCACAACAAAAGAATTATGAGCTAAACATTCCTTAATTCAGAAGTAAGTTAAAAGTATTTGTATTTTATATTGAAAAAAAAAAAATCTTGAGATATTTAAAAAGGACAATTATGAGACTAAAGTTTTCCTTTAACCAGTTTTTCATTATTACTCTTTGATTTTAAAATGTTTGTTTTAATTCATAGAAGAAATCATGAAATTAAGAATTTTATTAATTAAAAAAGTCTCATAAATGTGTTTCTTAAATAACTCAAGCAGATTTTTTTCAATACTAAATACTCTTATAAAAAGATCTTATTTATCAAAATGTAAGTTTCTTTTATTAAATATTATGTAAAATTGTTTTAAAAAGCAACATTTTAATACCTTTAAACTTTGAAATATAAAAAGTACTTGAAACCGAATATTCGATATTTGGTCCAACAATTACTATTCGGCTATCAAAATATTCGGTATTCGGTTCACCTATCGGCCGAATTTTCGGCATTCGGTCAAAATCACTATTCGGTGCATCCCTAATTAAAACTAATAATACACAACAGAAAACTCACCTATTGATACATTCCTGGGTACTGGTTAATTCACACGTATTGTCGATTAAAGAAACTCAGACAGAACTTTCTTCTATTTTATACTTTTTAGCTCACAGGCTATCATAGCCTGAGAGCTTATGTGCCCGTCCGTTCTGTATGTACGTGCGTTCGTGCGTAACGCGATAACTCATGATAAAAATATCCGATCCACTTGAAATTTTGTATGTAGGTATATCCTGACAAGGCGCTTCCCTGATTAGTTTTTGGAGTTCATTCGATATGTATAAGAGGGGGAACGGGGGCTCATGTCCCCCGTTAGTTGATATAAATAGGATTTTCATGCAGAATTAAGTTTTCGTTCAAAATTTAGATTAGGATCAATCTGATGAGGCGATTCCGTGACTGTTATTAGGTGTTCATTGAATAAGTATAAATAGGAGGAACAGGGGTTCTAATGCCCCCCCCCTTAATTTATATAAGGGTTTTTCAAGCAGAATTTTCAGATTTCGTTCAAATCTCTGAATAGTTTTGGAAGTTTAATGGTTAAGTATAAAAGAGGGGGATAACTCCTTTTAAATTATATAAATGCTAAATGGGTTTTTATTAAGAATTATCTCATTTGCTCTGAATTTTGGATATAGATTTTTATATGATAAAGCATGTCTTTGATAGTATAGGAGGTTCAATGATTAAGTATAAAAAAAGAGGAAAGGGGAGAGCTGTTTCCCCTTCTTAATTTTTTTTCGAACGGAATTAACACTTGAAAATATAAGGCTTTAATGTACAATTAATATTTGTAGCCTGTGAACTCAATGCCATCAATTTAACTGGGAAGTATTCTTTTTAACTTTAAATTCAATAATTCTTTAGTGATATGAAATATAATGATGGAATAAGTAATGTTTCACATATAGACTTTACGTTTTGCAAACGATAGTTAATAAAAAAAAAGTTGAAAGTTTTATTATTTTTAATACTACACATAAAGTTTTTTTTTTTTAAATAAATTTTTCAAATGGGGGAGAAAGAAAAAAAAAATCATATTGAAGTCTAATCAGTTTTTAATGTGCCCAAAATCGTGAAAATATTTGACTTATTACAAATATTAAAATTAAATCAAAAATTGAACAATTAGCTGATTCAATATGCTCTTTTCTTCAACTCCTATCATGTCCCCACCACGTCCTGGAAATTGTATAAAATTCGTTATTACAACGCCACCAGCAAACCGATTTTTCTCCAAAATTTTCTCCGATACTTATTGCATAAAATTTTTAAATAAAATAAATGTTACATACATCTGAATTGTAAATTTTGTTGAAAAATTTTGTTTCATGTCCTTCTGCAAATGGCAACACGTACAAATTTTAAATAAAATTTTAGTTTTACAATTTTCTGTACTGCAAATTTGTAAACTTAGAAATATAGCATATTTTCAATTTTTACACCGTCGTATAGGAAAAAAAAAACTTTTAAATGCAATTTGTTCGAAAGCTGTATCTTAATTTGTTTCTGAGTTATTAATTTTTTTGTAGTTTTTAATACTTTTTTGTCATTGCAAGTATTCCATAGATGCGGACATTATGCTGCGGAAAAGTTTCTTGATTCCTATGGATTCAGCCTTAGACAGAGTTTACTGTAAATTTTTTCTCCCATTAAACGGCAGAAAAATTGAAAATATGCAGTGTTTAGAAGTTAAAAAAATTGCAGTAAAATCGAAATTTAATTGCCTGCTGTTGCCACTTACGTACAGACACATTTGCGCTTTATAATATAGACTAGCTGACCCACCCAGCATTGAGCGAGCCCGTTATAATAACTTTAAACAAAATTCAATTTTGAATTTTTTTTATCTTTTAAAAATCTTTTAAATGGACCTAAATTCAGGGATCTTATTAATTTCCGCAGCGACTAGCGTGTTCCCAGAAGATCCTCTTTCCGAACGAAACTATAGGATTTGGAACCCCACAACCGAAAGCGGACTGCACTGCACTGGAAGGGCTCAGCTTGTGTTTCGTAAAAATCAAGCCCGTAAAATACGAAAATATAATGCATCACTAATGTTCGAAAAAGCTATTAGCTGAAGCTAACATAAAATTTCATAATTGTCATCTGCTGAATTGTTATCTAAGTTGAATGAGCCAAATCCCATTGAAATTAGACCTTTAGAACTAAATTAATGAATGCTCCCCAAAAGGTTGAAGGTCAGGAAGAGTCATAGACTCAATTTTAAAATTTTGCACTAAGAAGGTGAGAAATTTAGAGGGGGAAATGTTTCGCGCAAAAAATGTTTAAAAAGCCCTGAGCCGGCCCCTGTTATTCTCGGGGGTGAAAATATGGGCAGTGTCTTATATAAAATGTAAAAACATGGGATGGGATTTCAGGTTTAACCCCCCCCCCCCTTCCCCTCACACACACAAATATACCAACAGCCATTTAAAAGCTATAAGAAGATGCATAAAAATAGTAAGATATGATCTAAAATATTAATGTATGTTAAAAGCAAGGTAAAGTATAATTAGCATAAAATGTTTCCCATTCAACTGTTTCAATTCTAGATAACAGGAGCCTCTATTTGAACGCAAAATTAAATAAAGAAAAAATTAGGAGAAATGCAATACCTGTATGCAACTGCTCTTTTTCTCTTTTTTTCTTCTTGGAGGGTGAGGGAGAGGGGTTGAAGGAGAGCAGGGCCGTGCTTAAGGGGGGGCGAGCCGGACATTTGCCCAGGGCCGCCAAAATTTGGGGCCGCAAAAAAGTTGGTGTTGCTTTTACATTTTACCAGATTTTATGAAGAGTCTATTTGACTTGTCAGGCACAATCCGAGCTTGACAAGTTGGTACTAAAACATTCGTAAAACTACTGAAAACATATTCTCAGAAATTATCATTCATACGCGTCCATATATTCAATTCTTTGCGTGGCCCTGTATATCATTTTATCCATATTCTAAAACTATTCCATAGTCAACTGAATGCAGTTTAGCATAAAAATGCATAACTTGTTTAAAAATCACCTTTAAGTAATTTACGCTCATATTCAGTAACGTTTGCGATCTCTTTGGTATAGCCTTGTATATCAACTGTAGCATTTATACACTCTATATAATATCTATAAATTTAGAGAAAGTTATGCATTTTATCTATCCATCAGCTATCATCGGATACATATACAGTACGTCGGAAAGAATATACTATTCGAAATCTTTTGTGTGTCCCTGTAAATGCTGTGCACTTCGTATTACATATGGTTATATCGTATAACTTTTGTTAAGTCTCAACGACGTATATCAATTTTAGTATGTATAAAATAATTTAATGTAATTAAAATATGTCGCACACAATTCCCCTCTTTACCACTATGTAATGTAATTCTTTTGCGTGGCCTTGCAAATGAATAACAGCTATTTTTTTCACCGCGTATTTTACAGAAAGTATATTTTAAGGCACGTCGTAAATGCATATAATTTGTAACGTATTTGACAGGGTGTAAAATACATTTGAAACGATTTTTCTCCTTAGGCTATAACGTAACGGTACACCTTTGACTGTCCCTGTAAATAAACTAATCATGCTAAAACCTTCATTTGAAATAAAGTTCTGCTAGGGTAAACGAACGAACATCGAAAATTTTCAGGGCAATCCAAGTTATTTACGGAAGCTAGAGCGCGGACAGACGGACAGGTAAATCGAAATCCTAAATATTTTGGAACTTTGTCGGAAAGTTTTAAAAAAGAGACTTTTCGTAATCATTTTAAATATAACATTTTAAATATGCCGTAATGTTCGTCTTTAAATGTGTTTCGCACGTATTATTAGGTTTAATGTTTTCTTTCTATTTTAATGTTAACTTGTAAATATATTTTTAAGTAGGACTTCTTCCCTCAAAGGGATTCATCGATTTAATTTGTGACAAGTGACGACACAGTTTTCTGACATAACTTCTTACAAATGTAGAAAATGAGCTACTTTTTAATTAATAAAATTAGTATACAAATTAAAAAAATGAAAATGAGCCCAACATAAACCAAACCTAATATAACCCCTGGTTTATAGTTTTTGAATTAATTTAGTACATTTTTTTTTTTTTTTTTTTTAATTTAGAAAGATAGACATTTCGAATATTTTTTGCTACTGAAACCCTCTGTTGATAGCATCCCGAACATAAAATATAGCTTATGTTTGTTATTTTTTAAACAGGCTCCATCGCCACAAATTTACTTTTGGAATCGGTTTGATACTTGCTGAGATTGTTGACAAATCGCCATTTAGAACGTTTTTAGGACGCTTTTCGCTCATTTTCCCATCTTTTAAATTTCGAATTTTTTAGGAAATGTTTTTGGGGACCATATTTATCTTATAAGTAACTACCATTCTAAATTTCATGTTTCTAAGCCCTTCTGTAACACACAAATCGCATTTTTAGAGCGTTTGTTTGCTCCTGCACCCCTTTTGGGGTAACGACATCGACATAAGACATAGCTTTTGTTAAATAAAGGACTGTCACCATCATTTTGACATCATTATTTTTTAAATCGGTTTGTTACTTCCCGAGATTGCTTTAAAAATTCAATTTAGAAAGTTTTTATATCGCATCTCGCGCATTTTTTACTCTTTTTAAATTTCATATTTTTTAGAAACTGTTCTTGGAAATCATTTATATTTTATAAGTAATTAACATCCCAAAAATTATGTTTCTAGGTCCGTCAGTAACGCAAAAGTCACATTTTTTAGAACTTTTTTTACTCCTGAACCCCTTTTGAGAAGTGACACCTACATAAGATGTAGCCTATGTTGGAGCAAGAACTATCACCATCATTTGACATCATTATTTTTTAATCGGTCCGTACTTCCGAGACGGATTAAAAATTGCAATTTAGAACCCTTTTCGTCCATTTTCACCGCTTTTAAATTTCGTATTTTTGGAAAACGCTCTTTGAGATCATTTATGTCTTATAAATAACAAACAAGCCAAACGTTATGTTTCTATCTTCTATGTCCTTCAGTAATACAACAGTTGCATCTTTAGAAAGTTTTTTGCTTCCTATGGGGTAATGACGACAACATAAAATATAGTCAATGTTGGAACCAAGGACTGTCACCATCATCTTGAATCATTATTTTTTTAATCGGTTCGTTATTTCTCAAGATTGTTTAAAAATCGCTATTTTGCGCCTGTACTCCCTGGGTTAGTGGCATCGACATAAGATATAGTAGTCCAGGCATTACGTGCTCAAAAAGGACAAATAAATGCAAGTTTTGGTGTAGTTTTGATTTTTGGTACCCTTTATGTTTTTTGGGTCGCTGAACACGAATCTGGCATTATCCAACAAAATTTTCCAACACGTTTTTTTGGCAAAAAACGTGGTTTTTTTTCGTTTTTTCTAAATAACTTCAAAATTATGCATTTTACATAAAAGTCATCAATACGTAAATTAAAGAGCACAAAATTTCCTATATTTTGTGCATTTAATGTTTTTTTCTCTGATCAATAGTTTAGCCGTGAGAGAGCCACAAAAATGGGTGTGAAAAGCAGAAAATTCTGAAAATCGTGAATTACAGCACCGTACGTCTATAAAACATGAAAAACAACCATTTTACACAAATTTTTCCCACTTAATAATACTAAATATATTATTATTGACTATATTTTATTAATCTGATGTTCATTGTTTCTTTCTAAACTGAAAAATAGATAAAAATGAGCATATTTGTGATGAAAATGTTCATTTGCTATTACAAAATAATAATAGTAATAATTTCTTAATTTACTTTTAAATAATGTAAATAAAATAACTAAAACAGGCTTTAACATATAAAAACTGACACGGATTCCAGTTCTTAAAGATCTAGAAGTTCAAAATATGGGTGTAAAAATTAAAAAAACCCGGAAAATACGAATTATGGCACTGTACATAGATTTAACATGAAAAATGATCATTTTTTAGCAAAGATTGACTTTTAATGATACTGAAGATATTATGATCGACTATATTTTACAATGAAGTTGCTAACAATAAAAACGACGACTCATTATGAATTATTATTTAATAATAAATAATTAAGTACATTAGTAAGTACATTTACTTAAAAAACAAAGTTCTATTTTCGCTTTCTTTTATTTGAGAATCCCTGCTTTTCACCGACATCTACAAAATAGAAAATAGACGAATGGAATTAGTGGGTGTTTTTATAACTATCAATATTATACATATAAGTTTTTTTAATAGTAAATATTTGATACCTTGCAGCATAACTATTTCCCCTTCCATTGGGTCCTCTGATTCATCATGTGGGCAATCCATTTCCAGATCGGTTTCAGAGTCTAGTTCATCCTCTTCGTCTTGACACATAACTGCGATGTTTTTGCAGTTTCTCGTAGCAAATCTTCTATCTGATATCTTCGCAAATAATTTTTGCTGCTGCTTCAACCACTCGCAATCTCTCATCTCGTTCAGATTTACATGTTTGCTGATACCATGCATTAGTCAGTATCTTCCCTCCTATATTTTTGAAACATACAATGGATTTTTTTTCTGATTCTTTGTGATCAGTATGTCGTCTCCATATCTCTCAATGAGGTTAAACTTTATAGTTCTCATATTAGGTTGATAACTCCCTGTAACCTGTTTCATTAGCTCTTCCATGGAGAATTGACACTCGTCATCATGATTTTCAAGATAATCGTATATACTTGGCATTGCTCTGTCGATTGCCTCGGCAAACGTACCACGTTTCTTCTGTTCTTGGACCTTCGGCCTCCTATAAATATATTTAAAACATTTGATGTGGTATTGAGCATCTGCTGCGATAAAATCATTCACTGGTTCGATGCGCTGAATTATAGCCTGCCCATAATCATCATTGCGAGCTCTTGCTGCTTTCAGAATTGTACTCCCATGTGTCGCATACTGTATACAGTACTGCGTTCGCTTGGTGGATTTTTCGCTTGTGTTGCAATGAACTCTTCCGAAATGCACAGTCCACATATAAAACAATTAATTCGAAAATTAAACTTAGGAGTTGATGATCTTAAAATTTGAGGAATGGTAGCACTTTGTTCCTCAACTGTCTTCACATAAGCAGTAATCATCCGTTCATTTACGTATGCTTTTCTACACTTAACATGTATATCTACTGAGGTTTTCCCCTTTAGGAAAACTGCCTTTCCATCCTTTCTTTCTGTAATTGCCTTGATTAACGCTGCAATACCTCGACTAACTTTCACTGACCCCTCTTCTAAAGGAGAGTCACAAATAAAACACAGCGACATCGCGCAAAATCACTTTAGCTGCTCACTATATTCACGAAGACACAAACAGTGAATTACTAAATTATAAGTAAGCAGTTGCATATGGAAACTGAGAGAAATGTGTCCCCCTGATAAGCTAGTGATCTGTGCGACGCATATTTCTAACAGAGGTGAGACTGGCGGGGAGGGGGGGTTAGTATTCTATTGAGCGTGGACATGGGATGCGGGGGTGGGCACTTGACCAACGTTATTTCACACTTGTACCCCTTCAATCAAGAGGGAAACAATTAGTTAACAACAATGCAATTAGTTAAACGATGGGATCAGTTAAAGCCTTTTTTAGTTATTTTATTTACATTATTTAAAAGTCAAATTAAGAAATTATTATTATTATAATTTTGTAATAGCAAATGAAGATTTTGATCACTGATATACTCATTTTTATCTATTTTTCAGTTTAGAAAGAAGCAATGAACATCAGATTAATAAAATATTGTTTTTCATGTTTTATCGACGTACGGTGTTGTAATTCACGTTTTTCAGAATTTTCTGCTTTTCACACCCATTTTTGCGGCTCTCTCACGGCTAAACTATTGATCAGAGAAAAAAACTTTAAATACATAAAATGTAGGAAATTTTGTGCTCTTTAATTTATGTATTGATGACTTTTATGTAAAATGTATAATTTTGAAGTTATTCAGAAAAAACGAAAAAAAGCCACGTTTTTTACACGTTTTTTGCCAAAAAAACGTGTTTCCGGGAGAAATTTTGTTGGATAATGCCAGATTCGTGTTCAGCGACCCAAAAAACATAAAGGGAACCAAAAATCAAAACTACACCAAAACTTGCATTTATTTTTTACCATATGCCTGGACTATAGCCTATGTTTGAACAGGAAAGAACACCATCATTTTGTTACCATTACTTTTGAAATCGGTTCGGCAGTTCCAGAGATTAGTCCCTACATATAAACAAATTTTATTTCTTTATAATATAGGTATAGATTATGTGCGATTTATGATGCTAAAACCTACAAATTAAGATGAACTGTAATTTATCATAAAAAGCCAAAAAATGGTAAGCTAAAAGGATTATTATAAATACTGATGTGCAAGTGAAATTTGTTTCTTTTGATAATAATTCTTATGATGTTTTTTTTTTTTCAATTTTTTGCGTTAAAAAGTTCATACTAATTTCACTCTTGTGATACATTTTGTGCGGTTTATAACATTTTATATCCGTTAAACAAATTTCGGAAAAAAAGGCCGCCAAAATATATTTCGCCCAGGGCCGCCAAAGTCCTAAGCACGGCCCTGGAGGAGAGGTGTTATTATGAAAACGATAAATACCATAAATGCTAAATTTATTATGATTATTTATATTTTACATTTCGCCGCCTTTTATGCATCATATATTTACTAAACATTGCTGTATGAACATGTAATATAACAACACTGTTAATTTTATGAATAACAACGGTTTATAAGTTACCTCAGACGAAGCTCTTGGCTGCACTATTTTGTATATATACAATACCACCTCTGAATAGCAAACACATTGAGACTCTGGAATTTGGATGCTATTCGGTGGGTACGCAGTTCAGAGGGGGGGAATTAAAACATAGAAATATTATAGAAGTATTGGGGGATTGAAAAAGTTCTCTAAATAAAAATTTCTGTTTTCTAGGAGTCTAAATTAAAAAAGTTTTACTATATTAAAAAAAAATGAAAAATAGATAATAAAACAAAGGTATATTTTATAATTTTCTTCCTCCACTTAGGAAAAAATTGCCACAAACTTCTTTCCTACATGGCTCGGAAGCCAGAAATCTGAGCCAACTAGGACGGAATATGCAGAATTTGGAAATAACAAGAGAGTAAAGGAATAATTGAATTCAACTTAGAAATGATCTAAAATCAATATAATTATAAAATATTTAAAAAAGGTATATACAGAACATTATGTCACGAGACATCTCTTAACAGCTCACAAACGACACTATAATATGTGTGTATGGGACTACAACTGAAGTGATAGATATAATGGTAAGCAGATATATTGAAATTATGATAGTGATATCTATCAATCATCCCTACCCCTCGCTTTCGAAAACATATTTAGGAATGAAAAATTAGATAAATATTTATGAAGATTAGTTAAATGTATACAATAACAATAAAAATTTCCTTCATATAAAATAAAATCTTTAAACAGAACTAATGAAAAAACACCATACCTTTGAAAATTATATGTTCTTTATATGGGTGATGGTAGTAGGTAGCCCATCTGTAACCCGTACTAAGTACAAGTAATTCACAGAGAATGTTTTAACCAACGCAAAACAGTGAGATTACTATCTTTGAGACTAGGGAGGACCTGATTTTTATACGTAACTTCCTAGAATTTAGTTCGAACAGAGGGAAGCTGCACTTTCTTTGGTTCTACCGACAAGATCAAGGACAATCCATACAAAAGAAAAGCCAGAGTTGATTTATAGCAGATACGTCCTGCTTCCTCTTCAGCTGCAGGCATAAAAGTATCGAGATGTTCTGTGTTCCAGAGCAAAAAGAATCACTCTCATATCTGGCTTATCTGTAGTTGTTTATCATTTGTGAGACACTGAGTGTGCCCCCCTCCCCTCATAAATAATGGCATAGAAAACTAATAGTTGCTTTTTATTCGGATTTGCTATTATTTATCATTTATGCTATTACATATCATCTATTATTATCATACTGTTCTTTAAATTTTTTTTTCAAAAAATTGTCATATTTTCACTATAAAATATTTGTAGGGGGTTCAGCCAAAATTCTAGGGGGGTCCAGGACCCCCCTGGACCCCCCCTTCCTACGCCCATGTTCGAGGTAACGAAAATTCCAATTTTTCATTTTCCTCTTTATCGCGAATTTCAGATCATCTGAATAATTTTCTTTGATTTTTGTTAAAATCGTTCCGAACAAGTATACGTATAATACAATGCATCTGATAGCCACTTTCTTAGTGCCCCATCTCTCTATCACTAAAGCTTTAAATTTTTCTTCCATTGTGCTTGTTTCTAATCTTTTAATTAGTTATGTATTTATACATTCTAATTTAATATTAAGTCATATTCTTATGATGACAGACGAAATAAATTTAAAAAAACACTTTAACATTAATTCGTTTCTAATGTAACCATATTAAGCATGTTTTTATTTCATATTTTCCATAATTCGAACATTTCTTGTGGTCCCGACAAGTTCGAATTAGCGAGAGCCGACTGTACTTTTTCCGTTTACCCAACTATTCAGGCTTCTTAAAAAATTAATTTATAAATATTAATTATAGAAAACAAATTACTTTGTTAAGGAATTTATTTTTATCTATTTTTTTTTTTTATTGTCAACTGCAAATTGCAATATTCTGCTTATTTACTAAAAATTTCAGTTTTCTTGTCGTTATCACGAAAGAGAACGAAGGACAAATCTCACTTTTTAAGGCTGCATTCAGACTGCAGTACTTTCAATTCGTTTAGGCGGCGCGTTTTATGTCCCCACACGACGCGTTTAATGTTAATGGCTTTTGTGATTCAACTTCAATCCAAGTGTAGGTCAGGAATCTTTCACTTAAGCAGGGTTAAGATAGTGATCTCCCTGACCATTGTATCTACCCCGTTTCCTAAAGAAGTCAGTAAACCGCAAGTGGGGAGAGAAGAAGGGAGTTCATCAATTCAGTTGAACTTCAAAGTGGTCAGGTCTGTTTGACCTTAAATTTTAGCGGAAGTAAGGGATGCACGTGCATGGTACATTGTTCAGTTTTTTTCTTGGAATCCAGGACTGGAAAATATTTTCTCTTTTCAAGATCACTTGCACTCAAGATCGGCCAGACCAGAAGTCCGGCCGTGCTAAAAAAAAAAAAAAAAAAAAAAAAAAAATGTTATTTCAATTAATCCGCATATGAAAATAAACTAAATATTTAAAGTTCCATTTAATCGAGTCGAATGTACTACAATTTAACTGAGAAACTATAAATTTGATTTAATGTTTAAATAGACAGAAGTGTCGAAATAATTTAAGAAATTAACAACAGATAAAATAGCGAAAGCCATGCTTTGTTTGGATTCGCAAAGCAATATTTCATAAGATAAATATTTAAAGCAACAAAATTATTTTACATTATTTTTTCCTCTTTAATAAGCAAGAACGTTATTTTGTGTTTTGGTGAACTTTAATTTCAAAAATGTAAACTCAGCCGAATTCCATAAATTGTTTTTAAACGGCTAATGTATTAAAAAGAATACTAATAGTAATTACTTCTTAATAGTAAATATGTCTCATTTGGTTCAGTTTTCAAACTTCAAATTGGAATAACATTTTATATGACTGATTTAACAGCTATTTTTTTTTTCACAATTATTTTGCTGCCACTTTACCAAAAAAAGAAAAAGAAATCATAAAACATTTCATTTAAAATGCTTAAGTATTGTATGCGTAAATGATTTCACATAATAAGAATAATTTTTTACAGTTGAATTCTTAACACTGAAAAGTAATTTTATAATTGAATGTGAACAATTAATGGTTGGTTGTGTTTATGACGGCAAATTATCAACACGAGGGATGTAGGCTTTAAGGAGGGGGTTATCTCCGTTGGGGTCTTTCTAAGTGTAACTTACCCGTATTTACACAATAAATCCAATTCAAAGAAAACTACAGAAAAGACCAAACGATTAGGCCGACGGCCGCGATTGGAGTCGAACCCAACGCCTGCCGTCTACGAGTTTCGATAGCAGAACCTCTCGGCTACTGGTGGGACTGTAAATAATTGAATTTTCACAAATTTTAATTCATTATAAATATGCTATTTTTTCATAGAAAAGGGTATTTTCAAAATTTTGAATAAAGAAATCGTGAAACTATAATGGGATTAAAAGGAATGAGCACCAAAATATGCTCCATTTCAAACAATGTTAATAACACATTCTATTGAAATGTATAATTTCCAATAAAATAACATAATTTTTTAATATAAGAAAGTTTAATGCAATTAGTTGGGCAAAGTTATTTGAAGAATTTTCTTTCTTTTGACTAGAGAATTTGTATAAATTTCAGGTTGCCGAACATTCCATTTTTGAGGGGGTAAAGAACATACGCAAAATTAAATGTTTCTTTGTCTAGGGCAGGGCCATCCAACCTTTTAGTGAGCAGGGGCGCACCTCAGGTATTGGCATTAAACGAAGGGCGCCATTAATAGCCTGACTGAAATTATACAGCAATATTATCGCACAGTTTTAGTATACACACATATCGCAACATAATGTAAATGAATTCTACAGCAATAAGCAAAAGAGAAAAGACCCTTATAATTCTGGAGCTATGTGCAAAATTTCAAATTATGCATTTTCTATGAGAGACCTATCTAAAAATGTTTGTAAGGTAAGTTGCCAGAAATTTTAATCGCGAATATAATAAGAACAACAAGAGAATAAATAAATATGGAAATGAGAGATATTGCTAGGTTTCTTTTAAGGTATTAAAACAAGATTTGGCTTATTTTGAAGGTCTGAATTTAGTTTTATAAGATGTAAAAAAACAAATACAGACATGATAGTAACAAACCCATATTTTTAATTTCATAGAGATAGTCTAAAAGTGCTTTTATAATTGAAAATTATGAATTTTTCTAATCAAATTGAAAAAAAAGAACTTAAAATTTAAAAAATCAAGAGGAAAAATTAAGCCCCATTTATTATTCGTATAAAACAGCCGATGACCCAATAATGAGACAATAGAAGAAAGAAAAAACTGAACATTCATGAACACCTTCAGAGGAGCGGAACGAGGGGAGGCAAAAAACGTTTCTTTTCCTGGTATTCCTTAAGTATTAAAAAGAGGTATTTCTAATTCTAATAAAACTTAATAATCATAATTACACTTTATACAAAAAACTGCAAATCGTGAAAATATGCATGATTACATTTTCAAAGTATGTTTCTGAATTTTAATGTCTTTTCACAGGTTTTGAAAGTATCTCTGGTGCAAACATAAATAATTTTAAACAAAGAAGTCTTTATAACATAATTTTTTTCCTTCAAAAGGGCGCCAAAAAAACCTTTAAAGGACGCCATGGCGCCCGCGGGCGCCGCGTTGGACAGCCCTGGTCTAGGGGAATATAATATAACCACAATTGAAAAAATGCAACAAACTCTCACAGCTTTATTTAATTTATTTCCATACGAATTCGAAAAATATGTTTTTATTTTTAGAAATCTTAGAAATCAATAGTATATTTTCGAAAATTAAAGAAGCTTTTATAAAAACAAAGTTTCTTTTGTTTGCACGGAGTTTATGAAACCTCAAAATAAACTTTTTTTAATTAATCTGTATTTTCAATCGGGATTTTCTGTTTTTAAAATGCGATCGCATAAAATTCTTAAGAGGCTACTTCATTCAAGTAAAAAGATAAAAAAAATCCATTCGCTAATACTAATCCAAATGGAAGAAATTTATGAAGCTAGCTCGGTTACATTTTAATGTTTTTAAATGTTTTTTTACTTTTTTGATTTTGTTTACAGGTATTTTTTGAGAACGCTTTCATTTTCGGAACTGGTTTGGAAAGCGAAAGCACCCTCAAAAATAAATGAATAATAAATAAAATAAATATCTGCACCCAAAATCGAAAACGGAAAAAACGGGCTGCATTCAGATCAATCTCAACTATTCAATGAGAAAAAAAAAAAAAATCATTTAAAAATATTGAAATGCAACCGAGATATCTTTATAAATTTCTTCCATAGGATTGGCATTAGCGAACGGGACTTTTCATTTACTGAAGTAGACTCTTAAATAAACATTTTCATGTTCAACAAAGATCATTTACAGGTAAACATGATGCAATAACAGCATGAATGTTAGCATTAAAAGTAATTTTTTATTTCTTAGGGCAAGGGTGTATTCGAATCCAAACTTCTTGTTTTCAGATTCTTTTTAAAATGAATTTTTGTTCTGAAACGCATCAAATTGACAGATTTTCTTATTCAGAAACAATATGGCGCGCGATGCTTATATATATATATATATATATATATATACACAATTTTATTAAAACCATTCAATTAATTTTTATAAAATGAAGAAACAAATAAACAGTTTTTTACAGACCAATGCGCAAAATGCTACAAAAAGAAATGTAAAAAATGTATATAACAAAACCAAAAGAAATTCCATATCCCCAAAATACATGGAAGTCTTCATCAGGGAGGCCCCTCCATGTAGGGGTAAATAAAGAGAAGTTTCTGAAAGGATGTAAGCTCATAAGCTAAATTACATCCTTAGCCCCCAACTTCTCAGATTTCAGAAATCAAACTCAAACCTTCAAAAATATTATAAATATATACAAAAATTTTTTTAAAAATACCAAAGGACAAGACCAAAAATTACACAAACAAAAAAGGAAAATTACCTACAAAACTAAATATAAAAATAAAATTGTAAAATACAAACCCCCAGGAATACAAAACCCTCTTCAGCTAGTGGGGCCATTCACTAGCGCTTCAATCTCGCCCTAAATTGAAATCAAGCATCCGTAAGTAAAGAAACACTGAGACTCAGAAACTTTCAGTTAACATATAAGATGGATAACAGTTAACCATTAAAATCTTTTTTAAACCACTCATAGCCAATTCTAGATCTGTTTTGTTATTGCAAATCCTGCGGATCCTATTAACTTGTGAATACATAATATTTTTTAAAACTTTATTGCTAATACATGAAAACCAGTAAGTGAGGCTGTTAACTTCAAAATTAAAATCTTTCCTTTTATCATAAAGTCCAATCAACCATTTTTCCTTGTTTTTCTTAATTTTAAGATCTAAGAAAGTAATTTGTTCACCATCATCGGTTCGGTTCAGAACGAGCTCTTTAGGGTAAATGTTAAGGCTTATTTCCTCAAAATTATTGCAGTTAAAAACTATAAGATCGTCTACATATCTAAAGAAGGAAATATTATTGAAATTTTTTTCGTAAAAATATAAAAATAGATTAGAGAACGCACTTGAAAAACTTGTTCCCATTCGCACCCCCTTATTTTGTTTAAAATAATTAATTCCATTAAATAAAACATTTTCAAATAGGCAAAACTTAATTAAATCAATCCAAAACTTCTTATCTACTTTTAAAACATATTCAAATTCAACATAAATATTAGTCATTATTCAACACTTTCAGAAACTTCTCTTTATTTACCCCTACATGGAGGGGCCTCCCTGATGAAGACTTCCATGTATTTTGGGGATATGGAATTTCTTTTGGTTTTGTTATATACATTTTTTACATTTCTTTTTGTAGCATTTTGCGCATTGGTCTGTAAAAAACTGTTTATTTGTTTCTTCATTTTATAAAAATTAATTGAATGGTTTTAATAAAATTGTGTATATTAAAAATGGGGTTTGGCCAAGTAGCTATAGCGCTGGTTTTCTCCTTTTTTAAGTTTATTTTTAAGTTTATTTTTAGTATAGTTCCTTTTTAATTAGGTTTCCCCCCCTCCCCCATTTTTGAAATACTTCTTGGTTTTAGAGTTCGGCTTTGACTTTCAAGTTTACTTATTTTGATTCCCTTTCAGGTACTTTAAAAACTTATCATGGAAAGTAATAAAGAAAAAATTTGCATAGCACCGGGTCCGTCGCGTGCTCAAACAAGGGGCCCTGGGGATTATTTTGGTACAGGAATTTCCCCGGTAAAAAAGCTACCGTACCAAATGTTTTTAGTTGATCTAAAATTTAGAAAATCTTTAAAAAAATTTAGTATTTGTAGTGATAAACGATGTCTTACTTGTCCTTATTCTGGCAAAGAACAGATTGAAAATGATCAAGATATTTTTTGTAAAACTAATAATGTTGTTTATTTTTTAGAATGTGGAATCTGTAAATTTGGTTATATTGGACAGACTTCTGGTAGTTTAAATATTAGGATTACTGGGCATAGAAATGATATAAGAAAGAAAAATAATAAAAATTGTAACGATATTGAGATTGAGCACTTTCAAAAACATGAATTTAAAAGTATTAGCATTTATATTTTGGATATAGTTCCCAATAGGGAAGATAGATTAAAAGTTGAAAATATGTTTATGTACAGACTTAAAACAATTTATCCATATGGCCTGAATTCAGAATTTAATGGTATTAATGTTGTTAATAGGGGTAATTTTTGCGGTTTCAGTAAATTTAGATTAAAGGATTCATTTTTTACATTTAACAAGAGAGGGAGTAGAGGAAAAGGAAAAAGTAAATTTAAAGCAGATATTTTTGATACTATTGATTCTGTAAATAAAGATTATGTTAATTTTTATGATATTAATGAAATAAAAAATAAAATTTTTAGATTAAAAAATAAAGTTATTAAATGGTTTTTGAGGAGTAAGTTTGATAGTTATAAATTTAAAAATCAGTATATAAAGGATATTGTTATTGATTTATTTAAATATAAAACTGGTTTCAGTGATTTAAATAAAATAAAATCTATAAGTGAAGAAACTCTTGAAAATTTTGTTTTGTGTTTTAGAGATAAGATTTTTGATTCTATTAAATTTAAGAATATTCTGAAAGATTGTAATAGCCTTTTCCCTCTTAAAAATAGCTTTAAAATTAGAATTACTTATAGTTATGACAGGACATTAAAAAATCTTATTTGTAACTATAATGATTATAGTAAGAATCTTGATTTAATTAAAGGGGATGATTGTTACTGTGATTTAGACTGCTATAAAGATTATATTAATCCAGATTTTGGACATATTGTTTCAGGAGATTTAAATATTGTAAAAGATGTTCAGTTAAGGAATATTATGAGTTTGGGTTCTGGATTTAGATTAAATTTTAATTATAGTAATCTTAAAATTATAGAATTTATGGAAAAGGATTTGGATGCCTTTATTTTAAAAGTTTCATATAAATATAGTTGGCCTTTTGAGGATTTTAGAGAATGGAAATTAAAGTTTATGGCATTATTTAAAAAAGATTTTTTGTTTTTTAGAGACTATTATAATAAGGGTTGTTCTAAAAAATTTCATTATAATTTCGATTTTAAAACCAGTATAGCTAAATTAAAAGAACAGTTTGTTATTGCTACTGTTGATAAAGCAAGTAATAACTTTGCCTTAATTTGTAAAGTTTTCTATAGGAATCTTCTTTTGAAGGAATATACCTGTAATGAATCTTATAAAACGTTAACTGAAAACCCCTCTAAAATAAAAAAACGTATTTTGGATTTTGATAAAAAATTTGGAATTAGTAGGAATTACTTTGTATTTCCTTACCTTTTTGCGACTGTTAAATTTCATAAGAAACCAGTAAAATTTCGCTGCGTTACCTGTGGTACTAATAGTTATAATTGCAAAGCGGGTAAAATTTTGTTTGGTTTGCTGAATTTAATTTTAAAGGAAATAGAAACTTTTGATTGCAATACAATCATTGGCAATAACCTTAAAGTTTTAGATTTTTTGAATGATAACTCATGGAAAATTACTTCTGTAAACACTTTTGACTTTGAGAATCTGTTTGGCAGCATTCCTCACGATTTGATTGTGGGGGTATTTGAAAATATTTATGTTGAATTTGAATATGTTTTAAAAGTAGATAAGAAGTTTTGGATTGATTTAATTAAGTTTTGCCTATTTGAAAATGTTTTATTTAATGGAATTAATTATTTTAAACAAAATAAGGGGGTGCCAATGGGAACAAGTTTTTCAAGTGCGTTCTCTAATCTATTTTTATATTTTTACGAAAAAAATTTCAATAATATTTCCTTCTTTAGATATGTAGACGATCTTATAGTTTTTAACTGCAATAATTTTGAGGAAATAAGCCTTAACATTTACCCTAAAGAGCTCGTTCTGAACCGAACCGATGATGGTGAACAAATTACTTTCTTAGATCTTAAAATTAAGAAAAACAAGGAAAAATGGTTGATTGGACTTTATGATAAAAGGAAAGATTTTAATTTTGAAGTTAACAGCCTCACTTACTGGTTTTCATGTATTAGCAATAAAGTTTTAAAAAATATTATGTATTCACAAGTTAATAGGATCCGCAGGATTTGCAATAACAAAACAGATCTAGAATTGGCTATGAGTGGTTTAAAAAAGATTTTAATGGTTAACTGTTATCCATCTTATATGTTAACTGAAAGTTTCTGAGTCTCAGTGTTTCTTTACTTACGGATGCTTGATTTCAATTTAGGGCGAGATTGAAGCGCTAGTGAATGGCCCCACTAGCTGAAGAGGGTTTTGTATTCCTGGGGGTTTGTATTTTACAATTTTATTTTTATATTTAGTTTTGTAGGTAATTTTCCTTTTTTGTTTGTGTAATTTTTGGTCTTGTCCTTTGGTATTTTTAAAAAATTTTTTGTATATATTTATAATATTTTTGAAGGTTTGAGTTTGATTTCTGAAATCTGAGAAGTTGGGGGCTAAGGATGTAATTTAGCTTATGAGCTTACATCCTTTCAGAAACTTCTCTTTATTTACCCCTACATGGAGGGGCCTCCCTGATGAAGACTTCCATGTATTTTGGGGATATGGAATTTCTTTTGGTTTTGTTATATATATATATATATATATATATATATATATATAAAAAGATAATATATTGCAAAAACCGCTGTCAAAATTAGCGTTTTGAACCAAATTTTCCGAAGCTGACAGCTGTAAATGAAGAAAAAATGCTCATACTGAGGAAGTAGTTGTTAATAAATAAGCTAAAAATGAAAACTCACGACTAAATTATGAATCACGGAAAAAAGCGTCCCCGGAAAAAAGCGCACGGAAAAAAGCGTCCCGGAAAAAAGCGTCCCCGGAAAAAAGCGCACGGAAAAAAGCGTCCCGGAAAAAAGCGTCCCCGGAAAAAAAGCGTTCCCGGATAAAAGCGCACCGGAAAAAAAGCGTCCCTTTTTATAAATCACATATTTAAATAAGTCTGATAATAGTACACATGGTTAGTCTTAGAATATAAACACTAGAATGAGACGGTTTTATGAAATTTAAGGCCCCTGTCCTCGTTCGAAGAAACGCTCGCGAGCTAATGCTATTCCTATGGGGAAGCATTTTTCTAATAACTCTTTCGCATTTTGACATTTTTGAATAATTTTTTTTTGCATTGGATAGCTGAGGTGCATGCCGATTGCGCACCTTTTTTACTTTTTCGATTTTGGTTGCAGATATATTTTTTAAAAAGCACTTTCAGTTTCGAAACCGGTTTTAAAAGTGAAACTAACTTTGTAAAAAATATCTGCAACCAAAATCGAAAAAGTAAAAAAGGTGCGTAATTGGTATGCACCTCAGCTATCCAATGCAAAAAAAATTATTCAAAAATGTCAAAATGCGAAAGAGTTATTAGAAAAATGCTTCCCCATAGGAATAGCATTAGCTCGCGAGCGTTTCTTCGAGCGAGGACTGGGGGGGGACTGAGATGGGCGAAGGTGGGGGGTGGGGTGGCTTTAAAAGTTCTCAAAACCTGTCATTGCTTTATTGAAAAAAAAATTGTAAGGTACGAAGAACTAGATAATAAACTTTAGGTACTTAAATGATTTTTTTTAATTCAGTCTCCCTTGTTCTCCTGTGGAGTGGGGCGGGGGGGAGGGGAGGGGAGAGGGTATCTACAAACTTTGAAATATATCTCTTATATTTATTTTTTTTATATTATTTATAATTTGATTATTTTTATTATAAAATTACATATTAATATTTTATTATATTTTATATTACATTTATATATTTATATTTATATAATATATATATTATATTTACATAATATATAATAATAAATGTATTAATATAATATAATAATAATACAGAATAAAAAATTTATAATAAATAAGAAATAAATTAATAATACATAAATATAAATTAAATATAAAATTAAAAATAAATGTAATTAAATATTAAAAATTATACTTATTAACAAAAGTTTATTTAAAAATGATAATATTTTATTAACTCATAGTAAATCAATAAAAGTAAATGTATTAATAAATAAAATTAAAAATCTAGTTTCATCAACAAGAATTAATTTTAAAAATGATAATATTTTATAAACTTATAGGACATAATAAAAATAAATGTATAAATATATAAAATTAAATATTTAAAAATCTACACATTAACAAGAATTTATTTAAAAAATGATATTTTATCACCCGCCATTACTGATACTATCGTCATATGCCTCCAGCAATCTCGCTACGTATCCCCAAGGGTACGCGTATTAAAGATTGGGAACCGCTGTCCTACGAGAATGATATAAATGAGACATTTGTTGCCACTTTAGTTTTTATCATTTATTTATCCACAAGTTCAATATTTATCAATTCCTTGTCACTTTTTTCTGATCACTTTTTTCCAGTCATTTTTTCCCCTACATTCTAAAAAAACATTCCGAAAAAATGTTATCGTCTAAAGCAGTGATAGATTTGCAGTTTGTAGGCTCAACCCCCCCCCCGCCCCCACAGAAGAACAAGGGTGGCTGAATGAAAAATATATATATGAGTTGATATTACTATGAGTTAATAAAATATTATCATTTTTAAATAATTTTTTGTTAATGAGTATAATATTTAATAATATTTATTTGTACATTTTTTTATTTTTTTTATTAAATTTTATATTTAATTTATAATTATGTATTATTTATTTATTATAAATTATTATTATTATTAATATATTAATTATATTATCAATTATTTACAATTAATATATTATATTAATATATTAATAATTAATATGTATTATATAAGTATAAATATATAATATAAAATGTAATAAAATATTAATATGTAATTTGATAATAATAATAAAAATAATAATAATATAATATATAAATTAATTATGTATAATTTAAATTATAAATAATCAAATTATAAATAATATAAAAATATAATGTAAGAGTTTGAGTAAATTCAGAGTTTGTAGACAATCGCCCTCTCCCCCTCCCCCCTCCCCTTCCCCAACCACCACCACAGAAGAACAAGAAGACTGAATTTAAAAAAATCATTTAAGTACCTAGTGTTTATTATCTTATTTTTCGTATTCTACAATTTTTTTTTTCATTGAGGCAATAACAGGTTTTGAGATAACTTTTAAAGCCCCCCCCCCCCCCCCACCTTCGCCCATCTCAGTCCCGAGAGAGCAAGGATGCTCAAATTTCATAAAACCGTCTTACTCTAGTGTTTATATTCTAAGATTAACCATGTGTACTATTATCAGACTTATTTAAATATGTGATTTGTAAAAAGGGACGCTTTTTTCCGGTGCGCTTTTTTCCAGGGACGCTTTTTTCCGGGGACGCTTTTTTCCGGGGCGCTTTTTTCCGTGCGCTTTTTTCCGGTGCGCTTTTTTCCGCCTACCCTAAATTATACATCTCTTCAAAAATCCAATCTTCAGCAAGTTCCATGTTTTCCTTTTTAAAAATGAGTCTGTAAATGTATCCGAAATTTTCAAACTGTTAAGGGTAAACATTTTTTTTTTTTTTTTTTTTGTGTGTGTGTGTGTATGTGTGTGTACACCAATTACATTAAGAGAATTACATTTAAAATTTATACATTAAGATGTATAAATTCGATCATGCATAAAAAAGTTTAATTGAGAAGTTATTACTGCATAAAATACCGATATTCCAGTTTGAGAAAATTATTCATGCCCTATAAGTACACTTGGAAACGTGCCTGAAAATACAGTTCCAGCTAAAAAAAACTTTTATAAATGCATTTTTTCAAAAATATATTGTTTTCTAATGATTCTATAGATGAATACAATTAGACAAAACTCTCTACAATGTTTTTCGCAAAATACTATATCTGCAGCGTAGCCTTTCTATAATTTCTATTCTTTATCTAGCCTATCTATAATTTCTATTATTTTGTCTCTCCATAACATGTTTTTTAAACATGCTTTTTAACATGCTTTTTAAAGTTTTTTTTTAATAGTAAATACAAAACATGCTTATGTTTCAAAATTCATAAGGAAATTTATAGAAAAGAAAAAATTATGAAACAAATTTAATACTTTTTAAAAAATTCAGATTTTTAAAGACCTATTCAGAAAATAATAATGTTATTTTATAATATTTTAAAACTTTAAATGTTTAGTCTAGTGTCAGGGTCTAAGAGGGGAGTTTCAGCGCCATTATTCTTCCTTCCCCTGTAGTGCGCAAATGTATCTATGTATATATATTCCGCTTTAATTACTTATTATTATTATTTTTTCAATAATATTTATTCGTGATGCCGCAGCTTTCATTAGCCTGTAAATTTTTAAATAAAAAACTTATTGTAAAAATTACAGAAACCAAATTCTTTTAGAAAAGAATTTATTTGTATTTATTTTTATTTTTATTTTTTTTTTTTTAAAGAGAGAGGGAAAAAAATCTCTGTTTCATTTTCTGTTATCAGCAAAGAACTATCAAAGACACCAAAAGCCCCTTCTTTCCTTGTGATGATTGCCTGGAGAGTGTCGTCAGACGACGAACCCATTATTCTTCCGATTCTAAGAATTAGTTGGGAATTTTGAAGGACAAAGTCAAGCATGTAGAAGCGACAAAGGTCCTAATGCTTTGGGGAGCGATGGGTATTGGTGAAAGTGAAAGCCAGCGTTTCCCGATTCATTGCACTCCGGAAATATATAACCTTGGTTCATAAACTTATCTTAAATATATATATATAAGAATCGTAAATAAATTGAAAGAATATTTTTAGTTTCTCAAAATATTCTTTTAAGATGTATTTTTTAACTTAATATTATTTATTATTATTTCACTTTGTTATTGTATTCTTCATTTAATAATATCGGAAGCATTGTCATTAAAGTTTAACTCGTTATTATAAATCTAATTTAATATTTAAGTGGACAAAAGAATAGAAACACTTTAAGAAATTAATTTCATGTTACGGAAAATAAAAAGGGAGAGAGAGGAAATATTTAAGTCTACATTTTATTCATGCAAACAAACATCTTTTTTTTTTTTTTTTTTTTTTTTTTTTTTTTTTTTTTTTTTTTTTTTTTACTTTTAATATTAAGACTTTGTAATAATACACTTATAAACTATTCACAGTTATCAAAAATATAGATACAAATTTTTATTTTTGACAGATAGCATATAATATTTATAGCTATTTACAGGTGAAACTAGGGTCGCTGTAAATAAATACCGTAGTTTTGTTCTCAAACATAAAAGTAATGAAGATTACCCATATAATAATGAAAATTTAATGATAATGAAAATAAAATATGATAATAAATAAATAATATGATAATAAAATAATAATATAATAATCTATTAATATATAATAATATAATTATAATAATATTATAATATAATAATATATTTATTAGGATGAGCGAAGCGAATCCTCTACTAGGCCACTCAAGTTACACTTTGTCGTACACTTTATAAAAAATCTATTCAGTATTTTGACTTGAAATTAAACATAAGAATAAATTATGACATGTAGATTTGCAGAATGTTATTTTTTTTACAGAATAACCTTTAAAAAATATTATTTTAATAATTAATTTATTCTACATGTTTTTCTATTATGGATACATTTTTGCAAATAAAAAATTGAACGCGTATCTTTTTATTTTCAGAATGAAAATAAACCATGGGGTTAGTAATTATAGATAGAATCATGATTAATTAATTAAATAAAATATATTTTCATTATTCCTCCAAAATCGTTTGCAAATAAAAAATTGAACCCGTATCTTTTTATTTTAAGAATGAAAATAAACTATGGGGTTAGTAATTATAGATAGAATCATGATTAATATATTAAATAAAATATATTTTCATTATTCTGCCAAAATTATTTACGCAGTTTATACTTACGGATTTTAAAAGAATTACATTATGATTTATTTATTTAGGTATTTACTTTGGTAAAGTGGCAACAAAAAGAATCGTAGACAAGTAAAATTAATTCTTATATTTGGTATTTAAAATTCATATTTTGTTAAATTTGGTAAGTTTCTTAAGTCTGGTATTCGAAATGAAAGATTAAAAAATAATTTAAGAATATTTTAATTGATTGAAGAATAATTTAATTCAACCAAATTAAATATATTAACTACGTTTATAAATAATTTCTGGAATGTATTAGTAATTTAAAAATGTCGAGAAAAAGAACACTTATTGGCCAGAACGAACGCCGTTACTGGCCATTGGAAAATGTAAATACATCTTTAAAACTTTCAGTTAAAAATTAAAAAAAATATTTTGTAAAATTCTGCTTCGAAAATATTTTTATTTATACCAGCCTTATATCATAAATAAAAAATTCCGAGGAAATTCTTAGTTATTTGGCTGAATTTACATTTCTAAAATTTAAATGCGCCAAAACATGAGATAACGTTTTTGCTTAATAAAGATGCAAAAATAATATAAAAAAGTAATGTTCCTTTCAAATATCTATCTTATGAAATAATGCTTCGCGAATCCAAACAAAGCACGGCTTTTGCTAGTAATATATTTATAATAAATATTTATATGTAATATTATAATAATATATTATTATATTTTATTATATAATAATAATATATTTATAATAATATTATAATATGTTTATAATATAATAACATAGTAAATTATATGATAATAAATAGGATAATGAAAATTTCCACAGAAACACATTGCTGTTGCTATGTGTGAAACTCGGTAACGTCTCGAAAAGTGCAGGAAGAACGTAATAATGTAACAAGTGACAGATTTTATTCTTATAGTAATAATATAATAATATATAATAAAATATAATAATATATTATTATAATATTACATATAAATATTTATTATAAATATATTATTATAATTATATTATTATATATTAATAGATTATTATATTATTATTATTATATTATATTATATTGTTTTATTATCATATTATTTTATTGAGATTTTATTCTCTACTATAGTTACAGCACATTGACTTTCTAATATACGTAGACGCCATATCCCATTGTTCTCTCGTCATGGTTTCTAATCCAACATCTTTGGCGAAAAGATGCCGTTTTTTTGGCGGCGATCGCTTTATTGGTATCTTTCAGATTTCACAAAGAGAAAAGCAGAAGTGCGGTCGACTCAAGACAAACATAACAATATGAGTTTCGGCGGGAGAAAAACCGGTCTAAATCTGTCCTCCGTCACGTGATGGAAGGCAAGGATGTTTGCCTAAGAAAAGGTTGCCGGTGTGGTGTCTAGGTATCTAAGCTCATTGTTGCAGCATTACAAGTTATCATAATTGAGTCATTTTAAGTATAGTTAAGATGTTAGGGAGGTTATTTTCTAATATTTGTTTGCATTCTGAAATTTTTAATTTTTTTTTTAATGGTTGAGACACATCTCTGCACCGTCTTTTTTTTTTTTTCATTTTTTTAGGGTTACGTTAATTTGATGGAACCGTATTTGTCTCTGTCCTCTGTCTGTCTGTCCGTCTGCCTGTCACAGAGTTCGTACACAAAAACTATATATGCCAGAGAGTTCAAATTTTGTGTACTTACAGCTGAATACCTCTTGTCACACAACAAATCATAAAATTTTGAAAAAGACTGTTATTTATACATTATTTTTTTAATATCACCAGTTCATTTTAACTCCTCAAATCGCCTTTTTTGTGCATCTATCTATGATGCGAAGTGCAACCTGGCTTTATACCCCAACGTCATGCTTGTGTCTAGACCAAAGTCCAGATGTTTATGGCAACAATTTCTCACTCCATTAATATCTGTATTGGTAAATTCACCTTTAAATTGAAAAAGAAATTTATCATACTTCATATTCATAATAGCATGTAGAACTAACATGGCCCCAATGTTATGAAATAGGATTGCAAGATACACATCATAAAGCAGATGAATAAGCAAATTCATTATTTACTCATAAAGGATTAATTCAATTCGTAGAGCCGCAATTTTGTACCAGCATATTCTGTACCAGTAATAATTCGCAATGTTTTAACAATATAGGCTGCCTTCGTTAGACCGGGAGGTGACAAACCATCTCCTTTATTGAACTGAGATCTTAAGTCGAGGCTTCTCTATAAGGAAAGGCAGGGCTACACTAGATACCGGGCTTGATCATTCCTTATTACAACGTCGCAAAAACTGGCTGGCCGCTATCAGCGATTGGTAGAAACAGGGCTCAAAGTGACGCCCCCATCGTTTTGTACCAATCGCTGGATGTCTTTGATAGTGAGTAGCCACCTTTTGTGACGTCATGATAAGGAATGAGCAAGGCCCGGTATGTAGTGTTGCCTTCGGAAAGAGAAGCTGACGTCACTGTGGTCGAATTACTGTGGATCTGAGAGAAAAACCTGTCCGTTCTTTAACGACTGATACTGTACGGATGATCTCCAGAAATTTGATTGGTCTAAGTTTGCCAATGTATAAATAACTATGATATGAATGGACTACGTCGTCAAAATGATTCCTACAATGATCGCTATGACAAAAATGTAGCGGTAGTTTGGTTGACAGAAGTGTTTGTTTGTAAACATGCCCTTTCCTTATTAACTGGGTTTGCTCATTCATTATCACGATGCTACAAATGTCGGTTGGTCGCAATCAATGGCACACAGCGATTGTCATAAAACGGTACACTCATCATTTTGCACCTTTAACCGCCTGTCGTAGACAGAGGCCAGCCACGACCACAGACTTCTAATGTACGTAGACGCCACATTCCATTGTTCTCTCGGCACGGGTTCGAATCCAACATCTTTGGCGAAAAGATACAGTATTTTGGCGGTGATCGCTTTATTGGCAACTTTCAGATTTCACAAAGAAAAAAGTAGAAGTGCGGTCAACTCAAGACAAACATAACAATATGAGTTTCGGCGGGAGAAAAACCGGTTTGGCTCGTTATATCTGTCCTCGGTCACGTGACGGGAGGGAAAAATGTCGGCGTAAGAAAAGGTGACTGATGTGGTGTCTAGGTATCAGAGGTCATTGACCATGACATGGGGCGATATTACGGTGCCTCACTTAAGATCGACGTAGAGACTTACGATGTAAACAAAGCGCAAACGGTATTACGGTAGCGGCGTAAACTTAAGGCAGCTCGAAAGGTGTCATAAGTTTCAACACAAATGGATGCGCGTGCAACCACAACAAAAGTGACTACGGCCTCTGATTGGCTGAGAGCAAGAGGACTTACGCTTAAGCGCGAGGACTTACGCTGAGGCACCGTAATACGAAGTTACGATCGATCGCAGGAACGCCCATCCTACGATCGAGCGTAAGATAAGACAGAGCGAGGCACCGTAATCCCAGTCATGGTCAATGAAAAAGAAAGGCTACCGCGGTGCTTTACGGGTATCGTTTTTACAGACCGCTGGATTCACCGGATGCGCGTATGCACCAATGAAAGCATACGAAAGGAGCATGATGTCACTCTAGCGGTCTATAAAAAAGATATGCGGAATACACCAAAGTAGACTGTCTTTTTAGTTAGCCTCGAGCCACCATTCGTGACGTCATAATAACTAGTGAAAAAACCCTGATGCAAACTGCGAATTGCATCAGCTGGCGAAGTAATGTACTATTAAAGATGCCCCTAAAGTCACTCAAAAAGACCCGGATGATAATGTTAAGTCTATGGGGCGTTTTCTTAGATATCTTGAACAAATTTTAATATTTTTACATGATTTTTTCGCATAGAATAGCTGAGAACGAATCTATAACCGGGCTAGTTTTTACCTTTTCTATTTTGGTTACATTTTTTATACTATGCTAGTTTCAAGTTCCAACCGCTTCCAAAAGTTGAAGTACTTAAAAAAAAAAAAAAAAAAAAAGAACCTGAACCCAAAATTGAAGAAGTAAAAACTAGCTCGGTTGTTGATCGTCCTAAGCTACTATCCAATGCAAAAAAAATCATGTAAAAATATTGAAATTTGAATGAGAAATTTTAAAATAACGCCTCCACAGACTTAACATTATCATCGTAGAATTTTCGAGTGACTACTAGAGACTTTTAATGTTTATCGAATGACTATAAACCAGGAGGTGGCAGTACAGGTTATCACTTCATCAAGTTCACGGCTGAAATTTTAGAAATAGTAAAAACTTTAAATTTGAGAAATAATTTTGATAAAATTAAAACCGACCAATTGCATATTAAAGTGTAATTGGTCGGCCAAGTTATATCTTGGTGGAAATCACCTAATTACCCGATTTTAGCGGTTGAGTAATAGGTTTGCTAATGTATTTTCCTGAACTCAAAGGTATGCAATCATTAAGGATTGGATTGAGAGCAGGAAAACACAATAGTAAACCTAGCAGTCAACTGCTGAAATCGAGTTTTCAGGTGTCTTACATCTAGATATTACTTGACAAGCCATTTTCATGTTTTAGCCGGGAACTCGATGAGATTGTCTGTGCTGCCGCCTCCCGGCCTAGTCGTCTGGATCCAATTTCCGGTGGACACGCAGATTGGCACTGTTAGACGTAGCGCCACTGTTAGACGTAGGATACCTCAGTATGTGAATGTCAACATACGCTGATGGCTCACAAACTTTGGAAAACCTATATTTTAGAACCTAGCCATAATCGAGTGAGATTAATTAATAAACATTAGTTCGGTAGCAATGGCAGTTTCGACACAATGCTTGGTGATCCTTTTTTCTTTAATTTATCCTCATTTAATCAAATTTTACGTACCTTATGTTCTCACTCTCATATAAAGGCATTATAATTAATGTTGAGGTGCATTTATGTTACGTCTGAGAATTGCGACATAAGGGATAGATAATTTGATTCGTTATGATGGTTAGGGGCTAAAACAAATTCCTAGCGCTCATATACGCCAACCACTTCGACCCCGAGTTATGCACGAAACTTGGGTCGAACACTCAAATGGTATTCACCATCTACCTAGCTTTATGCGCTTGAAGCTGAAAACTAAAGCTGAGTTCTGTTATTCGACCTTTATCCTCAACCGAGCTTGCTCAGCAAACAAAAAACAAACGGAGAGAACAAGGTTGGCAAAATTTTACCATAATGGCAACGTATTGAATTAAGGCACTGTGTAAGATATAGAAGTTAAACAGAAGAACAATATGCAAAGGTATGTAATCTCATATATATGTATATCTTCATTTTTTCAGTTTAATATGTTTTATATTTATATATAAATCCACTATATTATATGTTTAATTGTTTGTTTACATAAATAGGCATAATTGTGAAAAATTTGTCCTAAAATGAGTCAACATTACCTACACTGTCGATAAATTACTACTAAAATAACAACTGTTGCATTTAAGGTCAATTATTTTTTCCAATTTTGATCTAAAAAAATACCATTGTATTTCAACAATATTGAAATGCACGTCGCATTTACATAAATTCTAATTAAAATATGAAACATAAGACATGTTTTCATTTCTTAGGTTAAAAATATATATATATACTAGGGGGGGCCCCCGCCCCCCTCCTCGCCAACCCCCCGCGTAATCGCTTCGCGATTCCAAATTATTGGCTACCCCTGCTTGCTGCGCTCGCCAATATCCCATGGTATGAATAAGCAGTTGCAGACCTTTCAAATGATGTGTCACACGACTGGTGTTGTAAAGAAATTAAAAATGTGCCCCCCTGGGGGGCAGAGGGGGAGGCGACACAAAGGACATCCATAATATGAATAAGCAGCTGCAGACCTCTCAAATGATGTCACACGACTGGTGTTGTAAAGAAATTTAAAATGTGCCCCCCTGGGGGGCAGACTGGGGGTGACACACAAGACATCCATAAAATGAATAAACAGTTGCAGACCTTTCAAATGATGTGTCACACAATTGGTGTTGTAAAGAAATTAAAAAATGCGCCCCCTCTGAGGACAGAGGGGGGGGTTACACACAAGATATCCATAATATGAATAAGCAGTTGCAGACCTTTCTAATGATGTGTCACACAATTGGTGTTGTAAAGAAATTAAAAATGTGCCCCTTTGGGGGGCAGAGTGGGGGATGACACACAACACATCCATAATATGAATAAGCAGTTGCAGACCTTTCAAATGATGTGTCACACAACTGGTGTTGTAAAGAAATTAAAAATGTGACCCCCCTGGGGAGAGCAGAGTGTGGGGGTGACACACAAGACATCTATAATATGAATAAGCAGTTGCAGACCTTTCAAATCTTGTGTAACACGACTGGTGTTGTACAGAAATTAAAAATGTGTCCCCCCTGGGGAGCAGAATGGGGGATAACACACAAGACATCCTTTAAATGAATAAGCAGTTGCAAACCTCTCAAATGATGTATCAAACGACTGTTGTAAAGAAATTAAAAATTTGGCGAAATATTACAGTTATTGCCAAGTTGGCGTCACTTTCGACAACTAATTTTGGTCGCCAAACTTGGCGATATATCGCCAAGTTGGCGACAAACTTGGCGATTGTTGGCGATGGTAACCTTTCCTCTCTTTATGGTAACCCATATGGCGATGCATAGACGGAGCCCTTACCTGATTGGTCTATTCGACTCATGGAAGGAGTGGACAACCCGGATTCGTTAGTTCCGGAAATCTTCCACATCAGCATCATTCCAGGAGTCATTCCTTTTAAGGCTATTTTTACTTTCTTCTATCTTTACAAGAAGAAAGTATTGGATTCATGAAAATTTTCGACTTCCGGTTTTCGACGGATTTATACGTTTTAGAAGGTCCTGAACACGTTTTGACTATTTTTAGAAAATGTCTGTCTGTGAGTCTGTCCGTCTGTCTGTCTGTCTGTCTGTGTCTGTGTGTCTGTCTGTATGTGACAAAAAAATTGTGGGCGCTCTATCTCAAGAACTAATGTTCGAAATCCAATAAAATTTTATATTTAGTTAGACCTTGATATGAATTAGTGCCTATTGGTTTTTGGTGAAAATTGGCCTGCAGGTGGCGCTGCTATACTACGTTTTTCATGATTTCCAAAGTTGCTATATCTCAAGAACTAATGCACAGAATTTTACCAAACTTCAGATTCTGTGGCCCCTTGATATATATAGACGCTGATTAAGTTTTGGTGTAAATTGGCCAGCAGGTGGCGCTGCTATGCCACGTTTTTCATGATTTTCATGATAGCTATATCTCAAGAACTAATGCGCAGAATTTCACCAAACTTCAGATTCCGCGATACCTTGAGATACATAGCCGCTGATAAGGTTTTGGTGTGAACTGCCCTATAGGTGGCGCTGCTATGCTACATTTTGCACGATTTTTGCGATAGCTATATCTCAAGAACTAATGCAGAGAACTTCATCAAATTTTAGATTCTGTTACACTAGAATATATAACATAATTAGATGCTGATTACATTTTGGTATTAACCTTGCAACAGGTGGTGCAGCTATGCTGCATTTTGCACGAATTTTCCGATAGCTATATCTCAACAACCAACGCACAGATCTTCATCAAACTTCAGATTTTGTCACAAAATGACATATAACATAATTACACGATGATTACGTTTTGTTATAAATCCTTCAACTGATGATGCTGCTGTGCTATATTTTACACGGTTTTTTTAACTAACTATATCTCAAGAACTAATGAACAGAATTTCATCAAACTTCAGATTCTTTTACACCATAACATAATTAGACGCTTTTTTACGTTTTGGCATAAATCGTCCAAGATATGGTGTTGCTGTGCTACGTTTCGCAAATTTTTTGTTATAACTATATCTCAAGAACTAATGGATGAAATTCCATCAAATTTCAGATTCTGTTAGGTCTTGACATAAATAGATGCTTATTAGATTTTAGTATAAATCACCCAACATGAGGCACTACTAAGCTCATTTTCTCAGAATATTAATTAAATTTTGCGTTTTAGGCTTTTCTGATTCCAGAATCTCATTAGGCTACGTTAAATGCTCGAGGAAATTCGATAGTGGGTAACTTAGGGCTCACCACGTTTTTTTTAATATTAAAATGTACTTATGAGATAGAAGAAAGTTTTGGGATTGACACATCCAACTAGTTTTTACTATAGAAGGATATATATATTCAGATTATCTTTAAATATTCATTGATTTACTGTAAATTTTTTATTTTAGTGGTCAAAGGATATGTTTGAAAATGAGATTTACGGTCTATTGTATGAAAGATAATATTATATGGTTTATAAACAACTTGTATATAAATGTACATCAACTCTGTAAATTATATATTTAAAAATCACATAATTTCTACTCGTAATTTAATAGTTTAATAAAAGTGCATACAAGTAAATTTCTAAAGGACTGAAATATGTTGAAAAAAAAATTGTTCTTTTAAACCCCACATTCAAAATGCTCTTTTCTCATCGTGCTATCACTGACTAATTCACATAACCATTCCACATAATTCCCCCCCCCCCCTTCACATCCATGTTTTCTCTGCGCCTGGCCCACTTTTCCATGATTTAGCAAAAATGAGTATCCCACTTGTTGTTTAACATAAATTAGTATAAAACAAATCAGAAATTGTACTCAAAGATGGGAAATGAGATGCGTTCTTGCTATAACTAGTCTTATAAATAATCAGATTTTGATGTAATAGCTGTTGTAATCTTATACTAATATTAATGAAAGCAAAATTTGTTAAATTATTAACTATTAACACATTAAATTTAGTAATACGGAAATAATAGGACTCCTTAAAAAAAAAAAAAAAAAAAAAAAAAAAAAAAAAAACGTAATCATCGTGGCAACCTATTATCATTACCTATCATGATGAGTGGATTTAGTAGAATGAAATTTTACAATATTTATAATATTCGAGAATAATTTTTGAAATGACAAAATTCTGAAACAATTATACATGGGAACGTCCATTCCGAAATTTAGGAACAATTCGAAGAAATTCTCATAAATTATCCCAATAATTTTATTAAAAATATAATTAAGGTAAGAAATGATGTAACCAGTTATATATACTCATGATTCATTCACGTAACATACATCTAATTCGTAACGAAAAGTATTTTACTTCTCTGTACATTAAATCAAAATTTTGTTACTCTTGTGACACTCTGGTCACTCTTATATCTTTCGTAAAAGTCAAGTATTATACATTTTTACATATTATTTTTTTAAACAAAATATACTAGTATCAAAACCAAAAATATTAACTGAACTGATACTTAAAAATAATCAGTATTTTTATGCATTATTTTTTAAATGCAGTTGTTAAATCAAAAAATGGTAATTAGTATGCTCAGGGGCGTGCGAAGAGAAAATTGCGCCCGGGGCAAAATTAGAATTTGAAGCCCTCTTCTCCCAAATTTTTCTTGTGACAGGTAAAAAATGACGCTGGTAGTATAAGTTTGGCGCCCACTAGATTTCCGCGCCCGGGGCGATCACCTCCTTCGCCCCCCCCCCTTTGTGTATTTATTATTATTATTATTATTATTATTATTATTATTATTATTATATTTTTTTTTTTTTTTTTTTTTTTTTTTTTGAAGATTTCAAATGTTAGTTTTTAATATTTTTATTTACTTTTAGAAGTAATGCTTTTATAAAATTTATTATTATTATTAAGTAAATAAAAAAAAAAAGATTTGTTCTTTGTTCATGCTGAAGTGCTGAACTTAGATCATATCTGAGATCTGACGAGATCTGATATCTAGAAATCTAGCTAATTAGCGTTTAAGTTTGGCAACACTTGTTTTGTGTACTACTTTTCCCGCCCCTGAAACGAAAGCGCGGTAATTTTCACAGGAAGGAGGAAGCGTGAGGTTCGTGTTGGTCTGCTGGTAAGTAAATGTTTATTGTTCTATAATTCATTTTCTGTTCAAAAAATCCAAATGAAATTTTACTGAGATATTTAAAAAATAATAAATTTAAAATAACGTAACTTAATCTGTACACATGAAAAATGAAAAAAAAAAACTGCAAAGCCAGTACAATTTTTTTAATCAAAAGAAATTAAAGTACAGACAGTTACAAAATAAACATGGAATGTTTTTTATTATTCAATGAATTGCTACAGTAAGCAGTAAATATATTTTTTTTTTTGATTGACCGATTTTAATGGTCTGAATAAATTGGAAGGTTAAAGAATGTTTTAATTTTATATTGGTTAATAATTGTACTTGTTATGTATTAATTCTCCTTTTTTATTAGTTTTGAACCGTCAAAAATTGTCTTTAAAAGGTGCACAAAAAAATTCCATATTTAATGAGTTAATTTATATATGCTATATATTGTATATTATATATATGTACAAACAGGTATAGATAAATGCACACAGTTATATTTATATAGGGTGGATGCTCCAGTTTTGGCCACTGCACCAGTTTTGGCCACATTGGATTGATTGCTATAAAGGACGTTAAATACTAATAAAAACATTAAAGACATTAATTAAACATTAAACATTAGTTTATTGTCATTTTCCATCTTTATGTTTATTTGTATTTTCTTTTTTCTGATGATGATTGAGTAAATTCAATCGAAACATGTAAAATTATTAAGATCTTTTAATGTTTTTATTAGTATTTAACGTCCTTTATAGCAATTAAATACTTTAATGCATATTTTGAAATGTTTTTAATGGACGTATATGAAAACTTCTATTTATAATTAATGTCACATTGGATTGGTTTACCCTCTATTTAGGCTGTAAGTTGATTTTAACAAATTATGTGCATTTTTACTCCTTAATCTAACACTCTTTTATCATTTACAACCCCATTTGTTTATTTTTTGATAAAATATGACTTCCAAAAAAAAAAAAAAAAAAATTAATGTGTGAAACTATAGTGTTCGCTCACATGTATTAAGGTTTTTGCTTAGGTAACAAGTTTTCATGATCTTTCAATATTAGGCATTTATCGAACTTTATTCTGAAACAAATTGCTATGAAGCTTTATGAAGTAGGCTTTCTCTCTTTTGCCGTGTCACATTTAAATTATTTTTACAGCTTAAAGGGGGGTGTCCAAAACTGGTACTTTAAATTTGCTATGTGCACCAGCTATGGCCATGGAGTGGCCAAAAAGGGTACAACATTATGCTCCACTTTTGGCCGCAAGATTAACTATAGTGAAAATTTTAGCAATATATTTAGAAATGTTTTATGACTTATATATTTAAAAGTTCAATAAAATTACAGCATGATTTAGTGGTTTCTTGTATTTTTTCAAAACAAAATGAAGAAGGTGCATAACTTTTGTAAAATTTCAAGTACATGAATTTAGAAATAACAAATAATGGGAAAATTTTTACACTGTTTTAAATAGGATTCATTTCAACAAGTTTAAAAAAGACAATTCTGTACTCTTAAAAAATGGTCTAGATTGAACACTGTTATAAGTTAGGAAGTATAAAATTAATGCATTTCACAATTCATTGTCTAAGTTTTGTAGCACCTTGTTCTACCTTGCAACACAAGTTTACTGAATGGAGACTAGTTTTTACTATTGTTGAATCTAGTACCTTGTTCTACCTTGCAACACAAGTTTACTGAATGGAGACTAGTTTTTACTATTGTTGAATCTCAATATCGTCATGTTTATGATGGTCAATTATCTACATGAGAGATATGAGCCGAAGAAAAGGTGGGTGCCCTCTATGAAGGTCTTTGTAAGATCCTAGCCCATATTTACACAAGGAAATCTAAGGTTTGAAGAAAACTAACTCCAAATGATTAGGCTGACAGGCAGCTAAGTACTAGGAATTAAAGTTAAAAATAAATTGAAAAATAAAATGGATTTTAGAGATTGTCAAAATACTATTTAATGTAAAAATGGAATAATTTCAAGAATCTAGTTATATAACTGTAAATATTAGTATAGTATAATATATGATATATATAAATGAAAATGTACAAAATGTTAAAAGAGGCTTTTTATGTCCTATAAGTCTCTTTTATAAATTAAATATATTTTTTGTTTTTAAATTCAAATTTTCAGTTAAAATCAACTTAAGTATATTTTATTTGTTGTTTTTATGATTTCATTAAAAAAAAATACAAATCTTTTTTATACAGCAAACAAATATGTATGTGGTAAAGCAAATTTTGCATAAAAATGCTTTATTTTTACTTATTATCAGATATAATGTTTGCCAAATTACAAGATATTGGGGTGGCCAAAACTGGTGCAAATTGAAACAAATTACTTAACGAGTTATTACTCACAATCTAAAATATTTCATAGAAAGTTAGTATAATTAAAAGAAAGAAGACTAAATTTACTAAAGAATATTGTTATTGTGATTTAATATGCTTAATTCAGTCAGAAACTATAAAATTTCCATTTCAACTTTTCTCTTAATGTGGTCAAAACTGTAGCATCCACCCTATATATGTTCATCCAAGCTCACATCATCTGCACATCAGTGATTTTTTTTTATTATTACACAACTACTCGGTATTCAGCCGAAGTAGCCAAGTACTCTATATTTGGCTACTCGGCCAAAGCACTACTCAGTACACCACTAATATTCCTCATGTGATTTTGGAAAGGAATGAGCTAATCATTAAAATTTTTTTCAACATTAAAACTTTTTTAGTTTCCTTAATATTTTCATTTAAATCCAAAGGTGCCAATAACTATAAATAGTGCCAATGACTGTACTGTTTATCCTCTGTATATATATATATATATATATATATATATACAGTAGACTCCATCAAATCTGCAAACCAGAAATCCACAACTCTCTAAAATCCGCACTTTTTTATGGATGTGTAAACAATGAAATATTCAATTCAGATATTGGGACAAAATTTGATTTTTTTTAGTTATATCAATTCTATATATTTTTTAATTTGTAATTTTCTTGATAATAATCTATTCATGTTTTTTCATGAAGAAAGAAAAAAATTTTTTGGAAAAAATTCAAGATATTGCTGCTATCACTGACAATCACAATCTTCTTACCAAATAATATTTATGCATTAATCAAGTTTTTTGGTTATTAAGCTTGGCTAAACTTGAAAAAAAATCCTTATTTTATGATTTTGATGAGAATTAGTAATGTACTTTTATGAGGCAAGTTTTGTTGAATAATTTTGGAAAAAATACATTTAATTTTCATAATGAATATTTAATCATACATTATTGATGTATAACGAATAACTTGATCTTTGCTATTAATATTTTAATCATTTTAAAAATTACCTAAATTTTTATTATTTTAGTTTATTACTTATCTTAATATTTTATTATATTGTAAGCATTCATTAAAGTACTGATTGCATTATTAATTACACTCAAGTTACTGTTTAAAAAATGTAAACAAAGCAAAGACCAGAAATCTACAAAATTCTAAAATCCGCACAACCTCTGGTCCCAAGCTGTGCGGATTTGAGGGAGTCTACTGTTTATATATATATATATATTTTTTTTTTTCACAAAAATGCCTTTTTTCCTCTATTTTTTTTTCTCTCAAATATGGACCCCCAAAAATAAAACCTGGATTGACCCCTGTCGTGTCATGTTGAATGTTGAATTCAGAAACAAAAATAACCTTTTACAATTGTAAAAAAATGACTATCTGCTACTTGTGAAAATAATCAGTCAAATAATTTATGTATAGAATATGTTTGTATTCCTATATGTATAAAACATGTATTTTTGAAAATCATACTTAATATATTTTTTTTCCTTTTCATATACATGCTTTATGGGAGCTGGGGAAACTTATTTTGGATTTCATGCAACTTTTTAAAGGTAAGTACATTACATAAACTAATATGAAGTATTAAACTAATAATAATTCTTTTAATTAATGCAGTAGACTGACTCTCTCAAATCTGCAACCCCAAAATCCACAACTCTCATATAATTTAAGGATGTAAAAAATGAAAAATGTGACTTGTTTAGTTTTATATCAATTTGTTAATGTTACTGAATTCATATTTTTCATGAAGGAAGGGTTAGTTTATTTCTAAAAAATTAGAGATATTGCTGATATCATAGGTAGTAACAGTCATCTTATTACCATTACTATTAATCTGCCCTTCCTGATCACTCTCTCCTGACTTAATAAAAAAAATTGAAATTTTTGAAAAATTTCTGAAAGCACCTCCCCTTCCTTAAAGATCACTAGGAAGACGTAAATTATGCCAAAAAACCGCAGAAGAGGAATTTTATCTAATGATTCCTAAATAAACGTGAATTTTGTCAAAGAATTGTAAAAAGAACACACATTTCTTCAAATGATCACCAAAAATTCATGAATTTCATAAAAAGAGAATTCTATAACACGAACATTTTATCCAAAGATTGTTAAAAAAAATAAAAAACAGGAATTATGTCAGTTCTAAAAAAATTCTATCAAAGGATAACTGAAAAACATGAATTACATTAAAAAAAATCTCTAAAAGAAAGACTGTCAAAAAATCATGAACTTTTTGAAGGATCACCAAAAAACGCACTTTTGTCAATAGATTGCAGAAAGGAACGTGTGTGTCAGATTCACAAAAAAAAAATTGCAAAAAAAGTAAAAGTTTCATTGCAAAATTAAAAAAAATGCAAATGTTATCCAGAGTTTCCCCCAGATGGTTTCAGGGGGACACTTTCCTGCCCTTTAGTTAAAAAATAGCACCCCTTCTGCCCCTCATGCAAAAACTGCACCCCTCTTGTCGCTCATTCAAAAAAAAAAATAAATAAATAGTGCCCTTCTTGCCCCTGACATTTCAAAAGACACAGGCCCTTTAGCGATGATGCTGACGTGCTATAGAGCGTAAATTATGTAAAAAACCGGCGACTGAACGCAAAAAATGGCTCTTATGTGCCCTACAGGATGCATAATTTCATAAAAAAAGGCAAATTTCATTTTCTTAAAATCGAGAAATAAAGGCTAAATTCTGGCAAGATTCATGAAAAAATGGCAAATTTCATCACCCCCACCTCCCAAAAAACGGCAGATTTCCTCAAAAAAAATCATAAAAAACAATAAATTTAGTCCAAAACTCAAGATAAAACGGCAAATTTCACCAAAAATTCGCGAAAAGAAAGCAAATTTCATTAAAATAACCAGAAAAAAAGGCAGATTCGCCAAAAGATCTCGAATAACGCAAATTTCGTCAAAGGAGCTTAAAAAAAAGTTAATGCCAGAAGTGAATTTTTCTGCTCTAAAAACTAATTTTCCTGCTTTAAAATTTTGTTTTTAATGCTTAAAAAATGGATTTTCCTGCTTCACAATCAAGGGCGTGAGAAAATTGTATCCAGTGCATAATCAGAAGTTGACGGCCCCGCTCCTCCCAAACTTTTTCTTGTGACTGCCCCAAAATGACGTTTGTAGTTAATTTAGTGCCCCCTAAATTTCCACGCCCAGGGCAACTGCCCCCTTCACTTACCCCTTTCGCACGATTCTTCTCACAATCTGCTTTTGAATGTCCAGAACTTTCTAAATGTGACTCCTGAAAGCACCCGTTTATTAAACAAAACAGAATCCTTTATTCAACAGAAATATTCTCTTTTACAAAAAAAAGTCTGTTTAAATAAATTTGTCTTGCCCCTTTTAAAAAAATTGAGAACAATAGTGATACTTGTTAGCTTGTTCTTGATACTTTTTTTGTGCCTTTTTTTCGAAATTTGAATTTTTTTGTGACAAAATTTGCTGGTTTTTGCTATCTTTTGACAAAATTTGCTATTTTTGTGATCTTTTAACCAAAAGATGCAGAAAATGTTTTCAATCTCAACATTTTCCCAAATCCACATAAAAATTTCCCCAAACGTTTACTATATGTAATACAGACATTGTACATGTACAGACACAATAAAGAAAAAGCTGAACTTTTACAGCCTAGCGGACTTTTGATAAAGTTTGTAATTTTTTTTTCGTATTGATTTGACGAATTCAGTCAAACTGAATTTGCATGTTTTTTGCAATCTTCCAACAAAATTAGAGGTCTTTCACATGATTTTTTGTCAAAATGTGCATATTTTCCATGATCTTTCCCCAAAACTTGAGTGTTTCCCATAATCATTTGACATAATTTGCATTTTTTCGGCGAAACTTCCATATTTTTTTATGATCTTTTGTCAAAATTTGCTTTTTTTCATGATTGTTTCTCAATTTTCATGTTTTTTAAAATTTCTTCAATGGAACTCGCTTCTCTTTCGCAATTCTTTGACAAAATTGATATCTTTTTTCAATCTTTGACAAAATTTGTGTCTTACATGATCTTTTTCCAAAAATCACATATTTTATATGATTTTTTTTTAAAAATCTTATATTTTACACAATCCTTTGACGACATCCATATTTTTTCGACAATCCTTAAACAAAAATTGCATCTTTTTCGTAATTCTTCTCAAATCATGTCCTTTGACGGAAATGTAATTTTTTTTTTTTGCTGGGATCTTTTGACAGAAATGTCATTTTCTTTGCAATCCTATGATGGAAATTGCATTTTCTTCTGGAACTTTTCATAGAATCTGCATTTTTTCATGATTTTTAGACAAATTGTTGTTATTTGTTGACAAAAATTGATTTTTTTTCTATGACAATTCAACTATCTTTTGTTTTTTTTCTGTGATCTTTAGAAGAACGAGGCTCTATTTGGTGCAGTTCGTACTCCCATTTTTCTCGTATTTCATCTGCTATTGCTACCTACACTGCCCCCCCCCTCATTAAAAATGCCATCAAATTTTAATGCATATTTGTATCAATCTGTATTACCATAGGTAAAATATATTTTCCCAAACTTTCGCAATACATGTGCGAGTATATATTATTCTGAGATCGAGTTTGTAAAGGTCACCATACAGATCTTTTTAATTGTAGGGGCAATTTTTCTGTCTTGAGTAACTTTGTAATTCATTGTTAAAATCAATTGTACATTTTTGTGCAAAATTTCCCTAGATGACCAAAATTTCCCCCAATCCTAGATCGCCAGATTGGACATATTCTGAACCCCTGCTTTTAACAAAATTTGCCATTTTTGTGATCTTTTAACAAAGTATGCCGTTTTTCCGCAATCTGGGTTGGGTTTCTGACATGACAAGTGTCAAAAACTGGTTTAAACCATCAAAAACATGTAATGTGCTTTAAAACATTCTAAGAACAAGAGGGAAACATTGTATTAGTCTTAATGATTTAAGTAATTTTTTATTAAACATTAATTACTGTAATTGAATAATTGCAAAAAATTAAATTATTTTAATTGCAATAAAATTTTTTTGTGTTTTAGAATGTTCATACAGAAGAAAATGATTTTTTACGGTTAATAATCTTGATCACTTTTACCCCGCAGCATTCTATAGCACATAATTAATTTAGTACATTTATTTACACCCAAACAATTTCTGAATATGAAGCCAATGTTAGAAAATACTCTCTCAATTGATGCTGAACTAGCAGGGCTTGACAGCAGAAGCATTGCTAATTGCTATTGCTGGTTGAGCAAGTTTGGATGCAGGCCAAATTTTCGGATTTATGACAGATTTTTTTTTCCCCAAAAATGATAATATACGATACAGTAACAATGAATTTTTAATATTACATCTAATGTTGTATATGTGTGACAGATGTGTACTGTGAAATTTTACACATCAGTGTAGTATTTGAGGTTTCTTACAAGATTTTTGACAAGATGGTTTAAACCACGGTTTTAACCGGATAAAACCGCACACTGTCAAAATCTTGCCAACCTGATTCTATGTAAATGTAAGGTAAAATCAAAAGAACTGTGTATGATAAAGAAGCGGAAAAAGTGATGATAAAACATCTGTCCTTAATTATTTCTACATTAGATTTTTTTTATTTGTTTAAATTTATTTAATGTATTCTTTTTAATATACACATCAAATAACTTTATCCCTCCCTAAGCCTATCTTATGATTTTTATATCCATTAAGCTAAAATTGCTCTATTTTTATAAACCACTAATTAAATGAAATGTAAAAATTGATGTACCTGTTATATTTGAGAACATTTCTATTCAATATATTTATACTTATAGACTATCAATGAATGAGCTTAACTGCTTCGCTGATTTGAACGTATGTCAAGCGTATAGGCAAGGTTTTTCCCATCCCTGTTAAAAACCGGTATTTACCATTCTGGGAATTACATTTTTTCTGCATGGTAAAAACTAATTTCTAAAAATAAATATAAATTGAAAAAATTTAAAATGTCAGAATTTAGTCTTAAGTAAACTGCTTGAAAGATTAAAAGAAACAAAAGAACTGCAAAAATCAAATGTACACAGGGTGAAAGTTTTATAAAGAAGTTTTAGGAAAGAAAATATTCATTTCTCTAGAATTCTAATTCCAAAATTAAAAAAAAAAAAAAATCTTTCTCGATCATAAATATTTTAATTGAGAAAAGCTAGCCTGAGAAGATGACCAACATCGCAGTTTTTATTTACTTGTTTTCTAATACGCGTCAAATATGTTTTCCGAAGCTCATCCATACATTATCGGTCGTTAAAGAACGGACAGTTTTTTTTCGCTGATCCACAGTAATTGAACCAGTGATGTGAGTTGCCCTTTCCTTATTGGCTGGGAGCCAGAAGAAGAGAAATTTCTCCATGTTGTGTGAAACAGAATGCGCAATAGTCGGGTCTTGTATAGAGAGGATGTTGCAGAGTCGTTTGTGACAATACACACGTTGTGATGTCGCTTGTACATTGTCATGTGTGTGCTTTTGAGGCTTAATATTTTTATGTATTAAATTCTTTGCCGTTTAAAGATGCAAGGAATCGAGTTTATTGAAGAATAGGATTCGTTAAAAGTAGACAAAACAGGACTGAAAACCAAGTGGAGATTTGAATGGCTAAAAGAGCCTATGATGAGGGGGGGAAATATTAGCACGTGGTGCCGAAAGCTAAAAGATAAACGCTGTTGCTACTGTATTTTATGCCATTCAACACTTAAGTGCGGAAATAATGGCAAGAAAACACTACTTAAGCATAGCGGACATTTTGCAGACATGCTCAAACAGAACACTACTCTAGAAAAAAGAGACACTTGTCCTTCTTGACCCAGAATATTTTCAACTGGTTTGTTAAGAGTCCCCTTGAATTTGTGATATTTTCCTGGGATCAATTGCATTTCCACAGGGTGCATAAGAAGTGTTGAAAAGGGATACCAAGCATATCAAAAGATTTTAAAAGTCAATGGGCACATAAAAGAAAATTGAGAGTCACCAACATTGTGCCCTGCTAAAAGGGCTTAAAGTCAATACAAGTAAACTCTTATGTTCAAAGAATAAACTGCTCTACCTAGTGAAACATTGATACCTTGAAAGAAAATCGTATGAAGTATCTTTTGATTAATAAATAATTGACCAATAAATGTTTGATGCAGTTTCATGAATATATTATTTTGAGGTTGTTATGTGATATACAAATACTTCTTGTTATTTTATTTTTTGAGTAATAAATCCCAGTGTCCAAGTAAACATTTTTGGCCATTAGATTCAGCAAGAAACAAAAATATCACACAACAGATGGCACTGCTATGTTATTCACAATTTTCACAATAGCCATATCTGAAGAACTAAAGCATGGAATTTCACAGTGGTGTACCGCGTAGTACTTTGGCCGAGTACCGAGTAGTTGTGTAATAAGGAAAAAAAAAATACTGATGTGAGCTTTGGTGTACATATATAAATATATCTGTGTATGCATATAACATAATTACATATATAGTATATATATAAATTTACTCATTAAATTTGTAGTTTATTTGTACACCTTTTTAAAGACAATTTTTGACAGTTCAAGACTAATAAAAAAGGAGAATTGACACGTAACAAGTACAATTATTAATCAATATAAAATTAAAATTTTCTTTAACCCTCCAATTTATTTTGACCCGAAATCTATCAAAAATAAAAATATTTATTGGTTACTGTTACAATTTAAAATGGATTAAGAAAAAAAAAAAAAAACAAAGTTTTTTCTCTTTAAAATTTCTTTAATACCTGTATTAACAACTTTATATCCGCATATTTACCAATTATTCAGGTATTATCGTAAGTTCAAAATGGGGGAGTTTTCTACGTTCTTTAAATGACTCGATGCAATATACTTACTTTTTTAAAAAGGAATTGTGAATTGGATTTATTGTATATGTTACAGGCCAAACCCGATTTTAGGCCAAACTAGATTAGCCTAGGCCAAACTAGTCTACCCTAACGCCCATCGGATAAACTAGTTTTTCCTAGGCCAAACTAGTCTATCCTAACGCCCATCGGATAAACTAGTTTTTCCTAGGCCAAACTAGTCTATCCGAAAGCCCATCGGATAAACTAGTTTTTCCTAGGCCAAACTAGTCTATCCGAATGCCCATCGGATAAACTAGATTTTCCTAGGCCAAACTAGTTTGGCCAAACGGTCGTTAGGATAAACTAGTTTAGCCTGCTATTCATTGTTTTGAACTAGTTTATCCTAGGCCGAACTAGATTGTCCTAGGCCAATTCAATTTGGCGTGATATTTTTTAATCTAAAGACCGCCACGGCGACAACTTTCTAATTTTGATCTATTTTATCCTAGGCCGATGCAGTTTGACGCGATTTTAGCTCACAGACTATCAAAGCCTGAGAGCTAATGTGCTCGCAGATTCTGTGTATGTGTATGTAACAATTTACGTACGTATGGCAGTATGTACGTACGTGTGTACGTAATGCGATAACTCCTGATAGAAATATCCAATTTGCTTCAAATTTTGGACATAGATTTAGCCTGATAATGAACTTTCCTGATTAGTTTCAGGGGTTCATTGAATAAGAATAAGGGGAGGAGAACAAAAGGCTAATCCGCAACCCCCCCCCCCCCCCACACACACACCTCCTTAATTTAGTTAAGTCAGTTTTCCATGCAAAATGATCAGACTTTATTAAAATTTTAGGTATAATATCATTTTGATAAGGTACATCCATGATCAGTTGTGGGTGTTCATTGTTTACGTATAAAGAAAGGAGCAATGGGTGGTAAGACTCTTAATTTATGAAAATAGGTTTTTCACAGAAAATTTACCGATTTGTTTCAAATTTTGGATGTATGTTCCTTCTGATAAGGCGTTTACCTGATTAATTTGGGGGGTTCTGAGATATAAACGTAGGACGGATTATTTTTTCAATCGGATAGAGACTTTCGGTTTTATGAAAAGATTTTTAATTCGTAACAGATTTTGGTTTTTGCACAAACGAAATTATTCATATTAAGAAACTAAATATCCGAATCCTTTTAAAAATAAGAAAAAGCTTAAATAAAGCATGACACTTAAAATTTAGGATGGGGGAGGGATAGAGAAAGAGAACGCTATATATATATATATTTTTTTTTTAATCGCAGCACTTTTTAAGGTTTTAGCTGATAATTAAATATTATCATTATTTGAAACTTTTAGAAACATAATAAAACATGATGTTAAATATTTAAGAAAAAAGATGGTGCGTCAAATACCACTATTTTCTATTAGTAATTTTTGTAAAAATGTCAAATTCTTGTGGGAATTGTTTGAAACTTTGTGATAGTTTATAACACATGATAAAAATTGTAAAAAAAGTCCTATTACGAAAGGTAAAGAGGGGTGGGCGAAGAAAATCAGGAAATATAACGGAAATTCTAGGTTGATTTAGTTGAAACTTTAAGATAGTTTATGACACATGATATAAATTTATAAAAATATGTTCCGCGTTTAATGCCACTATTGACGAATAGTGATTTTTGAACGATTTACATGAAAATGTAATCAGAATCAATTTATATCAAGGACTATCTGAATATAAATTTATATTAAATTCCGTTCATTAGTTCTTGAGATACAGCTGTTGTAAAAATTGTTAAAAATGCAGCATAGCATAGTCATGTTGAGTGATTTACTTCAAAATAGAAACAACACCAACTCATCTCATAGACGAACTGATCTGATGTTTGACGGAAATTCGTGTATTAGTTAAGATAAAGCTAATGCGTAAATCATAAAAAAAATGCAAAACAGCAGCTCTACTTGATGAGCGATTTACACCAAAAACTAATCAGCATCAATTTAGATCAGAGACTACCTGAATGTAAATTTTTATTAAATTTCGTGCATTAGTTCTTCAGCCGCATCCCTACAGCTTGCGACAGCGTATAGCAGGTGTGCTGCACACGTACTGCCGAATGCCCTCTTTCTTTTCGAACGAACTTCGAAGCGAACGAAATTCAAATCGTAGCAAGCGTGCTGAGTACGCACCGCCGAATGTAATCCTCTTTTTCGAAAGAGCCTCGAAGCGAACGAATTTCCAACCATAACCCCGCTGCCTAGGCCAGTCAGATAGCGGGCGAAGCCAGCAAGTTTTAACTAAGCCACGTTATATTAGTTTCTCATTCCAACACCAAGGAGTGCACTCTATTATTAACAAAACTGTATCTGAATGAAACTCCGTTAAACAACCTAATAGTAGATGTGTTACTAGAGGTCGGGGTGCTTTAAAAGCTAGAATTTCCGTTATATTTCGCGATTTTGTTCGCATCCACACCCTCTTTCACGCCGAAATGTGACTTTTTTTATAAATTTATATCAAATGCCATAAATTGTCAGTTTCAAAACTTTAAGTTTCATAAACTGTAAGTTTCAAAATGTTCCAACAAGAATATAACATTTTTACAAAAATTACTATTAGGAAATAGTGGTATTTCAATGCGGAATCTTTTTTCTTAAATATTTATCAAGTTTTTTTTCTCTTCGAGGTTCATTCGCTTCAAAATACGCCCGTTTCCAGATTTTATATAAAACAAGGGGCCCGATAGCGGGCGAAGTCGGTTGATTTGAAATAAATCGCATCCAAATTCCAACACTTGGGTGCTTGTGTCATATTAATTCCACATTAGTCCGTTATATTAGTCGCTATATATTAGTCCTACGTACGTACGTACATACATACATACGTACATGGTTACATACACACACACAGAATCTACGAGCACATTAGCTCTCAGGCTTTGATAGTATGTGAGCTAAAAGCAAGTCAAATTGCATCGGCCTAGGATAAATTAGATCAAAACTAGAAAGTTGGCGCCATGGCGATCTTTAGATTCAATAAAATCACGACAAATTGAATTGGCCTAGTACAATCTAGTTCGGCCTAGGATAAATTAGTTCAAACCAATGAATAGCAGGCTAAACTAGTTCATCCTAATGACCGTTCGGCCAAACTAGTTTGGCCTAGGAAAATCTAGTTTATCCGATGGGCGTTCGGATAGACTAGTTTGGCCTAGGAAAAACTAGTTTATCCGATGGGCGTTCGGATAGACTAGTTTGGACTAGGCCAATCTAGTTTGGCCTAAAATCGGGTTTGGCCTGTAACATATATAATAAATTGTACAGAATACTGTATTAATAACTCATATAATATAAATAAACCTGTTGAAATATACATAGAGTATTATATGTTTATATACTATTTTTTTGAAAAAGAATTTTGAATTTTTTAGTAGTTGGACGTAGAAAACTCCCCCATTTTGAACTTATGATAATACCTGATATAATTGGTAAATATGCGGATATAAAGTTGTTACAATTTATTGAATAATGTGAAAAATTACTTGAGCAAGAGGAATGTGGCACTAGTACTAGTTTATAATCTCTGCATGAATTGGTACAAAAAAAGTACCGGCTTTCTAAACAGAAGACTGACACTCCATTTGCATGGTGAGGAGGAAAAAATAAAAATTTTACCGATTATGTGCAATTTTGCAAAAAAAAAAATGTGCACCTTTAACAACTGTTTATTCTGAACGTATATTTTCAAAAACAGGCCAAATTTATAGTATTAAAAAAATGCCCTGTCTACTGATAATGTAGAGCGTTTAGTGTTTTTGCACCATAATTTGAAATGTAATAAATTTAATTATTTTTAATATATTTATAATATTTATAATATAATTTAATTGAATTTATTGCATTTTCAGTTCCTTTATCCAAAATAGTCTTTTCTGTTTTCCTATATATTATGTGAAACTAAATTTTAATTTAGAGATATTTTATGAGGATTTAGTTCTAAATTTTTTCTATATTTTGCAGGCATATTATTATATACTGAGTTTTATGAATTACTGCATATATTATACATTCATATTCAAATAACTTTTAACAGACTTTACTGTATTACAGAATAACTTTTTAAATTCATATGCTTAAAAAATGGATTTCTTACAACAACTCTGTATTAGCCGAGTACTCAGCAAATTGACCGTGTACCGAGTATTTACAGAGTACTTGGTAAGGCTCTAAAATTTCATAAAATTTTAGATTTAGTTAGTACTGGTTATAATATGGTGCTGATTACTTTTTGGTGTAAATTGCTCTGCAGGGGTGCTGCCATGGTTTATTTGTGATTATTGCAGTAGCTCTATCTCAAACTAATGCACAAAGTTTCACAAAACTTCAGATTCTGTGAGACCTTGTAAAACTATATCTGATTAGTTTTTGGTATGTATCACTCAATAGGTGGCACAGCCATGGTGCATTATAATTTGCGATTATTGCAATAGCTCTAAATCAAGAACTAATAAGAAGAATTTCACAAAACCAGGGTTGGTAAAAAACCATTTTTTTTTAATCCCAAGAACCATGTTTTTTTTTTTTTGGGGGGGGGGGTTGAACCTTTTTTTTTTATGTTTTCCTGTTACATATACATGCATATTTATCAACAAAAACAAATAATTTTTAATATATAAGTAATAATTTGATTTAAAAGTAATTCTAATGTAAAACTATATCTGATTAGTTTTTGGTATGCATCACTCAATAGGTGGCACAGCCATGGTGCATTATAATTTGCGATTATTGCAATAGCTCTAAATCAAGAACTAATGAGTAGAATTTCACAAAACCAGGGTTGGTAAAAACCCATTTTTTTTATCCTAAGAACCATGTTTTTTTTTTTTGGGGGGGGGGGGGTTGAACCTTTTTTTTATGTTTTCCTGTTACATATACATGCATATTTATCAACAAAAACAAATAATTTTTAATATATAAGTGATAATTTGATTTAAAAGTAATTCTAATTAATATAATTATTTAATATACAATCAATTATGTAGAAAATTGAAATCATTTAAAACTTAAACATTTTTAGAAAAAGCTATGTCTTATATTTTATAAATAAAATGTTCTACATAATGAAACATTGATACCTTGAAAATATTAATAAACAATCTTTTGATTACTAGCACTATAAATAAATATAATATAGATTCATATATAAAATTTCATATATATTATTTTCAACTGATTATTCAAAATAATTAGTTTGAAATACTTGTTACATGTGATATCTGATTTTTTGTTAGAAGACTACATGAATTATCTTTTATTGAAAAATAAAGCTTTTTATAAAGAATTTTTGGAATTATTTGAGTTTAACAGTAGAGACTTTACACACTTTAAGTATTGTGTATTGCTATTTGAAACTTCTCTGAAACTACCAGGTTAAAAGAAAAAAAAAATGACAGTAAAAGAAGCAAAAATACAATTTAATAACTTTTTAGATTTTTGAAAAACATTGATCTTAAAATATAAAGTAGTTTTATAAATACTGTATTCTACTAAAGCATCTAAATAGCCATTGGACTGCATGCTTTATTAGAACACTTAGTATCTTTAAATGCCTGAACTAAAAATTACATAATTTTAGGCATTTTTATGAGACTTTTTTTCTATTACGTCTCAAGCAAACCTTGTCTTGCCCCCCCCCCCCTTCTGCTGATTTTCTTGGCTGATCTAAGTAATGGGTTTGGTTATGCAATAGAAGATTTAAATATATCTTTTGCATATTTTAGTTAAATGTAAATAGGTGCTTTACTAGCGCCTAATTTTTGAATGTCTTCTTTTTCAATTTCATATTTTGAGCTTCTTTTTTATTCTTAAAAGATAATCCCTCTAATCAAGAAAATTTTCTTTTAAAGCTTGTAGACCGAAGTTTTAACGATCATTTTATGTCATTATCTGTACATCTGCATCTCTCAAAGGCAAACACTTTAAAATCTAAATATTGCATATTTCATCTATTTTATCTTTGCTAAATTTACATAATTTAAGTGTTTTCTTTAGAGCTTCAAATATGTTCATCAATGCATGAAATTTGCATTCTACAAGCATACTAACATGACCTTGACTATGTCTTATGGTGACTATTGAGATAAAACTTAAAAATAGAAATTTTTTTCATCCAATAATTTGAAACACTTAAATTACAAAAATGAGAAAATATATTAGATTTTTTCTGAAAAACCAATTGGTTTGAATATGCCAACATAGCTCATAACCAGGGCGTCGGAGTCGGGCCCATTTTTGAGAAAAGGGAGTCGGAGTCGTAAAAAACAACCCGACTCCGGCGTTTTTCTTAGACAGTTTGAAGTGAAATTAAACCAATAAAATGTAATTTTAAATCCATAGAAGGAATTCTTATTGTTATTTTTGGATTATGTCGGACTACCCAAGATAAAGAATCCCAATAAACTGCCCAGCGTACACAGGAGATGAAAACTGTTTTTAATTAGAAGCTCTAGTAGATCTCAGATTATTTGCAAACTAGTAAAATTTTCATCTTCAATTTTATTTTCTTTTATCTTTACAAGAATAACGTATTGGATTCTTGAAAAATTGATTACTCATTATGATTACTCACAACTTTAATAAAGAATGTCTTCGGATTAATACAAAAATTTTACCAATCTAATGCAAAGTGTCACTGGCTTAACGCATTGGTCTAACTAATACTTTTAATTAATTACTGTATTTGTGTTAATGAGCCAATTAAGCTCAGCCATTGCATTATTTGAGTTACAATTACTTTTTTTTTATTAAATTTAATAAAATAATTTGTGGAAAAAATTATACTTTTAAAATTCAAGAATAAATTGCTAAAAATGTACCTTATTTTGAAAATGACCCCACCACTATGCTGCATTTTAAAGGAAGTATTAACATGCATAAGTTATGAAAAAAGTTTTGGGATTGCCACATCTGATTAGTTTACTTCTATTTGAAAAATTTTCAGTACTGAGATTGAGAATAAAAGATAGTGCATATTTAAAGCTCATTTGTCAATTCATAAAACTAAATTCAGCATAGTAATAATCTTTTCTTTTTCCTGTGTCGCTAACACAAAACCCTTGATCAAAGTTTAAACTTGACATTGTGCTAAAAGAACTTGTGTAGAAAGGAGCTTGCAAATGAGCAAAACAACTTTGGTCAGTGATTCATTTTTTCGGATAGATTTTTAATTAACTTTAAAAGACATGAGAGACATAATGAGAAACCCACTCAATACAGGGTTTGCACACATAAGTATATATATATATATATATTTTTTTTTAATTGGTTGTTCTAGTACCAGAATTTTTGTAATGTAGTGGTCGCTATATCCAAACTAAGGAAGAATTTGCATTAAAAAGGCAAATAATGCTTACAAAAATGAAAAATCCTGTCTCTAAAATGGATATATATATTTTTTAATTTTTTATACGCATAAGCCCTGATTTATGTAATTTTAATTAAATTATTATTTTTGCAAAAGTATGAAGTTTATTGCTTTTATACAGCTGGTATTGCATCACACAAATATATTATTAACATTCTCGCTGCCGATAACTCTGCCCTCCATGTTGAATGATTGAGAATTTCACGCGCTACATCGTGGCCAGACGAATGTGTTAAAAGTTGTTACCAATAGAATCCAAATATGACAAACAGAAGAATTATATTAATAATTTAAAAATTAAATGATAGATTTTTTTTTCATTAGAAAATTTAATAATTAAAGAGGTAAAGATGATATAAGCTCTGAAACTTAGTTCTCTAAAGCATTAAATAATTATGGGTGACAATAATTCTAAAATGTAGATTGCAGTTTCTTAAATTCAAAATTTTTGTTTACCTGTGAGAAGTTATGTTTATATACAAAAATGCATAAAGAATTGTATTATAAATATATTTTACTGTAAATGTATTAAGAGACATATTTATTAAACAAATTCTTTTATAGTTTAAAATTTTCATTCAACATGTATATTTTCAATAATTTTCAAAAACTATAATTATTGCTTTTTATTGTTTACAGGTGCTATTATGAAGAGAGAACCAGTTGTAATGAAAATGTAACAACTGCTATAATAACAATGCATTAAATAATTTGTCATTAAAAATTAATCTTTATTGTTCGTAATTAACAATTTTTATGTTATTTCAGAAAAAAAATAAAGTGTTTATACTGCACATATTCTTATTTTGTTTGTATTAGTTTTTATATTTCTGTATTTTGTAATATTTTAAAAATAGAGTAAAAATAAATAGTTAAAAAATATAAATACAATATAGCAAAAAAAAATATTAAGTTTTTTGTTACTACATTTTATAAATATGATGTGAACAGAGTGAAAAATATCTGTTTTGAGAAAAATAAAGTTCAAATTTATTTACCAGTGGATAAATATTACTGCACATATTTTTTCATAAAAGCAGTATCACCAGAACCTCTATTCAAAGCATTTGGTAACATGTTGAACTTTAATTTAAAAAAACTAAAAAAATGACCATTTTAAAATGTTTCAGAGTGATCTCTAACTCCTCAATTCAACAAACTGAAAAATCATTTCAGCAGAAATAAGATATATAACAAAGAATATAGTTAATGAATCAGAAAAAACTGTCAAAAATTCGGTGACTGCAAGACCTTGAAAATATAACTTTAAAAATGTATTCATCTGAAGTTGAAAAAAAAAATTAACTGTGCATAAAATGAAATTTTATTATTTTCTGTTCTTAAATATAAATATATTTGTCATAAATATCATTTTCTAGGGAAAAGAAAAGCTATTTTACACTACTTAAAAATTTTCAGAAATTTCTCTAATATTACGGCTGTTCTCAAATCTGCAAGGATTACTTTCTGACAAATTTAATTTTTGTTCAGAAATAAATGAAAATGACAGAAGTTATTCACTGTGTGAAAAGGTTTTCCATTTTTTGGTAAACACAAAAAGATCTTTCTGAAAATATACTAAATTTAGCATTTTGAACAAATTTCCAGACATGACACTGGAAGAAGAAAAACTTGTTGATTAAACTCTATAAATAATTCAATTATTAAAAAATGAAAACGCTTAGGTTTCAAATTATTTCAATAGTCAGGACTACACAAATAGATTTTTAAGATACTGAGTATGATTTTTAATACAAAATTAATTTCTTATGACAGAATACTGCCAACAATGGAAAAAATTGTTTTAATAAGTTAACAAATAGTAATATTGAGTATGAATTATATATAAATATATAATTGATGTTGATTTGTAATATTATCTAATGGTTCTATATATATATATATATATATATATATATATACTGTGGTACTAGCACCATTTAAGTTATTTGACCAAATAAATTGCTAATAAAAATAGTAAATAACTTCTGTCGGAATATTAAAAAGCAGAAAATTGATGTTAAAAATACATAAAAAGCAGAAAATAGCTGTTTCTAATATGCAGTTGAGATTCTTCAATGCAAGATAGAGGAATAGTGACTATAGGTGAAGGGGGATTTGTGTGGGGAGGTAAAATTATCCAATCAATCAAGCCTGATGCTACATATTTATCTTTAAGTGTTTTATGTTTATATAATATTCCTCCAATAATGGCAATATATCTTGCACCATTATAGGCATAAAATGTCCCATTCTTGGCATAAAATATGGTTGTGCTATGTGCACCAATATTGGGGCAACATTTCATGCCAATAATAGAGCAATGTTTCAAGCTATTGATGGGAAATATTTCATACCAATATTAGAGCAATGTTTCATGCTAATATTGGGAAATATTTTATACCAATATTGGAGCAATATTTCATGCTAATGTTGGGAAATATTTCATACTAATATTAGAGCAATATTACACTCCAACATTGGTGTGATATCACACCCCAATCTTGGTGCAATATTCCATACCAATATTGGCTAAATAATAGTAAAATGTAAAAACCCCAATATTGGTGCTACAATTCATGCCAATATTGGGGCAATATTTGCTAAAAGTATTGGGTAAATAATTCCAAATTTAAACATCACAATATTGGAGAAATATTTCATATTAATATTGAAGAGATATCACACCCCAATATTGGTGCAACATTTCATGCCAATATTGGAGCAATGTTTCATGCTAATATTGGTGGAATATTTCATACCAATATCGGTGCAATATTTCAAGCAAATAATGCAATATTCCATACCAATATTGGCTAAATAATGGTGAAATGTAAAATCCCAATATTGGTGCTATATTTCATGCCAATATTGGGGTAATATTTCATACTAATATTGGAGTTATATTACGCCCCAACATTGGTGCAATATTGGCAAAATGTAAAGAGCCAATATTGGGGCAATGTTTCATGCTAATATTGGGGAAATATTTCATGCCAGTATTGGGGCAATATTTCTGACAAATATTGGTTAAATAATTCCAAAATATACCTGTCAATATTGGGGCAATATTCCATACCAATATTGGCCAAATAAGGGTACAATGTAAACACCCAATATTGCTGCAATATTTCACGCTAATGTTGGCGCAATATTCGTTGCCAATATTTAATCAATATTGATAATGAATGTTGCGCCAATATTGGTATGAAATATTGCGACAATATTGGGTTGTTTACATTATGCCAATATTGGTAACGAATACTGCGCCAATATTGGCGAGAAATATTGCACCAATATTGCGTTGTTTACATTTTGCCAATATTGGTAATGAATATTGCGCCAATATTGGGGTGAAATATTGCACCAGTATTGAAATATTTACATTTCGCCAATATTTAACCAATATTGGTAAGGAATATTGCGCCAATATTGGCATGAAATTTTGCAACAATATTGGGGTGTTTACATTTTGGAAATATTTAACCAATATTGGTAACGTATATTGCGCCAATGTTGGGGTGAAATACTGCACCAATATTGGCGTAAAATATTGAACCAATATTGAGGTGTTTATATTTCGCCAATATTTAACCAATATTGGTAACGTATATTGCACCAATATTGGCATGAAATATTGCAACAATATTGAAATGTTTATATTTTGCCAATATTTAACCAATATTGGTAATGAATATTGCGCCAATATTGGGGTGAAATATTGCACCAATATTGAGACATTTACATTTCGCCAATATTGGTTACGAATATTGTGCCAATATTGGGGCGAAATATTGCACCAATATTGGGGTGTTTACATTCCGACAATATTTAGCCAATATTGGTAACGTATATTGCGCCAATATTGGCGTGAAATATTGCAACAATATTGGTAACGTATATTGCGCCAATATTGGCATGCAATATTGCTAGAATATTGGGGTGTTTACATTTTTCCAATATTTAACCAATATTGGTAACGTATATTGCGCCAATATTGGCATGAAATATTGCACCAATATTGGGGTGTTTACATTTAGCCAATATTGGTAACGTATATAGCGCCAATATTGGGGTGTTTACATTTTGCCAATATTGGTAACGAATATTTCGCCAATATTGGCATGAAATATTGCACCAATATTGGGTTGTTTACATTTTGACAATATTTAACCAATATTGGTAACGTATATTGCGCCAATATTGGTGAGAAATATTGCACCAATATTGGCATGAAATATTGCAACAATATTGCAATGTTTATATTTTGCCAATATTTGACCAATATTGGTAATGAATATTGCGCCAATATTGGGGTGAAATATTGCACCAATATTGAGGCATTTACATTTCGCCAATATTGGTTACTAATATTGTGCCAATATTGGGGCGAAATATTGCACCAATATTGGGGTGTTTACATTCCGACAATATTTAGCCAATATTGGTAACGTATATTGCGCCAATATTGGCATGCAATATTGCTAGAATATTGGGGTGTTTACATTTTTCCAATATTTAACCAATATTGGTAACGTATATTGCGCCAATATTGGCATGAAATATTGCACCAATATTGGGGTGTTTACATTTAGCCAATATTGGTAACGTATATAGCGCCAATATTGGGGTGTTTACATTTTGCCAATATTGGTAACGAATATTTCGCCAATATTGGCATGAAATATTGCACCAATATTGGGTTGTTTACATTTTGACAATATTTAACTAATATTGGTAACGTATATTGCGCCAATATTGGTGAGAAATATTGCACCAATATTGGCGTGTTTATATTTTGCCAATATTTTTAAACAATGGTGCGCCAATATTGACATAAAATATTGCAACAATATTGGGTTGTTTACATTTTACCAATATTTAACCAATATTGGCAACGAATATTATGCCAATATTGGCATGAAATATTGCAACAATATTGGGGTGTTTACATTTCGCCAATATTTAACCAATATTGGTAACGTATATTGCGCCAATATTAGCATGAAATATTGCACCAATATTGGGGTGTTTACATTTCGCCAATATTTAGCCAATATTGGTAACGTATATTGCACCAATATTGGCGTGCAATACTGCGACAATATTGGGTTTTTTACATTTTGACAATATTTAACGAATATTGGTAACGTATATTGCGCCAATATTGGTGAGAAATATTGCACCAATATTGGCGTTTTTATATTTTGCCAATATTTTTAAACAATGGTCTGCCAATATTGACATAAAATATTGCAACAATATTGGGTTGTTTACATTTTGCCAATATTTAACCAATATTAGCAACGAATATTATGCCAATATTGACATGAAATATTGCAACAATATTGGGGTGTTTACATTTTTCCAATATTTAACTAATGTTGGTAACGTATATTGCGCCAATATTGGGGTGTTTACATTTTGCAGATATTTAACCAATATTGGTAACGTATATTGTGCCAATATTGGCGTGAAATATTGCCCGAATATTGGGTTGCTTACATTTTGCAAATATTTAGCCAATATTGGTAACGGATATTGCACTAATATTGGTATTAATTATTGCAATAATATTTTGGGGTGTTAATATTTTGCCAATATTTAACCAACATTGGTAAACAATGTTGCGCCAATATTTGGTATGAAATATTGCTATGAAATTATGTACCGAAAATGTCATAAAATATAGATGCAATATTTCAGAAATATTGTCTAAATATCGGCAAAATGTAAACATCCCAATATTGGGGCACTATTTTGTGCCAATATTGGGGCAATATTTTATGCCAATATTGGCACGCTGCAAATATTGGCTAAATAAGGGCAAAATGTAAACACCCCAATATTGGAGCAATATTTCATGCCAATATTGCGCCAAGATGCCAATATTGCTCCAAGATATAGCCAATATTGGCCCAATATTGTTTGGCTACTGGGGTAGTCATTCATTTTATTTATTTGAACTGGATTTTTGTTACATGCGATTTATTGTGTTATTTTTCAAAGTGATATCTTTACCCAAGCCGTATAATTTACCCCATTAACACATGACCTTTAATTTTTCTAAAACCGTTTATTTACTTAAAAAACCATCGCTTTCAAAGATGATATTTCTGAAATTTCTTCCAAGAAAAGAGAAAAATTCCTTTTCTAGTTAACTCAGTTCTTCATTCGCTATTTTTTAACATTTATTGCGGAAGTTTTCTTAGAAGGTTTTGTGAAAAAATGTTTCCCATTATATTTTTAACAAAGTTTATTTTTAAGGTTAGGAAAAGGAAACTGTTTTCAAAAGGAAAAAAACGGACATAATAATTCAAGGTGTATTGACAGTTAAACACAAGGCTTTTTTTCTTCTTAGAGTATTTTTTAATGTCATAAATTCTATTCAATGCTTTGACCGAAAAGTAAAGGTAAGAAAAATAAATTATGACACTTTTGTTTTTTAGGTTTTGACCTATTGTAAAGATAATTTTCTATTAAGAAAAAATGCGTCATAGCAAAAATAGTTTATTGTTTTAATAAATGGACAAAATATATTAAATCAATATTTTCAATATAAAAATTTAAAACTATTTCTTGAAATTTCATCGAATAATTTTTGATTTTTAAGTATGCAAAATATATTTTAAAATTTTCCTTTGATATGGCATGTACTATAGTTATATAAAAAAAAAAAAAAAAAAAAAAAAAAGAATGTATATTTTTATTAAATAATTTTATAGAATATACATGGTGTATCTAAACTACTGGGCAAAACTTTAAGGGGTGATAGTACACATCAAGACAAACAATATTAAATGGGAAACTAAGGGTCCCAAACGTCTTCCGAAGGAGATAGGCGCCATCAAAGTTTAGGGTCCAAATTTTGAAATGATTATAAAAAACGGAAAAATTGGTCGATTCTTTTGCGGTTTTCGCGAAAACTATTCTTTATGTCAGTATTGTCTAGAAAATAAATTATAAAGATAAATTTCAAAATATGCCGATAGAGGGTGCTTTAGACTTTGGAATAACGAACAAATATTTTTTACCGTTATTTTTTGCATCTCATTAAATTTTTTCAGAAGTTTAGACATAAATTTAAATTTTGAGCTCAAAATCTGTGGTTAAGTACCGAAAATTGAACTGTGTTCAATGGGAGTGGGTAGGTTCAAATTTCAAATGATTATAAGAAACAGAAAAATTGGTCAATTGATTTGCGGTTTTCACTAAAATTATTCTTTATGTCAGCATTGTCTTGAAAATAAATTATACAGATAAATTTCAAAAAATGTCGATAGAGGGCGCTTTAGACTTTGGAGTAACGTACAACTATTTTTTACCGTTATTTTTATCTCATTAAATTTTTTTAGAAGCTTAGACATAAACTTAAATTTTGAGCTGAATATCTGAATCGTTGAGAGTAGTTAAGTAGCGCAAACTAAGCTGTGTTAAATGGGGGTGGGGAGGTTCAAAATTTAAGTGATTATAATAAAACGGAAAAATTGGTCGATTCGTTTGCGGTTTTCTCTAAAGCCATTCTTTATGTTAGTATTTCCTTAAAAACTAATTTTACAGATAAATTTCAAAAAATTCCGTTAGAGGGCGCTTTAAATTTTAGAGTAACCAACAACTATTTTTAACGGTCATTTTTTTTATCTAATTAAATGTTTTAAAAGCTTAGACTTAAACTTTCAGCTCAAAATCTGAATCGTTGTGAGTAATTCAGTAGCGAAAAATTGGACTGTGTTCGTAGGGTGGCCAGGGTAACATTTTAACTCCTGAACACAGCTCAGTTTGCGCTTCTTAACCCGTCCCAACGATTCAGAATTTGAGCTCGAAATTTAAGTCCAACCTTTTGCAAGCATTTAATTAGATACAAAAAAAAAAAAAAAAAAAAAAAAAAAAAAAAGTTAAAAATTGTTGTTGGTTACGCTAAAGTTTAAGGCGCCCTCTAACGGAATTTTTTGAAATTTATCTTTAATTTTTTTTTTAAAGGAAATACTGACATAAAGAATGGTTTTAGAGAAAACCGCAAATGAATCGACCAATTTTTCCGTTTTGTATAATCATTTGAAATTTGAACCTTCCCACCCCCATTGAACACACTTCAGTTAGCGCTACTTAACCACGCTCAACGATATAGATTTTCAACGATTGTAGATGTCTAAGCTTGAAAAAAATTTAATGAGATGCAAAAAATAACGGTAAGAAATAGTTGTACGTTACTCCAAAGTCTAAAGCGCCCTCTATCGATATTTTTTATAATTTATGTTTAAAGTTTATTTTCAAGACAATACTGACAAAAAGAATAGTTTTAGTGAAAACCGCATATCAATTGACAAATTATTCTGTTTTTTATAATCATTTGAAATTTGAACCTACCTACTCCCATTGAACACAGTTCAGTTTGCGCTACTTAACCACAGATTTTGAGCTCAAAATTTAAGTTTATGTCTAAACTTCTAAAAAAATTTGATGGGATGCAAAAAATAACGGTAAAAAATATTTGTTCGTTACTCCAAAGTTTAAAGCGCCCTCTATCGGCAATTTTTGAAATTTATCTTTATAATTTATTTTCAAGACAATACTGACTTAAAGAATAGTTTCAGTGAAAACCGCAAACGAAACGACCAATTTTCCCGTTTTTCACAATCGTTTCAAATTTTGGACCCTAAACTTCGAGGGCGGCTATCTCCTTCGGAAGACGTTTGGGACCCTTAGTTTCCCATTTAATATTATTTTTCTGGATGAGTACTATCCCCCCTTAAAGTTTTGCCCAGTAGTTTAGATACACCCTGCATTTCGAAAGAGATGTTTTTTGTGATGAGAATTCATGTATAAAATTGTTCATACAGTGTTTTATATCTGGTACACCATAACTATCATACAATTTCGTAAACATATTAATAAAAATGTATTGCAACACTTCATTTCATGCCGCAGGCATAGTAGGTGATATCAGTAAGACTTGTTTTTTACATTCAGTGTTAAAATGAAACGACTCGTAAGTAATGTCTTTATATAATATTCTGTTTTTGAAAAATATAATGATAATAAAATTTTTATTCATATAATTTTGTGTACTCTGCTCTATGTTTGTTGTCAATATGTGTTTTTTTTTTTTACTGATCACAATGATTTATTGTTGCATGGAAAGAGTTAATAAAACTAACCGGGAATATTCAGCCCTAAAAAAATAAAAAATAAAAAATAAAAAATGCGATTTATAAAGTACTTTTATAATTGTTGGAAAGCAGATTTCACTATTGTTTGTTTTCAAGCTTAACTCAAAAGTTAATTAGCGAAATGAACTGTAAATTTGGATTCATAAATTTCAATCTTATAAAAATAAATTTTTGCTAATAAAATTATTTTATATATTTTTAAACAATTTATATTTTGATTTATATTTTAAATCATATTTATATTTTTTAAACAATTAATTAATGTATTATTTCAATATATGTATATATTTCGATAATGTCTAGAGAATGTATAAAAAATGTATAATGTATAGAAATTCTATATTTGAAAAAAAAATAAGTATGAATTGTAACTTATGAAATTTGTAATAGGAACCGATTTTTAGAACTTTAATATTATGTGATAAAAAATGCAGCTTCTTAAGCAGATATGTTTTGTGTTTATACTTCATCAACTACATTGTAATTAAATTTGTAACAATTACAAATTAATCTAAAAGTTCAAAAACGTATTCCCCTTCATAACTTCTGAAATGTTAGTTCGAGTGACTTTCCGTGTGTTATATTAAGATAACATGTATCGAAAAATGCAATATTGATGTCACGCTTTGATATTCGTCTTAAAAATTTTATAGTCCAATATAATGTCATTATAAAGATGACCTTGTAGTTTATCATAGTCACATTTAAAAAAAATAAATAAATAAAACCATAATTTACTATCGAATATCTAAATGCGATTTTTTTTTACAATTTGTGTATTAATATAGAGAGTGATTCACGAAGATCGAAACAATAGATTATTTTCCTAAATATTTCCCCTAAAAAGATACTTCCAATTGCTGAATTTCGTAAAAAAAAGGTGCAAAATTTAATGACATAAGTTGCGAATCCTTAGCGGGTCTTTTTGAGAAAATACGCATAATATTTTAAGGGCCCCATACAGATCGAATGATAGGAAAAATTTCCATATCCATTCCTAAATTAAACAAACAAACAAACAACAACAATAACAACAAAAATCATCCGGGTTATCTATAAAACTAGCAGAGCTATTAAAATCCAGTATTCGTGACTAATCCAATTTACCTAAGCTTCTGAGCGACGAGTTATGCATTCATTTTTATTACAACTTTGAGATCATCGAGAAATTATGTATTATTAAAAGTCGATTTAAGGGAGTGCTTCCCCTTTATACACCAAATAACACCGGGTGCACTTTACGTTAAACGTATTTTCATATGTTGGAGGTGTGCTTGTGCATTACAGGTCTGCATTACATGGGCTGAAATACCCAATCCCGATCCTGAGTCACTCATTTGAAAAAAAAAATCATCAGACCTTGAAAATAACTTAAAATCTTAGCACGACCCCAGTCTTTTAAGATTGAATTTCTACAAAACAGATTTTTTACGTCAATATGGTTAAAAATTGTTTCGTATCTAAAAGTTCTAATTAAAAAAAAAAAAAAAAAAAAAGAAAAGAAAAGAAAAACCCTATTATAGCTTTTCTTTTTTCATGTTTATAATCTTTTTTTATAAGAAGCTTAAGGCTGTGATATTTATTTTTTAAATAAATCTCTATTTCTATAAAAATGTTTAATATCGTTGATAACATATAATATCATTAATCCATATTTCATGTATTGTGGAGCCTATGAAAAATGTTATACAGTAAAATCTTATGCACGGAATCGCGTAGGAAAGAAAAAAAATACGTTATAGACAAGTTAATTTCTCAGTTCTGTTATAAAGACAGGATTCCGTCATTGGAAGGTTTTTTTTATGAGAATTACAGCATTTTAATTTTTTAGTCTTTAAATACTTTGTCCTTTAAAAAAAACTTGCTTATGATGGCCAATGATGTCTGTCTCATGATGGCTGCTTATGATGGCCAATTATCAACACGAGGGATATAAGCCCAAAGAATAGTGACCCCTGCGGGTCTTTCTGAAGGAACTTAAGGGACGTTTACGCATGAAGATCTAAGGTTGGAAGAAAATCACGGAAAATTCCAAACGATTAGGCAGATGGGCGCGATTGGGTTTAAACCCAGCACCTCCCATCTAACAATTTCAAAGACAGAATTTCTCGGCCTCTGGTGGAATTCTTTAAAAAATAAGTTTTAAGTGTAATAGTAAATTAATTGCGATTTAAAAATTTATGCATCTTTTGTAAAAACTTTTGAGTTGAGCCAAATTTTAGTGATTTTTGTACGCATTAGGTCAATTAAAGACAATGATTTTATTACAGAGTGATTTGAAACTATGAATGATAATATAGCCCCATGGAGGCATAGGAGGAAGAAATCTAGTCCGGATAAGGTATGAAAAATTACGTTAAGCCCGTCCCGGTCAAGCTCAGAACGAAATTGATGTTTGAGTCTAGCTTTGCTTGTAATATGAACATTTCTTAACGGCATTGTCTTGACGATGTAAAGCCTGAACTTGTGAGGATTAAAATTATATGAATTACGATTCATCTTTATGTAAAATAAAAGTCTTGTTCTAAATCAATTGACGGATATTTAAGTAGTAATTAGAAAAGGGCAAAAATAAAACTAAATTTTAATTTCAAACTACAGCAAGAAATACACAACTGCATTTTTCATCGCATTTTTTTTTTTTTTTTTTAACAAACTTTATTTAAAATTTAACTGCGTTTTTCTGGATGATGGATATATTTCACCATTTCTTATCGTTACAATCAATAATTGTTAAAGACTAAATATGCAAATTTAGAACATGTCTTTCTTTATTATTCTACATTCATTTTGTTTCGTGCAATTAGAAAAAAAGTTGTTTTTCAAAGTATGATTTTTTTAATTAAATCTTTTTTTATATATATATTTTTTAAAGTATTAAAAAAAATCCCGAAACAAAGTTAAATTTCTATTTCTTTTTCTTATGAAATTGATATAAGTTGTTAAGGTTTACGAAGTGTTACTTCCTGTATAATAGAAAAAAAATAGTGTTTACAGGGACTCACAAAATATTTCGGATACTTGTACAGTAACTGAAATGCTGTAAACCAAGAAACATGTTTTAGAAAATGTCTGTCTGTCCCTGTCCCTGTGTTCATGTGTGTGCATGTGTGTGTGTGTTCATATGTGTGTCCGTATGTCGCCATTCTGCCATGAAAAATTTATGACGATATGCATAGAATTGAACCAAATTTTTGGTGAAAGTTTTTGGCTTTGCTTTAGGCAAGCAGGTTCTCCTTCAAATTTGAAACATTCCACCAGGAGGGGGTGCTGCAATAACATTTTTTTGTGCCATTTTCAATAATGTACGAATTAAAAGTGCATGAAGTTATGCATCGAACTGAACGAAATTTTTTGTGTAAGTTCTTGGTTATGGCTAGTTAGTCATCCTTGAATTTGAAAAAAAATCCGCTGAAAGGAGCCGCTATAATCTCGATGTCTGTGCCATTTTTATCATTTTATCATTAAAAATATTTGAAGTTATACATAGAACTGAAGTACATTTTTTTGTGAATGATTTTTTGGGGGGTATGGCGAGTAGATCCTTTCTGAATTTGAAAAAAAATCTGCGTATCGTTCTACTCTCCATCGGCTCGTGCAGATACAGAAACTCGTTTTTACTCCGATTAATTGACTGAAGCAGAAATTTAAGATGAAAATCATAGTTGGTATAATATTCAATTAATAACATTAACGCATTAACATGTGTAACTAAATTTTGAAATATTAAAATGTAGATATGATATTTAATGATTGGCACTTCCAACTAGTTAGGTATGATCAAACTTCTACCTGCAAGGTACTCAGTTCATCTTTGTTTATTTATTTCAATTTTTCATTGTCAATGACAGAATATGTGCATTCTTTAGTCATTCCAGGACCAAATGCATGGTCTGATATCATGACATTTCCAGGTTGTTTTGTTCTATATTAAATCTCATCAAAAAGCCTGTAAATTTTATTTTTCCCACGGTCTTATTAACTGTGCAGCATTATATGTATCTACACAATAAAAAAAACTAAACTGTAAAAATAAATAGATAGTTACAAGTCTACTTTTGAAAATAATATACGGCAACCTAACGTTTTACTCAAATTTTATCGAAAATTCCAGTAGAGATGTTTAATAAATTTTCTTTTTTAAAAACTCAGTAATGCAATTAAGTATAATATAATTAAGTATAATATAATGCAACATGTAAGGACCTTTCAAGGTTTACCCATTTTAAAGTTTATGTAACGTATTTACTAGTATGTATCTTATCGATTTAAATGGAAAACATCTACTGTTTGAAAAAAAAAATTCTTAATAAGTTATATGTACATTGTTATATGTATTTTCGATATCATTATCAGACCTAAGACTGCTTTTTAAAACTTATCAGAGAATAATCATGTAATCTTATGTAAAAATAGAAGACTCACGGTTTTTTCTGTTTTTTATGCTCTAAAATACAAAAATAAATATATTTCCAATGATTTAAAATTATGAACCTGGAAACAATAAAGCTTCTTCAGTTGATTATAAAAAAAGAAAATGCTTTGATGAGCTTATACTTTATACCCGAATAAAGATTATTATCTACCTTTACCTTATTTCTACATTATTCCTTTCTTAAAAAACGCTCTATTGTTCTTTCAAAGCTTTTTAAAAAATCTTATTCATGCAGATTTTGTCATAACTGGTTAAAATAGTTATTGTTTGGGCGCTGTAATGGATATTGGACTTTGCTTTATCTGTCTGTGCGATCAGAATTTTGGTGCTATCAAGTATTAATAACACAAGCCTTTTTCTTTATGATTCCATAATAGAAAATCAATTGATTTTACTTAAATAATTCTTTTAAAAAATTAATACGGAATTAACATCTTTTTCACTTTATTTTTTTGAGAAATAATTTAAAGAGGTGTTTTGATGATATATTAGGTATAGTAATTTTATTTATATTAATAATGCTTCATTCTAAGGTAACCTGGGATAATAACGCCACATAAATCTTTTACTAATTTTCACGGAATAATTTTAGAATTTTTTTCGGTATTGATATAGTATTTTCTACAGCGACTTACTGATTATATATACCTATAAGAAAGAATATTTTAGCAGATCTGTATTCATGAAATATAGTAGCATGTTTTCTGTACCAATTCTGTCTGATATTATTACCCATCTACGTGGTTAATAACGCAATTCAAACAAAACTAGATGGAATAATATGCAAATTATCCAGTTCAAAAGGTACAAATGCTGCAGCGCTAGAAATTGACAAATTTTACGACTAATTGTGATTCTAGGATGCAATAATAATCATTTGATATTTTATTCCTCTGTTTTAAAAAAATAGTAGGATTTAAGATATGCTAATTTTTCTTTATATTTCTCAATTATATTGTTTCAGTCTCTATTCCTGAAATGAAAGCTTAAAATATCTCAATTACTTAAAATCTAATAGAATTTCTGGTGATATGTTGTATCTGAAAAAATTACAAAATGTTTCTAAAAATCATAAAATTTGGGTTGAAAATTCTTCATAATTGATTTTTTTATACCTCTTTGATTATTTGCATGAAACAAAGAAAGATGTTTGGACATTCTATTATCTTTGGTTAACATCTATTAGCAAATCTTTGAAATTATTTCAAATATAAAAACTGAGGGATTGGTTCCCTTCCCCCCCCCCCCCCCGATTCTCAATCCTCCATAGTCTTCCCTATAATGTATCATCTTTTTTTTATTGAATACGCTCGAGTACTTTAGGAGTTAATTGGGTTTTTAGCTGAAAAGTACAAATTTTGGAAAACTAAAAAACTAAAAGTGAATTTTTTCTATGCGATGTCCTTGTATAATTTTATCAAATATGATTTATAGTACATTGGTGAACAAAACTTAAGGACGAGTCATAAAATGCCAATTTTCAAGCGATAATTTTCACTTGAATACTCAAAAGGAAATAATATAATCCGAATAATTACTATCCCTGTAGAACAGCTAGTCCATATATCTCATTCAGATCACACATGGTTACAAGAATCACAATCACTACGACGACACACAAAATAAGAAATTCCATATGTCTTTTTTATAAGTCTCAAATGACTACTATATGTGATTCCACTGATAGGTCACTATGACTGCTGCTTAGTGGCGAGTCACAGGATGATTTGACAATGTCGTTTCATTGAGACTCTCGTGTGACTCTCATCTGCGGACTCAATATCAACGCCATTGTGAACATTGCATTATGATAAATCACCAAATAATGTGACATTAAAGTTACATGGTGACTATTCACCTCTTTCACAGTGGTTATTTAACAGGAAGGTCTCTGTCACCATTTTCAAAGTCAACATTTGACTTTAATGTGACATTATTTGGTGATTTATTATAATTTAACGCTTACAATGACTTTGAAATTGACTCTCCAAATGACAGTCACATGAGAGTCTCAAAGAAACAACATAGTAAGTCACCTGGTGACTCGCCACAAAGCAGCAGTCACATTAACTTGTCAGTGAAGTCAATTATCGTAGTCATGTGAAATTCATAAAAGAGGCGTATAGAATTTCATATTCCTTGTTTTGCCGTAGTGACTGTGACTCTTGCGATCATGTGCGTCCTGAATGAGATGTTATATGGTTTAGCTGTTCAGAAAGGATAGTAATTATTCGAATTATATTACTTCCTTTTGAATATTCTCATGAAAAGTATTGTTTGAAAATCGCTCGAAAATTGGCATTTTGCGACTAGTACTTAAGTTTTGTCCATCAGTGTATATATAAACATTTGGATAAAACGTAGTTGCACATAATTAATGATAATAAAATGCTAGAATAAAATCAATGTGAGTTGGGGTGGAGTCACAATTTCTGTCTTCCCTTATCAGATATGTCAATTCTCCTAGACTAGTTTCTGCCCTATTATAAAATATTAGATTTTAAAAGGGCGATATTTTTAGATGTGCAATATTATAACTGGGAACGCTGCGTCTAGTCACAGTCGATTTGCAGATGACAGCTGATTTGTGCTCAGTATGTTTTGCTATTTCACCATGAATAGACTGACCTGAGAACAACGCTTCCGAATTCTGCAAAACACCACTGGTTTTTAGCGGGGGACGTTCAGTGAGCACATAATTTCGCCGAATGGAATGTGAACTTACCTGTATGATCAAGTGATTTCACACCAATGATTAATTTTCTGTGAGGATTTGTGAAGTCGCTGATCTTCGCCGGTAAACCATGGATCTTGGACCACATGAAAATAGACATTCTTTGCATTAAGCTGTATCACACGCTTGTTTTCCCATCCTTCAACTGTATTCAAAGAAATCTTTTAATCAGGATCATTCTGTGTTTTATTCACAACAGAGTGGTGGGATTCTACAATAGTTCAGTAGATACAAAGCTCAATCCTATTTGTGGAAAAAGTTCCTGTTTCGCAGAACATGAGTCTCTTACTTTTGAAAGTCATTAAAGATTAAAACAAGTTGAAAATTGCACGTGAAGCGTAGCAAAAGGGGTACGTTCGTATGATAACGAAGTTTTAAAAATATCACTCTTATATATCAATCGCATAAAATTGTAAATAGTTACTTACAATTAAAATACGCGCAAAACAATTTTCTCCCTATACCATTATGTAATAGAATACTTTTGTGTAGTCAAGTAAATCAATAGCAAATGTTCTTTTCACCACAGATTATGCGAAATGTATTTTATAATATGTACTTTCTGGATGCATATCAATTTTATTATATTCGAATGAGTGTAACACCATTAAAATGCATTTGAAAAATTTTCTCCATTGGCCATAATGTAACGGAATACTTTTCATTGTCCTTGTAATTGATCTATGTATTCGATTTTCATAAAATTAAAGATGACTCGACAAAATTATGTAATAATTATGAATTTTAAATCTCAAACGATTAAAATGCATTTGAAAAATTTCCCCCCATTGACCGTAATGTCACGGAATACTTTTCATTGTCCCTGTAATTGATCTATGCATTCGATTTTCATAAAATTTGAATGACTCGAGAGAATTTTGTAATAATTATACATTTTAATTTTCAAATTATTCGGTTGGGTAGTTTTTGCGTGGTTATATGTGGGCAGACGGACAGACGGAACGACAATTATAGTTGCGATGTATTTACTAATTACGAAAGCACCTAAAAAGCGCATCGACAGTAATAAAAGTTAGAAAATTTGTCTGTTAGCAGCCTTACAGCTCATACACCACACCAACTACTCGATAAAGTGATTTGAAAATGCACTTTCAGATTGCGCTTCAATCAAGTCAGCCAACATATCCAAAATAATTTTTAAGCATAAAATTAATAATAAATATAATAAACATAAAATTGTTTATTTAACAAAACTAATACTATGGCAATTAAAAATATTATTTTTTATTTCTTTTTTAAATTAAATAGCTTTAAAAAAACTTATACGCTAGTTTGTTTTATTTTTTAAGAATCTTATTGTATATATGTTTTCTTTTATTTTTTACACTATAAAAATTTATTTATTTTTAAAAAATATTTATGCTCGTCTCTAGTAAATGTAAGAATAATTTGATTCTTAATGTATAGTTAAAAAGAAAGATTGTAAGTTGTTAGCACATGGAATTAATTTTAATATTTAAATATTCAATGACAATCTTTAATTTTCATTCATTGTTTAATTCATACAATATATCTGAACTATCTGAATATATAGATTATGACTTTCATAAACATTTCTATACAGGAAGGAGCACTCGTTAATATTCATGATTTCCTGTAAAGCAAATAATTTTAGGAATTTCACAGAACATATTACGACAGTATATTGAGGTATATTTTGAGAGATGCTTAAGTTTTACCACAAAGAGCTTTAATAATGCCTAGAAGGCTTTAATATTGAATAATAGTAGTTTAAAGATTTTCAAATTTGCTGTGTGCAAATAATAATATTTGAAGTAATTATGATTCTATATTGTAGGAATTGTATTTAATAAAGGTATGCACATCTATAGAATTAATTTAAGCAATATAACGGCAGTTAATGAATATAAATTTAATTACAAAAGCAATGAATCAAAAGGTTGAAATGCAGCGGTTAAATAAATCATAAAATTAGAAAATTACAATAAAAATTGATATTAGTAAAAACCCATAGATTATTATTACTATTTTTCTTTCTTCTATAAAAAAATATTAGATTTGTCGAAATTTTTGGTTTCAGGTTTTTGACAGATTTATTTGCTTTAGAAGGTCTTGAAAACGATTTTACTATTTTCAGAAAATGTTTGTTTTTGAATCTTTCTTTCTTTCTTTCTAACCGATGGCCAGGCCCCTACCTGCCGAGTTATCTCAGCTTAACGGGTTATATACCTGGTATCGGGGCGGTCGACCGCCTAATTGCCGCGTAGCGTCAATAAACCTGATTTCTTTGCTACGCATGCCATCATTTCTGCAATACTTGCTTGTCGTTGAGCATACTTTGTTTCGCCTGTTAATTAATGGTACATCCTGTTGTTTGAACTGCAAATGGCTTCGCAAGATGGTCTCGTAATTTAGAGCCTTGATCAGATGACGAGACCTTCACCTGGCAAGGCACCTCCAGAGGTATAATTCACAGGTAACTTGGAGGACTTTGCACCCACGACGGATTTTACATGCACCAGGCGCCATTAGCGTACATGATGTAATTTTTGCCGGCAAAGTGGCGAACCACTAGGAGAAGTACCCGGGTCGGCTGTTTAGGTTAAGTGCTTTGTTGGTAATCTTTGTGGTTTATTGCACATTGGGTTAACTTTGTGATTTGTTGCCGCACACCTTGTACTCATCTTACCAGACGAAATGGGACTGGAAGTTTTTGAGCCTAAACAATGGTACTGAACTTAGCTGAATGTTGGGAAAATTTTGAGGGAATAATAATAATAATAATAATAATAAAAAAACAGAAAATGGCCGAAAATCTAAGTCGTACCGCTGATGGAGGAAAATTTTTGCGCCAAATAGCAAGGCAAACGAGAGCGTTGCAGAGAGAGAGACAAGAACCCACCTTTCTACCGTACCCCACCGAGAAAAACTGGCTCCCTGAAAAACTGGACCCTGCCCTATTAGAGCGGGTCCGGTATTTTGTGCGGACAGAGTCCTACTGCACCAAATAAAGAGGCGAGCTGTCAAAAATAAATAATTAAATAAATAAAAATTAGTAATAATAAAATAAAAAAAATAGTTAAATAAAGAATAAAAAAATAAATAAATAAAATAATAAATGAAAAAACTAAAAATAAAAGCAGTTTTTAATTTTTTTTTTTTTTTTTTGGCATTAGGGGATTCCTAGACCTTTTATATATAATTTTTTTTTTTTTTTTTTTTTTATAGCACAACACAGTGGACGGACAAGCAGTGTCGGGGGCGTTTGAAGCTTCTTACTATGTCATATTGCACAACTTGCTGAACCGTTGGTGATATTCGTTGTGCATGCAATTCATATGTTGCGGGGCTCCTATTGCGGGCCATGGTTACAGCTGATGTTGTGCGACTACCGCACACTGCTTAAGGACATAAAACATATACAAACAATTTTTTTTTTTGGCAAAAGAAAAAAAAAATTCTAGGCCTTTTTTTTTTTTTTTTTTTTTTTTTTTTTGTGTGTGTGTGTGTGTTTTTGAATCTGTGAGTCTACGAGTCTCCACAAATTTTTAGGCGATTTATCTCAAGAATTAAGTGTTGGAATTTAATTAAAAAGTAGATTCAGTTAGATTTAATACAATTTTATGCTTATTAGTTTTTTTATATAAATTCCCCACCAGGTAGCGCTGTTACGCTGCATTTCTTACGATGTCCGTAATTGCTCCTTCTCAAGAACTAAATCGCAGATTTTCACCAAACTTCAGATTTAGATAAACGTTGACACAAGTTATTGCTAATTATATTTTTGGTATAAATAGCGCTTCTATTTTACATTTTTCCCAATTTCGGGAATAACTCTTTCTAAAGAACTAATGCACAGACTTTTATCAAACTTCAGATTAATTTTAGACGGCGACATAAGTTGGTGATTTGATTTTCGTGTATATTGTCAAACAGACTTCACTATTTTACTTCTTTTTTTGTGTTTACAAGATTTTACTGACAGTCATATCTGAAGAACTGTTGCGCAGAAATTCATTAATCTTCATATTCTGTTAGACTTCAATGTAAGTTGATCTTGATTAGGTTTCCGTGCAAAATATAGAACAGGCAAACTTGGTATACTGAAATTTTCACGTTTTTCAAGATATCTCAACAACTAATAAAACTTCATTTTCTGTTACTCTTTCACATAGTTTCTTTTTCAACTTCGGTATGTACCGTCCCACAAATGTCGTTTTTGTGGAATTTAGGTTACAGATAGCTTAGGGGGTGGTTTCGTAATTCAATGATATGTTTGAAAATGCGATGCTTCTATCTCTTTTAAATTACACACAATTCAACGAAGCTATACATTTAAAACTCCAGTGATGGGCATAAATTGTCATCTAATTTTGGCATTGTAATAGTGAACTTTGAAATAATAAAATGTATGAGATAGAAAAGGGTTTTAGAGTTGGCACATCCGATTACTTTAATTGTAATAATTTCTGTCCTATTCAGCCTGCCAAAGTTTGTTATTTTATGTATCAAGTACATAAATAGAATGAGGATACTGGGGCACATATAAACATGGAATAGATGTGAACGTTGCCATTTCTCACTAGTTATTATCTGTTTTTTTATTTAAAAGAAATAACTAAGATGGTTGAACTTGTAGACATATGGTGAAATTTTTATGAAGCTCTTTTACATTTTGTTAGTTCTCAGGATCCAAAATACTGTTTATTGATATTATTTTATGTAGCAAGTACGTAAATAGAATGCGTATACTGGGGCACATATAAACATGGAATAGATGTGAACGTTGCCATTTTCACTAGTTATTATATGTATTTTAATTTTAAAAAAATTACCAAAGATATAGACATATGGTAAAATTTTTTTGAAGCTCTTCTGCATTTTGTCAGTCCTCAGGAGAAAAAATACTGTTTATTAATCTCAAAAGTAAAATCTGCATTCGAGCTTGCTAAGAGAATAACTTTCTTTCTTTATTCATTTTTTTAATTTTAATGTTATAACATATACTATGAATATTTCACATTAAATAATATTAAATAATGAATATTTTTGATACAAATATTTTTCTTCTAAAATTGAGAAATGGTAATGATTTGTCATTTTAACTCTAATGGGAATGTGAGGCACACGTGAACACTCTAGTTGGAGTAGATATTAAAAGTTCATAAGTTCAACAATAATTATTCTGTAATTTTGTTTTATTCAAACTAGGGGGGCGCCGCCCCCCTGCTCGCTATGCTCGCCAACCCCCCGTGTAATCGCTTCGCGATTCCAAATTATTGGCTACCCCTGCTTGCTGCGCTCGCCAATACCCCATGGTATGAACAAGCAGTTGCAGACCTTTCAAATGATGTGTCACACGACTGGTATTGTAAAGAAATTAAAAATGTGCCCCCCTGGGGGGGGCAGAGTGGGGGGCGACACAAAAGACATCCATAATATGAATAAGCAGTTGCAGACCTTTCAAATCTTGTGTAACACGACTGGTGTTGTAAAGAAATTAAAATTGTGTCCCCCCTGGGGAGCAGAATGGGGGATAACACACAAGACATCCATTATATGAATAAGCAGTTGCAAACCTCTCAAATGATGTATGAAACGACTGGTGTTGTAAAGAAATTAAAAATTTGGCAAAATATTACAGTTATCGCCAAGTTGGCGTCACTTTTGACAACTAATTTTGGTCGCCAAATTTGGCGATATATCGCCAAGTTGGCGACAAACTTGGCGATTGTTGGCGATGGTAACCTTTCCTCTCTTTATGGTAACCCATACGGCGATGCATAGACGGAGCCCTTTCCTGATTGGTCTATTCGACTCATGGAAGGAGTGGACAACCCGGATTCGTTAGTTCCGGAAATCTTCCACATCAGCATCATTCCAGGAGTCATTCCTTTTAAGGCTAGTTTTTTTTTACTATAGAAGGATAACTTCGTCAGAAATAATGTCAGCTCCAATATCTAGAGTTTTCTTGAAATAGAATACATCTCCTTCATACAAAGTTGATTTTGTATTGAAACTTCTACAAACACATCTGTCAGCAAATACATGAAAAGCAACAAGCTCGTTTACGATCAACTGTAATTTAAATAAGGTTAATGTTTTATAAAATACGATAAGTGTTATATATTATTTTATGGATAATATTATTTTAATTTTATGTATTTTTTTCAATACTACAATTTTTATTCATCGTTAATCGAAATATAATACGTTAAGCAACTTTGCATATTTTTCTATTTCATATGATTCAAACTTCTAGTATTAGTTTACTTCCATTTTTAAAACAGCTTCGTTATTTAATGCTTTGAACTTAGGTATAATATTTTAAGAAAGTGATTTTTTCAAACCCATAACTATCTTAAAATCTAAATTATGAGCTCTTTCTCCTTCTTTCAAAAGAAAAAAAAATTTGAATTGTGCTTATAATGAGAAAATAATTTTTATCCTTAATTTAGAAGTAAATAAGATAAATATAGAAGACAAAATCTTTCGCATTTCGGCCGATAAATATTACTTAAATCCCCCCCTCTCCTTAAAACCACCTCAAACAAAATCTAATTGCTTTAATTATTTTTCAAGTTTATTTATTTATTTTTTTTAAATTTTATTGCAACAATATTTTATTCATCATCTATACCTCCCCTTAATCTACTTATTTTCATTTTATAATCTCTTGTTTAAATGTATCACACAGAAACAAAAGAAATATACCTATATTTTCTCTTTATGTTGAATTTAACAGTTAGTAAAACTAATGATTATAGCAATACACGACTAAGATAACAAAATACATGAAAAATGATATATTTCTATTGTGTTTACATGTGCCCCACATGTGTTTACTACTTCCCCACCGTTGAACAAATTTTTAAATTTATAAAAGTAAGAAGAACTATAAAGGTAATTAAAAAAATTACCGTGTGTAATTTTTTATACAATATTGAGTAGTTTTTGTTTATAAAAATTAAACCAGTTATGCAAAAAAGATATATTTAAGTGAACTGTTCACATGTGCCCCAATCTTTCTTATATAAAAATGTTTTTGATAGAAGAACAACATTATAATTATTAAAATATAACACTTTTTATAAGAAATTTATATTTAAAATAATTTTGAAATTTAAGTAGTTGTTAAAATATAATATCTCTTATAATACTTTAGAAAATTTTTTAGTCAGATTAACGTAAATCTTTAATTTTATAAAAATTGACTACTATTACGTGTTAGCATGTGTTCTCTATTTCTATTTAGGGCATTATTTTCATTGAAAAATAAAAGATTACATTTAAAGATTTAAAAATCAAAAATATTGCTTTCAATTTTGTTAAATGGAAAATAATAATAATAATAATGAAATGTTGAAAAATTATCGATGGAGACCTAAAATTTTCGGAAATTGTATTATAACTTTCTTTCTGGATGCCGTCTTAATAAATAGAAAACAAGAAGCGCTTTCAGGATAATTAACTTAAATACTGGTCCCTGGATATTTTAGAACGGTTTCTTAAAGCACTGAGAGCAAGATGCAATATTAGAAGACATACTTTAATTGCTGTTTTTTTGGGTATTTCAGGATATTTTCTTCAAATGTAGACAGGAAGACACATTGCTTTATTAAAACTATACTTGCAGAAGTATTGCTTTAGGTTAATTCCATGAAAAATTGTCATATCTGTCACACAGCAAAAAATCGCTATGATTGTTGGCTACCGTTATTTTCAAAAACTTTCTATCGCTCAGTTCAATTGATATCTCCAATAAAATAAGTCACATTTTCCCATTCTAAAACACTGGTTGCCAAAAATCGTTGTATGTGGTAAGCATTACAAGTTTTCATGGAGTTAGCCTTTACTGTAAGTTTCCTTATTTTTTAGGACTTATTGACAACAGTCCCTGTAACCTATTCGGTTAAAGCGTAAAAATATCTGTGTATGTTAGAAACTTTCATAGTTTTCCAACTGCAGCGAAGACAGTGCCTTTCAGAAATACATTTTATGCAACATGGAGTCCTTTTCATATTGTGTGAGCGGTATAACTATTATTATGTCAGCTTTTAACAGGTGAGCTAGTCATGAACCGGTATTTTTGTGTGGCCTGGTCTTTTCAATACTCTGACCTGACGCTATGTGATTGTTGGCATCGGGGATACTTTAAAATCGCTGTGTACCGTGGATGTGATACAAAACCTCAATGATTTAGAAAATTGCTTAAACCAACAAGTTCGAAATTTGGCAGTTGAGCACGTCGGGCATAGCCTGGGTTATATCTACCAGCACAATGGCCATATGGAACTCGATCTTGATCAGTACCACCATGCGGAAACGTAATCGCATTCACTTTGAAATTTTTCAATAATTCAGATGTATTATCCGCTTTTACGACTTAATTGTTTGTTGTTGTACTACGTATTATATTTCATATTAAAAAGAGTCGTCTGTTGGCGATTATTGCAAATATTCATTTATTTTTTCCATTCTTCCCTTCCCCCCCCCTCCTTATGAAATAGTACGTGTACCGATTTTGGTTTTATTCGAATTATTCTTTTAAATTACAAATGGCTTCAAATAGAGATATTTAAATTAATACCGCCCTGTATTCATTCATATGTATACTTACATATTTTCTACTCGTGGAAAGTAAGTTTCAGTTTGAAAAGCACATTGTTAACTGTATGATTTTTACTTCTAATGATATTTCTAATAATATAACTCTTAGAGACTCAAAAGAGAAATTCATTTTTTGGTGTTTTTTTATTCATTGCATCATTAGTTTTTCTAAGAAAACTTTTTTACTCTTTGAAGCTTAATTATTTCTTTGGAAATAAATATCTCCATGCGTACAAAAATCGGATTATACGTATTTATATAACACGTACACTGCATTGGAGATTTCAAATAAGTAAGAATCGGGAAACCTCGTAGTCTTAAAACATATCATATGCTTCTGATAATATAAAGATTGGCGATTTTGTTTTAAACTGCAATACCTATTCTGAAGAAAGAGACTGAGGTTTGTTTTACACTATAATACCGAATTTGGCAACGTTACTAACTTTGACGCAGACTAATTGGAATATAGTGTTATAAGAAAAAATACATAGTTGTTTTTATTATTGAAATAAAAGGTATTATAGTATTCAAATAATCTCCATGAATTAAGCTAAAAATATAGATATTTTACTTTTGAAAGTGCCGATACAAAAGAGAAAACCATGAGAAGTTTTAGTTTATAATATTTCCTTATTCCTAAGTTCAATACTATTATCTCTTACCGTAACGAAAGGCCAAAGCAATATCCTTTTCACAGTAATATATTTAATGAATTAATTAAAAGGGAAGACGCTTATGACGTGTGAGTAGTCTTTCGCTTTGTTTAGTATTGATTTAATGAAACAAACGATGACGTATTTTAATAAGAACGTCAACTTCGTAAGTAGATGAACAGTGGAAATGAATGATTCACTTTGGACTGCTAAATAACTTTATTAATATGTGGCAAAATAATGAACTTTGATATTTAGTTTTAATTAAACAGAAATTTCCTATGCTAAAATTACGTGGAAAGAAGAATGAACGCTTTGAAGTATTTGTGATGCGGAGGAATTATAACATCAAAAATCGCGAAATATAGATTGGAAGGATATTCCCCCCAACTATGCGAATGTCGGGTAAGTATTTCAATTTTGGCTTCATGCCAATCCTTACAATTTGTTGTTTATCTTTAAATGTTTTGCTTGTAACATGTGTATGTGTGTTAGGCTCAATATAGGAAGTCATAAATGTTTTTTTTTTAATTACAAGCTTAGAAAAAAAGTAATCTCAAATTATTATTTTTTTAATTTGCGAAAATCTTTAACAAGATAATGTTGTTTTTTAATTATCAGTTTTCTCAAAGATGATTTAAAATGAAGAACATTTATCCCTTAACAACTGCGGATTTAACATTTGGGAAAATGCAGAATATAGTAACATTCGCAAAAACTTCACTTGTTTATTGACCATTTATTTTATAAAGAATATTTGTTTTAAGAAATAAACTCAATTTTTTTTTTTTTTTTTTTTTTTTTTTACCGATTCTGTGAATTACATGACATTGTACACCTATCTTCTATATAGCTTACTGAATTACTCTTATGACCTAAGTTGAGGGAACTTAAGCTCTTTTATTGATGGAAAATATAGATTAGTAATATTCTTTATTTTGTAGCATATTTTTTTTAGTTTTCTAAATATTCTAAAATTCCAAATTTGTATTGCAAGTTAGGTAATTTCTGCAAAAACAACAAATTTGCAATGGAAATCGAGGCCTCAGTTTGTATTCCCAAGAAAATACATAAGCTAAAGATCTTTGAAGTCAAATCATCGCACATTACTAAATTTTTTTCGCCATCAATTAATGAATAAATGTTTTACAATATGTTTATAATTATTCAAATTTATTTAAAGCATTTACTTTTAATGTATAATGCTTAATAAATATTCTATTTTATTTCCAATTGCTCTTTTCCACTAAAAAAAGTATAAAACCCAACCAACTTTCATGCACTGGAAAATAAACTCAAATTCGCGGGACTTTTGCGAACGAAACCTATGCGAATGTTAAGAGATTACTGTATTTAGTTTTTAGTTTAGTTAAGGGCTTACTGTACTTACAAGGAAGGTCTCCATTGGGGGCATACTCAGAATTTTTTGAAAAAAATACAAATTAAACTACTCATGTAGGTAATAAAGGATCAGTGAAAATTAGCGGCGGAATTACATTATTAGATATGTAAAAAAATAAAATAGTTTGGAATAATTGGCGTGAAAAGCTGAAAGCGACGCGGGATTTGGCGAGCAGTGCATTTCCTCGCCAAAAGCAGACGATTTTAACGAATCTGAAAATTGATTTTAATTGACTTCACTCTAACTGACATCATCTGCAGCATTTACTGCAACGTCACTCCACTGCTTTTATAGAATATCTCTCTTCTGACCAATGAGAATGCTCCATAGCACGGTGAATTGACCGTTTTCTATAAAAGCGGTAGAGTGACGCTGCAGAAAATGGTACAGATTTTTAGCGGTGTTGTAGCTTGTGCAACACTGTTAAAAGTCTGCTGCATTTTGCTGCAACGCACTCCACCGCTTGTATATAATATCTCTATTCCAACCAATGAGAAAGCTCCATTTCTCGGCCAAGTAACCGTTTTCTATACAAACAAGGGAGTGCGTTGCAACAAAATGCAGCAGATTTTTAACAGTGTATTTTTCAATTTGGAACAATTTTAATCAATTTTAATTGTGTTTTAAATGATAAAATATATTAATTTCATTCTGTTATAAGTACATATAAACGTGTATGACAAAATTACACTTAAAGTAAAGTAAAAATGCAAAACTAAAATTACTTAAACTAAACTTATTTAAATAAATTGAACATAGAAAGTTTTTCTTTAGAAAGTATTTGAAGCGTAAAAGCGTATTTTTCAAAATTTTGTTTTTTCGCCAACAGGAGATAAATCGCCAAATAAACGAAATTTTTATTATTTTTTTACGGACGTTATAAGGAGGTTCCGCCGAAATTTTTTTATAAACATATATAACTATATGAGAAGAACATTCTGTAATTTTTTCAGATTTTTCTGAGTATGCCCCTATGGAGACCTTCCTTGTTAGTTCAGTTTTTATAAGTAAAAGAGTTTGCATGAGAATCTGTCTGCCTGTGTATAGTGTGACGATAAAGCATTTAAAAGAGGTTTTATTAAAATTTGTTAGGATACATTAATTCAATTTTGAAATGTTTTTGGTAGTTATCGGTTATCTTATGTTACATTTTCGACCCGTTAACCATCACTAGGAGATTTAATGTCCTATAAATTCTGGAAATTTGCATTATTTTTTACTATAGAGTCACAATTTTTTTAATGATAGTATGGGAATTTATTACTTTACTAGAACAAGGGACATTTTTTTAATCACTCATGATTGAGATCATGATTTATAGTTAGTTTTAATATCCCATTTCGTCTAATGTTATTTAAATGATAGAGTTTCACAAAGTAAGGAAAAATTGAGTTTGTATATGCAGAAGATTTTCAGCTTGTGAAACGTTATTCATCTTTCTTCTTTGATTTTATCTATGTCAATTTAGAGAATAAATTTTAATGGTAATAGTAACAGAATGTCATTTACCTGCACAATGAATCTAAGTTTGTTATTTACACTTGTGCGTTCTCTAATGGATAGCAGTGCAGTATGCAGTTTTTGTACGTAGATTCTGCGGCATATTTATAATCTATAAAGTAGGAGATCAAAACATTTCTCGCTTAGAACCCTTATCTTTGACAATCGGCTAGTGTTTTTTTTTGGGGGGGGGATCAGATGAATATTTTACTTGTGTTTCCTTTTTTTAATAAATATAGCGAAAATACAAAATGTTTTATAAAATAGTACTTGAATATATTTTTTAATTATATAAATTTGAAAACTCATGACAAATTCTCCCCCCCCCCTTCCCCTCTCTCTCTGTCTTTGAGCTTTCGGTTTGTTATTTTAAAATTGAATTTAAATATTGTTATTAATACAATCGATATTCGTATGTGAAAGGAATAAACGGAATTTTCCTTTCGTTTTTAGATCCCCCTCGAATGATAGGGGAATAAAAGGAAAAAAAATGTTTTCTAGGAGTATAAAAATTATTTGTTTAACCATTTAAACGCCAATATTCCCAAATGAAAACATTGCATTATTTGTAGTACAAAATATAAATTTTTCAACATCATAATTATGTCCTTGTTATCCCAGAAAATATAAGGTTGATTTGAACTTTGAAAAAATATTTATGTTTAAGCATTTATCACAGGTATAAAAAAAATTAAATTCATTAATTTGCATAAAAAATATACTATTTGCTTTTATCGTATTACTTACATCTTACTGCTAGAACTCTAAATGTTTTGTGGAATTCGAAAAAATACTCAAGAACAATATACAATAGCAAATAATGAGAAATAATTTGTTATATTTGCATAGGTTGTCAATCAATAATCATGTTACAAAATGCTGAAATGAAAACAGCCACAAAAAACTGCAAAAATATATATATTTTTTGTTATTTTCTAAATTTGTATGCAAAAATTAAAACATTTGAAGTTGTAATGTAGGAAAGACAAAATTATAATTACACTGCGATATTAATTCGTCGTATAAATGTTTAAAATAACGAAGGATTTAACGTATACAGACGAATTTTTTTTGACAGTGTATTTTTCTATGAAGATTTTAGTCGTGCTTAGAAAAAATACTATTTCTTAAATATATTAGTCTTTTAGAAAAAATAATTATTATTGATATTTAAAAAAATATTTCCAAGATCTGTAGCCAATATACTTTTTACATTGTTAGCTAATTGGTATTTGAATGTTTATAGTCATCTTTTGCCGAAGAGATTTAAAACTGTGAAACATCACTTACCGCTGTACATTGATGAATGCAAATGAATTGAATATTGTATGTAAGAGAAGACATACAAAATATGGGAGCTTTAACGGGGATACATATATAATATTCTTCTTTCGTTAATTCACAAATTATTGAAAATAAACCTTTAATTAATTGACATTGTCAATATAAATCAAAATATAAGCAAAAATATATTTTTAATTAATATACGTAAAACAGCGTTATTTAAACTAACAAGGATTGATATATTTTGAATATGCCGAAATATTTGCCTTATTGCTTGGAATAAATAGAGCTAAGGCTGAATAAATCGTATTTGGAAGAATAATATGCTTCTTGTACACAACATCAAAGAACACATATAACAATTTGTCTCAAAGGGGTGATTTCTTTTTGAAAAGAACGAGATTAAACAATCCCCGCTAGAGTTCCTTGGTAATATAATAATAACTTTACTTGTTTTTTGTTAGAGAATCTGATAAAGTCATTATTGCACCGCATATAAAGTTAAAGTAACTTTTTAAACTGTTTCTTTTGTCTAATATATTTATATTACTAGGAAAAATTGATTGTTTTTGAGGTGCTAAAAGAAGATATCATAATAATGAGGATAAATGTGATACAATAATAATCTGGAAATAGTATTTAAAAATAACAAAAGTTATCTGGAATGAAAAATGTTACAAAATGATAAGAATTTCTCTCCGAAATTATCCCAGAAAATCTTCATTTTCTATTTTATTGTCTTTATGTGAACTTTAAGTATTCAATTCCTGGAGATAATAATAAATTTATAACAAATTTAATATTTATATTATTTAATTAACAAATTTAATATTTTGTAATGTTTTCGCCCAATCAAAGAGCTCAGTGCGCGATATCTAATTATCAAAAGAAGTAGATTAATGAATTGCCAAGGTATGGAATTTTAGTATTTATTAGCTTTTAATGTAAGGAATTTTGGAAATGATGTTGCAACATTTTTCTATACACAAATCAACATTTATATGAACAAAACAAAACAACGGTTAAATATTCGTATTTCAGTAGTGTTCAACGTATCAACACAAATAAGCGAAAGAAATGGTTATCAAATAGAGTTTATAAGCACATTGGTGAAAAATAATTTTGACAAATTGTTTTGTCTAGATCACTTGTAGACCTCAAATGGTCAATAAGTTTATTTTTCAAATATTTTTCTAACTGCATATTTGAGTGTATTTCTATAATATTTTGCACTAATGACGGTATGCTGAATTATGGTCAACTTCAATACGGGACGAGAAGTTCTTATTTGACATACTCGTCATAAAATGGAATTCATGATGTCAGATCACGTGATCTCTGGACGGTCGAAACACTCTTGTTAGTTTCCTCCCTCTCTAAGGCTGCTAGCACATGCTTGGCTTGTCCCGGTCAACTAAATTCTAGGAAAAGGAGTTGTATGACTTTTATATAAGATGCGTTTGTGTTTGGTTTCTTCATAATAGAACGGGGGAATGAAAAAAGAGTCAGGAGATAAGGAGCTCGAACCCATTTTACGAAACGATTCCTGTTTTGCAGGTCATCAGTCCCCTTCCTGAAAAAGTCATTTAAAATAAACAAAACACCATGCGCCAGAACAAACAAGCCAACAATTACCAACAGTTTGTAGGTTCATGTGTCTACCACTTAAGACGTAGGCTTTTTCATGACTTCCCTCCTCAGCCACGGCTTTATCAAACGATTTTTTTTTCCGATAATGAATTTGGCCCTGGCTGAATGCTACCGGAACCTGTATGCAATTTTGATAATATTTGATAATTTAATGTTTGGTAATATTTGATAATTTAGTTTTTGAAAATATTTGATAATTTAATTTTTGATAATATTTGATAATTTAATTTTATCTAAATGCTGTTTTATTTGCATAGAGCCCAACCGCATCTCAGTCTTTCTCATATCATTTTTTCTTGATTTTTAAAAAATGATTGAACTTTTTAAATCATCTTCTTTAGCATTATCGCTATTAATTCAGTAATTTTGTCTTATCAACTCCACCTTCACAAATCGGGCTTCTTGTTTACAATATAAGTAATTTAAATATTAATTTACCGCGAGTTCAAAGAAATAATTTTTTTCTAATTTTTGAAAACTCTTAAAATTTTTAGGAAAAAAGACATTGAAAATTTTATTTAGGATGACAGTTTTTCCAAATTACATATTTCTTTTTCCGTTTCTAAACTATGGGAAGTAATTCCGGAGGATCTGACGAAATGTAACTTTTTTTAACAAAGAAAATATCTTCTGTTCATTTGCAAGATAAACTTGATATGATTTCACAAATACGGCTTTAGATACTTCGCAAAATCGTTTTTTGTATTTTCTAAATCTGTTTTCTTTTTTTTCTTAAAAAAAAAATACCAACAAACACTTAGAATATTTGTGTTTAAGAATATTTATAATTTTTATAATTAGAATTTAGTTATTTGTAATTAGAATTTAGAATATTTGTGTTTAAGTTTAAGTTAGGTTTAGTTTTAGTTAGTTTAGGTTAGGAATTTTATCGCTGATTTATTTACATTTATTAGCCTATCTTCTCCTTTTATGTAAAATTTTGTTTATGTTTAATCAGGATGAAACAATTTTTCATATATTTCGGAGTTCATCGAAGTAGAACTATTATTTCTGCATATCATGAGCAAGGAATTATATTTATCCTTTTAAATGCGGTTTTTTCAAGGTTCATCCACAGAATAAAAAGAAAAAAAACCCGGCTTTTTTATCGGTTCCGTTAACAGAAATCTCGATTAATCTAAGCTCGGGAAATCGAGGTCATACTGTACTACGTTCTGAATTTTATGAAGAAATTTTTCAAAAACGTGTATTGCTAGATTCGCACAATACATTTAAATTACTTAAATCATCTATTAGAAAAACGGAACTTACTCTTGCATATACTCAATAGAAGAGAATACATATTTATCTTCCATTACTTTCTATTTCTCACATTCAAGCCTTTCCCATTACTGACGTGTGAAGTCAACAGTTAGAAGGTATTAAAATATGGCTATTGAACTTGGCAGCTCATTTCTAGATAATGACTCGACGGCACTTGACTGACACGATTATTCAAACCCGGAAATTTCTCATGAAGAAGAAAACGTCCTAATAAATCGCGGCTCCACTGTGATGTTTTCTAATTGAAAGATATTACAGAATGTCAGATTGGATGAAAATTATTAATTGATATGATACTTAGAAATGAACTATTTTGAGGTATTTTGCATTGATTCTTATATTCATGAAGCCTGAAATGAAAAACTGTTACTTTATTTATGAAATACGTGCATACTTATTAGAAACATTAAAACTATTATTAAGTTGCAATTTAACGGAGTATAATAAAAAAAATGTTAAAAACACCAGAATATGTAACATTTTAAGCATATATAGATGATGATATCTTGTTGAAATGATTTATCTTATAGGTTATGATTTCAAGTATTATATTTCCATTACTAGAGAAAGAAATAAGTTATATAATGAAATAAATGATGGGTTCTCTTCAAAACAAATAAAAATAAGTTTTTTTTTACTTATGCAGAAAAGTAATTTTTATAAAATGATAAATTAACGCAGAATTTTTAATTGATGATGATATCTTGAGAATATGATTTAATCTTATCGGTTATGATTTGAATTATTATGAATCCGTTGCTAGAGAAAAAATAATTATATAATGAATTTTTTTTCCGTAAATACAAATAAAAATAATTTAAAAGAGATGGCTGAAAAGTCTATAATTTAAATAATTTAAAAGAAATAGGCTGAAACTTCTGACATAGGGGAGAATAGTGTACCTTGGACATATGTGTACCTCGCACCTATTCTAATTGCTTTACTTGTTTAGATAATTAAGCATGACCATTTGTATATTAAATATTTTCCACCAGCGGCTTCATTTAAGTTCTTGGGATTTGTTTAGAAACTCAGCTAATTGTACAATTTAAAAAAAAAGGAAATTCACCTTTCAAAAGTAAATTTTTTTTTAGATATTTCTGTGTTATTTTTATACTAAAACATTTCTATTGTTTTAAATGAGGAATATGCATAATAAAGCAATGCTTTAGCTACAGCACCATGTGCTTTAAATAAAGTTAGGCCTAACCTTAACATCATGATTAGTAATTTTGTTTTTCAGTGTCAATTGGTGTATCTTGAAAGTAATAAAAATGGTGTACCTTGGTATAATGGATCTAAAAGGCAGCTGAAGAAGTTGACATTTGGAATTGACTTGTCTAATTACAATCTTGGCTAAAATATACACATAATTACTAATAAAATAAGTTTTAATGTCTTTTGTGATTATGATAAGTATAATTGTTCTGAAGTTTTATCTCTATTACACTTTCTTATTTTTTAAATCTAATAAACAATGAAATGTATAAAAAAATTATATATTTAGCTTCTTGATTAATAAATATTGATTTTATTCGCTAAAAACAAGTTTTTTCGCCATTCTTATTAATGGGACCAAGGTACACCACTAGTGGTGTACCTCGGTCCTATTTTCATTTTATTTTTAATTCAAAAGAATTCAACAAAATTATTTATATAAAAATTTCAGACAAGTATATTTAGTGTATAACATCATAAAGTTTTTTAATTTTTTTTTCTTTTTTTAGTTTTGGCAATCTGTTACAAAATTAAAAACAAAAAAGTCAAAATAGGTCCAAGGTACACCACCTTCCCCTACACTTAAAACCACTATAATTCTCATTCATATTCCATGCATTTGGCAAGTATGATAGCTTAAACTGATCAAAAACAGTCCAAAGAATGGAATAACGCTTATTTTTACCATGTCTAATGGCTTTATTTGACGAAAAGTTAGAATTTGTTTTCGGAGACAACTATATATGTATTTATATCAATTTTTTTATTGAATATTTAATAATATCTATATAAAAAGTTTCAGAATGTTAAGAAGGTAAATTAATTATTTTAAGTCCATTTATTTGCAAATACAGCTATGCAATATTTAAAAAATCTAACACTGTTCTCAGAATACCTCATAAACTATGAAATTTTAGATAAAAATGTGAAGTTTATTTTAAAAATAAGACCAATATTTCATATACCACTTTTTTTTATATAAAAATACAAAAATGTCTATCAGTTGAGGGTTAATGTTGAATTTTTAAATCTATAAGCATCGTAATAATTGTAACTCTTAATATTGAAAAACAAAATAAAATTTAGTAAGTGTTATACTGGTTGATTTTAAAAAACTGTTTAAGAATTAGAGGTGATTTAAAACACTCTGTAAGAAACAATTTCTGTAAAAGAAACAAAATAATAATAATAAAGAGCTGTGATCCATTTACTCATTAAAAAATAGAAGGTGTTTCAATCCAATCGTAATGTGGAATGTTGTTTAGAACATTAAACTATACGTAGGTCGAACCCGTCAATACTTGACGGAAAAAAATTATTACAATGTTGGTTAAATAAGCTTCTTCATTGTTTAACACCTTTAGGAGCGGTAAGGGCCACCAGGCACAAAAATTAGTTTCCCCAAAATGGATAAAATAATTTTGATAATATTTTTTCTTGTAGAAAATCAAAAAATTTTACAAGGTTTATTTTTATTTATTTATTTATTTTCTTGAACAAAATCAACCAATTTCTTGATTTTTTTTTTATCCATCACATTCTTTTCTCGGCCAATCGCAATTTTTTTTTTTTTTTTTTGTCGCAGATAAATGATATAACATTTTAATTACAGCCAACTGACACTTTTTGTGCATCTGAAAGGGTATGTAAAAGAGAGTAGTAAGAGTCACCGGCACATAAGATTAAAAAGAAACGCTAAGCACATCAAGTAGTTTGAAAAAGCCTGCCAGACATATAATGTAGTTTGAAAAGTAACGCCAGGTAATAAGGTACTTAGAAAAGCATCATTGAGTGCAACTATACGACACCACCCGAAATAAGCATTTCTTTAATAATGATTACAAATCTCAATTATACGAATTAGAATTTCAAATTATACTTTAAAAATTTTATTTAACAGATCGTTATGATTTTTTTTAATTTTAATATAATAGACTGGAGGTTTAAAGTTTTAATATTTTAAAATTAAAATTTCGGTACTTCAAAACTTATGTATAATTTCTTAGCTTTACATCATAGTTTGATAACTATCATAACAATCACAATTTGAAATTTTAAATATTTCTTAATTTTTTTCCAGTTTTAAAATAATTCGTAAATTTGAAGGACACCCATCTGAAAACTATATTCCTATTTTAGAAAGAAAAATATATTTGTAATTTTAAACTAAGTCGGTTAGGAAAAGTTTTTTGCAATTATTTCTGAAAAAATCAATTTTTACTGACCATACAAAATTAATTTTTTCTACCTTTCATTACTTCCTTTCGAAGCGCGTTCAAATAATCTCGTCCGATCTATTTTTATTAACAAAACAGTATGTTTTTTATTTCATACTTTGTTTTTTCCCCATAATGTATGTTTACATCTTTTGGACGAAAATAGATTAAAGTCGCGCAAAGGCTTTTTTCGAATTTCATTCATAAGTGTCAGGACTCATGCATATATTACGGTATAAAACAATGTCAAAAACCAAAAGCATACGTTTATTTGAAATAAAAACGCTAGATTGCGCCATCTCTCAAAACTTCAAGTTTTCGACAATTCATTTCGGAAAAAAAAAAAAAAAAAATCCAAGTTGGCGGATATACGCTGAACGAAAATCCTCCCAAAATTTCCATCGCCTATTATCGGTACAACAAAGTTTTTTATTTCAAAAAATTATTTAAAAACTCAAAAATATCATCAACCTTGTGTAAAAAAAAAAGTTTGTAGTTAGTCAGATAATATAACGACAACCAAAGAATCGCATGTGCCGATAAAAACACAACCGAGTTCCACCGCTTGTGATAATTCAACTGAGCGAACATTTGTACGCATGTGTAGAGAGCTTCACTCAAAGGCACAGATTAGTACTTATTTATTACGCATGCGCATAAGTGAAATTTTAATTGATAATTACAGCTAATTAATAATATTTTTGATCAAATGAATTTATGATAAAAAATATATAAAATATATTTCAAAAAATAATATTCAAAATATATTTCATTTAAGAAAAAATATGGTTTAATTTGATACAGTATTATTATATTAATGTATCTGATACTGATTTCTGCTCACGGAGTGTCGAAAGAAAATGCTTAGCATTTTAAATATATAGATTAAAACATTTTAAAGACACTAGTAGATTCATTATCTTATTTTATTTAAAATATAAAAATATCACGACAGATAAAGGAAGCCATTTCCATCTTCATCCTCTTACATATAACTAGACCTTACGTATTTTGGGTGGCATAATTAGCATTAAACTTAGAGTAAAGTACCTAACTACTGTTGAAAAAAAAAATATCTAATGCAGTAGCACTTGGCTCAAGTCAAGATAAGTTTAAAGAAAATTTCATCAAAGAGTTCATTAATGCTAATGTTATGAATAAATAATTGTTTTGAAGATTGCAGTGATACACCCTGTATTATTACCAGAAAAATAAGTATTTCAGGTGCTATCTTTCTATACAACGAGGGCTGTTTTAGTGTGCTATTCCTCACTGCAGTTTCTCTTGTAGTTGTTATAATCACCATGTATCACGTTTTTAAAAATACATTATCTCAAAAAAAATCGCAAGGAATGCCCATAAAAACATTGAAAATTATGAACAATTTTAATTAAATCCGTAAAAAATTAAGTAGAATTAACAAAAAATAAAACGAAAAATAATATCGTGCACAAGGGATTGTTCCTTTTAAGTATACATGTTTTCTTTTGTGAAAAAAAAGTTGTAGATTATTAATATATTGTTTATCAGCTGCTTAATGAAAAAATAAATAAATAAATAAATAAATAAATAAATGTAACCAAAATAATGGATAGTTTTTTTTACCGGGAACATTACAGAGTGATTACCAAAACATTTTGATTTTTTTCTTCTTGATAGTAAGAAAAAATAAATTTTCTCGGAAAATTCATTAACGTTTATTTCAAATTTAGAACATCGTGGAATTTCTAATGCTATTCTATATATATATATATATATATATATATATATATATATATATATATATATGTATATATATATAAAGAAAACAATTCAATATATACATACATATATGTATATAAATGACGATATTTAAACGATATTTTTCCATCATGCATAAATACCAATGAAATATTACTCGAATTTGTTCAGAATTTCTTATTCACAATTTTTTTACTTCGGAAAGGGATCTTTATTTGCTTTAAAAGATTAGACTGCTTGTGCATTTTTGTTATTACTGTATACTACTACTACTACTACTAATAATAATAATAATGGTAACTATTACAATAAAATAGTGATAATATTGTTATGAATAATTATAATTATGATAATAGTAATAATAATAATAATCAAATTTTTTAGAAGGATATATATTTTCAAATAAACATAAATGGTTCTGGATGTTTGAATATAACGCAGAGTAACGAATATTAACTTTTAATCGCATTATTATTTTTTTTTTACTTTTGAACAATGATAAATATGAATTTCCATAATTCTACTGGGATATATTTAAATCTTTAAAATGTGAGATATATATTAAAAATATTTAATACATATAATATAAAAAATGAAATGCTTATTTTTATTCGATCAACAAGCCTTGAATTCATCGATTTTACGTAACAATGTTAGAATGTAATTAAACTTTGTTATAGAGGGATTTCCAATCATATCGACGTGAATGAAGCAACAAAAATTTTTCAAGAATGATTATTTAAAAACTACATATTTAATTAATAATTGCCGAAACGTCAGTGAGAGCTTACTTTGGAGACACGAATTTTTTTTGTGTCTGTCTGACTGTCTGTCTGTCTGTTCCG